>OY856358.1:25362876-26585376 GCA_963693475.1 Ectropis crepuscularia
GGCTAGGCTGGGCAGCATTTGGGAAACTTCATATCTTCGGTCATATCTGTCGAAGAACCGATAACCGCTAGGGTAGACGTGTTCTAGAGTGGAAACTGCGTACTGGCAAGCGTAGAGTGGGGCACCCTGCAGCCAGGTGGAGCGACGACTTACGAAAGGCGGCTGGCAGCAAGTGGATGCGAACAGCAGAAGATCGTGCTATGTGGCGATCCATAGGAGAGACCTATTTCCTACAGTGGATGACTATTAGATAGGCTGATGATGATGATGAGGGACCATATATGGGGTTTTAGTAAAAAGGTCCCTTCCCACGGACGGATATGAATCAAATGACGACATTATCGAGATAACTATTAGTCTCTAACCTCATGCAGTTTGGTCGTTTTGGGATCAACCCTCTGACGTTTGTTCTCGGAACTCTGGCGCTCTACAGTTGGTACTTTGTTACTACTGTGTAGTTTCTTACTCATAGCACAGAAAGTACACCCATAAGTGCTCGTTCTGACATAAGTATTTCTAGAAAGCTTATGTAATATTAATATTAATAAAAACAGAAACTTATAATTAATACAACCGTCAGACACATCAAACATCGAACATCCTCCATTCGTCCTCCCTGAGTAAAAATTGAATCCACTAGACCTAAGACTCAGTTGGCAAGCTCACTGTCAACTGAAACACTGTAAAGTTATCCAGCAACGAGATTGATGGATATGACCACGTACCGTGATGTAATCGTCCCACACTCTAGCCATGGTGAAGTGGAAACCGACATAGTAGAAGGGATCATGGCGCCCGTAGCGCTGCGACGTCAGGTTTACATACGAGGCATACTTCGTATTATAATACGTCACTTCTGGGTGCTCCGTACTTATGTAGAGATACTGCAAGCAAAAGGAGCTGACACTAATATGCTAAGTTGTAAGCTTGTAAATGCGTCACGCTACCGAGAATCTGAGAACAGATTTTTGTTTCCAGAATTATGTAACCACACAGTTCCGGAGAGCTCATCCGAAAACAGACCTTATGTAAATGTTGTGTGAAAGTACACACGAACGAACTCACCGATTTTTTTTTTAAATAAAGTGTGACAAGACGAGCAGGACATGTGCCTGATGGCAAGCAACATGCCTGCCACATAACAGCACAGTGACACGCAGCTATTGGAACATGAAGAGCCAAAATCATTACCTAGCACCGCACTGCGCTCGTCACCCAGAGATCTATGTTGTTATACCTCTAAGCCCTGTAATTTCTCTGGAAACATTGCTATCAAACCGGAACACAGTAATGTTTGCACATTACTGCTTGGCGGTAGAATAATTGACAAAGGTGTCGTACTTCCCCAAGCGGACTCTGCAAAGAGTCCTACCACTACAAAAATCATAAATTTAACTTACTTTCTCGGTTTTTGAAATCGAAACTAATAATTCCACAAATAGAAAAATAGTTATTACGAGTACGTAACATCGCATTCTGTTAAATTGAGCTATACAATTTTTTTGTTTTCCTTCTCAATGTAACCAAGACGAGTCACAACTAACAATCAAATAGAAATATATACATTGCGCAATGTGCAGCGCGTTTTATTTGCATCATTGTTAAACTTAAGTGTTTGAATCATAACGATACTATCTTTTTTAAATTTTAAGTTTGAATAGCCATGGAAATTACTTCGATTGAATAAATGATAAGCAATAAGATTGTAAATATATAAAAACTAATCTCACTAAATACATTATTTCACTAGACCTTTAAATAAATGATAAGCAATAAGATTGTAAATATTTAAAAACTAATCTCACTAAATAAATTATTTCACTAGACCTTTAAATAAATGATAAGCCATAAGATTGTAAATATTTAAAAACTAATATCACTAAATAAATTATTTCATTAGACCTTTCATATCCACAACATTAAGAAATAAATAGACACTTTTTATCACATTTTACAAAGAAAAGATATACCTAGTTCAAATAATTAAAGAATATTTCTTAAGAGTGCGCCTAAAGCCAGGAAAAAATCAGATTTCACCCGCGCGACGCGTTTCTTAATGTGATGTACATAAAGTCGAGAATAGCATGACACAGTTTGGAGGAAAAATCAATATTTAATCAGGAGTCCATTTTTGACCAAGTTTTATTTAATTACTCAATAACTAAACATAAATTTAAAAAAGTGTTCGGTTACTTTACTAGAACGTACAAATAGGAATTTTATTACCAAAAAATAATGTGGGGTCTTCGCTGATAATTTCGAGTAAGTCAGGGGGGCGAAGTGCGCCATAGTTTTTTCATAGTTGACTTTGGTGCAATATAACTTGTGTTTTAGTTTACGAATGACACCTGTCGTGGATTCTTATAGATCTGTGGTGTTTTTCAACTACAACCAATGTCGTGTCATTGGAACCTGAACCTTACAAAAATGTTTTTTAGCACAAAATTAAAAAACATGCTACCAGGCGCACTTTGCCGCCAAATCGGGTAAGTGCGCCGGGTATTAATAAAACGCAATAATAGAGCATTAGGATAAAAACAGCCTCATATCATTATAAGAAAACAAGCAACGAAACGCATAACATTTAATTTTTCTTCATATCCACATCCTAGAAGAATCTATGTATTAAAAACCAAATTTCGGCTAAGCGCGCCATACAATCTTCAATCAGGGGCTGTAAACCTTTATTCTAAATGTTTAGATGTTCTGCCTCATATTTAAATACTGGTGGTCTGCCTAGGCTTGATGACTTTTGGCCCCTTCGACCTGTGACGTGGTCCATAATTGTCTTTCTTGGGATAGCAAAGGTTGATGCGGCTGCATACCCAGACATCCTACCTAATCGAACAGCTTCGACTGCTTCATTCAAAACCTCTCTGGACCATGAAGGACCTTCAGTTTTTCTTATATAACGCCCCATCTTAAACAAAAACCATAAACAGGTAAATCATAATATTATAATTTAATGCATAATTTTTGAAGTCGTGTTTGTTTGGTTTTCTAATATTTTCGTTTTAAGGACTTTTTGGAAAATAACATTGGATTATAGAAACAAAAAAACTACACAAACCAGCCATGTTAAAAAAATAAATTATTAAATAAATCTGTACTTAGTAAGAACCATTAAAAAAAGTTTTTAATTAAGAGTTATAAAGAAAAGTATCTAAATTTTAAATTAAATCGGGACCACCAATGTATTACATTACCGAAAAAAAAAAATTATAAAAAGCTTGTCGTGGTATTAAACTTGTAAAGATGTATTTTACGTGTATGCAAATTACATCTGAATCAGTTGCTTTAAAATTCAGTTACAAATATTAGCCCGAGCATAAAACCAAGCAAACATACATCGCAACTAAATAAAAGCTTTAAAAAAGACACGTTTTTAAAAAGTTTGTAACCTCTGGATTGCGGCAAAGTGCGCCGTATGAAAAGTCAGTATGGCGCGCTTCCCCAACTATATAAATTTTAGCTTAGAATATTAAACTTTAAAAAAATATATTAATTTTACTAGATAGGAGTGATATAAAGTCAAAATCTTAAAGCAAAATATTTAAATTGTGTACTTACCTCACTCGTATGTCGACAACCATTCAATTTCTTGATAATTTATAACCACGATTACTCCACAGTCATCTCTCCTCACCACTTAGAATGACAGTGAAATTAAAATGGCGCGTGTCTCAAATTCGCAGGACTAGAGACATCTGTGACAATTACCAAGAACAATGATTTAGTTTGTATCATCGACGTAAGGTGTCACTATTAGTATCCAATCAGTAGTTTTCAAGATATTTGTGGTAGGCGCACTTGCCCATTAGGCGCACTTCGCCCCCCTGACTCGAATTAAAACGGGTTTTTTCGGTGTCATTTTTATTTTTTTATTGTAAAAAAATCTATTTTTAAAATTCTATTCGGTTATTGTGCTTCTTCTTGATTGTACCCACACGTCAATATTTTTTTTGTCATAGTTTTTAGTTTCTTAACTTCAGTGAGCGGCGTCGAAAATGTCCTTTTTTCGTTTTCTGGGTTTAGGCGCCCCCTTAAATAGATATCGACTTATACGTAGCTTACTTTAATTAGTTTAAAATCACTATTATTGTGAAATATGAACGTTAAACCAGTTGTTGGGGCCCTCATTATAATAGATAATAGTACACGTGTAAAAAGTTGATTATTACCGCTGAGACGCCAAAGATGGTAATCATCAATAAACATGTGTATCATACGACGTTTTTGAACACACTTGCGACTAAAATAACAATAAAAATCATTTCAACAGTGAAAAAGAGCTACCTATGAAAAATGTTTTGTTTTGGCGGGAAAAAATTTAATAATCAGTTGTCATATTATGCGTGCTGGAGCGCGCAGCTAAGCCATAGACTAAATAAATAATAGGCTTTCTTTTTTTTTTTGCTTTCTGTGGATAGCGTTTTTTTAGCCACTTACAAAATGTGGAATTATTGTTTTTTTCTTTACTAACTAAAAACTAAAAGTTATATATTTCAGAGAATGTTTTATTTTTGACACATATAACTTCCAATTATTTATTTAAAGACAAAGTTGCATGAAGTGAGCAAGCAATATCTACATTAATTCATTTGTTCTATTGACCACGGTCTTTTTTACCCGACTGCGCGACGCAAAGGAGTGGTAATGTGTTTAACAGTCTATGTATGTATGTATGTTTGTATGTTTCTTTGAAGCACTATACAGACCAAACGCCTGGGCCGATTTTTATGATTCACACGTCAATCGATTCCTCTTAATCTGGCGAGTGACACTAAAGACATGACATTAGTGTAAGTCCAATATGGCGGATTCAGGACGCCATATTGTCCAAATAAAAAAAATGAAAATCACCAAAATATGTCAAGAGGGGTATCGTTGAATAGGTATTTAAAAATAATGTTTAGCTTTCTCTCAATGTTTTTCGATTTGACCGAAAAATGATAGGTAAAAACGTCTGGCGTCCACCGCGTCCTGCAACCGACTTTAACGGAAAGAGTGAGCTCACTCTTCCCAACGTTGACATGATTGCGTGCGCCGTGAAGTTTGGGATGGGGCCCATCGTGGGTTCTACGATCTATGCTAGTAGGTATATTGGACTACCTTTTTTTCGTACGTGCAGAAAATGTATTTACGCATACCCTACTGCCCCGCCCGGGAGACACAGCCGGGTTATGTTGCACTCTATATCATGTATGGATATGGTGCCCCTATCTACTAATAAACCTCCATGGGGTTTCAAGTCTGCCGCTGATAGTGGGAACACAGAACCGCTCTCGGATTGCTCCGCCTCGGTCGCCCATCTCCAACTTCAAACGATTTAGTAGGTACTCAACGTCAATCGAAAACCTATACTAACACAAAACTATAAATATGAATTATATGCAGTAGAAAATCCTACATATATTATATCAGTAGAAACGAAGACTTTTGGTCTACAACCAAAAGATGCATATTATTATGTTGAGCATATTAACATTCACAATATTGTTCATAACTAAAAAGTATGAAATAAAAAATTATAATTTAAAAACTCAAAAACCCGACTGCGTTTAAAGTGATCCAAACTACGTACTCGCATACTAAAAAAAACTGAAAAGAATAAAACAAGCATTTAGATTTCTGGTGGTCTAGAATTCTATAATATGTTATTGTATTAATACTATTGAAATATATACAATATTTTGTAATAAAAGAACATTACAACTGAACAGTCGGGATCCATTGAACAATTACATTGTATGTCGAATATTAGTTTTTAGATTATATTTTTAGAGTTTTATAGAGTTTTTAAATTATATTTTTTTATTGTATTGTCACTTTTTTAAAACAAAGCTTGAGTTGCTTTTCTTAGTATGCCAACTATAAACTCAGATGTGAGTAATAGTAATGAAAAAGTCACAGTTTGATTAAAGGTGTCATTACATGCCTGATTGCGGTGAAATTAGAGCCACTTTATGAGCAAGTGTGTTGAAAATATAGTTTTCATCCCACCACCTCGGAAACAGTATTTTTGCTCTTCGATATCAGTGTGCTAAATTTGGTTTTACCCTCTAGAGCAAACGTCTTCAACCCGCGGCCCTCGGGCCTCATGTGGCCCGCCAGCTAATTTCTTGCGGCCCGCGGCCACCAGAGGCTAAAAAAAATAAAATATCGCGCCCATAGTGATATGCTATCTGTCCTCATCGCGCCGCGTCCGCAAACTAGACCTGTGTCGATCGTGATCGATCGGATCCTTTTGATTCGATCGCAACCTGTACACGTGTGATCGTATCACGGATTTCTAAAACACCCGATCTTTTGGAATCCGATGATCATTTACAAGACAAACCAAATTGAACTTTATTGCAATTACCATAACCTAACTAATTGCTTGTTCGAGGAATCGATTGAATCGTGCATTTATTCGATGACATTGACGTATCAACGAAAATGTTTTCTATCTCCTTCCTGTGTCGGTCTCACTTTGCCTTTGGGTCACGGGTCGCGGGTCGCGGGTCGCGCGCGACACAGATCACGACTCGAGAACCGGCAGCCACTCAGTCGCGACCTGTTTATTATCAGTTTAGACAAGACAAACCAAATTGGACTTTATGTTAATCTGATTTACCTATTTGCTCGCTCATAAAAGTGATTGAATCGTGCGATTCAATCACATCGACGTAACAACGAAAATATTATTTTCTATCTCCTTCTTTTACTTCAAGGGTGACTTGTTCTCATATGTCGATTGTCGATCAGTCGATCTCATTCCGCCTTGGGGTAGTGCGCGACACGGCGACACAGCTCGTAGGTTATACAAAGGAACCGCGACCCAAATGATCGAAAGATCGAATCTTTATAACCCGATCACCATACGAGTGGGTCGTGATCGACCCGGGTCTCGAGAAATGATCGATTGACACAGGTCTACCGCAAACGCTTTGAGATTGTACAGAAACGGCTACAGCGCGCGCAGCTAATTTTACAACCGTACCTAACCTCCCACTCTTTCACACATATAAGTGCATCTCGCTCGCTCGCCGCAGAAGTGGCACCACTTCCGATACATGCCTCTCGCTTTTTCTAGACCTCTTACGTGCTTTCTGAACATTGATTGAAACTGGATTTATGGAAAAATCTGTTGTTGAAAAAAGAGTATATTTATGCACTTTCCTAAACTGAAGACCTGCGAATGTACAGATGTGGATAAATACGTTGAAGCAGTAGATTTACTCAAGAAAGAGTTTCAATCGAGGTTTTCTGACTTCAGAGAACAGTCTCTTTGCCCGACCATTCGGTGTATCCGTTGAAGACATGCCGGAAAATTTTCAGATGGAGCTTATAGATCAGATGGAGATGGCGGTCAAGTGTAAACCTATAAAAGGTAGGTACCAGGGCAACAGAAACAGTAAAGAGTTTCGATTATCTACCTCCAACAGCCCAGCGTTTATCTCCAGATACCAGGACAACAGAAATATAAAAAAGTTGCGTTTGCCCCTAGGTACCAGTACCAGGCCAACAGAAACAGTAAAGAGTTGCAATATTTTGTACAACTTCGTTCCATCAGAATGTCCCTTGACACCTCCCAAGTATTTTGAAGTGAAAACTTCTTTTGGCGCACAGGCGCGCTTTTAGCCAGATTTTTCGTGGGGTGTGAATTGAATTCTAGCGTCACGCATGGGTATGATAAGAAATCTTCGGGTAAACTCGGGGCCACGGCCATTGGTCATCTAGAAATGCGTCAGCCAATGGAAAATGCTTAAAGGGCGTGGCCTAACCATCACGGCATGACCATCAAGAAATGCGTGAGCCAATGGGAAATGCCAACGCATTTCTAGATGGCCATGCCATGATGGTCAGGCCACGCCTTCCGGTACACCCGTGTAGTTTCCAAAGTAAGCTATCAAATTCTGAGTTATAAGTTTTCACTTCTATCGGCAGTTCCTATGACTGCCAATTTTTTATTTTTTAATAATAAGTGATGAGACGTAAAGGACATGTGCATGATGGTAAGCAACATGCCTGTCACATAACAGCACAGTGACGCAGCCATTAGAACATGAAGAGTCCAAATCATTACCTAACACTACACTGTGCTCGTCATCCAGAGATCTAAGATGTTATATCTTTAAGCCCTGTAATTTTTCTGGCAACGTTGCCTTTCAAATCGGAACACAGTAATGTTTGCGCATTACTGATTGGCGGTAGAATAACTGGCAAAGGTGTGGAAGTACCCCAGGCGGACTGCCAAGAGATAGATACTCTTTATTGACACACCAAAAAACAATACAAAGGAAAAATAAACAAAAACATAGTAAATTAGTGCGACAGTGGGCGGCCTTATCGCTGAAAGCGATCTCTACCTACCAAACGTCAAGAGTCCTACCACTACTAAATTAGTATTAGTATTATACCTCTACATATTTAAGGACACTTCACACTTTCACAGAAATCATCATGCTGTCAGTGCATATTGTTTAAGAAGTTTTAGTGGTATACCTCTTTGCTTGCCCATTGTTTAGGGAAGTAGGTACCACACATTCGCTAATAATTCTGCAGCAAAAAATTCAATAATGGTTTTCTGTAACAGAGGCCACTAAACTGTTAAACTAAACTAAAAAAAAGCGGCCACGTGCGAGTCGGACTCGCCCATGAAGGGTTCCGTAGCAGAAAGTAACATGATACATAAGTTCTTGTGGTTCGGTGTAACTTTGATCGATGTTTTAATATGTGTCTCGCGCGCAAATTATTCAGTGTAGAAAAAAATGATTTTAGAAACCTCAACATCATTTTTGAAGACCTATCCATAGGCAACCCACACGTATACGTTAAGATGAAAAAAAGTTTGGGTTTCAGTTCTAGGTATGGGCACCCCCAAAATTTATTGTTTTTTTAACAATTTTTCGGAAAAAATTTAATGCGGTTCACAGAATACATCTATTTACCAAGTTTCAACAGTGTAGTTCTCATAGTTTCAGCAAGAAGTGGCTGTGACATTGTAACACTTTTTTGAAGTGAAAACTTCTTTTGGTGCGCCTAGATAGATTTTTCGTGGGCTGCGAAATGAATTCTAGCGTCACGCTCGGGTATGATAAGAAATTTTCGGGTGAACTCTGGTTGCTAGAAAAATAATACCTATAAGTGCGCCAGAGCGAGAAAGATAATATAGTCAACTGTTCTTCGCTGTTGTGTCCCTGTGTTTAGTATATTCTTCTTTATCGCGACATTAACTTCTGGGTACTTACCACATTAATTGAACCTGTCACGAAATGTTAAATTAGCATTTCACATCCATTGCAAAAAAGTTTTGGTTGTAATATATTACTGTTTTATCATATCACTTACACTGTAAACACACAAAATAATACCTATTATACAGTACTTACACAAATACTTTTTATTTAGTTTTAGATTCCATGCGTGCGTTGCTGCGCCATCTATTGATAATTGGTCGTACCAATTCAAATCTAGCACAAATTTAGTTACTCTAATGACGCAACCTTTTAAAAGATAGACACATGCTGTCACGCAACGAAAGCTCTCAAAAAGCAATATCCCGTTTTTGTTACATTTTTCATTCATGCTCCGCTCCTGTTTATAGTAGCGTAATGTTAAATAGCCTATAGCCTTCCTCGATAAATATACTATCCAACAAAGAAATAATCTTTAAATTCGGACCAGTAGTTCCCGAGATCCTTGCGTTCAAACAAACAAACAAACTCTTCAGCTCTATTATAATATTAGTATAGATAAACGTTTGATTCGCAAATACCATATTTGCGAGTCAAACGCTATTTCCAACCCGCGTAAAAAATGTTTTTAATTTATTCTTGGGCATTGATACTAAGTCATTCGTAGGTTCAGTTGTGACGTCTTAGGTTAAAAATTGTATTTTTTAATTTCATTCATAGATAGGTTAATAGTAGTGCCGCCCTAGGTAAGTAATTGTGTCATCTTAGCATCATATATTAATCCCATTCATATTAAGGTTAATCTAGCCCACCTCGTAATAATACTTCATAAAATACAACCTAAGCAGATGTATTGTGCTACAAGATGTTAGAATACTAATAATAAATCGAATGGTATATTATCGGGAGAACGGCGCCTGCCGATCCGGAGACCCTGGTGGTGACGCCATCTATCGTATTTTGGTTCAATCTATTCAAATTATTGTTGATGTCTCACTACTCCTACCCCCCCTAATTACCTTGTGCACCTCGCCGCGAAAAGACGTGCCCATCCGCAAGTTGTGTCTGTCCGCTGCAGAACAGCTTCCAGGGTCTGATCTGCTGACCCCCGCTCGACCGCAGAAGTATCATAGAAATTCTTCGCATACCGCTCCTATCGAATACAGCGGCGTCGGCGCCCCTCGCGAGTGTCTCTGCTGGTGGAATCGGAACCGAGGAGGTTCTTGGATGTGCAGTGTACGTGGAAGAAAGCCAGGTTGGTGCACCTCCCCCTCCTTTGTTTTACTTTCAGTGAGACTTCAGTTCATTTGCTTACCTACTACCTATCGAAGAAAACTAAATAATCTATAGCTGGCGCCTCCATATTCTTAGTGGTCCTTCGTCCCGGGTGAAAACCCAACTAGTTTCGTTGCTTATTTATATAAGTATATATAAGTAATTTCGCATTTATATACTTATATCATTTTATGTAAGAATTACTACTCCCGCGCCACAATTGTACCTAAATCATATTACATTGTGTGCTAACCCTCGTACCTATTATATTTAGCTACCTAAGTATTTCATATAAATATATTCCTATACCCCGCATTAATTATAATATTTATCATACCTAATCGCATTTCAAATAAGTCACTCGGTGAGGCAGATTGCATAGGTACGAGTATATTTTGTTGAATAGTCAGGTAGACTCGAAAAATATATTATCTACCTACATTGTTTACGCATCACTCGAGGCACTTTCAAACCGCTTGTATTTCGTTACATTTCTACCTGCTTGATTAAAATAATAAATAATTATGTCTAAATCGTCTTCTAAGCTTGCCGATGTTGCAGACGCTAAATTAATTAATATTAAAGCGAAACGAAACGCAATTTTCGAATTACTTCAAAATATTTACGACATCAGTCCCGACATCGACAAGAACAAAGAGACGAGACACGCATTCCTCAGTGATAGTTCAAATATTGACGCTTATCGTACTGAATTTAAACAACTTCTGGATGATTATAATTCCCGTTTATTGACAGTCAATCCGCAAGCGACACCCGACTATAAATGTTTAGTTGCATTTGAACAACTGTACAGCCGCATCAAAGCCTTACGAGATCAATACGCTCGACCAGCTGTTTCTCAAGGTCAAAGTCTATACAGTGCAATTCCTCACAAAAGTAGACCTTCTTTACCGCCCATCGAATTGATGTCCTTCTCTGGTGACATACGTTCATGGCCATTGTTTTTCGCGAGCTTCAGATCAACCGTCCATGACAATCCATCGCTCAAGGACGCTGAGAAGTTATATTATTTGTTAGGTAAACTCTCAGGCAAGGCGCAGACCGCTTGCGCAGGTATTGCTCCCTGCCCGGAGAATTATCAACTTTTTGTTCAAACGCTTGTCGACAAATATGACGATACTCGTTTACTCGCATCGACGCATTTAAATCAGATATTAGATTTTAAAGCCATAACCATCGCTTCCGCTGACAACTTTGATTTGTTTACCGACAATTTTGTCAGTGCAGTACAAACATTAAAAAATGTACAAGTTGATAATTTATCCGATTTTATCTTTTTACATATTGCACTTCGTAAATTAGATACGAACACCGTGCACGCCTTCGAGATGAGTTTATCCGATCGGTCTGAAATTCCAACGCTTGATGACTTGTTAAAGTTTATTAAAAATCAAAGTAAAATGTTGCAATTACAAAGTGTGCCTTCGTTCGAAAAACACACGAATAAAGTTTCAAATCGCGCACGATCCGCTAATACAAATGCTACAGCGCAACCGAAATACCAAACTTATTTAACTGTCGATTCATATTCCGGTAATAAGAATGGATGTTTGTGTACGAATATTACTCATCTACACATATTTAAGTGTCCCGCTTTTATTAAAATGACACCAGAAGAACGATTTAAAACCATTAAAGAAAATAATGCGTGCATTAATTGTACTAGTATTAAACATCGCGTATCGCAATGCAACTCGAACTCGAATTGTCGAGTTTGCAAATTGAAACATCATACTTTGCTTCATTTCCCGCGACGGGATTCGAACCCCGCTACCGGTGAAGCTACCGTGCAAGTTATCGCTCGCCCGGCCGCCGCGCCAGCGCATCGCCGTCCGTCCGTACCTATAGAGACTAGTTCTGCGCCGCGCGCTGATGTATCGTTGTGTGCAACATCCACTGCGCCGCTCGCTTCCCCGCCTTGTATGCCGCACGTAAATACCGCGCAATGTACCGCTACTACAGTTCTGCTGGCTACTGCTCAAGTAGCTATGTATGACGATGGTGGTAACAGGCACCTCGTACGTGTTTTGCTGGACTCTGCTTCACAGAGTCACTTCATGACCAAAGAGTGCTGCGATCGTCTAGGCTTACAACAGGGGAAGACGGAACATACGCTTATTAAAGGTTTCGGAGGTTCAGAAAAAGTGATTAAAGGTTCAGTAGATTTTCAATTTCATTCTCGCTTCGATGACAACATTAAGTTTAACGTTTCGTCACTCCTCGTGGATCAGATAACGGATATTTTACCTTCCGCCGTTATAGATGTATCGGCGCTTTCACACTTGCGCGGATTACTGCTCGCAGACGATACATTTTCGATGCCTAGTGAAATTGACGCGTTGATAGGCGCATCGTTGTTTCCGCACTTGTTGTTGCCCGAGACAGTATATAGTAATACCACGGCTCCACCTGCCATTCGTACGGTACTGGGTTACGTAGTTATGGGGTGTGTACCTACTGTTTGTAATCGCTCCGCGCACACTCTCACGACCTGTTGCGTGGTCCAGGAACCGATGGAAGATTTATTTAGAAGATTTTGGGAGTTAGAAGAATGCTCCGCCCCGCCCGTTCAACTTTCTACTGCGGATGTTGAATGTGAAGAATTTTACCGCGCGACCACTGCTCGTGATCCCGAGAGTGGCCGATACACTGTGGGCTTGCCGTTTAGTGAAGACGCCTTTTCACTCGGTGACTCATTCAATATCGCTCGTAGGCGCTTTTTGTGTTTGGAGAGGAAATTACAAGCCTGTCCAAAGATGAGAGCCGCTTACGACGAAGTCATACATGAATATATCGCGAAAGATTATATTTCACCCGCGCCTCCCGATGACTCTGATAATTCGTTGTTACCTTCATATGTCATACCGCACCACGGAATCATCCGGGAAGATAAGACTTCGACGCGCTTACGTATCGTTCTGGATGCCAGCAGTAAAACTGCATCTGGACGTTCGCTTAATGATATTTTACATGCAGGACCAAATTTACAAGGCAATCTATTTCAAATTGTATTAAACTTCAGACTTTACCGCATCGCCTTAACCGCTGATTGCCGTCAACAATTTCTACAAATTGTCATGCGCGACGAAGACCGCCGCTATCAACGCATCTTGTATCGGTTTAATCCGCATGAACCGTTAGTCCTGTATCAATTTAACAGAGTTTGTTTTGGTTTAAAGTCCAGTCCCTACCATGCACTTCGCACTGTACATCAGCTGATCGCGGATGACGGCGCTAAATATCCGCGTGCCAGCGAGATAGCCGCTTCGTCGCTTTACATGGACGATGTCGCTTTTTCTGTACAGCAGGAAAGTGATGCCGTCACCGTGTCAAAAGAGCTGATTGATTTCTTCAAAGGTGCACAGTGGGACATAGTAAAATGGAACAGTAATTCAAACGAAGTTTTAAATTCTATTCCCGCATCTCACAAACCTCCAATGGAGGTCGAGTTCGATAAATCCGTGCAGCACAAAATACTAGGCTTACATTGGTCAACCGAAACTGATAGCTTTTATTTTAAAGTTACCTCCCCCGCTGAAATTACCTGTACGAAACGTATCATCCTGTCGACCGTCGCGCGGCTGTGGGACATCATGGGCTTTGTCGCGCCAACAGTCCTGCTCGCCAAACTGCTCATTAAACAGCTCTGGCAGCTTAAGTTAGAGTGGGATGACGTCCCGCGCCCGCATATCGTCAAGCTATGGAAACAGTTCTGCATAGAATTGCCCGCTTTGAACAATATTAAGTTCCCGCGACATATAGGCGTAGACGACGACGTGGAAATTACGGTGGTAGGATTTTCAGATGCTAGCGAACTAGCCTACGGAGGGGTAGTTTATTTACGCGTGACGTCACACGGCCGTACTTCGGTGCAGTTGGTGTGTTCGAAATCTAAGGTCGCGCCGATGACACCGCACACTATCGCTAGATTAGAGCTCTGCGGAGCTGTAATACTGTCGAAGTTATTGCGCGTGGTCTTAGATAAAATCGCTTCTCGCCATTCAGTTAAAGTTTACGCTTTCACAGATTCACAAGTAGCTTTATATTGGATCAAAGGTTCGCCTCATCGCTGGCAAGCATTTGTCGCTAACCGCGTTGTCAAAGTTACTGACAACATATCCGCGGATGATTTTTATCATGTCTCAGGTTCGGAGAACCCTGCTGACTGTTTGTCTCGCGGCCTTATGCCACAAAAACTGGTTTCGCACGCTCTTTGGCTACATGGGCCTGCTTGGCTTTCGCTAGACCCGTCACAGTGGCCCATAAACTCAGATACACATTCAATTGTTGATGTGCCCGAGCAAAAAGTACTTGCACACCCTGTGACTACACCCGTCGAAGATTCAGTCATATACAATCTCGCTCAACGCATTTCCTCTTGGAGTAGATTGTTACGCATAATTGTTTTCATCTGTCGATGTGTAAAATTATTATCTCGCCGTGACACGGTCGCCGTTACTGCTGACGATTTAGAGTTCGCTGAAAGTAAATTACTAAAGGTCATTCAACGCAAATATTTCCCGGAGGAATTTAATAATTTACAAAAAGATAAACTTTGTTCACCCGTGTTTAACAAACTGAACGCATTTTTGGATAATGGATTTATTAGAGTAGGCGGTCGACTTGTGAATGCCGAGCTAGACTTTACGCACAAACACCCCATTATTTTACCACGTCATGATCGTGTAATTGATTTATTAATCGATTATTACCACAAAAAACATTTACACGCGGGTCCAGAGCTGCTTATGTCGCTTCTTAGGCAAAGGTATTGGATCTTATCCGCGCGTCGAATTGTACGACGAAGATTCCATTTGTGCAATACGTGCTTTCGGTTGAAACCGCGACCTACATATCCGCTTATGGCTAATTTGCCGGACAGCCGTGTTCGACAGGCTCTAAAAGCTTTCACGCACACCGGGTGTGATTACGGTGGCCCTATCGCTTACACTCCTATTAGGCGTCGCGGAGTACAAAGTCAGAAGGCGTATTTGTGCATATTCACTTGTCTAACCACCCGCGCTGTGCATATAGAGATAGCGACAGATCTCAGCACAGCCAGCTTCTTAGCTGCTTTAAAACGCTTCCTCGCGCGCCGCGGTCCCGTCCAGGACATTGCCTGCGACAACGCTACGAATTTTCGTGGGGCGAATTCGTATCTTCGTGAGCTTTATAACTTTTTAAATAAAGAATATAAGCCGCGTTTTGAAGAAGAGCTGTCGGAAAACCGCATAACTTTCAAACATATTCCCCCACTTTCGCCCCATTTCGGATGTTGGGAGAGTATGGTAAAGATCGTTAAAACGCATTTGTTTAAAGTGATCGGCCAACAGCTTTTATCATACGAGGAGCTTAACACGGTGCTCGTACAAATCGAGTGTTTACTGAATTCGCGACCGCTAACCGTGTTAAGTCCAGACCCGGCAGAGCCCACTGCTCTGACTCCGAGTCATTTTTTGCACACCGCGCCTCTGTGCTCGCTGCCTGCGCCCGCTGAGGAGTCGAACAACCTCAGTGCCCTGCACAGGCACTCGCTGTTAGATAAACTAGTTCAGTCGTTCTGGGAGCGATGGAGAGTCGAGTACCTACACGGCCTTCAAACTCGCGAGAAATGGAATACTCCTTCTGTCCCCATCAAGCTGGGAACGGTCGTAGTGATTATAACCGACAACGCACCTCCGCTTGCATGGCCATTAGCTGTCGTAGAGAAAGTTCATCCAGCCAAAGACGGTGTCGTTCGTGTGGTCACTGTCAAAACCACGAAGGGAAGCTACTTGCGCCCTGTAGTGCGCTTGTGCCCTCTGCCAAGCCAGTAATTGTTCAACACTTAATTATGTATTTTAGTTTAGACATTAGATAGTTTTATTTCTAACTCGCACATATATGTATATTTAACTGCTCCATATTATATTCCCGCATGCTAAACCCGCATATAATATACTATTTTATGTATTATATTTCCGCTACCGCTACCTTTATGATTGTATTTTTAAAGGTGACCCTTTAAGGGCGGCTGGAAATGGTGACGCCATCTATCGTATTTTGGTTCAATCTATTCAAATTATTGTTGATGTCTCACTACTCCTACCCCCCCTAATTACCTTGTGCACCTCGCCGCGAAAAGACGTGCCCATCCGCAAGTTGTGTCTGTCCGCTGCAGAACAGCTTCTAGGGTCTGATCTGCTGACCCCCGCTCGACCGCAGAAGTATCATAGAAATTCTTCGCATACCGCTCCTATCGAATACAGCGGCGTCGGCGCCCCTCGCGAGTGTCTCTGCTGGTGGAATCGGAACCGAGGAGGTTCTTGGATGTGCAGTGTACGTGGAAGAAAGCCAGGTTGGTGCACCTCCCCCTCCTTTGTTTTACTTTCAGTGAGACTTCAGTTCATTTGCTTACCTACTACCTATCGAAGAAAACTAAATAATCTATAGCTGGCGCCTCCACCTGGGTTGAAACCCCACACGCAGCACTGTCTTTTCGAAGTCATAGGCGTATCGTGAGGAAACCGACATGTACCTAGAATCTTTCGAAGTCATGTGTCATCCACCAACCCGCACTGGGCCAGCGTGGTGGATTATGGCCTTAACTCTCTCCTTGCGAGAGAAGGCCCCGAGCAGTGCACCCTCACTCGCTCAAGGTCGCGCGGTTTTAGCCTACAGCTAGACCGTTTCTCACAGGGAACAAGTGCCAGTCGGTTGTCGGACGCACGGCTGAGCGCTCGCGCAAAATGTTTCCCGCGCATATTGTTACTTGAATTGAACTTTGTTGTGTCCTAGCAAGAGTCGCTATTTACTTAATTGTTTTTGGTAAGTGTGGCTTCTGTACTAATATTTATTCTGTGCCCCGAGTCCCAGCAGTGGGAACGTTTAGTGAGCTGTTGATGATGATGATGAGGTCATTGACTTGTTTTTAACTTTATAACACTTTTCATTCTCATTTAATACTATAGAGTATAGTTCATTGAACTGATGTTAAGACTTGGCTGAGAACTGTATAACAGTCTCATGACGAATTATACTTTGTTTTGTATTGCCGAGCCAAAGATATACTACCCCTTTGCTCTGGTTACCTAAATGAGTTAGGGCACGGGAAGTCGGTGTGTGTTGATCCGGTCCCTAACATACTATTATCTGCCTAGGATGAACGGAAAGTCGATGTGGGTGTGCCGGTCATCTCGCAGATACCTACAGTTGTCTATTAGAGACCAAAGCTGCTGTGCAGGGTGGAAGGAATACCATTCTCGCTGTACTATACATCAACATCAACATCAACAGCCCACTAAACGTTCCCACTGCTGGGACTCGGGGCCTTCTCTCGCAAGGAGAGATTTAAGGCCATAATCCACCACGCTGGCCCAGTGCGGGTTGGCGGATGACACATGACTTCGAAAGATTCTAGGTACATGTCGGTTTCCTCACGATGTTTTCCTTTACCGTTTTAAGTTAGCGGCATTACGCACATGACTTCGAAAAGACAGTAGTGCGTGTGGGGTTTGAACCCGGGGTCTCCGGATCGGCAGCCGCCGTTCTCCCCACTAGACCACCGTAACGTACTATACATACCTAAACCAAATAATATGGTGTTAAGGACTGTTCACACCGGAGCGGTATTCGCTACCGCTGTGGGTAGCGGTAAATACTGCGCGGGATTCGCGCGGGTTTCGCGCGGTATTTTGTATGTACCGCCTGGGTACCGCGTACCCATTCGGGTTTCGCTACCGCAGGCGGCAGCGAATACCGCTCCGGTGTGAATAGGCCTTTAAACTGAAACTTATCTACTTTGTGAGTGTGTAGTTATATTTATCTACATTCATGTGAAAGGGGGTAACGGAGTTTCACATTGTTCCTGTATGATTGCTTTTGTTAGGTATTCCTCTCTTGGATTTAAACTGAGTGCCTATTTATTTATTTGTTTATTACATTTCAGTTGTCTTCTGTGCTTACAGTATACACCAACGCGCACAGAAGGCCAGAAAAAAAACTACAAAACAACTTAAGAATAAATTATGAAACAAACATTATAGCTTGTTATAATACCTATAACATGAAATATAAAAGAAATAAATGAATCCTCGACATTCACAAATTATACGATTAATAAATTATAATCAATATTTCAAAATTATGCCGTAATTACAATATGACCCATAAACTCAATTTTTGATTTATTGGGCAGAGCCTTTATTAACAAAACTAAAATACAATGAGAACTACACTACGCTACATACCTAACTAACTACTTACACTAAGCACACCTGAATTATCCATATACCAATGAAGGTCTACAGATATTCAAGATGTTCAAGTCCACTACCAATCGGAAGCGTACCCAGCACGCTGGCGGCATTACCACTCCATACCATTGAATGGCAATGCTTATGCGTTGGGCCAAATAATCGCCAGCATTTTGGTCACGCGTCGCGTCGACCAAGCGCTCAGAAAGGCTTTTGAAGATGAAGTGAGCTCCCGGCCCCCACGGGCCCAATGTCTCAACCCCAAAGGGCTCAAGTATGTAACCTTTTCCGAGGGTTGGATATTTCCGCCGTTTGAGACGGTCAGCTGAATTAGCCGCTGCACCAGCCCTACTATGTGTCTCTGGAAGATGTGATGGTGCCAGAGTATCGACGCAAGTTGCATCCCACACTAGGGGCCGACCCAACTTCCAAGGCACAACGGCATGACTGACACATAGAAGGGCTGGTGCAGCGGCTAATTCAGCTGAGCGACTCAAACGGCGCAAATATGCAACCCTCGGAAGAGGTTACATATTTGAGGCCTTTGGGGTTGAGAGTTTGGGCCCGTGAGGGCCGGGAGCTTACCTGTGTCAATAAAGAAGGTACTGTAATAATAATGAAAAGTAGAGATTGCGTTTAGAATTGCACAAATGTAGTGAAGGAGAGCCAGCGGCAAGATGGATTGACAACCTGCGTTAAACAGTGGGTAAAACTTATACGGAACGTGGTCCGTGCTTGCTGATGATGATGGATGTTGTTTTTTTTTTTAAATAAAGAGTGACGAAACGAGCAGGACATTTGCCTGATGGTAAGCAACATGCCTGCCACATGACAGCACAGTGACACGCAGCTATTGGAACATGAAGAGTCCAAATCATTACCTAGCACTGCACTGCGCTCGTCACCCAGATATCTAAGATGTTATATTTCTAAGCCCTGTAATTTCACTGGAAACATTGCCCTTCAAACCGGAACACAGTAATGTTTGCACATTACTGCTTGGCGGTAGAATAACTGGTAAAGGTGTGGTACTTCCCCAGGCGGACTCTGCTATGACCCTCCCAACCCAGAGTCCTACCACTACAAAAACTACACTAGTTAAGGTTCTTATGACTTTTAATAGATAAACACGATGATTAATTAATGCCCTGAACTGCTGGAGTGGCTGTCATCGTTACAAGCATCGATATAAATCAATGGATGTGCCCTGAGCACCTTGAAATTGTTAACAAACTGCGTCTCTGTGTGTAGTGTGAGTGGTGTACAACTACCAATCTACTTGACCCCTAGAATCACTAGCGGCGAGGTATGTTGCGGTTCTACTTATTTTGGTTGTTGACAACAAACAGCGATAGATATAAAAGTCCGGCGTTCACCGCTTCCTACAATCGACTAAAGCGGAAAGAGTGAGCTCACTCTTCCCAACGATAACATAATTCCGTGCGCCTGAAGTTTGGGAGGGATCGATATAAACCAATGGATGTGCCATTGGTTTATATCGATGGCTACAAGAATATCGCCATTAATTTTTTTTTATCTTCCTAGAGTTATACTGTTTGATTTCCATATCGATATGCCCACGAGCAATAAGCTCATTAGTATCAGCTGAAGTAATGTTGCAGTAGATCCGTCCTTTCTTGAAAGGGAAGTGAGCAGGGATGTGCTTCACTGGTATCGTCATATTGTACAAATTATAGTCTCCCTGAAAGAAAAAAAAACATTTACCATCTATTGACATCACCATTAAGTTTAAAATGAGAGCAAGCGGCTTACACTGTCATGTAATAATAAATGCCAGGTGTTTTTTTTTTAATTATTAAAAAGCTACGATTGAAATAATAGACTACAGGCCCGTGAACAAAATTTACGTAGTAAATGAACCACCAGGAGACCTATGTAGGATGATAGAAGGGTGTAAAGTATTAAGATTCAGCACTATGCCGTCACTTGTAAGCTGTCCAACTGAGTGTGATTGAAGAGGGGGGGTTGCAACCCTCTACCATTTCTCCCTGTTGCATGATTTTTGTACGGCATTGCGAAATAATGGATTAGAAGAGGTATTGCAACTGTATGGAAGCAAAGCCGTACTTAATCAAATGACCGAATTTGCTCTGTAAATTACTCGTACTGTGTAAATTTTTCCGGCAAACTAATAATTAAAAAGTTAAAATTTATAATTTTTGTAGTTTCAATACCTCTTTTAATCTATTATTCCGCAACGCCGTACAAAAATAATGCGACAAGGCGAAATGATCGAGAATTGCAACCCCCCCTCTTCAATTGCACTCAGTTGGACAGCTTACAAGTGACGGCATAGTGCTAACTCTTTTTACTTTATACCCTTCTATCATCCTACATAGGTCTCCTGGGGGTTCATTTGACCCGTAAATTTTGTTCACGGGCCTGTAGTCTATAAGTAATTATACCCACCGATGGATATGGACAAGGTTTCGCAAACTTTCCCTGTTTTAAAGCCGATCCAAAAAATTTGTCCTTGTGTACCAAATCACAAAGTTTAAAATGCATCTCCACGAAACTTCGCTTGTATACATTTGTCAGCCACTCGTAGAAATAGAAATCCACCTTAAATAAGTAAAATCAATTAGAACAAATTACGGCAAATCAATGCCTAACATAAAAAATGTAAATTCACTTTACGCATTCAAAAAACAATTGGCTAAACATATTATCTCTGAAACGTAAATAATTTTACAAAAAAAAAGAAATATGGTCTGAAAATAAAACGCAGTTGTCGAAAGTATCTATCTACTTTTAATGTTTATATGTATAATGTAAAATATGTAATATCCTATTTTGATTCAAAAGCTTAATTCAAAGTGGGCTTTTTATCTAATATTATTTGTTTTGTATTTTTTATTGGGTAACTACCTATAACCCTATTGATTTTTTTTGTTTGTGGATTTTAAAGTGGTTTTTATTTTATGTATGTAAAGTGTTACGACGATAATACAAATTGTTATTTAAGTTATTTTTATCATGTAAGCGACAGAAATGTCTTAAGTGATAAATAAATTCTTTAAACATTAAAATATTCAATCGTCATTTATATTAAAAGAGAACTATGCGTTTTTAACCTCGTGCTGATGAGTTTGGGTGTTTTGGGATGAACCATCTGACGTTGATTCTCCAGATTCCGGCTCTCTATATTAGTTACATGTAACGTTTTATGTAACCCCCTTTTTTCAATGTAAGTATTTCGAAAACAATAATAATTATTACAGACTAACGACCCGCCCCGGGCTTCGCACGGGTTGAATCGGTGAAATTCTTAATAGTGTTTTGCTCAAAATCACTAAATAAGCCATTATTTCTTCGGAAAAGTATACTTTTACGAAAAATAATGGCTATCTAATAGACCAAGAGCCCATGCACCCCAGACCTTCGTTATTTTATAAAAGCTGAACGTTTGTCAGAGTATGCTCCCAACACAGTTAAGAACGATGGCCCATGATGAAGTTTGGATCATCCTGGCTTTGGCAGATAAACGGTACTAAAGGTGTACCGATCTAAATTTGTCAAGTTATAAAGTCTGATATTTTGGTAATACCTTCAGAATATTATTAAAAATCACACCAATAATTGCCAGACACTTAACATCGTGGCAAACACTTGCCAGACATCCATGTTTTGTTAATGTCCAAGCAATTATAATTCTACTTGCGTCATAATATGCGCACTGATTTTTAAACATAATATTTGGGTAACAATTAGCAGCCTAATTATCATAAGCAGCCCACTAAAAGTTCCCACTGCTGGGACTTGGGGCCTTAGTACCATTTATTTGCCAAAGCCAGGATGACCCAAACTTCATAATGGTCCATCGTTCTTACCTGTGTTAGGAGCATGCGCTGACAAGTTTTCAGCTTTTATAAAATAACGAAGGTCTGGGGTTCACGGGCTCTTGTTCTATAAGTAATAACTACATTATTTAGCTATTTGCTAAATAATATAGTTTTAGCTTTTGTAATGGTTCCTACCACTTTCCTACCACTCTTAGCCGAGTCCGCCTGGGGAAGGACCACACCTTTACTAGTTATTCTACCGCCAAGTAGTAATGTGCAAACATTACTGTGTCAAACCGGATTACTGTGTTCCGGTTTGAAGGGCAATGTTTCCAGAGAAAAACAGGGCTTAGAGATATAACAACTTAGATGTCTGGGTGACGAGCGCAGTGCAGTGCTAGGTAATAATTTGGACTCTTCATGTTCCAATAGCTGCGTGTCACTGTGTTGTTATGTGGCAGGCACGTTGCTTACCATCAGGCACATATCATGCTCGTATCGTCATTTTTTATTTGAAAAAAAAATTTTGGTAGTAGTGAAAAAAAGAAATGTATTTCGCCATTTTGTGGTGGCGGCCATCTTGGTTTTGAAATTTGTCATAGTAAACAGTATTTTACTAGACAAGCCCTTTCATTTGATATCCATATTGAGGTAGGTTGTGAAGAATAATTTTTCCGCCATTTTGTGGAGGCGGCCATTTTGAAACGATACGAGGGTCAAACTGAAAGTTCTTAGAAAATCAAAAACTGATTACATTAGCCAGTTATTAGTTTTATTATATCTTTTCAAAATATTGTCCATTCACGTCAATACACCGCTGCATGCGATGGAACCACTGGGAAAAGCACTTTGCCCACTCGTCCTTCAATGGCATCGCGATACGCAGCCACCGCTTCTTCAGCATTAATAAACCGCTTTCCTTTAAGTTTTTCTTTAATTTTTGAAAATAAATAAAAATCACAAGGCGCGAGGTCGGGGCTATACGGCGGGTGACCCAGTAATTCAACGTTTGATGTCGCCAAATAGTCGATCGTTCGCTTGGCGGTGTGCGATGAGGCGTTGTCGTGGTGAAGGAGGATCCTACTGCGAGGTCGTTTCTCTCGAACTTTTTCCAAGACAAGTGGCAAACAATTGGTAGTGTACCATTCTGCAGAAACTGTTTTTTGATCCTCTAACACAATTGTTGCGAAATGACCTATCCTTCCAAAGAACGAGGCCACCATTTTTTTCCCCGCACTTCGATCTCTCTTCACTTTAGTTGGCAACTCCTCGAAAGGAAACACCCACTGAGCAGATTGTCTTTTGGTTTCAGGATCATAACAGTAAATCCAGCTTTCGTCACCTGTTAGTATGTCGAACACAGCATTTGAGTCACCTCCGTTAAATCTTTCAATCATTTTACGGCACCAATCCACACGATGGAGTTTTTGAGCCTCAGTCAAATTATGAGGTATCCACCGGGCGCAAAGCTTCCTGACCGCTAAATTTTCGTGTAGGATTTTGTGCACTTGACTCATACCGATGCCTAAGCTTGTCCGAATCTGCTGATAGGTCACTCTTTTGTCAGTCTCTATCATACGCCGCACAACACAGATGTTATCTTCAGTCGTCGCCGTAGAAGGCCGTCCCTCACGTAAATCATCAGTGAGATTAGTGCGACCACGTTTAAACTCATTAAACCAGTTGTAAACAGTCGCACGAGATGGGGCTTCATCGTGAAAGGCCAATCGTAGTCTATCATAACTTTCTTGTTGACTTAAATGACATCGAAAGTCATAAAAAATCATTGCACGAAAATTTTCTCGTGTTAAATTCATGTTGACGTGACACAGACAATTTTCAATTTGCCGCCAAATCGTAAAACAAATGACAAATGAATGAAGTATATACTCAGTAATATTGGCAAAGAGTTCTATTTTCAAATTATAGAATTATTTTTTTATTATATTGTTTATAAGTGGCCAGTTCTAAGAACTTTCAGTTTGACCCTCGTATTAACCAAACATAGCTAAGAATCATCGCACCTTCAAATAAACAAAACCGCATCCAAATCGGTTCATCCGTTTGAGCTCTACAGTGCCACAGACAGACACACACAGACAGACATCAACGTCCAACTTATAACACCCCTTTTTTTGGTCGTGGTTTAAAAATACCCATAAATATCCGATACGTAGTTTTAAAGTATAAGTATACCTTCATAGTGACAGAAGGACAGCGGGAAGCGAGTCTGTTTTATACTTACTATATAGTTAAATAGCTCGAACCGAAGCATCGATTACGATGTTCAATATTTTTAGGTATTAGGTTTTCTCTTTGACGATATTTGCAGCACGTATTGTGTCAATTATTTGTCAAACGTCAAATGGTTACATCAAAAAAGATTCTATTATCCAAAGCGTTAAGGTTAAATTAGAAATAATTTTAAATGGTGGTCAAGTATCTCAAATTTTTCTAATATTTCACGCATTTAATTTTTTTTCTTTCTATTGTACCTTTTCCTGACAACAGCAAACACAACATAAAGTGGCCAAGTGCGAGTTGGACTCGCCCATGAAGGGTTCCGTTGCAGCAAGTAACATAATATACATAGTAGGTACACATAGTTCGTTGTAACTTTGATCGAAGTTTTAATAATAGTGTATTTATGACGTATTAAAAAAAACTACCCATCAGATCGAGTTTAAACTAATTTTCGTTGGTAGTTTACATGGTAATGTACATCATATTTTTTTTTTAGTTTTTTTATTCTCTTACTTTAGAAGTTAGGGGGACACACATTTTACCACTTTGGAAGTGTCTCTCGCGCAAATTATTCAGTGTAGACAAAAATGATATTAGAAATCTCAACATCATTTTTGAAGACCTATCGATAGACACTCCACACATGTAGGTTTGATGAAAAAAAAATTTTTGAGTTTCAGTTCTCAGTATGGGGAGCAACCCTATTTTTTCTTATTTTTTAGTTTTCTTGTAAAAATCTTAATGCGGTTCACAGAATACACCTACTTACCAAGTTTCAACAGAATAGTTTTCATAGTTTCGGCAAAAAGTGGCTGTGAAATACGGACGGACAAACAGACAGACATACAGACAGACAGACACAGACATGACGAATCTATAAGGGCTCCGTTTTTACGTTTTACGGAACCCTAATAAAAGAAATAGCGAAGTCGGTCCAACCGTTTACGCGTGATGCGATGACCAAGGAGGGAAATATGAATAAATTTTTATATTCGTATATCTGGAGTCGGATTGATGTAAGTTTAGCAGAAAAAACAAATTATCACATTAATATTTGTCATAAAAATATTATTTTAACTAAATGTAAAAATATTAACAAAGATGTAAATTAAAATACAAAAAAAATTGGCAGTCATAGGAACTGCCGATAGAAGTGAAAACTTATAACTCAGAATTTGATAGCTTACTTTGGAAACTACATGGGTGTACCGGAAGGCGTGGCCTGACCATCATGACATGGCCATCTAGAAATGCGTTAGCATTTCCCATTGGCTCATGCATTTCTAGATGGTCATGCCGTGATGGTTAGGCCACGCCCTTTCAGCATTTCCCATTGGCTGACGCATTTCTATGTAGCCAATGGCCGTGGCCCCATGTTTGCCCGAAGATTTCTTATCATACCCGAGCGTGACGCTAGAATTCAATTCACACCCCACGAAAAATCTGTCTAAAAGCGCGCCTGCGCGCCAAAAGAAGTTTTCCTTCAAAATACTTGGGAGGTGTCAAGGGATATTCTGATGGAACGAAGTTGTACAAAATATTGCAACTCTTTACTGTTTCTGTTGCCCTGGTACTGGTACCTAGGGGCAAACGCCACTCTTTTATATTTCTGTTGTCCTGGTATCTGGAGATAAACGCTGGGCTGTTGGAGGTAGGTAATCGAAACTCTTTACTGTTTCTGTGGTCCTGGTAACTACCTTTTATAGGTTTACACTTGACCGCCATCTCACCTGATGTTAAGCGACGATGCGGTCTACGATGGAGCGTGTTTACCTAGAAGACACCGATTCACTCTCGATATGAAGACACCAAGGTCATAACTATCAGGGAAAACCCACTCTGACAACTCATTCCACAGCCTAGACGTTCTTATCATAAAAGTAGAGTCAAACCTCTTAGTCCGTGTCTTTGGAACATCAACCATGAAACGGTGCCGCTTCTTTGAGTTACGAGAAGTTCGTTCTTATCATATCCAAGCGTGACGATTGATAAATCCATTTCACAGCCCACGAAAATTCTGTCTATAGCGCCTTAAGAAGTTTTCACTTCAACAATAATTAAAAAACTAATCTCCGAATAACCCACCCCTAACTGCTCCCGGCGCAAAAGTGCCCATGATGCTCGCCGCGTACCCACGCTGCATGGCAATGGCCAACATTTGCTCCAGGAACGCGCTGGAGCGGGAGTCACCCGTACTCTCCCTAAGCCTGCGCCCCAACTCTGAGAGGAACCCTTTAGCTTCTGCCCCCCAACAACCCAAGGTCTCAACGACAACAGGTACAAATTCGTACTGCGACACTAACATACCATACTTTCGCTTCTTCTTATTATCCTCTGCCGCGGCTGATGGTGAGTATATAGTGCGACCCAGGTGGGTGGCGGCGACAGTGCTTACGCAAGTGGCGTCCCACTTGCGTTAGGCACTTTCCGTTCTTCCAGGGCACCAGAGTCAACCCATCCGGTCTCTTGCCGTCCGATCTGCATAGGCCCGGGGCCTCAAGTACGCATGGAAAGCCCGCCGATACCAAGGCTTTCCGAACTATGTCATTGAGTGCATGGTGTTGTGAGAACCTTCAACCTTTTGAGGCACATGCCCAAAGTTGTGCTTGGACCCGCTTGACCCCAATAGCATCCCACGCCCGTTGGTTTTCAGACTCTACGGGAGTACGGGAGTCGACTCCCCAGAGTTGAGGGCACTCCAGACCATCAAATTGTCAGAAGCATAAGCCAACCTTTCCTCGCCACTATTTGAATTTAGAATAGTAGCGGCAAGATCAGCAACCCCATGCACCGACGCAAGGAAAACTGGCAGTCCGACATCTCGCGCACCTTTACCCCAAACTGAATTGGAAGAGCTGCCTGTGACCATTGACATTTATCAAGGGCAACGTTCAGAATAGACTCAACCGCCTATTTCAGACCACCAGACACAAAAGAAACAGTCGTATTCACTATTCAAAATATTTGTCCTGGGTGACAATTCAATCCCCCTGGGGCTCAGTTAGCAAACTCCACTAACTACTGAAGCTTTAGACTAGTTAATATAAACTAATTTTTGACCAGTGTATCTGCTGATCCTGAGTGCAATCCGAACGACTCAAATTCGGAATGACAATCCTTGTCTCTGTCATTATAAACGGATAAGACAAAGACCGAGATTTAATGCCATGTCGAGATCAATCCGACTGCGTTCAGAATCGTTACGCAGGTTTTTTTCATAGCTTAGAATGACAAGACGAGCAGGGCATGTGCCTGATGGTGAGCATCAAGATTGCCCATAGCAACACAGTGAGACGCAGCTATTGGAACACGAAGTATCCAAATCCTAGCACCGCACTGCACTCATCACCCATATAAAGTGTGTAATCTCTAAGCCCAGTAATTTATCTGAAAACATTGCCCTTCAAACCGGAAAACAGTAATGTTTGTACACTACTGCTAGGCGGAAGAATGGCTGGCAAAGGTGTGGTACCATTACACGAATATGATTGATGTATGACGTATGTGTGTTAGGTTTAAAAGCACCGCACCGTACCTAAGATCAGTAAGCGTATTTAGTGTGACCCCTGCGATACAGGTCTTCCCTAGTGCTGGTATCACTAGTATCTATTAGTGTTCACTGAACATACCTGTGTACCTACATAATTTCTTAGAATAATTAACATAAGCAACCTGTAACATGTTTAAACACTAATAAACTTTTTGTATGTTGTATGTATGTGTGGTAAAGTTTTTTTTTTACTTTTATAGGTTTACACTTGACCGCCATCTCGTCTGATGTTATACGACGATGCGGTCTACGATGGAGCGTGTTTACCTAGAAAAAACCGATTCACTCTCGATTTGAAGACACAAAGATTGTATATATCGGGAAAACCCCACTCAGGTAACGTATTCCACAGCCTTGACGTTCTTATCAATCATAAAAGTACATCATAAAAGTAGAGTCAAATCTCTTAGCTCTTTTCTTTGGAAAATCGACCATGAAACGATGTCGCTTTTTCGAGCTGCGAGCATTCTGATAGAAAAAGGGTAAGGTGGAATTAGATTATGCAAATCAGTCGCACACTCTCCGAAGTGTATCCGATAAAAGCCCAATAAGCTAGCAATTTTTCGGTGATGTTCAAGACTGCGTCTAAAAAATGTATGTATCAATGTATTCGATGTATGTGACCACGTACCGTCACGTTGTTGTCCCACGCTAAAGCTATGGTGAAGTGAAAACCGACATAGTAGAATGGGTCGCTGCGTCCATACCGCTGCGACGTCAGGTTCGCATACAGGAGATACTTCGTGTTGTAATACGTCACTTCTGGGTGCTCCGTACTTATGTAGAGATACTGTAAACAAATCAAGCACTTGAAACTCGTTTGATCGATTACCGTTCGACTATTTGGGTATGACCTTTTTTTTTTTTTAAATAAAGAGTAATGAGACGAGCAGGACATATGCCTGATGGTAAGCAACATGCCTGCCACATTACAGCACAGTGACACGCAGCTATTGGAACATGAAGAGTCCAAATCGTTACCTGGCACTGCACTGCGCTCGTCACCCAGAGATCTAAGATGTTGTATCTCTAAGTCCTGTAATTTCTCTGGAAACATTACCCTTCAAACCGGAACACAGTAATGTTTGCACATTACTGCTTGGCGGTAGAATAACTGGCAAACTGTGTGGTACTTCCCCAGGCGGACTTTGTCAAGAGTCCTACCACTACAAAAAACCTCTCGGAACTTTGCCGTTACTATTGTGGTGCCTAGCGTGGATAACCTAGAACGCTTTTACTAATAATAACTTGCTTTCTCCGATATAACAAAAACCGACTTCGCTGGTACCTAAAACTGAAATAGTTATTTGTTGTACAAGAGTGCAAAGTGGCTTTTTAACCGCGTGCTCAATTTTGATGACAGAGCAAGCGAAGGATTCTAAAGTTGAAGCACTAGCGTAGCGAGGCATTCAAAACTTAGAATCCTGAGCGTAGCAAGGAAATCAAAAGGGCACAAGGTGAAAACTCTTTGCACTCGAGTGCAATACGTAATTTTTCATCCCACCTTAGCGAGGAAATTACTAAACGCTTTGCGCATTTTCAGTTTCAGTCAATTCTGTTGGCGTCAAATAAACTTCTTGATCGCTAGAATCACTTATTATTATGGTATTTTGGTTTTTCACTTGTATTCAATTTTACTGTTTATAACCTAAGTTTTAAATTTTACGTTTATTAACCCATGGTTTTAACAATAACAATATGACGTGAAAATATGGAGAGTTGACCGATTGAGGTAAGGAGTTTCATATGTGTACATGAAAAAGTGCCCGCCCAAATGCATTAAATTATAGTAGCGCTAAATTTGCATCAGGGTACATTTTAAAGGAAATAAATAAAGGTACTATTCAGAATTCATGAAAAAAAAAATTGGCTGTCATAGGCGCTGCCGATAGAAGTGTTAACTTATAACTCAGAATTTGATTGCTTACTTTGCAAACTACGCGTGTGAAACCGGAGGGCGTGGCTATGAGCATGGCCATCTAAGAATGCTAACGCATTTTTAAATGGCCAATGGGAAAGACTGAGGCGTTCTAGATGGCCAATGGCTATGGTCCCGAGTTTACCCGAAGATTTCTTATCATTCCCGAGCGTGACGCTAGAATTCAATTGACAGCCCACGAAAAATTTGTCTTTGGCACGCCAAAAGAAGTTTAGACATCAAAATACATATATTGTACCTACGTGTTTTCTCAAAATAGTAATTATTTAATTGATGTTATATTTACTACATTATTTTGTACGGCACAAGTAGATGAAATTATCTATTAGTTACTATTTTAGTAGTCAATAATATTTAATTATTTAACTCGGCATCCTTCAATTCGATTACAATTGATTCATTCATAGCATTTTAAAATGTTCTGCCATTTGAAATATAACATTCTTTACCTCTATCCTCCATACGCAAAAAGAAAATTGCGCGCAAAGCATTTAAAAAAAAAGTACTCCACGGAGGTTCCGAGTATGAGTTTTTAACAAATTAAAAATAAATGTATGATGAATTCGGTACCAAGGAGATAGAAATAATTAGGTTAAATTTTGTTTTGAATTCAAAAACCTCAGTACACACGATGTTCTAAATTCAAATTTACTTTAACCTCTAGAGGGTAAAAACGACTTTTGCGCCCTGATATCGAGGAGCAAAAGTACTCTTTCCGAGCTGGTGGGATGAAAACGTATGTTTTAGCCGTCTTCTGTTAAGAAGAAAAAGTTTTTTCGCAAAAGAGACAAAATGTCGATTACAATGGTTGTCTTTTCTCCTGCAGACAACAAGAAGAGCGGCGAACCGAAATACCGGCATTTCGCTTTCCCTTCAGCCCCACCTCGTTTCCATATATTTATCGGTGGCGACCCTGGCAAAGCCGCGGCGGGAAGGGAGATTCGGAAATAGGTGCACCGTAATATCAAAGTCTATTAAATCATACAGTCGTTCGACGAAGCCGTCTAGACGGGACAATCTTGCAGGGCGTGCGGGGTGAGACGCGGGAAGCGCGCTCCTGTATTGCCTACATTACAATGTTAGTATTGCAGGAGCGCGGCTCAGGGCTGACGTCTTCCGTATGTTTTAATATTAATTTGGTGCCACGTTCTTTTTGTTTGCCTATAATGTCAAGACTATAAGACACGGGTAGGGTTGTCCCTACCCGTGTCTTGACATTATCGGCGTTTATACCCAGATCAAAGGCGATGAACTACTGGTGGTATTACTTTATACTGTGGTAATATAAAGTTTGTTTTAGTAGTGGTAGGACTCTTGGCAGAGTCCGCCTGGGGAAGGACCACACCTTTGCCAAATATTCTACCGCCAAGCAGTAATGTGCAAACATTACTGTGTTCCGGTTTGAAGGGCAATGATTCCAGAGAAATTACAGGGCTTAGAGACATAATATCTTAGATCTCTGGGTGACGAGCGCAGTGCAGTGCTAGGTAATGATTTGGACTATCATGTTCCAATAGCTGCGTGTTACTGTGCTGTTATGTGGCAGGCATGTTGCTTACCATCAGGCACATGATCTGCTCGTCTCGTCACTATGCTATAAAATGTATATATATATAACATCACACATTTAATTAGCACAGTCATATTACTACAATTTTACATTATTTAAAATATTTAGTATAGTTCGTATTAACTTACTTTTTCAGTTTTTGAAACCGAGATGAATAATTCGATAAAGAGGTAAATAATAATTATTCTGCAACGTTCCATTGTTTTAATACTACTATCAATTTTTTTTATTTTCCAACTCAAAATAGACAAAGACGTAGTCACGACTAACTATCAAAAATAAATAAAAACATTATTCAACGTACAGTGAGTTTTGTTTGCGTCAATGTTTAATTTTGTATTTCAATCATGACGAGGATAATACTATCTAGCTTTTTAAAATTATACATTTGCATAATAATAGACATGCATTGATTGTCGATGATAAGCAAAATTGAATATTTTCAAAAACGAAACCAATTTTACTAGGCTACATTCATAAACAATTTACCAGAAACACTTATTTATTTATGTTATGACAAATAACTTTTTTAAATTTCTTTATGTGAGTCTTTGGGCTCTTTATTGTTGTTTTGTTAAGCTAAAGGTGTCTAGCAGGGCGACGTGCTATCTTCCAAAGTTTTCACACAAGAGATGAATACAATTATTAATCTGCCATCATCTTAATAATCATACGTTTGCTAATGAACACGAAGCTTTGAGGTAAGACTTCTTTTTCGTATGTAGTTGGAAACCTGGCGGTTAGAGATAGACGAGACAGCCAATACCATTGAGTTCGATGTTCGGACTACTACGTCGTATTACTGTGTACAATAGCCTGACAGCTCGTGAAAGCTTGAACTTTGTCATTCTATAATATCTGATGAATGCTCAAGTTTGTCAGGGCACGATTCTGGCCGCCGATTTGTCACCGATACTGCTGGGGGCATTACCACGATGAATAGCTATGCTTATTATGCGTTGGGCCAAATAAACGCCAGCATTTTGGTCACGCGTCGCGTCGACCATACGCTTGGAAACACTTTGGAAGATGAGAAGATGAGCTCCAGGCCCCCACGGACCCGATGTCTCAACCCCAAAGGTGACTTGAAAATATTCAGATTATATCATCAGGAAATACCCACTCTAGCGACGTATTCTACACTTTAGTTGTGCGTATTACGAAAATACAATCAAACCTCTTTGTTCGAGTCTTTGGAACATTGGCCCATTGGCCCATTGGCCCATTGGCATTTGGCCCAATTTATGTTAGCTGCTATAGTGAATCCAACCATTTATTTTCTTTTTGACAGATCTAATTTGTCAGTTATAGTGTTGTGACCAAGTATAAACAGGTACATCGATACTAGCATTTTGCAACGGTCTGGTTATTGAATTGAAATTAAATTAAATAAAGATTATTTTGGCAAATAAGAACATGACATTTTGTCGGGTTGCCTGCGAAAAATCAGTCCCGAAGTCCGGTTGCCGAATTTTTAAAAGTAAAACATTGCTGCGAGCTTGGCTAATATCTCGGAAACTATAAACTTTAGGGCAAAAAATGTTGAGGTCGTTATTGTAGAAAATAATATTTTGCATCTTTTGTGGCCGGAAAACTTTTCTGTGACATGTACCGTTTACGATTTATGGCCCATTTAATTAACCAGTTTTTCTATCGCAGCCGATAACTCTTGAAATATTAGATTAATCAATAAAACGCATCAGACCTTTTTCAAAGACTAGTTTATTTCCTACAACTTTCGTTTAATTTTTTTTTTCTTATGTTCATACGTTTTGAGTTAGAAGAAGCTTAAATTCAGCTATTCTGCCAAAAACATTATAAATTAATGAATTGTATTAAAATGAACAATTGTTTTATTTGTGGTTATGTTAGACGACAAAAACTCTGTACTTGTAAGAAAAAACAGATACTGAGTCTAATGAAAGCCAGCATTAGACGAAGCGAGAGAGAATAGAAAGCAAACTAGAAGATAAATAATTAACGGATTCAAAATATCCATTTCAAACTATACAAATACATACTATACATTTGAACTATACAACAATGACGTTTAAAGTGGTGGCTCTCTACTAGCCAACTAATATTATAAAAGACTTTAAAAAGATAGAAACTCTTTATTATCCACAATATAATACTTAAACAACAGGGACTGATCCTAGAACTAGTGAACCAAGTGGCGACATTATCGCTAATCTTATATATAAAATTCTCGTGTCACAGTGTTTGTTTCCTTACTCCTCCGAAACGGCTTTACTGATTTGAACCAAATTTTATATGCATATTTAGTAGGTATGAGAATCGGCTACTAGCTATTTTTCATACCCCTAAGTGACAAGGGTGGTTCACCCCAAAAAAATTTTTTTTAATTTTTGGCCAAAATATTTTGCTTTTATTTTTTTTAAATGTGGCGTTAAAAAATACATACAACCCTAAATTTTTACTGTTTTATCACCAACCCCTATTTTTTAATAGCCATTTTAGTAATTTAATCATTTTTCATCCCGCTCGATAACTGATCAATTATAGTCTTTTTAGGGTTCCGTAAAACGTAAAAATGGAACCCTTATAGATTCATCATGTCTGTCTGTTTGTCTGTCTGTCCGTCCATATGTCACAGCCACTTTTTGCCGAAACTATGAGAACTGCTGAAACTTGGTAAGTAGATGTACTCTGTGAACCGCATTAAGATTTTTACAAAAATAAAAAATAGGGTTGCCCATGGGGGGCACCTCTTAGACTTGGCACTTAGAACTGAAACTCAAAAACTTTTTTTTCATCAAACCTACATGTGTGGGGTGTCTTTCGGTAGGTCTTCAAAAATGATGTTGAGGTTCCTAAAATCATTTTTGTCTACACTGAATAATTTGCGCGACAGACACTTTCAAAGTAGTAAAATGTGTGTGCCCCTCCCCCCCTCTAACTTCTAAAATAAGAGAATGATAAAACTAAACAAAGTATATGATGTACAATGTACATGCAAACTACCAACGAAAATTGGTTTGAGCTCGATCTGATGAGTAGTTTTTTTTAGTACATCATTAATACTTGGCTGCTTTTATTTGTAAATGTTTTTCACTCTATGTCGATTAAAATTTCCCGGAGTTAAAAAATTGAATAATTGCCGGGAAAACTCTAAAAACAGCCCTTTTCTTTTTCCCATACAAACGTTTTCTTAGTAAAATGTTAAGGCAATTTGACCTTTATTGCTATACAATAAAGTTCATATTAAATCAAATGCTTACATGTGTGTGTTCCTAATGTCAAGGAGTCATTTTGAACTTTTTTCCCGCTGCACAAAGTTCAAATTCCATCATATCTATCAAAACAGTTAAAGGATAGAAGGATCTAATGTCACGTTCCGAAACCCACTCAGAGGAAACTCAACAAAAGCGATAATATCGCGAACCAAATCAAATTGAATAATTACAAAACGTAAGACTCATTAGTACTGATTTTCAATTTGGTCGGCTTCACGATACTATTTACTTTGATTTAGTTTCGGCACGCGATATAAAATGCGTCAGTTTTCACGTCATTATATCAATCAAGTATCAGTCAAATACAAACCGCGTCACCAAAAGTATTTTATTATTTTGAATTATTGATTTAATATCCCTATCTATGAAAAATTATTTGAAAATAATCACACTGCCTCCCCCGTCATCCCTTTTTTTACCGGTGTGTATATTTTTTGACACACGTGGCCTAGGAAATACTTTAAGGTATATAGATAAACTATTCCCCAGGCCATGTGTATCAATAAAGATACACATTTCGTAATAATATTCCTCTGTGTTTCTCTCTTGACTGCACATTTATTATTCAACCAAATATTATCGCAAGAAACTTACTATCACTCAATTAAGTGAACAAATAATTGTAGTTTTACTAAAACGATCTGCTCAGTTAGCCGGAGATTAAGTGCCATCAGCCGCTATTATGACAAGAAGACTGTCTAATAGAAAACATTATCACAAAAGTAACAAAGTTGGAGGGAAAGTTGGACGCTGAAGATGTGCAGAGGTGCTTTAAAAAGTATGACAGGAAAGTTATTGGTGGCAAGACTTTTAGAGCAGCTCAAACAACTACAAAATGATCTGTATGTGAACGTTTTCTGTGTCAAAAATGTTTCAATAATATTCACTGATTTATTTTGAACTTAATAAATTTATTGTTTAGTTAGGAACTTTCTTTTTTGGATTAAATTATTTCAATGCGATTTTTATTTTTCTCTTAATATCTCCTTAACTGATTGTCCGATTCCCAACCGAAAACCACTGAGAAAATGTGTAGAAAGCGTGCGCATTTCGGATACACACTGCTTTAACTGAAATGTAGAGTATGTATCATAAACTATAGGTACACACTCATTATTACCGTGTGTATTCTAAACGATACACATGGCGCAGAGAGTGTCTGCGGTATTCATCTAGAAAACTCATGTTTCTCATATGGTCAATTGGATGTTGCATATTCCCTCACGTGTTCGAAAACCATCAGATTTGTTTGTCTATGTGCCAGGTAATCAAACAAAAACATCGTATATCACAAAGCACTACACTGAAAGTAAAACTGATTTTTGGTAATAACTTGATTAACAATAAAGGGATTCATCCCTTTATTGTCATCATCATCATCAGCCTATTTAATATTTATCCACTTCTGGACGTAGGCCACTTCTAATGAACGCCACAAGGTGCGGTCTTCTGCATTCTGCATAAAGGGATTACTTGCTTTTCAATGCTTATGTACGTTGAAATAAATATGTTATTAATAAAACACTTAATGCGGTTCACAGAATACATCTCTTACCAAGTTTCAACAGTATAGTTCGTATAGTTTCGAAAAAAGTGGTTGTGACATACGGATGGACAGACAGACAGACATGACGAACCCATAAGGGTTCAGTTAGTACGTTTTACGGAACCGTAAAAATGGATCTTCGAAATGTATGTACGTTCATTACTTTTGAATGACTGCACGATTATTTTTTTTATGTATTTGTTATTGTCGGGATAAGATTTGTACAGCAGAAAGTTTAGAAAATGTAGACGAAAAAAAATATTGGCAGTCATAGGAACTGCCGATAGAAGTGAAAACTTATAATTCAGAATTTGATAGCTTACCTTGGAAACTACACGGGTGTAACCTGAGGGCGTGGCCTCGCCATCTTGGCATGGCCATCTAGAAATACGTCAGCATTTAATATTGGCTGATGCGTTTCTAGACGGTCATGCCATGATAGCCTGTTTACGCCCTTTCAGCATTTACCATTGGCTGACGTATTTCTAGATGTCCAATAGCCATGGTGGTACGAAGTTCACCGGGTCAGCTAGTAGATATATAATATATATCACAAACCCCAGGATATGCCATAAATGGCGAAAGATGCCCATACCCAGCCTTCTGGCTCGTTCCCACCACTGGAACTCGGGGAAAGGCCGTGGCCCGCCGCGCTCTGGTCCGCTGTACATGTCGCTGAAAGATGTCATGACATTAACATCTTCACGAGTATTGATAATACCCTAGACATATCCGAGAATGAGGGTAGATTTGTTACCTTTTTTAAATGTTACAGACCGAATACGCATAAGTATTGTTGCGGTGGTAGTATAGTCATAGAAAACGAGGATAATTTGTGTGCTATCACATATTACTAGTCCCTATCTAAGAAAACCCGAATAAATTTCGAGTCATATTAAATAAATTTTACTTATAGCAGTTGCTTAACATCCTGTTATTGAAAAATTAGATATGTCCAGTCTATTGAAACAGTGCTATAGACGCACAACTAGTAGACGTAGATCAGGTATAGCAGTAACCTTTGGGTGATGAAATAATACCCAACCGACTGATGAGACATTATTAAGCCAAATATGGAAATATTTTATTCAGACATAAATAAACTTTGTTAATTTACCAACTACAAAATGTTATTTAACACTTTATTTTAATAAGTATTCAAATGTTTCAGTCATCATAACCTTGTTCTTTTTTGGATATACACCAGCAGATAAACACGTCTTCAAATAATGCTGTATGTTTTCCTGAGGCGCATCAATATAACGGTTTTACATAAAAATAAATCCGATATTATGTGCCGAGAACGGAAAACACCCGTGTAAAAATAGTTATAAACAATATCGATATCTCAATCGTAACTTCGTAACATCACTATGTTGATAGCCATATAACGTATTTTTTTAAAAACGTTTGTTATTTTATGTAATTTATAAAAAAACTACTGCACTTATGGACTCATTTTGTGAAAGATGATTATTATACGGGATCAAGGAGCTAATTTAAGCAGTTGTCATATTTTTTAAACCTCGCATTTAAAAGTAAACTTTTGCGTAACATGACGCAGTTACGTTCTATTGGTGCTGTCAAAAAGAAAATAAACGGTTGGATCTACTATAGGAGTCGGATCCTTTTCTCATAAGGAGAGAATCAAGGCCATAATCCACCACGCTGGCCCAGTGCGGGTTGGTGATAGAAACATTCCCTCTAAAGATTCTAGGTACATGTTTGTTTACTCACGATGCTTTCTTTCACCGTTTTAAGTAGTAGCCACATGACTTCTAAAGACAGCGGTGTGCGTGGGATTTGAACCCGGGGCTTCCAGATCGGCAGGTACCGGTCTTCCGACTAGACCAAGAGCTAGAGAACTGGCTCTTTTCATGAATTACACAAATTGATGTATGGGTAAGATAGTTAAACAAACTTCAAACCGGACAGTTACTCGTAATAACAATCTAGGGATATTTCTTAATAGAAAAAATAATATTATAGACTATGGATAAAATTCAAAGGTCCTTACTGTGAGAAGTTACTTACTTTATTTATAAAATAAAACATGAAGTGGCCAAGTGCGAGTTGGACTCGCCCATGAAGGGTTCCGTTGCAGCAAGTAACATAATATACATAGTACACATAGTTCTTGTAGTTCGTTGTAACTTTGATCGAAGTTTTAATAATAGTGTATTTATGACGTATTAAAAAAACTACTCATCAGATCGAGCTCAAACCAATTTTCGTTGGTAGTTTGCATAGTAATGTACATTATATATTTTTTTTAGTTTTTTCATTCTCTTACTTTAGAAGTTAGAGGGGGGGGGGGAAACACATTTTACCACTTTGGAAGTGTCTCTCGCGCCAATTATTCAGTGTAGACAAAAATGATATTAGAAACCTTAACATCATTTTTAAAGACCTATCGATAGACACCCCACACGTGTAGGTTTGATGAAAAAAACATTTTTGAGTTTCAGTTCTCACTTCTCAGTATGGGGGGCAACCCTAATTTTTCTTCTTTTTTATTTTTTTTGTAAAAATCCTAATGCGGTTCACACAATACAACTACTTACCAAGTTTCAATAGTGTAGTTCTCATAGTTTCGGCAAAAAGTGGCTGTGACATACGGACGGACAGACAGACAGACAGACATGACGAATCTGTAAGGGTTCCGTTTTTACGTTTTACGGAACCCTAAAAAGTATGTAGCGTAGTTTAGTTCCCATTGTAATTTAGTTTTGTTAATAATAAAGGTTCTACCCATTTTTTTTAAGCCAATCATGCGATCAGTCAGAGACTATGAGCAGATGTGTTGTCAGAGCAGTATCATGGAGAGCCGTCACCCATTGGAGATAGCTCTTTCCTTCTAGCAACCAGCCTAGTTCATTGGCTGAGGTCCAATATTGCTCGCCTTTTCAGACGTCCAGCGGGTTCAGGAAGTGCCAGTTGTATTGCCAAGTTGTTGGGGTGACTTTGCAGTCGCTTTTTGTAGTTGGTGGAGAACATTTTGATTTCGTCTTTGACCGTGTGCATTTCGAGGCATTCGTGAACCTCGGCAGTTTTGATAAACCAAGGAGCATTGGCAATTTGTTTCAGTATATAATTTTGAACCCGCTGCACAATGTTAGAGTTACAGGCTGATCCCCACAGTTGTATTCCGTAGGTCCAAATTGGTTTTAACATGGCTTTGTATATTAACAGTTTATTGTCAATAGACAGCTTGGAGTTTCTTCCGAGGAGCCAGTAGATAGGTACTTTTATATCTGATATTTATTTCATCTCTCTTTGCCTGTATATGGTTCTTCCAAGTTAATCTACGATCCAAGTGCATCCCTAGATATTTTACTGACTTTTTGTGTGGTAGCTGATTGCTACCCAGTGTAACTGATGGACAGTCCTCCTTCCTTAATGTGAAGGTAATGTGCACAGACTTAGAAGCACTTGCAGTGATCCTCCACTTTGCCAGCCACTTGTGTGTTTCGTTTAGACTGTTCTGTAAGGTCTTTGATGCTTCCACTGGACACTTCTTTCAAGCAAGTATGGCTGTGTCATCAGCGTAAGTTGCAACAGTAACACCAGGGCTTTGTGGCAGGTCAGATGTATATATTGTATAAAGTACTGGACCAAGAACTGAACCCTGTGGCGCACCCGCCAGGATATTATGAAATTTTGAAGTGCAGTCACCTTCTCGAACTTGAAATATTCTATCAGACAGGTACGATTTCAGAATGCCATAGAATGTGTGGAGTATTAGCGTCTTTATTTTGCAGAGGAGGCCCTTGTGCCAAACTCATCTCTCATCTCAACTTGGACATCCAAGAAAGCTGCTGTGCAGTATTCTTTTTGTTCAAATGATCTTTTAATCACGTTACATACTCTATGTACCTGCTCTATAGTTGCATGTTCTTTTCGGAATCCAAACTGGTGATCCGGCACAACAGATCTTCAGAGGTCATACCCATTTTAAAAAAAAATTAAAATGTATAAATATGGAAAACACAAAATAGCATCATTCTCAAGATAATTGAATTTTTCTTTGTTTATATCCAATAATGGAGTCAGCTGCTCTTTGAAATTCCGCTAACAAAGTTACACGGGATTCTTTTGGAAGTTTTCTGTTTTAGGAAACAATGTAAATCATGATACAATGAAAATACTTTCAACGTAGATTTACTAGAGGACTTCGCGGCTTTGCCCGCGCGGATTATGCAGGATTTAGTCGTCAGTATAATCCTACTATGTACGTACTAGTTCCTACTAATATTATAATTGTCAATGCATGGATGTTTGGATGTTTGGATGTTTGTTGCTCAATCACGTCCTAACGTATGAACGGATCGGGCTGAAATTTGGAACACATATAGATTATAGCCTGGAAGAACACATAGGCTATTTTTTATCCGAAAAAACAACCGTAGGGTTGTCGCAATTTTAAAAACGTGGCACCAAAATAAAATTAACACATGCGGAAGATGTCAGCCCGGAGCCGCGCTCCTGCAATACTAACATTGTAACGTAGGCAATGCAGGAGCGCGCTTCCCGCGTCTCACCCCGCACGCCCCGCCCGATTGCCCCGTCTTGACGGCTTCGAACGATTGTACGACATAGCTCAAAGAGTAAGCTTGCTTAAGCAAGCTGAAGTGGCAATGGGCAGGCCACATCGCTCGCAGAACTCACAACCCATGGGGAAGAAAGGTTCTCGAGTGGCGACCACGAACCGGAAGACGCAGTGTTGGACGGCCTCCCACTAGATGGACAGATGACCTCACAAAGGTCGCTGGAAACCGCTGGTTGCAGGTTGCGCAGGACCGTTCGTTGTGGAAATCTAAGGGGGAGGCCTATATTCAGCAGTGGACGTCTTGCGGCTGATGATGATGATGATGATGTAATAGTAGAATGGTTTGATTACTTATAAATAATAACCCGTTTGGCACTGACAGCCATCACGCGCGTGCACTCTCCTTGTAAAAGGCCGCCGGACGCGGCCGAAACTCGAGTCGGATTGACCGACCTCATTACACGTGAGTTATCCGTTTACCCAATCAATATGTGTAACAACCACGTTAATTTTATAACTAAAATTACTATGTTTGATAAGACTTATCAAAAGACTCTAATTTCTTATAGTAAAATAGCATGCATCAGTTTGTGGTTATAAACTTCGAAAATATATTTATTTTGTCAATTAATCGACTATCAATAACGCGTAGAGAGCACGAGTTAGCTAAAATGTATGGCCTCGTGGCTTAGTTGGTAGTGGGTATGTCTGCGAGTCCAGTCTTATATTTATTCATGGCTGCCTGGGGCCTCCGTCTCGCAGGGCCCCGAGATCTTAACTAGTTTAACAAAAAACTAACCTAACATGAGCTAACATATTTAATCGCTCATATTCGAAACAAGCAGTCCGCCCGGGGGTCTACCGCCTAACGGAAACGCTTTGACGCTTTGACATTGCCGTCTCTTTCATTTCAAGCGAGAAGAAAAGAGACAGCAATGTCAAAGCGTCAAAGCGTTTTCGTTAGGCGGTAGACCCCCCGGTTTCGACCGTGTTACTTATAGAGTATAGCCTGTAGCACTCAGGGGTCACGTACATATCCAACGGTGTTTAAATCGGCCCAGTAGTTCCCGAGATTAGCGGGTTCAAACAAATAAACTTTTCAGCTTTATAATATCAGTACAGAAATATTTCTAGTATCTATTAGTACCTTTAGATGTAATTTCTGGTAAATTCATCTCATCTCTGTGTTTTCCAAAAAAAAACCTAACCAGGCCGCCGCACCTCCACAACAACAAAACTAATAATCGAACAGGAAGCCATCTTATAGATAACATATCAGCCAACTGTAATCGTAATCATTTATTCATACCCCGATTACAGATCAGACAATTTACAAATCAATCAAGTAAATAATTTGGTGCCAAGTGGATTTATTTGTCCGATGGGTTCAAACAATCTTAGTATCTTCGAGTCGAGAGGGAACGATTCTTAGGAACGCCAACCATGAAACGATGTCTCTTATTTGACCTACTAACCACCTTGTCCTATTGTCCGATAGACAAATAGAACCACCTTGTCCTATTGTCTATCGGACAATAGGACAAGGTGGTATTTCATTGGAGCGGTGCACACTCTGCGAAATGTATCCGATGAAAACCATATAACCTAACTTTGACTACTTTTATTTTCGAAAAAAAGATACATTCAATAGTTTGTGTAAACCGCGGGTTCTGTTGATAAATATGAAAGTTTCAAAGTCTTCTTTTCTACCCTCTTCCAGAGTATACCAAATATACTGTATATTTCTCAGGAATTCTTAGATCTGTAAACGCGAAGGCAATTTGTTTCCATTGTAGCGTGGCCCGGGCGCTGCACAGCCGGTGATCTATGGCGAGACGGTTGTAAACGAATTTACTCTTATGAAACTTATTTATTTGAAATTGTGCACTATTTTTCAGTTTTGTGAAGATAACTGCTGCGTCCTGCGGTTATACAGACTACGTGTTAAATCTAACTATTTCCACATAGGTAAAGCGTAGAACGACTACGTAGTTACGGCTGGTCTAATCGGGAGAACGGCGACTGCCGATCCGGAGACCCCGGGTTCAAACCCCACACGCACCACTGTCTTTTCGAAGTCATGTGCTCATGTGCGTAATGCCGCTAACTTAAAACGGTGAAGGAAAACATCGTGAGGAAACCGACATGTACCTAGAATCTTTCAAAGTCATGTGTCATCCACCAACCCGCACTGGGCTAGCGTGGTGGATTATGGCCTTAACTCTCTCCTTGCCAGAGATGGCCCCGAGTCCCAGCAGTGGGAACGTTTAGTGGGCTGTTGATGTTGAAAGCGTAGAGCTCAAAGATCCCCAAATCACAGTCTAGCGCTGTACTGCGCTTGGTATTTGAAGAAACAAGATGATTTTTATCGTTGCTCTGTAGTTTCTAAATGTATATTGCCGTTAAAACCGGAACACGAAAACCTTTTACATTACCATATTCATCCTATCCTACTATCCTACTATAATATTATAAATGTCAATGTATGGATGTTTGGATGTTTGTTGCTCAATCACGTCCTAACGTATGAACGGATCGGGCTAAAATTTGGAATACAGTTAGATTATAGACTGGAAGAACACATAGGCTACTTTTTATCCCCGGGAAAATAACGGGAATGACGGGAACGGGAACTACGCGGGTAAAACCGCGGGGCACTGCTAGTCTAGGAATAATGCGAGAGATTCGGGCTTGACATCACTTTGAGTGTCTAGACTAGACACTAGACACCACCCTACCGTCCTATCTACCTATCTAACCATCGAGATACGCGGGCAACGGCAGATTTCTAGCCGTAGCTTGATGGCAAGATCACGTGACCGCTTTCGAATTCGAGCTCAAACATGCCAGCGCCCTTGAGCCCGCCTTGCAAGCCAACTCAGAGCCCCCAAAAGAAAAGCATTTGACTCCTATAATGTGTCGGAAACCAGCGCGTGTCCTTGGGGTTATTTAGAACTCGTTGAATGTACCAAAAACAATTACAGTGGTAAGAGCCCTCAGTCTGAGAACCCGACTCGCACTTCTTCGGTGTGTTTTAATTTCTTCTCGCCCAATAACAAACCGAATCGGTATGGATTCGATTGTGACGACACTCTTGTGCGAAAAAGACTTTAAAGTATTGAACATCGTCGAAAAATTGCTAGCCTATCGGTTTTATCGGATACACTTCGGAGAGTGTGCTTCTGATTTGCATGATCTAATACCATCTTGCCCTTTTTTATCGGAATGCTCGTAGCTCAAAAAAGCGACATCGTTTCATGGTTGATGTTCCAAAGACACGAACGAAGAGATTTGACTCTATTTTTGTGATGAGAACGTCTAGGCCGTGGAATACATTGCCTGAGTGGGTTTTCCCCGATGGTTACAATCTTTGTGTCTTCAAATCGAGAGTGAAGCGGTTTCTTCTAGGTAAACACGCTCCATCGTAGACCGCACCGTTGCTTAACATCAGGCGAGATGGCGGTCAAGTGTAAACCTATAAAAGTAAAAAAAAAAGATTATGACCTTGACACTCCTTAAGAGAAGGGCAAGGCCCAGCAGTGGGAACATTTAGTGGGCTGTTTACGCTATGCTTATGCAAGAGAGAGACGTACTTCTTAGCATTCCATGGATTCACCGTGCGGGTGCCGGGTCCATCGTGTGGCAGAGAGAGAAATATCGAATAGACCCCAAGACTTGTGACTCGGGTAGTAGGTTTAAAAGGGGCCCCTTATATTGACGTACGTCAACACTCACCTTCACTACTCGTATTTCTCTCCCTGCCCAGCCAAATCCGATATGATCCTACTAGTGCAGCTTTAGATACTCGTTCTAGTATAGAACTTACTGCACTTCTGGACAATCCAAGGTCTTTTAAGCAGGTTATAGAGAGATTTTGCTGGTATACCTCTCGCTCCTACTTCTACAGCGTATAAATTAACTACATAATAATTTCCCGTAACAAATCGACAATAATTTCCCGTGAAATAATATAAATCTGTAGACCGCAACATAAATTGCAAAAACCCGGATCAATTCCGTGATGGCGGAATGGATCTGGGTCACATTTTTCCACAAATATGTGGTTTCATTGCTTGCGACCGTTTCTTCGTGTTTTATTGCCGAGATAATAAATTGCAAGGTACAAATAAGTAAAGGGTCGAGTACCAATGGTAGATATAGGCCCACTTTATGTTTCAACTAACAGAGTCCCGCGGTTTTACTCATTTTTTACGCGGTTATTTTCTCGTGATAAATAGTAGAATTTGTGTTATTCTAGACTGTTTTTTTGTTTCTTTTTAACTTTTATAAGTTTTACGAATTGACGTGTGACGTCATTTGTTAGTTAAAGTGAAAAGTTAAATGTGACGAGACGAGCAGGGCATGTGCCTGATGGTAAGCAACATGCCTGCCACATAACAGCACGGTGAAACGCAGCTATTTGAACATGAAGAGTCCAAATCATTACCTAGCACTGCACTGCGCTCGCCACCCAAAGATCTAAGTTGTAATATCTCTAAGCCCTGTAATTTCTCTGGACCGCCATCTTGCCTGATGTTAAGCGACGATGCGGTCTACGATGGAGCGTCTTTACCTAGAAAAAAAAACGATTAACTCTCGATCTGAAGACACAAAGACTATGACCATCGGGGAAAACCCACTCAGGCAATGTATTCCTCAGCCTAGACGTTCTTATCACAAAAGTAGAGTCAAATCTCTTCGTTCGTGTCTTTGGAACATCAACCATGAGACGATGTCACTTTTTCGAGCTACGAGCATTCCGATAGCAAAAAGGACAAGGTGGTATTAGATCATGCAAATCAATCGCACACTCTCCGAAGTGTATGCGATAAAAAACCGATAGGCTAGCAATTTTTCTGTAATCTTTACTTATAATTTCCGATTGAAATTGCCGTATTGTGGCAGAATTCAGAAGTGAAACGTTCCACCTCTCGAGAATAGGTGCCTACTCAATGATCTCACGTCTCTTCGTGTCGTTGTCCCGAGATTCTATCACACTCGGACTAAGATCACAGATCTATCAATGGTTGTAACAAATTGCTCGACAAACTGAATAAAATTGACTGTGTCGAAAAGTTCATCAAAACTTAGACAACTATATAGTTTGTAAATAAAAGGTTATTAAACAACAGACATACACCGTATCAGCAAATCAATTATGGAATGTGTCGATAAACTCTCCATGATTTGTATAATAGGTACATACATTTACCAAATTAAAGTCAAAGCAATTTATTCCGCAAAACTGTGGTTTCAATTTTAGGATCTTAATATTATTTAGTTGCAAAAATATGGTGTACCTATCTATGCTGCGATTTCAGCCTCAAAGGCATACGAAATTTGACTTGTTGGGTAATATACAAACTTAAATCTAAATCTGGGTCCTAATGGAAAATAATTTAAAAATGTCAATATTTTGATATTCTGATGTTTATTGCTCGATCACGTCGGAGATGCTGAACGAATGGAGTTCATATTTGAAACAGATAGTTTATAGTCTGGAACACATAGGCATATTTTATCGAAAAAATGCAAAGTTCCTTAAGGAACAAATATTTACTACAACGTCGCGACGGCTACACAGATTTGGCTGAAATTTAAAACGCAGATACTGTATAGTCTGCAGGTCTACTATGAAGTCCGATAAACGATATATCGGCCGAACTTATGGACATTTCTTACCACGATACACAATCAGCCCGTTGATCTGATCGGGCGTTTCGTTTATTCCGATTTCCGGCCGACATAAATCAGACAGTTTTTGTGTCGTAAACCTTACTCCGAAAGCATTTAATTACCTTACCGATTAATTGGACAGCTGTCGGTCGGATCCGATTATTCGGAGATTGTTTTCGTAGTAGACCTGCTGCAATAGCAAATTAGCTACTTATTGTCTCGGAATAATCCTTGGTATATTATATTGTTCTTTAAGGATAAACAACCTACTACTATGTTCCTACTGCACAAAAAAGAGAGTCACTATCATAAATTATCACACAATGCGGCTTGAAAACTACACAACATCAATAAACATTCTTCCTTGGAACATGCCGGTATCGTCACGATGCTTTCTTGAGCTTGAAATTGCATACGCATAAGGAACCCACCAAATGTTCCCACCAGCTGGGACTCTGGACGTCCTCTCGCAAGGAGAGAGTCAAGGCCATAATCCACCATGCTGGCCCAGTGCAGGTCGGTGGATGACACATGATCTTGAATGATTCTAGGTACATGCCGACTTCCTCACGATGTTTTCCTTCACCGTTTTTTAAGTTAGCGGCATTACGCACATGAATTCGAAAAGACAGTGGTGCGGGTGGGATTTGAACCCGGGGGCTCCAGATCGGCAGTTGCCGTTCTCCCGACTAGACCCGCCATAACCTTGAAATTGTATCATAGTCTAGTCAACAAGTTCAAAAACGTGCTAAATAGAAATACAGCTCTTAGACACATGTGTGATACCTCATTCGATTCGGAATGACGTCTAGAAAAAGAGTTTTTAAGGGTTTTTTAGCACATTAAAAATTGCGATTAGATTACAAAATGAAGGTATTTAGTTATTACTTAATAATTTCTTAACTGATTAAACTTAAGAAATTTTGAAAGAAGATCCTGAGAGAGGAGGACATTTCCAATTTATAATTCGCGAGTTCGCTACGGCATAGACGCGGCGTCTAAATATCATAAAAAAAAATTGATTTTACAGTACCTATTAAAAAACAAATTAAAAATTTTAAAAATATATAGTGTAAATACTTAAACCTACAAAACCTCGGTAAATAAAATAAAATTTGTCGATTTTTTATAAAGTTATACCAATGTTAATTAACTAATCTTTTTCAGCAATTTGTTTTTATAAATTGCGGCATAAAAGTTGAAAAAGTTGGTCTATACATTTTTCGCTTCGTGGAACTCATTCTCATTCTCATTTAAGTACTTCATAAAGTAATGCAAAAAATATATATTAAAGTTTATTATTTTGGTAGTTATGATTCGTTTTATCTCAACAAAAAAATGAAATTTATAAAAATTGGTATCATAAATTATATGTTTAGTAATATTTTACTATTCCTGTTTTTGCAGCTAAATCTGGTATCAAGTATTAATTGACATTAGAAAAAAAATCTCGTAACCGTAGCTCGTGCCGTGACCGAATCGAATGAGGTATCACACATGTATCTAACAGCTTTGTTTCTATTTAGCACGTTTTTGAACTTGTTGACTAGACTATCACAGGTAAATGGCAAAATTATTCTACTTGTGGATTACTTACGGTATGTTAATATGTTAAGCATATTAACATACTTTCAATTTTCTGTTTTATATGTATGTAAGTATACAATGCTTGGTTTAGTAAGGGGCTGGACGTCTACTCTCTTTCTACGAAAACGTAATTTTGCAATAAACTCTCGACTTTCCGACTCCGATTCTACTTCGATCCGTCGTTTTGTCTGTTGAAATGTTCTAAGCATATGCTATACTCTGAGCGCTGTAGCATGAGTCCTATAACAGTTTCAACTAGTTTCGTAACACGAAACGTTTTGTGAATATTGCCGTGATTTATAATATTATTACTTAGTATTACAGCTGCTCCACATTTGTAATATTTGAATCATTAATAGCTATTATCAATAAATTAAATGAGACCCAACTAGAATGTTCTAGCCCACAAATAAAATAATATTGAAATGAAAAAATAGAGTGAAACCTAGGGCGGCAGTTTTTAGGGGGCGGCAAATGTAGTAAAAAAAATATGATTTTATTACTTTTTAGAGATCGATATTTTTTTCCATGACATTTGACATGGTCGATTTAGAAATTAAAGATTTGGACTTGGATCAGAATCCTTAATAAGTTACTTTTCAAATACCATTTACGATGTGTTCTCTCTTTTGGTAAGCTTATTAAGTCAAAAAACAGTTTGGAGATGAAAATTGAGCCCCCATTGAGATTGATTAAAAATGCACCATCATTATAGACCAAATTATCGCTTAACATCAGGCGAGATAGCAGGCATGTGTATCCTATAAAAGTTAAAATAAGATGTGGTGTCATGGGACACTAGGTAGAAACGAAGTTCTTTCAATTAAATTGAATACAGAACCCAATTGGCAAAAAATTGCCTAATATGGATGTTAACAATTTTTCGGAATTACTTTTATACTAAAGATTGACGTTGGTTGGCCATTAAAAAATTGTTATTTTTGTGTTTTTTACTAACCGCAAAGCATTGGTCGTGATTCATGACCGGTTTATGTGTTTTCTTGTTTTATTTCATTACAAACAATCAAAGTCGTCGTCGCAAAGATCGCAAACTGTAATAAAAATGCAGAAAAGTAAACAGTCTAGTCAGTCTTCGACAGCTTGATTTGCGGACAGTGATGTAATAGCCATATTGGTGTGCCGTCACGTGACCACAGATAAAAAATATTTAAAATTATTCAAAATAAATTTACTAAGAAATATTTAATTACAAAAATGTAATTTTCGATATTATTTTAATACAAACTATCATTAAATTAACACTAAACATTAATATGTGATTAGTGGTAACATCCCTATTTTATTATTTTAGGTACGTTTATCTGAAAAAATAAAGTTGGCAGCACTGGTGATGTACAGGTTTTACGCGTAATTTCCGTTATATATTTTTCTTACAGTAGTCTCACATTTTTGTCAGTTCGGTCGCTCAGCAAAATTTCTATCTCCAATCAATCGATATAAGTAGTCATCGATGACTGCTCGTGGGATCAAATAGCTATCGATGCCGATATTTCTTAGGGGTCTTTACTTTCTGCGACGCTCTTGTATTTTATCGATTCTACGCAGCAACGATATGTTGAAGCCCGGTATCATTAGGAACGCAGATGATATCACTGTTGTAGAGAGTAGATGATTGGCCTCTTAGATTGGTCTGTCTTATTAGATAAAGCTTTAAAATAGTTGTTTGACGAACATATTGACAAATGGAGTATGAGAATTTAAGTGAAGTTAAAGCCGTGCTGACCCTGCCAACCACAGGCCCATCTTAGTTTCATCCATGCTCTGCAAGATTATGTAACGTGTTTCAAATTACAGGCTCCTAATGTACCAAGAATCGAATGACTTTCTCAGTGACCAATAATATAAGTTTCGCTGAAACCGTTCCACTGGGGATATAGTAGCGCACGTTACTCACATCTGGAGTAAAGCTGTCAAGAAACATGGAGAAGCATTTGCATTTTCCCTAGACATCTCGAAGTAGAAGGCCTACAGGGTTCGGCATGATGGCCTTTTACATAAGTAATCTTTAATTTAATCTTTTGAATTGTCTCCAGGTTTTATATCGTGGATATCGGATTTTGTTTGGGATCAATGCAAGTCATCATTGATGGCTCGTTGGATAAATAACTCTCAATACCGAGATTCCTCCAGTGCCAATATTTTCTGGCAAGCTTCTTATCGCTGCTGCATTTCAACGATCTGTTGAAGCCCGATATCTTTGGAAACGCAGATGATAGCTTCGTTGTAGAAAGTTACATATATAGCGCACGAGAGTCAGTCGGCAGCAAACTCAGGTACTGAGACAGCATGATCGAGCAATTAATTAGTTTAACCGTTGAGGCAGTCTATAAATAAGGCGGTGTTTAACGCAGTCAAGTTCAAAGAGGAAAAGACGCATGCTTATATATTATATTCTAACACGTGTATATTCTATGCCAAAAGGAGAATATGATACACCCAATATACCCCACTATCCCATGCCATGTCCGGGCATGGTGGTCAAGCGTTTTCTCCACATAGAAAAAAAATAAAGAACAGCTATGGATATGGTACATTACTTCCGGAAGGATTATTTCGAAATGTGAATCAATAGAGGAAATTTGGTAGATGAAATAATAAATCACTAGCTGTTACCCGCGACTTCGTCCGCGCGAAATAAATACTAAGGTAACTCAGGCAGAACCAATTTTTTTAAACCCAGACACATTTACAGTTACTTAAATAAAATAGCTTATAATAAAACAATTTCATACAATTTCATCAAAATCAATTCAGTTGTTTAGCTGTGAAAGCGCAAGAGACATTCGTCTCATTTCATTTCAATCGTTTGCCCCCATTTCAACTCCAATTTCATCCCCATACAGTTTGAAATTACAAAATTGCTAGAACAAACATTTATTGGCTTCGTGCCAAGTGCCTATATAAAGAGTTTCATAGTTTTATCTTCAACAATAAGTAACTTCCATATTGACATTTATCTCCTATTTCAACCCCAATTTCACCCCCGTACAGTTCGAAATTACAAAATTGATAGAACTTGCTTCATGTCAAGTGTCTAGATATAAAATTTGATAACTTTGAAAATGACGGATTTTCATACAATTGTTCATCCCTTGTTTCACCCTCTTAGGGGTTGAATTTCGCAAAACCCCGTCTTAGGGAGCGCCTACGTGCTAAAAGGCTTTCATGCAAAATTTCAGATTCCTAGCATTTGTAGTTTCTGAGATTCCTTGATGACGACCTTTCGCTTTTAATAGATTATGCTAGAAGTAAAAATGAAATATTTATATTTTCTAAGTTTGTGGGGGCGGCATTTTAAGTTTTTGCCTGCCTAATATTGAAGATCCGGGGCTGTATAAAGTCACATCCCTAGTTACAGGCATACATGAATCTAATGGAAGTTGGATGACATTGTAAAAAGGCTACCCAGATACAAAATCTCCTTAATTCTGGGGGAATTTAAATAAACTATCACTGCAAAAATATTTATATTTACATTAATAGAATTTAACACACAATACTTATAAAAATCTAAAATTATGTATCTTTGAAAGATTTATACAAAACAATGTGAGGCATTTATAAGAAAGCAAAATATATTTAATATCTCAATTTCAAAATTCATGTTTTTAATATATATATTCTTCGAATGTCTAAAACGCTTTACGACGTCAGTGGCTCATGTATACGAAAAACTTGGTTATTGTTTTATTTTGATATTTTTAATTTTTTCAGTTGTTATTATTACACAATTTTCGATATTCTGTAACAGCAATAGAGAATTAAGTTTCAGTATGGAAGACGGCTAAAATATAAAATAGCTAGACCCGACAATCTTTTTTCCGCCATATTTTCCAAATTCAAGGACTTATATGTTCTAAAATTAAATTAAATTAATACATAAAAGATAACATCTGTTTCAATAGGACTATATATTGAAATAAAGGTTTAAAAAGATTATACGACTGTATATAATATATTTATCACATTAATTTGTCTATTGAGAAATTCTAAATTGAACATTTGAATTAAACGTTTGAAAATTATTTGGTTTAAAAAATGTTTATTAATTTTTTATGTCTTCTTATCAACTAAAGTTTAAATTAAAATACTTTTAGATAGAGGGTGTAGCCAATTGCGGGAAAAAATGTTTCAGACCTACATTCAAACGTTGGCTACACTTACTGGATATGGTACCTATAATATACCTGTAGCATAAGGACATGCTTCAGCTGGAATGAATTACTCCTTAAATTTTGAAAATTTTGGGAAAATCGGGCGACCTTAGTTCCCATTTTGGCCACGAGCCATTACATTTTTATACGCCTTTACGTGATACTGACAGTTTAACGTCATACTTACACATATTATTACTTAATCTGTGTTACACTGTCACGTCTGTCTTGGGAATCATGCTTAAGGCATAGAATAGATAATACAGATAGAACGGACACTCCCCACCCCCCCGCCAACTTCAAGCTTCCTCCCCCTCGCGGACGCGAGGCGGATTCAACGAAGGGTTATATCGGACGATAATTTTCTATGAGAATACGACCATGATGCTGTGTTATTTAACAAAATGGTACCAAATTTTTCGTCTATTATACGAAACAAGAATAAGAGATTTTTGATTTCATAAGAATTTCTACAAAGATTGAATCATTTTTATAAACTGTGTTAAGCTATTCTGGTTAGAAGTACGCGCCAACACTGAAGTCCTGTGACGAAATTATTAAACTCGTTGTTTTTAAACTGCGGCTTTCGTTAATCGTTGTGAAATACGTCAGTGGCGCCAATAACGTATGGTAACGAGTGATGGCGCGGAGTAAGTATAGTTCGGAATTTACGAAGGCACTAGTCACTAGTGTTGCCAATTTAGTGGATTTTTTACTAAGATTGCAACTATTCAGATTTATTGGTAAGTGATTATTTCTTAGCATTCAACCGACTCAAAAAAAAGAAAGAGGTTCTATATTAGACTATCTGTACTTTTATGTGCGTCCATGTATATATTATGTCGGTCAATAGTGAACAATGAATATAGGATTTCATCTAGTAGTATGCTTATTTAAGATTTCGCAACAACCGTTCATTAAAAGCAGTAAGAGGATACGAGTACATTGACTATTGGAATGGATAGTTCCAAAAAAAAATTAACGATATTTTTAAACTAAAACTTATTCAGTAATTAACGGCTTTGACATTGACTTATAAACTTTACCGGTTCTAGTACTACCGGTACTACTACGATTTAGTTTCATTTTTAACCAACTTCAAAAAAGGAGACGGATCTCAATTCGTTTATATGTTTGTTACGTGATAGCTCCATTTATTGTGAAACAAAGGACATAAGCCCAAATCACATTGAAAAAACCCAGGTGCCACACCTGGGTTTTTTGATGTACCTCGGATTTTAAGTTATTAGTAATAATATTCTAAACTATCATCATCATCCGTTTGAGTGGCTAACCTGCGTTTTTTTGCCTGTAGAAGTTTTGTAGAAGTTCGTGTCAAAAGCTCGTTTTATGGAACAAAATATATTGTATAATTTGGTGTTAATGATATAAAAATAATATATAGGTACCGGCTGAGTCATAAAGATATATTATATCAAACAATGCACGAATATGCTTAGGTTCTTTTCGCGATGGGTGGCCTTGGAATTCAAATTTAACGAGTGTAAGTAAAATAATTCATGATAATACGCTTATTTTTGGTAATGTACTTTGGACTTTGTATTCAATTATCAGTATGCTTACATCGCGGGTCAAATCTGGATAAGTACTAGCACAAGCACAGCACTAGCATAGGCCTGGGATATGAGGCGTACTTGAAGAGAGGTATATGCTAAGATGTTATGATGATGATGATTACATCGGATTGCAAACAGTATTGGTGAACTTTAAAAAAAACGCCTACAAAACTACACTGATAAAAAAACATGTTAGCCACTAATTTGGGTTATGGGAGTGGTGTAATTTTTTTTCCTAAAATATATTTACATACAATTATTCGATTTTTTTGAGATTAGATACTATTATTTTGTGCCGAGGTCAGGGTACGATTTGGGCCATGTCTCCTTTGATGTTTTTTTTTTTTTTTTGGTAGATCATAGTTTTGAAATATGAAAACAAAACTAAAAATTACTTTCGTTTATTTTTGTTCAAGTTTTTTATGATCGTCGTCGAAATTTGGTCAATTAAGTTTCTGAATTTAATTTGAAATTAAAACTGATTTTTGTTTATTCGGCGCAAATAAATTATTAAGTAATGACTTCAACCTTAAAATGTGATTTGAGTATAATAGACTCACTTACTATTCTCACAATACTTATTTAAAGTTTTATGCGATCCTTACTATAATGCGAATAAATAAATCACTATTTATCAATATACAAAAGTAATATTTTTTAAGCAATTAGGAATAAATTAAATCCGGAACTAGCAACATTATCTATCCCACCACAAGTTCCGGCCGGTTCGTAGTTTGTTTACAAAATTGAATTGGAGTTTTTAGTTGAAAAATCATGTTGTTGTTCTTTACTGTGCTGACATGAGATGTAAATAATTAGTTTGTGCAGTGTATGATACTCTGATATACCTAGTGAACTGTGATAACGCCTTAAATGCAACTTATGAACGTTGTTGTACCTAATCTAATGTTCTGTGACTAGCCTACCTATAATGAAATACGTGATATGTGGAGTGATTAATTAATATATTGTCAGAATAAAGTTTTCTCTTTGGGTAAGTGTACTTAACTAAAAATCAATTCGTCCATGGTACCTTTATTATCTCCTATTTTGTTTTAAATCTTCTCCCTTCTGATTGTTGATGAAAGTTATATTTACCTACATTAAAGATCGAACACTAACTAGGTAAGATTATAGGCCACTTAAAACACAGGCAGGTGAACTCACGGGTCATAGCTATTCCATAAAATAATTTAGTAACCCTAGATGACATGCACACATGCGTAAATGTGTTCGAACGACATATGCGTAGTTGTGTGAGTGTAGGTATGTCAACTGCACAGTCTGTATAGATTTTAGGCCGAGTGTCCGGGGTGTGCTTAAGGCTCACGTAGTATAATTAGAGTAAGGCTTAGAACATTATTTAAACGTCAAACAATGTTGTATCGGACGAAACGCAGTAGAACGAGAGTAGGGAAGTCGCGTCTTTTTTTTCGAAATTACGTTTTCGTAGAAAGAGAGTAGACGTCCTGGACATTTTATGCTTGCCCACAGTTAGGTAGTAGACGGCATTTGCGGCCACAGTACATTAAAAAACAGTGACACTCCGACTAGTTACAAAAAAATATTTAACCATTACATATGTACCTACGTGCTCCTTCAGTGCTGTTATAGGCTATAATATTATGCCCATTTGTGTCACACGGTTGAAGCCGGGACAGTGTCGTGAGTTCGATTAATTTTTCTCATGACAAAATTTTTGTTCACTGTTCCTTCGCCACTTTGCCACCACGACAAAATAAAATTATCTAGCTAAGAGTAGCTATAAATCATGTTCGGTACAAACAAATACTGCAGTACATGCTTCCGCGACAGATGGCAACACTGACAACTCTCGATTTATTACAAACGATGCCTCAGATGATAAGTTGTCGCAATTTCTTTGGCTAAACTCTCCCAACTTAGCTCAACCATGCAATCGTCTGATTCTCAACCTTAGCTAGATAAAAATAAGGTGTATGTTAGTGGTATATCAAAGAAGGCGAGGAAGTTTGTAAGCAACAAAATGTTCGCAAAGCGCAGCGGGGAGATTTCTTGCGGTCGCGATAGTTTGACGTATTTGATCAATGATATTTGTTTCAGCAGAAATCTGTTTACTGTGATTGATGTTGTTGTTAGTTAGAAGAAAAAGTCGTAACGGCCTGGTAAGGAGAACACAATATCAAAATCGTGAGGTTTTGGTACTAATTCCGCCTGCTATATTTTCTCAAGTGTAGACAAGTACATGATCGCCACTAGCTATAATGGTGAAGGAAAATATTATGAAGAAACAAGCGTGTTCCAAGAAAGACATTATATCGATGACGACGATTTATCAATCATTAAATCGCATTCCTTAAACTTGCACGTTTGTTTTAGTGCTGCCAGCCATGTTTCTCTCTTTACTTTTACTAATCATCACATTTACCTTCCAAATACGTGAAACAATCTGTTGTTCTCGTAAAATTTACGTATATCTATACTTAATATTATAAAGCTGAAGAATTTGTTTGTTTGTTTGTTTGAACGCAAGGATCTCTGGAACTACTGGTCCGAATTTAAAGATTATTTCTTTGTAGGATAGTCCATTTATCGAGGAAGGCTATAGGCTATTTAACATTACGCTACTATCAACAGGAGCCGAGCATAAATGAAAAATGTAACAAAAACGGGAAAAAGTATTGCTTTTTGAGAGCTTTCGTTGCGTGACAGCATATGTCATATTTTAAAGGTTGCGTCATTAGAACCTAAAGTAACCGAATTTGAAATGGTACGGCCAATTTTCGATAGATGGCGTAGCAACGCGCGCGCGTTCAGCTAGTTACTTATAAAGAAATAAGTTAGAATAGGTAGTGATAATGTACCCTGAGACAAACTGTTCCAACCTTCAAACTAATGCTAGGTGCATTAAACTTTCAACCACCATCTGGTACGTGGAGACTAAGTAGGGAAATCCGAGTAGATATTTTATACACTTTTGTAACTATTTTGTCCTTCCGCTCATTAATTTAACTATTTTTATAACTCAATGGTCAGACATGATTAATTAAATCAATTTCAGACACTGGACAATAAATGATTTAGTAAAATGGGCACTCTTTACAGCGTCAATACCTGCTACACTGGAACCAACTGGAATGTCGACAGATGGAAAGCGGCACCGTTTCATGTCGGTAGTACTGCTCAAGCCGTCGGAGCTGCGGCCGAACAGGCACAGGTCCTTAAACAAAGAAAATACTCCCAGCTCAGCGCAAATTATGTTTTTTTTGCGTTGGCTGTAGAGACTATGGGTCCTTGGTCATCCGACATGAAAAGGTTTGCAAAACATTGTTGGTTGGTTCTGGTCTCAGGGGACCTCAGAGCTGGCACTTACTTCGTCCAAAAAATAAGCATCGCGATCCAAAGGGGCAACGCTGCCAGCGTTCTGGGGACCCTGCCGCGCGTTAGTGATCTCGACGGCGTGTTTACTTTATAGGATCCCTTCTTTTTATCTTATTTTTAATGTATAAATAAATTGCTGGCCTTTGCTGGCTTTTTGGGTCACATCAGCTATTCATGTCCAAAAAGGTAAAAGGCCAGCAATTTAAAGTGGAACTGGGCTGGACATGTCTATCGAATGTCAGACGATCGAAGGGCTAAGATCACCACCCAGTGGCAGCCAAATGGGAAACGACGATGCGGGAGACCCAAAAGGCGATGGCGGGACGATCTTGACTAACACCTTAAAGACTGGACTACTTTGACTCAAGACAGACAAAAATGGAAGGAGGGTAGGGAGGCCTTTGCTCAACACTGGGACATAATGGGCTCTTAATAAATAATAATATATAAATTATGGCTATGTATATAAATTTATTACTTGTTCTTGTTATAATAATGTTTTAATAGAATAAATATTTTCCAAACATTAAATCTGTTGTCAAGCATAATTCTTAAATGTTCCTTAGAAAAGCATAAAACATAAACATATTCTCTTAGTCCAGTCATTTAAGCTTAAATTAGGTAAGAATCTCGGAATTCGAGATACCCAGCTGTAAGTCTGTAAATACTTGTATATTGACACCCTAAAAGTTGTCTCAAAACCTACATATGGTAGGGTGTGAGCAACTATTAAATTTCAAGGTCAAAGGTCACAAAAATCATTTTTTTGCGCTTTCTTTGGAAATATCTCATTTCCTATGGGTTTTTTGCTATCTGTACTTATTATCAATATTGTAGAATACAACATTTTCTACAAATTTTGTTTGAAAAATTTGTTTATACGGTGAACCGTTTTCGAGATAGAGGGCGGAGAGCGCCCAGTCACCGCATCACTTCAGGTCAACCGGTGCCTCCGGTCAATAACGAGAGATATACAGTTTTCTCAAGTTCTTCCATGATTTCGGGGTCAAAGGTTCCATATTTGTTAATGTCCTTCTGATATGGTAGAGCATTGAGACAAGCTTGCCCATTACATTGGCCACAAGCTTAAGAGCATTGCCAGCCAATTTGCATGAACTAGCTGCACTAGCAGCATTGGAGGAAGAAAATTGTTAGGCCCAGAGATTATTAGAGAGTGGAACTCAAACCTTATTAGCAGTCTATCATGCTCCAAAATCTGTGAAAAGTCTCGATCATCTTCGTTATATGCATTACTTCAAGTCTATAAAACTTAATAAACATGTGCAGCTGTCAAATATTCCACCAACAGTGCAGCTGCTCATCAACATTTCAAACGTGTATATTATCAAGTGCGTACTGTGACCGCGAGCTCTCCACCCTCTATCTCGAAAACGGTTCACCGTATAAAAAAGTTTATAAAGCAAAATATGTAGGGAATTTTGTATTCTACAATATTGATCATACATACAAATAGTAAAAACCCCATAAGAAATGAAATATTTACAACAAAAGCGCAAAAAAACGATTTTCGTGAACTTTGACATTGAAATTTAATAGTTGCTCACACCCTACCATATGTAGGTTTTGAGACAACTTTTAAGGTGTCAATATACAAGTATTTACAGACTTACTGCTAGGTATCTCGAATTCCGAGGTGAACTTACTAAAATGACTGGACTACTCTACCAAACAAATGCTTCAGTCAGATAGGTTCTGACAGCAACACGTATCTCTGGTCAGTTAGTACAACTTTTAAACGAAAGACTTGTGCTTTATTCAAACTACAACACCCAGTTCTCGCATAATTATCATATTAATTTATTCGCCAGCTACTTTCCAGCTCCTTCAATTAAATTTATATACGAACCCTTCATTCGTAAATTCCTCAGACGTTCCTCGCGGAGAAAATTATTCCCAGAGGCATACAAGTAAACCGAGTCTGAGTACACATTGGCGATTTTATAAAGCGCGTTTTTTTTACTTTTATAGGTTTACACTTGACCACCTCATGGTATTAAGCGAAAATAGAGCGAGCTGAACTAGAACAAGCCGATTCGCTCTCAATATTCATCATCATCAGCCCCTTAAATGTTCCCACTGCTGGGACTCGGGGCCTTCTCTCGCAAGGAGAGAGTTAAGGCCATAATCCACCACGCTGGCCCAGTGCGGGTTGGTGGATGACACATGACTTCGAAAGATTCTAGGTACCTACATGTCGGTTTCCTCACGATGTTTTCCTTCACCGTTTTAAGTTAGCGCCATTACGCACATGACTTCGAAAAGACAGTGGTGCATGTGGGGTTTGAACCCGGATGTCTCCGGATCGGCAGGCGCCGTTCTCCCGACTAGACCAGCCGTAACTTAATATTAAGACACCAAAAATGTAGGTAATCATCGGGATAAATTAACTTAGGCAGCGTATTGCAATTGCAATTAAAATATTATATAATTTGAATAAGACACTACGTAACTATTCGTATCAACAATAAAAGAGTATGAGTATTTCACAGCCTAGACCTTTCACTAAAGTAGTGGTAGAGAGAGAGTTGGTAGATTCAAAATCATCGTTCGAGTTGTGCTTTTCGGAAGCTGTCAGCCACTTCACGACACATCGGTCGATAAACTTAAACTGTTTGCTCGTGTAAGTTAAACATTAAATTCATAAAAATTCATATAAATAGTTAATCAGCTCTACAATCGACTACACAAAACCACCAGTTGACGAAAAACCTGCCAAAATTTTAGTGAACTTATTACTTTAAACTAAATCCAATCCAAACAAAAAAAAATTGGCAGTCATAGGAACTGCCGATAGAAGTGAAAACTTGTCACTCAAATGTTTTCACTTTTAATTGAATTGTCTAATTTATTTATCACCTCGTCAGAAGACAAATTATTTGTTAAACCATCGTAGGTCTATGTACATTCGCATAATTTCAACACCGCCAGCTAAATGGATGGTTGCGCCATCTAGTTTTATATCAACGTAATTATACAGAATATTGCAACTCTTTACTGTTTTTGTTGCCCTGGTACTGGTACCTAGGGGCAAACGCAACTCTTTTATATTTCTGTTGTCCTGGTATCTGGAGATAAACACTGGGCTGTTGGAGGTAGGTAATCGAAACTCTTTACTGTTTCTGTTACCCTGGTGCCTACCTGGCCGTTTTTACCGAGTTTACCCGAAGATTTCATATTCGATCCGATCCGATCCGATCCATTATCATATCCAAGCGTGACGATTGATGAATCCATTTCACAGCCCACGAAAATTCTGTCTATAGCGCGCCTAAAGAAGTTTTCACTTCAAAAATATTTACTTTACCTTTGTTCAGTGGACTAGCAAAGCCGCACGTTTCAACCTCGTTATTTGCGTTCATGTAACTTTCCCGTGTTAAAAAGTATCTACTGATACTTTTTAAAAGTTACAGAATACCCTATGGTCTATTTCAGACTATAATCTGTATACCAAATTTCAACTCAACTTGAGCAACAAACATTTCGCGTTTTTCTTAGATAATCATAATACTGTATGTTTTTTTTGTGTCTAACATTACACTCTACGTATTCGAAAGTCCGTACTTTTTATTAAAAAATTACAAAAAATATTTATATAACAGTTACGATCAATAGAGACGAACTTCTTAGCATTCCATGGATTCACCGTGCGGGTGCCGGGTCCATCGTGTGGCAGAGAGAGAAATCTCGAGTAGACCCCAAGACTTGTGACTCGGGTGTAGGTTTAAAAGGGGACCCTTAGTAACGTACGTCAACACTCACCTTCACTACTCGTATTTCTCTCCCTGCCTAGCCAAATCCGATATGATCCTACTAGTGCAGCTTTAGATACTCGTTCTAGTATGGAACTTACTGCACTTCTGGACAAGCCAAGGTCTTTCAGCAGGTTATAGAGAGATTTGATTAGTTATTAATTCACAAATTATATACAATTGGCATCAAAGAAACCGCCTTAAAAATGATTAAATCCTACTTATCTAACAGACACCAAGTTGTAAAAGTTGGTGACATAACAAGTGGGCCGAGATTGATCACTTGCGGCGTGCCGCAGGGATCAATTTTGGGCCCTCTCCTTTTCTTGATTTACATCAACAACATTAGTGAACTCAATTTGACGGGCGATATTACACTTAACGCTGATGATACTTGTTTGTTTTACTTTGGGGATAAAATAGAAACTATAATTCAAAAAGCTCAACATGACTTGAACATATTGAACACTTGGTTTCTTCATAATCTTTTGACAATAAATGTATCCAAAACTAACTATATGGTATTCAGAGCGAAAAATAAACTACTAAATGAACAAATACAACTGCACATAAACAACGAAAAGTTGACTAAAGTAGAATCAGAAAAGTACCTTGGCCTATATCTAGACTCACACCTTACATGGAAACCACATATAAAGAAACTACAATCAAAACTATCCTCATTAATTGGCATCTTGCGTGGAAATGTACGTTGTTACCCAAGACCTGTTCGACACCTCATTTACAACTCCTTCGTGAAATCCCATTTGATGTATTTGATAGAGGTGTGGGGATCAGCTGCTAAAACAAATTTAAATAAACTTCAGAGATCTCAAAATAAAATAGTAAAATTACTTTTTTCTCTTAGCCGCCAAACACCAAGCACTGAAGTTTATGAAAAAACCAAATTAATGAATATAACTCAACTGTTCAATTACAATACCTGTTTGACTGTAAGGAAAATTCTTACAAAAGATATCCATACTTCAATGACATTTACATTAAAATGAACAACAAAAAGAAATCTGAGAAATTCTCAAAATATTTGTCTGTTTAAAAACCAAACAACAAACTACGGTCTTAAAAGCTTTACATATGAAGGAGTCCAAATATTTAATAAATTACCGAAAGATATCAAAGATATCCAATCCCTGTCCTTATTTAAAAAAAGCCTCAAATATTATATTCTAAATAAAATGAAACATAATATAGATAAGCGTATATATAAAGCGTAAATATAAATGAAATTATTAATAAAATAATCATTTAACATAGATCCATGTTATTGTTTTTATAAACCAATACAGTAATATTTTACATTTAATATACATACATACATACAATCATATAAATGTATAAATATACAAACATATTTTAAATTTATACACACGAATAGATCATATAAAAATGATTTGAAAAATAATAATAATATATATTAGATCTTTATGAACACACGCACACACACAGTTACCTACATACATTTATAAATACACATAAATACATTTATACAATTTTGTTATTAATATTTATTATAACATTTATAATTAACGTTTGTACATACAAAGAGATAATATTAAAAAAAAAAAAAAAAAAGTCTAGAAAATAACACTACTTAACTAATCGCTATTGCTATGCCGCACGATACGTAATGGACGTCAAGAATGCAAAATTCTTAGATGCTTTGAGTCGAGTGCGGTCACTACCCGCTATTAAGTAAATCATTGAACATAATGTAAAACTACCTGATTGTACACTTCTAAACTTTATCACTTTTGATTTGTATATTTTTGCTTCCTTTTTGGAAATCATTCTTGTTTACGACTGTGTTTGTAACAATAACATTCCGACGCCTGCGAATTGATTTGTAATAATGTTGTTGACATGTTTTTTCTCATAAGTGAATATTGTATTTTTTGAGAAAATAAATATCCTAAACCATTTTGCTGGTATACCTCTCGCTCCTACTTCTACAGCGTATAAATTAACTACATAGCCATTTTTTGTTAATTCAGTTGTTTTGTTAGTATAAAACTAATACCCCGTTTACATTATCCCAGTCCAGTGACCGAATCCAGCGCTGGATTGCTTACTGGAATAATGGAAACCGGCACTGGAAAGCATCAATCCAGTGCCAATGCATTCCAGTGCCGGTTCACATTATTCCAGTAAGCAATCCAGCGCTGGATTCGGTCGCTGGACTGGAATCTGGAATCATGTAAACGGGGTATATACATGAGGAAGATTATAATTTTTGGAACAAAGTTCCAGGCTAGGAGTATTTTTTTTTTTTTAATTAACCTCTTTTGTCCCACTGCTGGGCAAAGGTCTCCCCCAATTCTCTCCATTTAGTCCGGTCCAGAGCTTCCATCGCCCAATCTTTATTAAATGCTCCGAGCTCATCTTTCCAGCGCGTTGGAGGACGGCCCTGGGGTCGATTAGCCGATGGTGTCCACTCTGTAGCCGCTATGGCCCACCTATCGGGGTGCATTCTGCTTACATGACCCGCCCATTCCCATTTAAGTTTGGCAGACCTATTATCCTACATCTGTTACACCTGTAATGGAACGCAGTATGGTGTTACGAATGCTGTCTTGTCTTTTAATGCCTAAAATACTGCGTTCCATTGCTCGTTGAGGAGTAGATAGGAATTATGCTACATGACCGAAATTAAAAAAATGTGGGACTAAAACCGTAAGAAAAACATATAACGGAAGTGACACGTAAAAACTGGCTGTGGTTATTTTAGTTAATCGTACCATAAATGACAAACTTAAGCTTTTTCCTTGGAAATTGTGTTACTTCTATATTATTATTATCCGAACGAATATCGTTCCTATCTGTGTCGCATGACACCTGTCACATGAAAATTTCAACTGTCTAGCTATCACCGTTCTTGAAATACAGCCTGGTGACCAACGGACGGACAGCGAAGTCTCAGTAATAGGGTCCCGTTTTTACCCTTTGGGTACGGAACCCTGAATACTAAAGAATAAAATAAATAACGTTCTAGAAGTTGCGCTGCGTTGAGAATTGTGATACTTCGCCGAGTATGTAACAACGCGCGTTAAAAGCAACGCCGAACCCCCAATGTATACAAGGTCTAAATTCGTCTGAGGGTTTCGAGTACTTTGTATTAATTAAGCTTCAGTGTGCAGCCTTCAAAGGCCTCCGAACGAACCTGTCTGACGCAGGCCTAAGAATACAATGCTTAAATTACTTGCGTTAAACAAACAAGTTACCTATGTACACCGCCGGCTGTACATACAATTGTGTGAACTCTGCAATACATATGCACGAGCGTGTATCCCAAATCTGATTAAAATTCTAAAAAAATCAAACCGTGGTGACCGTGTTGCTAGACCGACAGATTTTTTGAAGTGAAAACTTCTTTAGACGCGCCTAGACAGATTTTTCGTGGGGTGTAAATTGAATTCTAGCATCACGCTCGGGTATGATAAGAAATCTTCGGGTAAACTCGGGACCTTGGCGATTGGGCATCTAGAAATGCGTTAGCCAATGGGAAATGCTGAAAGGGTGAGGCCTCGCCATCATGACATGGCCATCTAGAAATGAGTGAGCCAATGGGAAATGCTGACGCATTTCTAGATGGCCATGCTATGATGGCGAGGCCACGCCCTCCGGTTACACCCGTGTAGTTTCCAAGGTTAGCTATCAAATTCTGAGTTATCAGTTCTTCTATCGGCAGTTCCTATGACTGCCAATTTTTTTTTTAAATCAATCACTACGGACTTTGTGTCTATGCCCTTTTTATATTTAACTTTTTTTTTAAGTGAGGCGACAATGTCATGTGCTTGATGGTAAACAACATACCTTCCCTATAACAGTACACTGACACACAGCTATGAGAACATGAAGAGTCCAAATCATAATCTAGCACTGCATTGTGCTCGTCGCCCAGAAATATAAGATGTTTTATCTTATTTTTTTTATTTTTTTTGCAATCTGCATGCAGGAAGTTTTAAATAATACTTATATTTAAATATCTAATAATAATTTTTGACATTATCGTTGGCTTTAACGTGGAGAACCATCGTGAGGAAACCGAAATGTTGTTGTTGAATGACATCTATGCTCGGCTCGGAAGAGTGTGGTAAATATGTATATCAAATCTGAGCCACATTGAAAGGACAATGAGGATGAGTTCTACATTTATTACCGAGTATTGATAAGAATGAATACATCGTGTTGAATACGACATATTGAATACTACTTCTATATTATTTCTGGTTGTTTGTGTCACAATAAAGAGCCGTATGTCTATCTACTCGGTACCTCATGAACAAAACAGAGCAGTACCTACTATTTTGAAAACTGCCACGTCTCGTGCGTCCAACATGTATGAAAGCTGCAAAGAGATACGACTGGAGCATTGTCAGTTCTGTGATCAGATGCCGTCAACATTTCGATAAAACTTTTAATGAACTAAAAAATTCAATATAATTTTTTTTTTATTTTTTTTTTTACATAATATTTTTCATATTGTAGATATATTGATATATTGATATTGGATCTAAGCATGCATATCAAGAGGAAGACTTTCAACACTTGTATTCTCCCCTGCATGACATACGGCTGCGAGACATGGACATTAACGGACAAACAAAGAGAAAAACTTGCTAAAACCGAAAGAGCAATGGAAAGAAGCATGTTGGGAATCAGGCTTAGCGACAGAATCCAAAATTTGGAAATAAGACGGAAGACAAAAGTAACGGACATAATAACTCGTATAGACCACCTAAAATGGAGCTGGACAGGTCACATGCTGCGCTGCAATCTTAACAAATGGAGCAAACAGGTGACCTTATGGTATCCAAGAGGAGACATCAGAAGACAAGGGCGTCCGAAAACAAGATGGAGTGACGATATCCGCCTTACTCTAGGATCATGCTGGACCAGAGTAGCAGAAGACAGAGTTCAATGGAGAGAGCTGGAGGAGGCCTATGCCATGAGGCACGTCGAATTACGAGATATAATATAAGAAATAAAATATAAGCAAAAATGTTAAATTGTACGTAGTTCGAAATAAAAAGGCTTTATTATTAGATATATTGAAGATCTAAATTATAATTCTATTTTTTTACACAACACCATGTGACTGCAAACTAAGAAAAGCTTATAATACGGCTTGTAATTGCCATAGTCGAGTGTCTTTTCATGACCACTGCGTATGTATCGCTACGCAACGCTATCGAAGCCTCGCGTCGAGGTAAACATGCAATAAGTACTGACTATTCATAATATCTAGCAATCAAATATTATGGATGTCAGTGCGTGGGGTCACAAGATTTCAGCCACCCATTAAGCTTCTAACACGCATAGCACATGGTCAAAAAGTACTTAATGCAGCTAAAGAACATAGTTTCTAAACTTTCGGAATTGAATTCATATTGTAGTCATAACACAAGATTTAATCACTATCTAAACAATTATGTATTTATCTCGACGTTTCGACAGCATTATAACCGCCATGGTCAAGCTGTACCGGTGACATGCTGTCCAATTTTAGTTTTTTTTTAAACGGGCAGAGCCTTAACAAAACTAAAATACAATGAGAACTACAGTACGCTACATACCTAACTAATAAATACTTACACTAAGCACACCTGAATTATCCATAGACCAATGAAGGTCTACAGATAATCAAGATGTTCAAGCCCACTACTAATCGGAAGCGTACCCAGCATGCTGGCGGCATTATCACGCTGAATGGCAATGCTTATGCGTTGGGCCAAATAAACGCCAGCATTTTGGTCACGGGTCGCGTGACCGAATATTAGTGCAGCTTAATATGTACTGAAATTCTTAGTTATAAGTTTTCACTCCAATCGCTTTTCCGTAAGACTGCATTTTTTTTATTCACTACTGATTAAAAGATGATATTGAACTGATATTCTCTTGTACGGGTCTTACCTTCAATTTCTCCGTAACGTTTGATTTTATTTGTTGCTTTTTGGAATACTACTTTCGTCCCGTGATCTAACCTGTGCCTTAACAATTTTTCACGATAATGTATTATCACCAAATTCTTCATTATCAGATTCACGCAAATGAATCCTTTTTTAAGGAACCCAACCCCTAAGGAACCCCTTTTTCCCCACGGGAACCAGTAACTTTGACGGGATAAAAAAATCTATATCTTAATCCAGATAATGTCAAAAAAAAATTTTTTATTTCATTTACATACGATTCTCTATGTCAAATATATGTACAATTTTAGTAAGCAAACATTTCAAGTATACTACGGGAACCCGTAACGTTAACGATTTGTAACAATAAAGGTACTGTATTGCCAAATGTTGTGCTCCCCTGCTCTGAGGCGCGATTCACGCCGCTATGGATACAAATAATGAGTTGCTTATACGCTGCTCTCCGAGGTAGTTTATCTGGAGTGGAACCCACACAGCCGGCCCGGTACACGGGGGAACACCCACTCGACATTCTGTAGGAATGGGAACATTTTGTTTTCAGTTATTTTTAGGACAGGATGACGAGACAAGCAGAACATGTGATGGTAACCAACATGCCTGCCACATAACAGCACAGTGACACGTATTGGAACACGAAGAGTCCAAATAATTACCTAGCACTTCACTGCGCGCGTAACCCTGAGATATAAGCTGTTTTACCTCGATGCCCTGTAATTTCACTGGATAACCTTCAAACCGGAACACAGTAATGTTTGCACATTACTGCTTGGCGATAGAATAACTGGCCAAAGTGTGGTAGTTGCCCAGGCGGACTCTGCCAATAGTCCTACCACCACTAAATTAATGAATTAACCAGTTAATAAGAAGCTAATGTTAATCCTACTAATATTATAAATGTCAAACTTTGAATATTTATTACTCAATTACGTGAGGACTTCAGAATAGATTGGGTTGAAATTTGGAATACACTTAGATTTTAGTCTGTAATAGCACACAGACTATTCATCGCGGGAAAATAACGAAAACTACGTGGGTTAAACTGCAGCAAGGATTTTAAGTCGGGAGAACGATATAAGATATAAGATGTTTTACCTCTATGCCCTGTAATTTCACTAGATAACCTTCAAACCGGAACACAGTACCTAATGTTTGCACATTACTGCTTGGCGATAGAATAACTGGCCAAGGTGTGGTAGTTTCCCGTAGAAGTCATGTGCGTAATGCCGCTTACTTAAAACGGTGAAGGAAAACATCGTGAGGAAACCGACATGTACCTAGAATCTTTCGAAGTTATGTGTCATCCGCCAACCCGCACTGGGCCAGCGTGGTGGATTATGGTCTAAACTCTCTCCTTGCGAGAGAAGGCCCCGAGTCCCAGCAGTGGGAACGTTTAGTGGGCTGTTGATGATGATTGATGATGAAGGATTTTAAAGGCGACGACAGCTAGAAAAATTTAGAGGCGTAGGGCCCAAATCCTACGCACTTGATGAGAGTTGGAGAGTAGGAGAGATGGAGGCCTACATAAAAATAGAACGGCCTATAAAGACAACATATTATATTATTAAAGTGACACATAATTAAAAGTCGTATCTGGCTTTATGTGTACATACATAACTGACATAATAATAATTAATTATTTGTAGAAGTAGGACTCTTTGAATGGTTGGAAGAAGTTATACGTTGTTCGTAATTCAACCGCACAGGTATTTACATCGATTTAAACCATGGATGTGCCCACCCAAACTTCAGACGCAAGGAATTATGTCAACTTTGGTTTAAATATCGCGGGGTATTTAGACTCTTTTATGTTTTTCTTTTGTGTCTTGTATGTTTGAAACTGTTTAGGACTGTGCTTTTATGGACTGTATGGGCAGGCCTGTTGCTCGCAATCAGATGCTCTTCTTGTTTGTCACTGTATAATAAAAATGTACTAGAATATATTGCTAAAGAGAATATTGAAATTATTGCAAAATTTACTGAATTAATTGGTACTACACTTTGAAGAGTTTACCGTAGCTACCTTCATCGATAGTATTCCACTGAAACACGGAGTAGAACACTATTTCTCAGAACAGATCAGTATCTTAATGAAGCTGTTGTCAGGCTATTAAATGTAATTATTTATAATACTATCAGCGCCCCGCGGACTTCCCCGCGTAGTTCCCGTTCCGATCATTTTCCCGCGATGGAAAGTAGCCTATATTCTATTTCAGACTATTATCTAACAGCATTTTAAATTTCAACCTGAACCGTCAAGACGTTCCAATGGTTAGATGTGTTTGATGTTTGATGTTTGCGTTGTTTTAATAGTATAGATTGACGGGACGAACAGGACATGTACCTGATGGTAAATAACATGGCTGCCCATAACGGTATAGTGATACGCAGCAGAAACATAAAGAGTTCAAATCATTACCTAGCACTGCACTCCGCTCATCATTCAGAGATACAAGAAGTTCTCCTTGTAATTTCACTAGAAACATTGCCCTTGAAACTGGAACACAGTGACGTCATATTATTGCTTGGCGGTAGTAGAACTGGCAAAAGAGTATTTCTTCCCCCACTGCAAAATAGTACACTAATTTACAATAGCAGGTTCCAACGTATTTTATTATAAATTGTTACCAAAATGTTCAACCAGCTGGTAGCGAGTATCCGATGGTACAGCGACGTGTCTCCTGCTGATTGGTCCGCAGATAGTTTCAAAACAATCGAAATCGAAGCAGTCGACTGCGACAATACATCTTATCATCTTAGGGCTGGTAAACTTCAAGTAATATTCACAATTGCTGTACTTACTAGCGATCCACCCTGGGTTCGCCCGTGATAAGCACCGGCGAATAAGAAATACGTTATACGATAATGTGGCACAACTTGTACCGTGGAACCAACTTAACTTATAAATTTGCCAAATATTCTACCACCAAGCAGTAATGTGCAAACATTACTGTGTTCCGGTTTGAAGGGCAATGATTCCAGAGAAATTACAGGGCTTAGAGACATAATATCTTAGATCTCTGGGTGACGAGCGCAGTGCAGTGCTAGGTAATGATTTGGACTATCATGTTCCAATAGCTGTGTGTTACTGTGCTGTTATGTGGCAGGCATGTTGCTTACCATCACGCACATGACCTGCTCCTCTCCTCACTCTATGCTATAAAAAAAACACTGAATCCGTAAAAAAATAACATTTCCAAATACTATGGACCTGGATTCTAAAAAAGCAGTTTTATATGGAAAAAGTTTTTTTTCACGAATTCATAGTTTGTCCTAGGTAAACAGTGGTTTTAAACAATAAAATTAAACTACTGGCCCGTCCCAGCTTCGCTCGTATATTGTCATATGAAGACCATTAATCGAAATAAAAACAATCCTATCTCTGAATTTGGACCAAATTACACATAAATACCAACATTCGTAAATTCGGTTGAGTTGAAGAGTTCACTGATACCATGACACTGGATTTTTGTAAATTAACATTTTTTTTTAAATAAAGAGTGACGAGACGAGCAGGACATGTGCCTGATGGTAGGCAACATGCATGCCACATAACAGCACAGTGACACGCAGCTATTTGAACATGAAGAGCCAAAATCATTACCTAGCACCGCATTGCGCTCGTCATCCAAAGATCTAAGTTGTTATATCTCTAAGCCCTGTAATTTCTCTGGAAACATTGCCCTTCAAACCGGAACACAGTAATGTTTGCACATTACTGCTTGGCGGTAGGATAATTGACAAAGGTGTGGTACTTCCCCAGGCGGACTCTGCTAAGAGTCCTACCACTACAAAACTCATACTGAAAAGCAATGTTTAAACGTTGAGACAATAATTAAACGCTGCATTGTTTTATGATATTCACTTTAATTTTGTTCCACAAATTCGAGGATGCTGCAAAGATAATGTTCAAAAATACAAAATACTTTATTGCAATACAAACATTTAACAAGATCAATTGGAATCCATCAGTTCATTATCATGGATAACCAGGCAGCCCTGTGGAAACAATTCCCAACAAACACGCGCCTTTTGATACCGCGGTACGAATCTGAATAGTAAAGTGGCGCAAAATATCTCCGGGACAATTGGGAAGCGGAGATCGTTTGTAGTATCGATACGTGGTTCTAATTTCCGGTGCAAAGTAAAGGTACAAGTTCGCGCTGAGACCGCGACAGGAGACCCCAACAGGCACTTGAAATATGGAATTGTATGGGCACCAGTTCGTGCCGAGACCGCGAAACGTGTGTCTCGGTCTCCTGTCGCGGTCTCGGCACGAACTGGCGCCCTTAAAGTTCCATAGTCTCAAGTACCTGTCGCGGTCTCGGCGCGAACTGGCGCCCATACAATTCCATAGTCTCAAGTACCTGTCGCGGTCTCGGCGCGAACTGGCGCCCATACAATTCCATAGTGTCAAGTGCCTGTCGCGGTCTCCGGTCGCGGTCTCCTGTCGCGGTTTCGTGTCGCGGTCTCAGCGCAAACTTGTACGTTTAAGTAACTGCATTTTGCGCTGCGTCGGGTGACGTTTTTAAAAATTCACCTTAAAGCCATGGTCCAATATTTCAACAGGTCAATTTCGTATTGAGCCCAGGTAAGTACTTACTACTGACGCGATTACCGGCACTAAATATCATTTGATTATTATCTTATTATTATTATATTAATTACGTTCATTGTGATTTAGTAATAACCCAAAGGTCATAAGGTAATAACGCCCACCTTCCAAGCTTTGTCTTTGATTTTCGCCTAAAACGAATCAATATTTGTCTATTTTCAAACTGCAACCTTACGAGTTTTAGTCCTAGATCTCAGAGCTCCCAGACGTCACCTATTTTCTGATGAATGAAATGTGAACGATTGAGTAGAGTAAGTAAGTACTAAGAACACATGCTTACTCGCTAACTTGCTTAGAAGGCCAATTTTGAGATATGAGGTCATGAAGGTACATTCAAACATTACTTACTTCACGTATTTTCTAATAAATGATTTTCACGTATGTTGTAGGCAACATCCTTAAAAACAAGGTTCCAATACTCCCAGACACTTTCCGTCGGCCGTTTTGCTTAACAACTCCAAAATAATAATTTAACTTCACTTAAATTATCATGCTCCATTTGTAAATATGTTCGTCAGACAACTATGTTGTTGTTTTTTACAATAAGATAGACCAATCTAAGGGGGCAATCATCCCCTAAACTCAACTATGTCCTATGGGTAAGAGCGGGAGATTGAGTGAGACATTTATTAGGAAATATTGACTTGAAATTGAGTTTAGGGGATGATTGGCCCCTTAGATTGGTCTGTCTTATTGGAAAAAGCTTTAAAATAGTTGTCTGACGAACATATTTACAAATGGAGCATGAGAATTTAAGTGAAGTTAAATTATTATTTTGGAGTTGTTAAGCAAAACGGCCGACGGAAAGTGTCTGGGAGTATTGGGACCTTGTTTTTAATGATATTGCCTACAACATACGTGAAAATCACTTATTAGAAAATACGTGAAGTAAGTTATGTTTGTATGTACCGTCATTACCCCATATCTCAAAATTGGCCGTCTAAGCAAGTTAACGAGTAAGCATGTGTTCTTAGTACTTACTAACTCTACTCCATCGTCCACATTTCATTCATCAGAAAATAGGTGACGTCTGGGAGCTCTGGGATCTTACTCTATTTGGCATATCCAATGTCCACGCATTTTCTTCATATGGGCATAAACTTAGCAAAGCTTGCCCTAGGGCAGCCAGGTAGCTGACGATTCTTCTACAAATTAAAATACATTATATTAATATACGGGAACATCTACCCATACACAGAGTTCCGCCGTAATCATCACACCACGGTTTGTTCTGGATATTAATTAACAAAGCCTCTTTACAGTTGCATTTATTGACAAGGCAAGGGGCCTTGTCAATAAATGCTGCTTTAAACTCAATACAGCTGGTTTAAACTCAATTCATTAATCTTATTATGTACACCGATTATTTATTTGTCTACAAATGACGTTTTCAAGTTTTGATTTGAATTAATGGTTGGAATAAATGAATTGAATTAAATTAAACCCGTGAAATAAATGTTTCATATTTATAAACATTACACAACCGGCTAAGGATCAAATCGGGAGGAATCCTCTGCTGCTTACATATACAGCCCACTCAATGTTCCCACTGCTGGGACTCGAGGCTTTCTCTCGGATGGAGATCCACCACGCTGGTCAAGTGCGGGTTGGTAGATGACATATGACTTCGAAAGATTCTAGGTACTTGTCGGTTTCGTCACGATGTTTTCCTTCACCGCTTTAAGTTAACGGCATCACTCACATGAGTTCTAAAAGATAGTGGTGCGCGTGGTTCTGAACGGGGTCTCCGGATCGGCAGTCGCCTTTCTCTCGACTAGACCAGCCGTAACTTCTGCTGCTTAGCCAAATATATTTACCAGATTTTATTTGGTTTAGCATGAAATAACATCAAAAACAACACAAACAATGGCTTAAACATATATTAAACTTATCGATAATGGCGGCTTCTTCCAAGCAACAAATCATTACCTAATTATGGTACAGAAGCTTTTAGTTAAATTCGACAGTGATTCAACGGTAACATTAGCAAGGTAAAGGGCGCGGTACACGGGAAAGGAGGGGCTCGCAAACGAAGGTACGATTGCATTGATCTAATGACTCAGCTGTTCTCAGATCAGGCTACAGCTGAGAATAACGATAGATCTTCACGTAGAAATAGAACAAAGACGCAGCCACTGTTCATACACTTACATATATTTAACTATGCAACAGATTTTCATGTAGTTTTTAGAAATAGAATCATTTAAAATATAGGTACTTAAATACACTTACATACATGAATGTAGGTACTTATTTAACAAATATCGACAATACATACACATAATCCGAAAAACTAAAGACTTGCTAAAGGTAATCATAATTTAATTTTCTCCGAAAAAGAACAACAACCGGTTTTAATTTAAAATAATTGAACTCTGACTAAATATTATAATTTTTGTGAAAAAAACTAGAATTCCAATGAAACAGCGATGTAGTGTAAACACGGTAAGGTTAGGTAAGCAAATTTGAGATTTTTGTTGATATTTGAAAAACCGTTACACTTGTTTCCATTAATTTATCTGGGACCACCTCTATACTCGGCATTCTCTGAGAATCTTCCGAGATCACGCGTCATCCGCCAACCGGCACTTGCCAGCGTGATGGGCTATGGTCTTGACTCTCTTCTTGTGAGAAAAGGCCGCCAGTCTCTTCCGTAGAAACATTAGGTATAACATTGTTGTGGTAGGACTCTTTGTAGAGTCCGTCTGGGAAAGTACCACACCTTTGCCAGTTATTCTACCGCCAAACAGTAATGTGCAAACATTACTATGTTCCGGTTTGAATGGCAATGTTTCCAGAGAAGTTACAGTGCTTAGAGATATAACATCTTAGATCGCTGGGTGACGAGATCAGTGCAGTGCTAGGTAATGATTTGGACTCTTCATTTTCCAATAGCTGCGCGTCCCTGTGCTGTTATGTGGCAGGCATGTTGCTTACCATTAGGCACATGTCATATTAGTCGCATCACTCTTTATTTAAAAAAATATATTAGGATACTTGGGTTATGCACTTTTTATTTAGTAAGTGCTGCGTTGCGTGCCTTGACTTTGCGCTAGTACCCTTTATGAGTTACCTAGGCTTGTGAATCAATTTTATTTTCTTCAATAAATAATATGATGACTAACATAAACTAATTAGTCTGTCAGTTAGATTACCTACATACTTAAAAAAAAAAATGTGTGCGCTTAAAACCGCACGGCAGAAGTGAAAACTAAAATAAGAAATACTTAACAATATAATGACTACTAAATAATTTTAATTTAAAACTTTTACGGCTGAATGATTAGTATCCATGGCCAAGAATAAATAAAAAAAAAATACGCGGGTCGAAAATGCCGTTTAAAACTCGAAAGTTTTTAGTGTTTGCTATTTAGTTATGTCATATTTATGTATTTCGCTAAAAATGCATAAATATGTTGTGTTATAGTGTATTTGTGTAAGCACCTTCTTATGAAAATGGGTATCATTTTGTGTGTTTACGTAGTGTAAGTGCTGTGATAAAATATTACAACCATAACTTTTTTGCAATGGACGTGAAATGCAAATTTAACATTTCGTAACAGGTTCAATTGATGTGGTAAGTACCTAGAAGTTAATGTCGTGATAAAAAAGTTTAAAAATTCGCCAGTTTCAGCGAGAAAGTCGCTAAAGTGTCAACTCTGGTAGTGAGCAGCGAGAGAGAGTAAGAGTATCTATTGTCCCATGTCCTCCTCTAACAATTATCTTTCTCGGTCTGGCACGTTTGTTGACCACATTATCTTTCTCGCTCTAGCATCCCGAGTTTACCCGAAATTTCTTATCATATCCGAGCGTGATGATCACGTGATCATGAGTCCATTTCACAGCCCACGAAAATTCTGTCTATAGCGCGCCTAAAGAAGTTTTCACTTCAAAAATACGCAGATGCAGTGCTTATTAGTTTCAAGTGACGTCACTTCATTGTAACATCTTTAAAAAGACGTAACGTCATAGTCACGCACTCCGGAACCTTGATGATGTCGATTAATTATTAAGAATCTGATAAAATAAAACATACACATTTTTTTCCATGATGTACCTGACGGACTACTAAGAATGGTATACTTTTGACCTAGTTATCAACCCAATGTATAAAATCGATAAACGATATAATATGATCTGGGTACTCGCTCCTCTTAAAAGACAAGTAATTTTAAATTCCTATAAGTGGTTGCCTGAGTACGGTTTTTCCCTGAAAACGGGTAAAGGGGTAATATTCCCGCGATTTTATTATACCCATAAAGGAACAGGAACATAAATATTTTATATTGAATTGACTGCTTCCTTGGTGGAGGAACAGAGGAGTCTTTTATCGGGATAAAAGGTTAAACTTTCGGTTTAGTGAGGGTTGAACGGTTCATATTATCGGTGTTATAAAAGTTGATCAAACGTTGACTGAAGAAAACGTAAAAATAAACTGAATAATTGTTAAATATTTAAAAATCACATCAATTGTCATCACATCACCAGCCCTTCATTGTCTGCTCTGGGTAATGGGCATGAGCCTATTAAAGCGACATCGTTTCATGGTTGATGTTCCAAAGACACGAACGAAGAGATTTGACTCTACTTTTGTGATAAGAACATCTAGGCTGTGGAATACGTTGCCTGAGTGGGTTTTCCCCGATGGTTACAATCTTTGTGTCTTCAAATCGAGAGTAAATCGGTTTATTCTAGGTAAATACGCTCCATCGTAGACCGCATCGTCGCTTAACATCAGCCGAGATGGCGGTCAAGTGTAAACTTATAAAAGTAAAAAAAAGCCTACTTTTTGTTCCCACTGCTGGGAGTTGAGGCTTTCTTTCCCAATTAGTATTTCCAAAGTCTACAACTAGCCAAATAGAATGATACAAAACACTTTATGTAAAAGATACATTCTTAGAATCAATCAAACAGATGGCGACCTTATCCCTAAAGGCGACTTCTTAGAGACAACCGAAGGATGGGGAATGTGGGGTGAGGTCATGACAGATTGTCACAACCTCACTACAGACTAGTCATAGACTGCAGCCAAGTTTCTACAAAATATACAATTGAGAAATAAGCAAATACAGATTTTTCATTCATCAACAAAGTAAAAAATATGTTTAAAATTTAGAATTCTTGCATTATACCTCTACATTTTTGTAGTGGTAGGACTCTTGGCAGAGTCCGCCTGGGGATGGACCACACCTTTGCCAGTTATTCTACCGCCAAGCAGTAATGTGCAAATATTACTGTGTTCCGGTTTGAAGGGAACATTGTCCAGATAAATTACAGGGCTTAGAGATATAATATCTTAGATCTCTGGGTGACGAGCGCAGTGCAGTGCTAGGTTATGATTTGGACTCTTCATGTTCCAATAGCTGCGTGCCATTGTGCTGTTATATGGCAGGCATGTTGCTTACCATCACGCACATGTCATGCTCGTCTCATCACTCTTTATTTAAAATATATATATATATATTTATACTCTACATATAGAAATGTAGTATACCTACTCTACATTTAGAAATATTGCTATATAGCTCTGCATTTCATGCAAAACAGATCGACTCGTTCCACAATAATTGTTATCTATTGTGTAGTAAATATTTTACAAGCAATGGATTTTTAACGTTTTGATGAATTTTTCGTCAGTTTCAGATAACTTTTCCTGCGAATTTTGAGGTTGTGATTTTGGCAACGATTCAATATATTCAGGTGATTCGTTTGCAAACTAACGTTGGAGTAATTGGACGAAAAATAACCGCAGAACGAACTATTGTGAGCTCTGTTCAAATATGCACAGCAGCTGAGGTAATACGTGTTATGGGGATAGAGATAGAGAGCACTCTTGCTATCCCCATCATAATCCAGGACTATGTAGTAGAATGTAAATGATTGGTATAATTCACATTCTACTTACAAAGTTTATTGGCACATAAAACTTCATCATCATTCGCCTACCTTTATCCCACTTTATGGGCGGGGCACATAGCTCGCAGAACTGACGGCCGTTGGGGCGGAAAGGTTCTTGAGTGGCGACCACGTACCGGAAAACGCAGCGTTGGCAGGCCTCCCACAAGATGGACCGACGATCTGGTGAAGGTTGCCGGGAATCGTTGGATGCGGGCGGCGCAAGACCGGTCTTTGTGGAGATCCTTGGGGGCGGCCTTCGTTCAGCAGTGGACGTCCTTCGGCTGATATGATGATGTGAGGTCGGTACAACATGTACGTTTCCTCCATTCGTCATTGGCACATAAAACTTAATTTGGTTAAATTCTCCAAAAACTTAGGTAGGATAGGTGAAAATTCTGTATTGTTCACATCATTTAAATGATACATAGAATTTACGAAAACAGTAAGACCAGCGAAACAACTGACGGTCTCATCGCCGAAAGCGCCTTCTTCCAGACAACCTTCGAACGAACAAGTTCTTGAAAAACTAAAAGCGTGGTGCTCAACAAAAACTATTGATATAATATTGATTGACTGGCCTCGTGGCTTAGTGGGTAGTAACTCTGCCTGCGAAGCCGAGGGTCGCGGGTTCGATTCCCACAATGCAAATATTTGTGTGATGAATTCAAATGTTTGCACTGTGTCTGGGTGTTTCTATGTATAATAAGTATGTATTTAAAACTACAAAAGTATTGTATCAGCCATTTGGCCGCTATATTTCAAGCTTTGCTTAGTTTGGGGTCAGATGGTGTTGTGTGAATTGTCCACCAAAATTTAAAAAAATATAAAAAATATCTAGTTAGTTTTTCGAGGCCTTTTTCGCACTTAGCCTCTTAATTGGGCTATTGTGCGTGACTCATACTTCCCTCTTTTTACTACAACTAGCCCAGACTGTCCCAGAAAGCCAGCGTTCTTTTCAGGTTGTAAAAGGCCTCCTGGACACATGCTGGTGATTGGAGGATTTTGGGTCGTTGGTCTGCTACAGTACTGCATTCCTTAAGCACGTGATGTGGTGTTTCTTCCTCCTCCATGCATTCCCTGCGTAGAGGGTTGTCTGGTATTAGCGATTAGGCTGCCATTTATGGCACTAGTTATAGGTATATTTGTTTTGTATATTTTAATTTATTTCTGCTGTGCATAATAAAGTACTTCTGTCTGTCTGTAACATCTATTGCGGTAAATAGGTATTTATTTACGGGGCAGTGACCATTCATGGTAGCTGTAGCTTTGCGAATTTTGTCCCTGCTTAGTCTGATGAGATTGCGATCAAGTTTCTTTGATGCTTCCGGAACAGCATTTTTTGTTTGTCTGCATTCTTCATTTTTATTGCATTCCGTTAAATGTGCTTTTTCGGTATTTTTCCGTATCCATGTTTTTATTTTGGCTTTAAGTATAGGCATTATGAGTTCCGGTTTATATATTATTGCCTTTGCCCCTCTTTTGGCCAGTTCATCTGTTCCGTCGTTAGTGTCGTTACCTAGTGAGTCGCTATGTCCCTTAATAGTTGATATTTTTATGTTTAGTTGATGTCATTTGAGTTGGTGTCATTTGAGAAGACCATTTGCTCCTGTGACAATAAAACCTATGACAATGGTATCCAGGTTCCTTCATTTGGATTGTGTATTTAAATTGAATGTTAAAGAAAAAAAAAACAATGCAGACTAAGTTATAAAATTGAGAAAAGTTTGAAAGAAAGTTTTTTTTAAGAAAAGTTGATTTTTGTGCTAAAAGGAAATTTTTGATAACTTTCAGAAGATTTTTGCTATTAACAGTATGTGAGGAGCAGGAGAGTATCTGTGTGGTTCTTCGTACTATTTTACGATATATGTAGAATCTTCTCATCAATAAGTATAATATTATGTTAGTATAGTTTTGATGTTTCCAACTTTTGCTCAAATCCCATCTACGTTAAAATATGTTTTTTGCTTTTGTACAGTATAATCGCTACAGAAATTACAGAACTAAACGCTGTATAACTCGGGTTAGACCATTGTTTTACTACCGCGTAGTAAGACCAATAATGTTGTATGATATGATTATATGGTATAATCGTAATTAGTAAACCAGTTAAAACTTATCATCATTTTTAACAATACTTGAAAGAATATAATTCGGTGGGTCATATCGTATTCAGGCGTAGTCAATGTCATCAATTTGGAAACCAATACGTAATTACGCATGTAGTAGAGTTCGTCTGCATTTAGCAAAATACATTCGTCAGTCTGTTATTGTTAAAACTGTTCGTTTATTTTAAGCTATTAAAATGTTACGATCAGACCAAATGTATCAATATACTAAGCAAATCGTGTTTTATGGAACCCAGATAGATAATAGTTAGTCTGACGGGGTCTTTTCCGCACTTAGCCTTCCAATTGGTCCATTGTGCGTGGCTCATATTTTCCTTCTACTCCAACCATTCGAAGCTCTCCCAGAAGGCAAGCAACCTATTCAGATTGTTAAAGACCTCCAGGACAGCTGCTGGGAAATGGAGTAGTTCTGCCTGTTGATCTGCCACACTTCTGCATTCCCCAATCACATGCTGTGTCTCTTCCTCCTCCATACATCCCCTGCATAGAGGGCTCTCTGTCCCACCTTTTGTAAATAGGAGCTTATTTTGAGGACAGTGGCCAGTCATAGTACCTATCTGTAACTATACGAATTTTGTCCCTGCTTAATCTGATGAGGTTGCGTGTAAGTTTTTTTGATGCTATCGGAAAAGCATCCTGCGTTTGCCTGTTTGCAGTTTGCCTGCATCCTCTAATGTTTGCCAGATAGATAGTATAATACCTAATACTTTTATTGTTCTAAATACATACCCGAATGATTTCAGATGATAGTTTCTCTAAGTAGAAACCATTCTGCCACATTTTTACTATGTTTTTTTGATAGCGCATGAAACACGCTACAATACTAATACATAATATTTTAGAATTTCAGGGGCCGTCAGGTCGCATTATTGAAGGAAACGTGGGCTTGGCGAAGCTTTATCAAGTTTTAAGTATCGCGTTTCACCATTTTTCTTTAATTCTCTGAAGCATAAGCACAAGATTAATTGATTTAAGCAAATCTTACAAAAAAAAACCATTTTAATTTGGTCGGATAATATGGCAGAAACTTTTGGCTGCCAACTTCACACCGGTTACTTATTATGCATAAAAACACCCAGACAAAGAACAAATATTTGTATTAATCACACAAATATTTACACCGTGTTTGAATCGAATCGAATCGAATCCACGACTCTCGGCTTCGCAGGCAGACTTACTACCAACTAAGCCACGAGACCAGTCAATTACGGATTCTATTTGGTTAAATCACCGCAATTTCGTCAGTGTCCAGCGTTTGGTCATTGGGAGAGTCCTAAAGTCCTTCATTGATCTTTATTTTAGTACGAGCTGAACCGTGCGCGCGTTGCTACGCCATCTATCGAAAATTGGTCGTACCTATTAAAATTTTGGTTACCTTAGGTTCTAATGACGCAACCTTCAAAAGATGACAAAAGAAGACACATGCTGTCACGCAACGAAAGCTCTCAAAAAGCAATATTTTCCCCGTTTTTGTTAGATTTTTCATTCATACTCCGCTCCTGTTAATAGTAGCGTAATGTTAAATAGCCTATAATAGCCTTCCTCGATAAATGGACTATCCAACAGAGAAAGAATCTTTCTATTTGGATCAGTAGTTCCCGAGATCCCTGCGTTCAAACAAACAAACTCTTCAGCTTTATAATATTAGTAAAAGTATATATTATGGTACAGTCCGCGAGATATAAGCTGAGCTTTGCATTTGTGTGAGTGTACATTCACGTACACGCACTTCACCTCTTGTACAGACTGCAGCGTGACGTGTTTAATATTATTTTGTTTTTGTTTGATAAAGTGTTAGTAAAATGGATGCCAACACAAATAAGCGCAAAATACGGAAACCATTAAATAGCCAAGTAAAAGAAATTTTGTGTAATTTAAATAGCTATTTTAAAGACATGAACGATAAAGACATGTCAAGTGTGACTACATCAGCCCAATTGGTATCGATATCGACAGGAATTCCACTGTCAACTGTTAAAAGAGTCTTATTGGAAGGTAAACGTGTTTTGAAAGATGGAACCAAATTCAAATCTCCGAAAAAGACCAGATGCAGGAAAAATATAATAATCATTGATGATTTTGATAAAGCAGTAATCCGTAGAACAATTCATAATTTTCACATTACTGACAAAGAGGTGCCAACAATGAAAAGAATTCATGAAAAATTAAAGGCTGACATTAACTATCCAGGATCAATATGGTCATTGCGAAAATAAGTATCTCTTTTAGGATTCAAATGGTCAAGGACAGAGAATAACAGAAAAAATTTAATGGAAAAGCATGAGATCCGTCACCTACGTATAACTTATTTACTTAAAATTTCCGAATACCGTATTCAGGGCAGGCCTATCGTTTATACCGATGAAACATATATTGACACCACTCACACTTCATCAAAATCATATTCAGATGGCAGCACTTCTGGTTTGAAGAAACCTATTTCTAAAGGAAATCGATTGATAATCGTTCATGCCGGCGGCGAGGACGGTTTCATACCAAATGCGCTGCTGATGTTTAAAGCTAATCAAAAAAGTGGTGATTATCATAACAATATGAATACAGAAAACTATACAAAATGGTTACAAACGCAATTAATTCCCAATTTGAAGCCCAATAGCGTTATTGTAGTTGACAACGCATCTTACCACAATTCGTTAAAAAATCCCGCTCCCAACTCAAATAGTCGCAAACAAGATATGATTGCCTGGCTCAAGTTACGCAATATCGATCACTCAATATCCATGCTTAAACCACAACTTTATCAATTGATACTGCATAATAAACAACGATTTATAGAATATAAAATTGACACCTTATTAAGAGAACATGGTCACAGCGTTTGTTGTCTGACTGTACTTTTGGTGATCACTCACACTAATGCAAAGCTCAGCTTATACCTCGCGGACTGTACATAGTTTTCACTCAGATGATCGGTCTACTTTAGATAGTCTCGAGCCTAATTATAAAATAAAGAGCGGGTCAAACCACTACCAACATTGTCATTGCTTCGATATAGAGGTAGATGTTTTAGCGTCATTGATTGTTGACAGTAACCTCGTCTATAAATATATTCTCGTCTAAGCAATTGAAGTATTTTCCCGCGCAAACTAATTACAGAAACGCGGTGTCATCTCCTAACACTCAGTGCAGCAATATCCGGAGACAGATCGTGCCAAACTTTACACCCGCCGTGACAAGGAAACACAAAACTATCAACTAAGCCCAGCCATCATAAACGTGTATTTTTTTAATTCGGTCCAGTAATTTTTCCCACTGCTGGGACCCGGAGCCTTCTCTCGGGATCAAGACTATAATCGGGTTTGACCAAGTGCGGGTTAGCGAATGACCCGTTACCTCGAAATATTTTTATATAAGATATGTCAGGTACAGCTTTACGTAGATGAATCGCTATCGGACGTATATAGGTTGGTTTAAATACACATAATATTATGTAGTATGAGTTTGATTATTAGAAAATAATACCTATTCAGACAATTTTTAGTTTTCTGACTCTTAGCAAAGTCCGTTTGGTGAAGTACCAAACTTTTGCCAGTTATTCTAACGCCAAGCAATAATTTTTAAACATGTTCCAGTTTAGAGGGCAATGTTTTCAGAGAAGTTACAGGTGAGAGACAATGCATTTTATATCTCTGGGTGCCAGCGCAGTGCTGTGCTAGGAAGTGATTTGGACTCTTCATGTACCAGTAGCTGAGGGACACTGTGCTGTTATGGACAAGCGTGTTGCTTATCATCAGGCATATGTCTTGTTTATCTCGTCACTCTTCAATTTAAAAAAAAAAACATTTTTGATCAAACCAAAGCGACTAAAGTTTGGTTCGTACTTTAATGGCCCCATTTGCGCATAGCAATCAGTCGTGGCTGGAGCATAGACGGATGCATTTAAAATGGCTGCTGGCTCCGAACCTCTGTCACCTTTGTGCGCAAAGGGATAATCTAGAATCTTTGTTTTTGATCCTTTGAAAACGCCTGACAAAAAATTTAATCAAGAACACTGTAAACCGATTTTATAACTTTCGAAAATTTACTTACTCTTGGTTTCTTACTAACATATTTCACACGCGAGGACTAATCAACAGGCCCGCCGTAAGCACGCGTGCAAGGCGTGCACAGCACGCGGGCGGCACGCTCAGGGGGGCGGCACGCTCAGAGGGCGGCAAATCGAGGGATTAATCACGCAGTTCAAAATTAAAAGTTCTCAAATTATGATTTACAATGCTACGATCTACCATGTTCAAGCAAAGGCTAACTTATTTAGCTATAGTTTCAACTACCTACTACTTCGTTAACCCGCTACTTCATTCGCGTACACAGGTGTTGTGGGCGTATTAGTAGGATATAAAAGCATTTTTAACAGCCTAGCCCGTTTATTAAATCAGCAATTTCGTCAAACAGCTAGGCAAATAACTTGGATCGCTGACAAGGCCAGTTTTAGTACTACTTAGAGATTTTTAACGGCGCCCCCTTTCTTTATAAACGCGTAGGAGGAAGGGGCACCGCGCCGCAAGTGAACTTTGTGTACGGCGCTCTGGGCGGTCGTCCTACCTTAGCTTTACCCTAACGTCGTTACTGATATTTGATATGTAATTACTTGCCTAGCCTGTTCATTTCATTTAGATTCACTGTCTGCCTCCTAATGCCGAAACTCCCTAATCTGTCAAAATGGCGACGGCGAACAACAAATTTGAAATGTATTTTTTCTATCTTACCCCTTTTTTGTGGTTAATTTTGTGGGGTGTGGTTACACCACCTGGTAGAGACGGTCGGATTATGTCAGACTCGATATCATGGGTGGCCATGGTGTCTCTACTGACTAGAACCTCAACGGGGTTCCATTTTTGCCGCTGACGACGGGAACGCGGGGCTGCTATCGCATTCTTCCGCGAAACCGCGGCATGCCCGTCTCTGGGCTCTCCTATGGAGTACAACCCCGTCACTGACGCACATGAACCCAGGATACGACGCGACCACCTCGGGAACCAACTAGTAAATGGGTGCCAGGCGCCCCCGCGTCTTTTGATCCCCTGCACCCCCACCGCGTTTGCCACCTAACGTTGTCGCCCCCCGTCAAGGCTATGGCGCGCTGGGTGAGCGGCTTACCCTAATACTAACTGTGCTCTCCTGCTGCAGAACCCACAACCACGATGCCCAACCTCCAACATTGTAGCCCACCCTGAGGTGGGCTACAATGCGCACCAGTGCAACTGATTGCGCTGGTGCGCATATTCCGTACAACTTACATGGCCGCATCGGCGCCAGCTTAGAGGCAAGGCCTACACGAGCGGCCCCCCTCGAGATTTCTCTTAGCTTCACTGTGGAAGACCAAGCTAAGCAAGCAACTACTGAGCCCTCCACTTCGTCAATTCGCATTGACTCTTCAGGAGGGTTTCTAAATTAACCTAACCTAATTTACGGGATCCAAGTCACGGCGTCACGTCTCGCATTCGACCAACCTTGGCCTACCTTGCTGGGCTGGCCTGGCCTCACTGGGGGACGGAATCCGCGCATTTAGATCCAGTGATGCGCCGGAAACCAGCGGCGCGTCACTGTCTCGTCACCGATGCACCTGAACCCAGGATACGCCGGAGACCTACCAGTAAGTGAGTGTCAGACGCCCCCTCATCTGGACACCCCTGGACCTCCGACGGGCCAGGTCTGTGGTCCCGGCGCTTACCACTTTTCGGTTGCAGTGGATAGGAACAGCGGTGCACCGCAATAATGACAGTCCTCTTTCCCTGCAGCCCCACCGCATTCGCCATCTAACGGTTGTGACCCTGTCAAGGCCGTGGCAGGCAGGGTGAACAGCGCAGTGTAATTCTGACCATCCTCTTCCGCCGTGGCCTCCACCTCACAGCCGCGATGCCCACCCCTAACCGTGCACCGTGCAACCCAAGACCGCGTTGAACTGATTTTGATGTTTTTTTTTTCATTTAAAGTTTCCTTGCAGTGGTTTTTAGCTATGTTTGGTTAATATCGATTCAAGGTAGCCGCCACAAAATAGCAGATTTCATTTTTTTCACTACTCCCCTCATTCCCTCCATATGGGTATCAAATGAAAAGGCTTGACTAGTAGAATACCTACTGTACAAATTTCAAATCCAAGGTGATTTACATGATCTAGTACCACCTTGTCCTTTTTTCTATCGGAATGCTCGTAGCTCGAAAAAGTGACATCGTTTCATGGTTGATGTTCCAAAGACTCGTGTCTTTGGAACATCAACCACGAACGAAGAGATTTGACTCTACTTTTGTGATAAGAACGTCTAGGCTATGGAATACGTTGCCTGAGTGGGTTTTCCCCGATGTTGTTTATTTTTTCAATTACATTACAATCTTTGTGTCTTCAAATCGAGAGTGAATCGGTTTTTTTCTAGGTAAACACGCTCCATCGTAGACCGCATCGTCGGTTAACATCAGGTGAGATGGCGGTTAAGTGTAAACATATAAAAGTTAAAAAAAGGTAGTCAGGAGTTAATCGAAATTTTTCAAATTTTATTTTTGTTGTTGACAAAACTTAGAGTAAGTAGTCTTGGGGCGGCATAATCGGTATTGCACGCGGGCGACGAAACAGCTAGCGGCGCCCCTGCTAATCAACTGATATTAGAAACGTGCTAAGACCAAAACTTAGTACCTAAATATTGTATTTCGGCAAAGAAGGAGCAAAAAGATGAAACATTACTAATTTTATGAGATTGAACTGGATAAAATTCATTGAAGTTTCTTATATGGATACATGGATTCATATATTCTTATATGGATTCATTGAAGTTTCTTATATGGATGCATGGGTTATTTTTTTCTGTTTTTCTCGATCCATTGTGAGGTTCTGAAGAAAGACCTAACTAAATCGGCTTACGCTTTGCTATTACTGTCTCTATAATTTGAAGAGAAAAGAAAAGAGAGGGCAACATCAAAGCTAAGAACGTTTTCCTTACGCGGTACACCCCCTGGTCTGCAATAAACTTCTTTGATCATGGACAAATATTTAGATTACTATGATTAACATGCTGTAATTAACATGGTTATCTGATCTTACGCTGACGGTGGCGCCGGTGTCTCTTTTTTTATAGTATAGAGTGACGACACGACATGTGCCTGATGGTAAGCAACAGGCCTGCCACATAACAGCACAGTGACACGCAGCTATTGAAACACGATGAGTCCAAATCATTACCTAGCAATGCACTGCGCTCGTAACCCAGAGATCTTAGATATTATATCTCGAAGCCCTGTAATTTCTCTGGAAACATTGCCCTTCAAACCGGAACACAGTAGAGGAACTGCAGCATATTTGGAATACTAGTTTGTTTTTTAAGGATAAATTTAAAGAGAAACGGGATGACTGAGTAAAAAATACATTAAATGATTGAAAAAATATTAAACTTTAAAAATAAAAACAATCAAAGATGAATAAAATCAGAAACCTTATTAAAATGCCTATCAAACTAAAAATATCTAACGAGATATTTATCTAATAGAGATTTCACTTAGGGTGCAGGTAATTTGGAATATAGTATTCTAAATTATATTCACATTTTTTATTTCACACATATCAGTGACGGCACAGTTCCGTCAACGTGTCCGCTCAGTTCAGTATCAGTGCTTCAGTGCTGCGTCAGTGATTCAATTCACACATGTCAGTACTCAGTTCACGGAGCTTCAGTGAAAACGTGGCCGTTGTCAAGTATCGTGTTTGTTGCTATGGCTTTGTTCAATACTGCGGAGCTAGCAATAATAGCTATTGCTTTAGACGAAGAAGATGTGATGGTATTTAACATCTAACTTTATTTGCGATCCTATTTTGTTCCACAAATTGGTTTTGTATTTCGAATCCATGTATGTACTTTGCATGAGACAAATCATACAAAACCCGTATGAAAACAATATGAAACAATATTTCGCACTGTGCCGGTACTGTGTCGGCACTGTGACTTCACTGATATGTGTGAATCAACCTTCCGTCCCTGATTGCCGGTGTCGGCACTGACACTGAGAGCACTGTGTCGTCATTGACACTGACAAGTGTAGATGCGTTCATAGAGAATGTATGAAAGAATATTTCGCACTGTGCCGGTACTGTGTCGGCACTGTGCCGTCACTGATATGTGTGAATCGGCCTTAAATGATTATCACTGATTGCATTTTACCGATTTTTTTTTCCAAGCAAGCGTTTCGTTCCCTTGTTGCTGTTAACTGGAATGTCAAGATCGCGACCTGTTTTTAATACTCAGTAGCTTCGTGTGTCCTATGTCTATATGTTTACGGGAAAAAAATATAGATGGCATTTATAACTATTTCGATATCGAAGTATTCCAAGTTACCTGTAGTATTCCAAATATGCTTCAGTTCCTCTAACGTTTATATATTACTGCTTGGCGGTAAAATAACTGGCAAAGGTGTGGTACTTCCCCAGGAGGACTCTCCCAAGAGTACCGGTAGGACTCTTGGGAGAGTCCTACCGTCTGTCGTCGGCGTGACGTCGGAGCGGTAGTGGAGCAGCGTATAGGGACGTACGTGTTAGACGCTCCATGAATGGGTGAAAACCTGGAAAGTCACGTCACCGACATGCTTTATATCTATAGCTATACAGGTGGCGTATTATATAATATTACTCTATTTAATACTAAAATTGTAAGTTACAAGTTTTCAATTCTGTCCTTATTTTTCCGGATAATTCGGACACTCCTTATAACTACTCATTTTATTTATTTTGATTTAATCTACGGGGTTCTCTCATGTGCTGTGGTGTGGTGGCTCCAGTCCGACTTAAACTTTTTGCTCACCGCTACCACCCGACCAATAAAATACACTCAAATATGGGCTTCATAGCATGCCTGTTAAGATATATGTTACATTAGGTACGTCATAAATACACTATTATTAAAACATCGATCAAAGTCACAACGAACTACATGAACTTATGTATTATGTTTCTTGCTGCTACGGAACACTTCATGGGCGAGGCCAACTCGCACTTGGCCTCTTTATTTAATTTTTAAACTGTAGGTAGCAAGGAGGCCGAGAACAAACGTAAACGTAAAAAATGTTTGTACAATGAAACTACGTTTTAATATACTTAACTAAATTTATTTCATAATAAGTTTGGTATAACCAGGTTCATACTTTACTTACATAACTAATAGATTACAGGCCCGTGAACAAAATTTACGTAGTAAATGAACCACTCGGAGACCTATGTAGGACGATAGACGGGTATAAAGTATAAAGTAATAAGATTCAGCACTATGCCGTCACTTGTAAGCTGTCCAACTGAGTACAGTCGAAGAAGGGGGGTTGCAACCCTTGATCGTTTCTCCTTGTCGCATGATTTTTGTACGGCATTGCGAAATAATGGAGTATTGAAACTGTGTGGAACCAATGCCATACATAACCAAATGCCCAAATTTAATCTGTAAATCATCGGAAAATCACGATGCAACCCCCCCCCCCCCCTCTACGACTGTACCCAGTTGGACAGCTTACAAGTGGCGGCATAGTGCTAAGTCTTATTACTTTATTCCCTTTTATCATCCTGCATAGGTCTCCTGGTGGTTCATTTACTACATACGTTTTGTTCGTGGCCCAGTAGTCTATAATAGGGATGTCGGAAATGCAATAAAATATCGATATATATTGTATCGATATTTTTTGAATATATCAATATCGATTTTGAAATTTTTCTTTAAAAATATCGATATATCGATATATCGGTATGATATGAAAAAAAAAACACACACATTACATGAAACGTTTTGTCTGTCTATTTTTTTGAAAAAGTTCCATACAACACTAGACATGACTGGAATGCTCAAATTATTTTGATATTTTACGTGAATCAATTATTGATTTAGTTAGTTATATTGTTTGAGAACTACAAATCAACTCAAATGCAGGCAGAAATACGCTCGCGTTGTGGTTATAGGTTATAATACGGATAACAGACCGGACGGATAGGTGAACGACAGACACTGACACTGATGTGACATTGACTGATTGACAGACAGAGTTGCCAACTTAAGTACCAAATTAAAGAGCTGCAAATCGAGTCGGCCAAAGACAAAAAAAATGTAATTTGTTAAAAAATGTTAGTATAAAAAGTTTTATTTTTTAGGATTTTAAAATCATAAAAAATATCGATTTTTATACCTTTTAATTACTTGTAATTTTATATCGATACCTCGATATATCGAAGCATTAAATATCGCTCAAAAATATCGATACATTTAAAAAATAATATCGATATATCGATGTATCGATATTTTTTCGACATCCCTAGTCTATAACAAGAATTTGTGAATTTGTCATTACTTAGCTACCATTTATGCCGCACCACCATTTATGGCACTAGAAGTAACATCGTATATTGTTTGATTGTATGTATTTTTCTGGTGCATAATAAAGTGTTTCTGTCTGTCTGTCTGTCTACCTACCAACCATGATTTCATGCTGATTTTTAGATAGTGTCCATAATTTGCTTGCTTTAGACGAAACGTTCGTTATTTAATAGTTATTCATATTCAAAATTTATTCTGCATGTTCCTAACAATCAGTTTTTTTTTAATACATGCCATACTCGACCCATCATTTTTATTAAAAACTATCTGACCAAGCGCGCGTTGCTACGCCATTTTTCGAAAATTGGTCGTACCAATTCAAATTATGAACAAATTCGGTTACCTTAGGTTCTAATGACGCAACCTTTAAAATATAGACACATGTTGTCACGCAACGAAAGCTCTCAAAAAGCAATATTTTTTTCCCGTTTTTGTTACATTTTTCATTCATGCTCCGCTCCTGATGATAGTAGCGTAATGTATAGCCTTCCTCGATAAATGGACTATCCAACAGATAAATAATATTTCAATTCGAACCAGTAGTTCCCGGGATCCTTGCGTTCAAACAAACAAACTCTTCAGCTTTTTAATATTAGTATAGAAGTATAGATATAGACTAGCTGTAGGTACCCTGCGCGCGTTGCTACGCCACTTGTCGAAAATTGTCCCGAAAGACCTGACAGACATCAGACATCCGAAATTATAATTTTTGAAGTGATTACTTCTTGAGTGACTTTGATCGTTTTTTATTCGAAGAAAATGGGAAAATTGGCGTCACCGACATACTAATGTAGTAGCGTAGCGTCAGAGCCGCAGTGGACCAGCGGGACGAGACCCGTACCTACGACTTATGCCTGTATGCAATACAATTGTCCATTGCAGCATTAGCTATTGGAAAATGAAGAGTAAATCATTATCTAACAACAGCGCATTCGTCAACCAAAGATTTAAGATTATTTATATGTATGCTCTGTTATTTCTCTGGAAATATTACTTTTCAAACCGGAATATAGTGATGTTTGCACGTTACTGCTCGGCGGTATGTATTTTGAAGCGCAATGTTGTAATTTATATGAGCGCAATGTTTAGTCGAACACTCGAACACCGCTTTGGCATCCATCGCGCTTTGGCAAACCTTCAGTACACTAACCAACGACACAAGCTAACTTTTCATAGTGCAGATCGTAATGTCGCGTACGACGAATACACTGTTTTAACAATACTCATCAGACAAGAAAAACTCATCACGGCCATACTGCCAGCGGAAAGCGTCAATGTCTTCTGAGAATTTTGCAGCATCAGCAAAACCATCTTCATGTTGTTTCCATCAAAGTTCTCCCACTTACAGTCATACACTGCTGTCTCAAACGCAACGCTGGCATCCATGACCTTCTGTCCAACAAAACAATCCAAAGCCACTTGCAGAAACGTAAATGGTATCTGTAGGTATGTATACTCTAGTCCCCCTAAAAGTTCCGCTATAAGGCTGACTCGCAAACAAGCGAAAGCAATCGCGTTAGGGATGTTGAAAAAATCATTTATATTTTCAAGTAACGTTATTATTTTCGTATGATTTTTAACTATCTTAATCAGCCTCCATCTGACTCTCGTGTTTATTTTCTTCATCGTATGAACATCAAAAGTGAGGTAGACATTAGAAAAAGCGCACATAAAATCGACATTAAATTCCATGACGTCTTCAACAGAATCGTCCCACACGCTTAAGAGTTCTTTGCTGAGTGACGTCATCTGTGCTTCTGTGTATCCGATTATGATGATGATGAATACGCTGATGGTGGAGGTGATGTAGCAGATGAAGTTGACGCTGATGAACATGATCGCGTAAGATATTTCGAAGTTAGGCGTCTCGAATGCGGGCTCCAGACCTGTCGATTACGATACCATAACTTTATTTCAGTTTATACTCGTACATTATACTATTTATAAATTAGAAAGTTAGAATGTTTAGACGCTTGGTGCTCAATCACTTTGGAACGGCTGAACGGATTTGGTTGAAATTTACAACACAGTTGGGATATAGTACTAGCACATAGGCTAGTTTTCCTTCCGGAAAAATGACGAAAACGAGAAATACCCCGTTGGTTTATTTATTTAAAAATAGGATCTTCCCTCCAAATTATCGTTTGTTCATAATCATACTTCCTACTAATATAATAAATGCGGAAGTTTGGATGTTGCTCAACCAAGGCAGAGCAGCTAAACGAATCGAATTGAAATTTGAAACACGATTATACGATTGAAGATTGGAACACGATATTATTGAAAATAACGAAAATGGAAACTACACGGGATGCTGCTAGTCTTTGTTATAAACATCTCACCATAAAAGACCAGAAGGTCTTCAGGCAAATGTCTGCCAGGCATGAACGCTGGTATACTGAGGTGAAGTACTGAAATAGTGTTCACACAAGTAAAGAAGAAGATTCCTCTGATCTTCACGGTCCTCAGCAGGACTGCCATGTTGCTAGAAAACCTGGCATCAGACTCGGTCAGTGCGTTGGATGATTTACATTGGTCCACCAGGCACTGGACGTTCGATCTGGAAAGTTAGATAGACAAACTCTTTATCTTATACCTTTAAACGAGCAATTCTTGAATATAAATATGTATATATATAGAATCTGAATCTCGGAAACGGCTCGAACGATTTTGATGAAATTATGTATGCAGGGGGTTTCGGGGACGATAAATCGATCTAACTAGGTTTCATTTTTTTTAAACGCATATTATGCGCGTTTTTAGACAATGAAAAACTCTCACATTGGACATTAGAATACGAAGGTAAATTTCGCTGCGTGACGCGACAGCGAAATAGCTCAGATGGGAAGTCGGGCGCTCATAGCGGTCACGAATTAGTAGCTCCGGGTTCGAATCCAGACGGCGTCTCTTTTTTTTATGTTTTCTTTTTTTTTTAAGGAAATCATTTCTTGGAGTCATTTATCTGTAGGTATCTAAGTATATTTAGTATTTAAAACGAGCAAAGCTCGGTAACCCAGGTTCCTAAACTTAAATTACAAAAAAAAATTGGCAGTCATAGGAACTGCCGATAGAAGTGAAAACTTATCACTCAGAATTCGTATAGGAATAGCCATATAGGAATGCTGAAACGTTTCTAGATAGCCAATGGGAAATGCTGACGCATTCCTATATGGCCTATGGCCATGGTCCCGAGTTTACTTATTATCATTTTTTTAAGTCTAACACAATAATTAATCGCTAGTTTTTTTTGCTTAAGGTCAGAGTAAAAATTATTTCATAATAGTACACTGTGATCTGTAATATAAGTGTGGTAAGTTGAAAATTACAGCCGAGGCGATATTTGCTAATAGCGCTTCTATCTAGCATTCTTGTAGCTACAAGAAAGTAGAGGCTGTACTTATTTATCAAAGCGCACGTATGTCATACGACGTTTTAAAACATATTTGCGAGGAAATAAATAAAACTCAGTAAAACAGGACGACATTTTCAAATAAAAACAATACAGCGAAAAGAAAAAGCGCGCTGAATAATTTTTACTTGTTCACAAATTAGCGATACGTGCGCATCAGCGCTTTTTCTTTAAGCACAAAAAAACCCGCCAGTATTTAGTACTAATAAAGTAAATGAATATTTTTGTGATTTGTCACAGATACATTGTTGTAATTTATGGTCAAAATTAATTAAATTAAATATTTCATTAAGAATTAATTATATTTTATCTCCCAAAGTTAATTTTATTCATAAAATGTTGACCACTTTTCTGGCATAAAAACTCATTACTAAGATTTAAAAAAGTACCGTTCGATTTAGACGGAGCGTTTTGATAAACCGTGCGTTTTACATTACATTACCGCACGAGTGCGTAATGAGATACATAACAATACTGAAATTGGTGAAATAAGAGACTCTTAACAAGCAAATCCTATCCTACTAATATTATAAATGTCAATGTAGGGATGTTTGGATGTTTGGATGTTTGGATATTTGGATGTTTGGATGTTTGTTGCTCAATCACGTCCTAACGTATGAACAGATCGGGCTGAAATTGGAAACACATATTGCTTATGGTCTGGAAGAACACATAGGCTACTTTTTATTCCGAAAAAATAACGGGAACAACGGGAACGGGAACTACGCGGGTAACACCGAGGGGGTCTGCTAGTGTGCTATAAATGCGGATTATAAGTCGGACGGATAAACAATGATACGTAATAAATAAATAATCTACGAAAATAAGTATTAATAATAAGATAACAATATAACAATGGTATCCTTACCTATACATGATAATATACCAAAGCTTGACTACTGCGATGTTGCTAGACACGGACAGCGAGAAGAACACGATGAGGGCCACGAGACTGAAGATCTGTTCCCGCCAGCACACGAACCACAGCAAGGAGAAGTGGTAGCCGAAGTAGTAGCAAACAAAGCTGATGCCGGTCACCAGGTAGCACGCGGAAGATATCGCTGGGAATAAAGATAAGATAACATAATTCTTTATTGCATAATATGGGTACATAATATAGATATCGGTACAGTAATTTTAGGTCGCCATATTTAGCCTCACGGCATGCAAATGTTAGTTTTGTAGTAAACAATTTAACAATGACGTTCACAATTTCACGTGTTTCTACAAAGTTAAAAAAAATAGATGACAATTTATAATTAATGATTATGATGATGAATATAGTTAATGACAATTTATAACACGGAAGAACATATCTAGCAGAACATCAAGTCAAATTTACGTAAAAATAAAATATGTTTAACATTACAATATAATGTCAATTTAAAATGTCAGAACTAAAAATAAAATAATAATAATAAATAGAATTGTACTTTTTGCCACATTATATGTTTCATGTTTCATGTATGGTGTATAACCACCTGCCAAAAGAATTAATAAAGATAGATGAGAAACGTTTGTTTAAACAAAAATTACAGGTATTTCTTCTAGAAAAGGCATATTACTCTATCAAGGACTATTTATGTGACAAATTCTAATGCTTTTAATTATGCTTTTCATAATGTCGTAAATAATATTATTCTTTTGATAACAGATTTTGAAACGGACTTGTTTAAACAAATGTTTCTCATCTATCTTTATTAATTCTTTTGGCAGGTGGTTATACACCATTGGAGCCATACATAAAACACTATTGCTAAGTAAGGTTGTTTTACGATCAGGGACCTTTAGTTTATGTCTAAGCCTTTCCGATTTCAAATTCATAAACAAATTTAAGTTACTACGAACAAACATTACACATTCGTAAACATACAAACAGGGCAGCGTAAGATATAGCATTTTTTTTAAATACGATCGGCAGCTGGTTCTTTGACGCAGCTTGCAAATGGTCCTTACGCACTTTTTCTTTGCCTTGAACACTCTTTCCTTTTCTGTGCTGTTCCCCCAAAATATAACGCCATAACGAAGTAATGACGCAACACCACCATTATAAGATGTCAAGACTGTACTTTCATTGGCTGATTTAGATAGCATGGAAAGCGCATAAGAACGTTGATTGAGTTTTGTACAGAGGTTGTCAATGTGGATTTTCCAATTTAAATTATAATCTATGTCAATAAGATTATTCAATTAAAGATTATTAAGATTATTAAAGATATTAAAGATGGTTTAGATTATGATAACACTATTTCGAATTGTATTAATATGGACTTGTTCTGAAATAAACGATTTATTATTATTATTATATTCACAAAATAGTTTAAGAACCAAAGAAAAAAGAAGAAAGCATAGAAAATGCATACAACATTGCAGAAACAGCACGAACATTGAAGCAGCTTAGCAATGTAATTTTAGAAATGAACCAAACATTGTTAATAATAGTACATTACGATATAAGTGCGCTAAGTTGATAATTACAGCCGTGGCGTTATTGCTAGCTCGACCCATAGGCGAGAGGCGATTAGCAGAGGCTGTAATTATCAAAGCGCACGTATGTCATACGACGTTTTATAACACATTTTCGAGGAAATAATTTAAACTCTGACGACCTATTCAAATAAAAACAATGCAGCGAAAAAAAAGCGCGCGGAATTATTTTACTTGTTCACAGATTAGCAATTCGCGCGCATCGGCGCCTTTTTTTAAGCAACGGTACAGAACCAGCCGGTATATATTTATGCCATTAGTAATAAAGTAAATTTATAACATATTTGCTCGTAAAGGGTCTCTTATTGGACCAATTTCTGTATCGTAATGTATCTTATTACGTACTTGTGCTGTAATGTGTAATGTAAAACGCACGGTTTCAAAATGCTCCGTCCACAGACTAGGTAGAGAGATATGCTCCATCTAAAACGAACGGTACCTTTTTAAATCTTAGTAAAGAGTTTTTATATCAGAAAAGTGTGGTCAACATTTTATGAATAAAATTAACTTTGAGAGATCAAAAATAATAAAGAATTATTTAATTCGTTAATTTAATTAATTTTGACCATAAATTACTTTATTTTTTTTGTAACAAACACAAAAATATTACTTTACTTTATTACTAATGACATACCGGCTGGTTCTGTGCCGTTGCTTAAAAAAAAGGCGCCGATGCGCGCGCTTTGCTAATCTGTGATCCATAGTAATTACTTACTCTGTGCTGTGATCTGTGATCAAGTAAATATTATTCTGCGCCTTTTTTTTCGCTGTATTGTTTTTATTTGAAAATGTCGTCAGAGTTTTGTTTATTTCCTCGCAAATGTTATAAATCGTCGTATGACATACGTGCGCTTTGATAATAATTACAGCCGAGGTTTTATTGCTAGCTCGAGCCGAAGGCGAGAGCTATAATTTAGCAGAGGCTTACCGCACTTATATCATAATGTACTATAATATGTTTGTGTTTTGTTACAGATCAATTGCTGTAATTTATGGTCAAAATTAATTAAATGAACGAATTAAATAATTCTTAATCATATTTTACCTCTCAAAGTTAATTTTATTCATAAAATGTTGACCACTTTTCTGACATAAAAATTCTTTACTAAGATTTAAAAAGGTACCGTTCGTTTTAGACGGAGCATTTTGAAACCGTGCGTTTTACATCATACATTACCGCACAAGTACGTAATGAGATACATTACGATACAGAAATTGGTGCAATAGGAGACCCTTTACGAGCAAATGTGTTGTAAACATTATTATTGCTAACATTTCAAATGGCAAACAATGTAAGCTTACTATTAAAACAGGAATGGATACAGGAATCCGTGGAAATTTATTATTAAAACATTAGCTACAAAGCCACAAAAAGCGGGCGGTAGAAGGTAAAAGAAAGGAAATGCAAAGAGTCATTCGAAGATGAAACTAATAGGTAGTGCTTACGAGTAGAGTCGGTACTATCGATGTTCACCGTTAGTGCTCTCAGTAGGACGTTGACGTTGGCGATCATAGATGGTAAGTCGGAGTACTTCGGACCAAACCTCTGGATTTTCCTCCACATATCGAACGAATCAAGAATTCATTGGACTCTGAAACAAATCATAAACGTAATTTTGTTATTCCAGAGTATGTGTATGGATTTCAGCTGACAATTTTAAAGTTTATAAAATAATGTAATAATCTCGTACATGTTAAATAATGGACAATTTTTATTTTATTTTAAATAATTCATCCGCCAACCCGCACTGGGTCAGCGTGGTGGATTATGGCCTTAACTCTCTCCTTGCGAGAGAAGGCCCCGAGTCCCAGCAGTGGGAACGTTTAGTGGGCTGTTGATGTTTAAATAATTACATACGTATCACGTACCTACTAAAAATAAAAAATGGCAGCCATAAGGACTGCCGATGGAAGTGAAAACTGAACTCAGAATTTGATAGCACGCTTTGGAAACTACGCGGGTGAAACCGGTGAGCGCTGCTAGTCTGGAATAAATCTTTAACCTTTTGACCGTCAGAGTCACCTATACTTGACAAGCGCTTGCGAGCACTGAGCGCCAACGACGTGTATAGTTGACTAAAATAAAAAACGCACTTTACCAAAATATTAATTTAAAAAAAAAATTGGCAGTCATAGGAACTGCCGATAGAAGTGAAAACTTGCTGTTGCCCTGGTACTGGTACCTAGGGGCAAACGCAACTCTTTTGTATTTCTGTTGTCCTGGTATCTGGAGATAAACGCTAGGTGTTTTAGAGGTAGGTAATCGAAACTCTTTACTGTTTCTGTTGCCCTGATACTGGTACCTAGGGGCAAACGCAACTCTTTTATATTTCTGTTGTCCTGGTATCTGGAGATAAACGCTGGGCTGTTGGAGGTAGGTAATCGAAACTCTTTACTGTTTCTGTTGCCCTGGTACCTACCTGGCCGTTTTTACCGAGTTTACCCGAAGATTTCATATCCGATCCGATCCATTATCATATCCAAGCGTGACGATTGATGAATCCATTTCACAGCCCACGAAAATTCTGTCTATAGCGCGCTAAAGAAGTTTTCACTTCAAAAATTTATAGTTACTGGTTTTTCTTTTTACTTAACTTGTCCTTAAATAAAAAATCTCAGCAAAACAACGTGTAAATGTATGAAACTAGTCGCTGAATACCATGGATGCTGTGTTTTTTTTAATTTTGTGCTATAACGTACGCTTGGGCACGGAAATGCAATTTAGTCCTGGCGGTCAATAGGTTAAAGCATTGTCTATTAACATGACTTCTAAGCATGGCCATTTAGACTAGATGACCATGGTTCTAACCACCGGCTTCTAACCATGGCCATAGAAAAAGGCTAAGGTATTATTATAAACGCCATGGTCCTGAGTTTACCCAAAGATTTCCTTGATTTACGAGCGTGATGCTTGAGCTCAATTTCTTAGCCAACGAAAAATCTGTGTGTGTGTTTTAGGAATGTCAGTACGTTTACATGATCCGTGTAGCAAAATAACTAAGAAATATCAGCGAAAACGACAAAAAATATCGGAAAATTACGAGTACATATTATAGTCCGAGATCCCAGAGCTCCCAGACGTCACCTATTCTCTGATGAATGAAATGTGGACGATTGAGTAGAGTTAGTTAGTACTAAGAACACATGCTTACTCGCTAACTTGCTTAGACGGCCAATTTTGAGATATGGGGTAATGAAGGTACATACAAATATTACTTACTTCACGTATTTTCTAATAAGTGATTTTCACGTATGTTGTAGGCAACATCCTTAAAAACAAGGTTCCAATACTCCCAGACACTTTCCGTCAGCATATTTGCTTAACAACTCCAAAATAATAATTTAACTTCACTTAAATTCTCATGCTCCTTTTGTAAATATGTTCGTCAGACAACTATGTTGTTGTTTTTTACAATAAAATAGACCAATCTAAGGGAGCAATCATCCCCTAAACTCAACTATGTCCTATGGGAGACATTGATTGAATGAGACATTTATTAGGAAATATTGACTTAAAATTAAGCAAAACGGCCGACGGAATGTGTCTGGGAGTATTGGGACCTTATTTTTAAGGATATTGCCTACAACATACGTGAAAATAACTTATTAGAAAACACGTGAAGTAAGTAATGTTTGTATGTACCTTCATTACCCCATATCTCAAAATTGGCCGTCTAAGCAAGTTAGCGAGTAAGCATGTGTTCTTAGTACTTACTTAATAACTCTACTCAATCGTCCACATTTCATTCATCAGAAAATAGGTGAGGTCTGGGAGCTCTGGTATCTTACTCTATTAGCGTAACCATGGAGTTTATTGAACATTCAACGTAACATTCAACTCGGGCGAAGGCACTGTTCGTTTTTTATAAAGTATATATGTATATAATATGTATACTTATACTCTATCAAACAAAGATTCATAAAATTCTAATAATGTATCCCGACGGGTAAAAACCACTCCGTATAACTATAATTTACACATTCTAACATATTTCTCTAAAAACTCGAGTCTGTCTGTTCTGGTTTAAAACTCTCACTCAGCGTCAGCTACTGCGCCTGCAATTTAGATTCTAACCCTGTAACCGCTGCTTCATTTGCTATTTGTTCAATGATACGATATGCATCGATCCTTGCTAGCTTTACATTTCGAGTTTGTATTGCGATGTCCGTTACAATGTCCGCATCGTCGCTTGATTTCCGAACTATGGACGACAGTCATTAGTTGTTTTGTTTGTGAATATGTATCGTAATGGTGTCCCTCTTCAGCAGAATAAAGGTGAATTAGTACTATTGCTCTGTTAATAAAATATCAATTTCTGTGCTTTATGGGCACTAACTATAGATAATGAATTTGAATCTGGGTATCGTGTCTATTAGTCGTCGAGTTATTTTTTTACTAGAATGATCTTGTTTAATTATTACACCCTTATTTCAGTAATCCTAGCCAATGTACCTTTCCTGTATGTCGTTGGAATCGATAATCCTTACTGATTCCAAATATACAAGTAGTGTGGATTTATTTTTCCCTTTCATTTAGGTGCTACATTTCGCCTCCCGTAAATCTGTAACTGAAGCCCACATACATTTGTTGCAAAAGAAACAAATAACATCCGGGTGGCCGGCGGACCCATCAATCATACAGCAGCCTAATAGCGCCAAAGGCTTCCTTCAACCGTGAAATTGGCGTCAGTTTTCCGGGCGGCAAACGTAGCCGGTATTACAGGCGCGCGACAAACGCTGCTCGGCTCTACCGGCGCGCGACAAACGCTGCTCGGCTCTAGCGACGCGCGACAAGCGCTGGTCGGCTCTAGTGACGCGCGACAGCTTTACTGGGTCGCCCAACTGAAAATGGACAGCTGGTTTTGATTCGATGAAATGCGCTTTTCGTTTACCCGACTTATTTGCTCTTGTGTATTTGCCCGACTCACAGACAGGAATAGTTGTGACACATACACATTTATGTACTTAGGTATGAATTATTTACACTGAATACTGTTCCGTATCGAACATGCCATGGTGGCTTAGATGAAAAGTAGATGGATTAGTGGTGAGAAATTTCGATAAGACATTCGTTAACAAAAGCGACATCGTTTCATGGTTGATGTTCCAAAGACAGGAACGAAGAGATTTGACGCTATTTTTGCGATAAGAACGTCTAGGCTGTGGAATACGTTGCCTGAGTGGGTTTACCCCGATGGTTATAATATATATGTGTCATCAAATCGAGAGTGAATCGGTTTCTTGTAGGTAAACACGCTCGATCGTAGACCGCATCGTCGCTTAACATCAGGCGAGATGGCGGTCAAGTGTAAACCTATAAAAGTTTGAAAAAAAGCATACATTGTTAACGCAACGCTACTCACCAGCCAGAGGGTCTACCGCCTGACTAAAATTGTCTTAGCTCTGATGTTGCTCTCCTTCTCTTTTCGCTTGAAATGATAGAGACAGCAATAGCAAGACCATGGCCATTCGGGCATGGTTTGCTTCTACCTCCTAACTAATTCTAGTTAGGCGGTGAACGACGTGACGAGACGACTCTGGGTGACGAGCGCAGTGCAGTGATGCACTGTTGCAAATGATTTGGACTCTTCATGTTCCAATAGCTGCGTGTCACTGTGCTGTTATGTGGCAAGCATGTTGCTTACCATCAGGCACATGTCCTGCCCGTCTCGTTACTTTTTATGAAAAAAAAAACCTCAGTGTTGGGATATAATTAGAGAGATACCTATGTGACAAGTTTTCAGCTTTTCTCAAATAATTGGTGCTCTCGGAATACCTATTTGCATTGTTGTAATGGTTTTTGCTTTTCAATGTTTTGTTGTACACAATTAGCTGCAAAATTATTACAGCATTAGCTGATATGCCTATATCTCAGTGTTGAAATATGTAACAAAATTATATGTAATGGTCTGTTAAAATGATATTGTCTTTCGCTATCCATTTGTCAAGTTTCTTCTTGAAAGAGTTCAATGATTTTGCCGAAATAACATCCTCAGGACACAGGTCCTGAGGATGTTATTTCATTTCCAGTTGTAAACCACTCTGTTGTTGAGGATGTGATGTGCAGTGTTTGTCAGTGATGGTGCATGGGACAATTGGGACTTATGACGCCAACTGTCTCTCTTATGCTCCTTTAATCTGTACAGGTTCCTTGTGTGTTATTTACCTACAGATGTTATCCGAAAAGCTGTAGTTAGTAGGAAAAAAATATGTAATATTACTATTTTAATGTAAGTTAGCTTCGGACCCTCAAGGGATAACGAAGGTATTAGTTATGGAGATGGACCCAATTAAAGAGCCCCGAATATCATCCGATATTTTCCTCATTTACATTGGAGTATGCTTGGGTTTCACTTATATAATCCTGCTAGTTGTGGGCCCGACTTTGTCTGCTCTTTCTGTCTTTAACCAATTACTATTCTTGTCTTTTTTTTAACTTCCCCGTCTCAAATCTCTCCTTCCATCTTACGGTTGCCTAGAAGAGATAGTTCTTAGTGATAAGGTCACCAATAGCTACTTTGCTTTCTTTTATTTTAAGTTTTTTTAGGGGTCCGGAAAACGTAAAAACGGAACCCATAGATATTCGCCATGTCTGTCTGTACGTCCGTATGTTACATCCACTTTTTCCCGAAACTATACTATTGAAACTTGGTAAGTAGATGTATTCTATGAACCGCATTAAGATTTTTACACAAAAATGTAAAAAAACAATAAATTTTGGGGGTGCCCCATACTTAGAATTGAAACTCAACATTTTTTTTTCATCAATCTCATACATACGTATGGGTTATTTAGGGTTGTCTGGATGGGGTACGTGGCTCGGGAACCTCCATGTGTGCACCCTGGGTATCACACAACAACTTGCCTCGGTGGCATTTTATTGTGTGATGGCGAATCCCGGCCGGAGCTGGGATCTTCTACACGCGCTCTTCACCCCCTTGAGCAGTGCGTGTAGAGGTCGGGGAGAGGGACTGGAACACTTGGGAAGGTTACTCGGCTGATATATCGGCCAAATAAAATTCCTAAGTCTTCCAGATTAGGGTCCTCCACAAGCACTCTGATTAGCAGAGTGCTCAGTGGAAGAACAAGGGCTACCGTGCGGCCATAGAGGCGGAACCGCGGCTATCCCTAGCCGCGGTGGTGAGGGCGGACCTCTCGCTGCCGACCATTTTCGCCGTGGTTCTCGACAGTGACAGGTCTAAATGGGGGGTACTAACGTCTCCCGAGAGGCGGGTCCGTAAGGGCGGTGGCAAGGGTCAGGATCGTTGACGGGAATGCGAAAAGTGACCCCGCGACCCTGACCCCTGACCATGCAGGAGAAATTTTGGGGACCGAGTCACCTTCGTCCGTGGGGAAGCACCTAGATATTGAAACCTCACACGTGGTCCCTGGGTGGTGCTAATCAGGTGACAAATTACCGGTGGTAGGCTTCGGCCGTGGTTGGTGACCACCCACTAGACTAAGTCACGACGCCAAGCGGCCTAGCCGTGTTCCGTCGTGTTGTCTAGTGACACCATTTAGGGAAAACGGGTCAGAACAGTTGCTGCACAACTGCAAGACCGGTCTGTCACACACCAATACTGTACATCGGGAAGCTAGTCATGGAGGGTAGCGGGATCCGAGGCACGGTTTGCCGCACCGACCGCAGATAGTTGGGGGCCCAAGTAGTGAGCTAGCCACTCATGAAAGGCTGCCCCGCCATCTAGCGAAAAATCCCGGGATGCGCTATCCTGCCGGTTGGCGACCGGATGACAAGGCCAGATAGACATCCCCGGGGGGGCTCGGGCGTCCCCGCAGTCTCCAGGCTAGCTCCCCACTGGTGTATTCGTGTTGTGTGTTGTGACCAATGGTCAGTAGTGTGTGGCCTCGTTCTACTGCCGTTTTCCCCACCGATTTCCTCTCCAAAAAACATGAACAAAGTAAAAAAAAGAAACAAAGTTAAAGAGCGGCTGCACGCCTTGTCAGTCAAAGTGCACCTCACTAATATTCGAGGTCTGCACTCAAATCTCACTGCAGTCCACCATCACCTAGAGACTGAGCAGCCGACACTCTTGTTTCTTACGGAGACGCAGATAGGTTGTCCGTCGGACGTGGCGTACCTTACGTATCCAGGCTATACCCTGGAGCACAAATTCCGGCCTCGTGCTGGAGTATGCCTGTACGCCCGTGACGACATCTGCTGTCGGCGTCTCCGTAACCTTGAGGACACTAGATTTTCTGTTCTTTGGGCACTAATGGACACAGGCATAGACAAAATTATCTACGCCTGTGTGTATCGGTCGCACAGCGGAGATCTGGAGACGACTAGGCTCACGGAGTATCTAAGTGAGGCGGCGGACGCGGCTCAACAGAAGTACCCTTCGGCCCAATTAGTGTTACTGGGGGATTTCAACGGCCATCATAAGGAATGGCTGTACCCATACCGGGACACTGATTACGCTGGGCAGGAAACGAGAAAGCTAGCTTTATCGTTAGACCTAACCCAGCTGGTCCAAGAGGCCACAAGAGTACCCGACGTTGAGTCGCATACACCTTATTGCTTAGACCTTCTGCTGACAACTGATCCAGACCGTTATTCGGTGGCGGTATCGTCGCCGTTAGGCAGCTCCGACCACTGTCTGGTGAAATCTGTATCTGTCTACCATCCGCCTGATCCCAGCCCTAGAGGCAACCGGCGGTTGTGGCGATACAAGTCAGCAGATTGGGATGAGATGCGCTCTTTCTTTGCGTCTTACCCATGGCAGTCATTGTGCTTCGCTTCTGGTGATCCCTCAGTCTGCGCAGATGCTGTGACTAATGCAATACGAACGGCTATGGAATATTTCATTCCATACTCCGACATCTCATTATCCAGCAAAGCTCGCCCTTGGTTTGGTTCTCAATGTAAAAGTGCTGAAGCATTTAAACATGAGGCCTACCTAGCCTGGGTTGATGCTCGACAGCGTAAGGCAAGGGACATACACCAGAAGAAGAAGGCGTTCAACAAGGCTGCTAAGGCATGCAAAAAGGTTCTTCAGAGGGCTCGGTTTGACCACATTAGTCGAATAGGGAACAAACTAGCTTCGTACCCAGCGGGCAGCAAAGCGTTTTGGTCCCTAGCTAAATCGGTCGAATCGAACTTCTGCCGCTCCTCACTACCTCCAATGCTGAAACCTGATGGGACACTGGCTCACACTGCAACGGAGAAAGCAAACTTGTTTGCAACTCAGTTTGCGGAATCTTCGCGTCTAGATGCTGGTAGCGCGACACCTCCTACTCCACCTGGCTGTTCGACTTTTATGTCAGAGATACGCATTCGCCAAAAGGAGGTTCGCAAAGTGCTACGCAATCTGGACGTGAATAAAGCCAGTGGCCCAGATGGTATTCCTGCTCTAGTATTGAAGGCTTGTGCGCCTGAGTTGTCACCGATATTGACACGCCTATTTAGACTCTCTCTCCAAACTGGGCTAGTACCGAAGTCTTGGAAGCTTGCCAATGTGCAACCTGTGCCCAAAAAAGGTAGTCGTGCTGACCCTGTCAACTACAGGCCCATCTCAGTCACGTCCATACTCTGCAAGACTATGGAACGTGTCTTAAACCACAGGCTCCTGACGTACCTAGAATCGAACGACCTCCTCAGTGACCAGCAATACGGGTTTCGCCGAAACCGGTCCACCGGGGATATTCTAGCGTACGTCACTCACATCTGGAGTGAAGCTATTGAGAAACACGGGGAAGCACTTGCAGTCTCCCTGGATATCTCGAAGGCTTTCGACAGGGTTTGGCATGATGGCCTTATAAGCAAGCTTTCTAGTTATGGTTTGTCTTCTGGGTTCATTGCTTGGATATCGGACTTCTTGAGGGATCGATCCATACGAGTCGTCATTGATGGCTGCTCGTCGGATCAAATGGGTATCAGTGCCGGAGTCCCACAAGGGTCGGTACTCTCTGCGACGCTCTTCCTGCTACATATCAATGATCTGTTGAAGCCCGGTATCTATGGGTACGCAGATGATAGCACCGTTGTAGAGAGTTACATATCTAGCGCGAGAGCCACTGGGCAGCAAACTCAGGTACTGAGAGAGAGTCTGATCGAGCGTTTGGGCTTGACCCTTGATGCGGTGTCCAAATGGGGCGATGCCAATCTGGTCAAGTTCAACGAGATTAAGACGCAGGCGTGTCTGTTCTCCGCTAAAAGGAGTCCTTTCCAACTGACTCCAACTTTTAGAGGTGTATCCGTGCCGGTCTCTGACCGTCTTGAACTTTTGGGCGTTACTTTGACCTCTACGCTCAACTTTGGCTCGTTTATCGAGTCCAAGGCTAAACTTGCTGCCAAAAAACTTGGTGTCCTCTCAAAGGTGCGAAGGTACTTCAAGTCTGAACAGTTGCTTACACTATATCAAGCACAGATTCGCTCCTGTATGGAGTACTGTTCGCACCTGTGGGATGGATCGGCTAAGTATCAGCTGGAGGCTCTGGAATCGATCGAGAGACGTGCCAAAAGGCTCATAGGCAACGACACTCTTGTGCGAAAAAGACTTCAAAGTCTTGAACATCGCCGAAAAATTGCTAGCCTATCGGTTTTTTATCGGATACACTTCGGAGAGTGTGCGACTGATTTGCATGATCTGATACCACCTTCTCCTTTTTTCTATCGGAATGCTCGTAGCTCGAAAAAGCGACATCGTTTCATGGTTGATGTTCCAAAGACACGAACGAAGAGATTCGACTCTACTTTTGTGATAAGAACGTCTAAGCTGTGGAATACGTTGCCTGAGTGGGTTTTCCCCGATGGTTACAATCTTTGTGTCTTCAAATCGAGAGTGAATCGGTTTTATCTAGGTAAACACGCTCCATCGTAGACCGCATCATCGCTTAACATCAGGCGAGATGGCGGTCAAGTGTAAACCTATAGAAGTTAAAAAAAAAAAAAAAAAAAAAAAATTGAAAAAACTAAAAAAAATATATGTGGTAGGTACATTACCATGCAAACTTCCACTGAAAATTGGTTTGAACTCGATGTAGTAAGTAGTGTTTTTAGTGCGTCATAAATACACTATTATTAAAACATCGATCGAAGTTACAACGAACTACAAGAACTTATGAACTGTGTTACTTGCTGCTACGGAACTCTTCATTCAACGCGCACTTGGCGGTTTTTATTTTATTTCAAATTAAGTTATACCCCGTTTACATTATTCCAGTCCAGCGATCGAATCCAGCGCTGGATTGCTTACTGGAATAATGTAAACCGGCACTGGAAAGCTTCAATCCAGTGCCAATGCATTCCAGTGCCGGTTTACATTATTCCAGTAAGCAATCCAGCGCTGGATTCGACCGCTGGACTGGAATAATGTAAACAGGGTATTATATCCTGGAAATGTGAAATGTGAATGTTAAATTTAATTCGATAACGATTTAATGTATCTCATTAAATTGATATCGAATTAAGTTTTATTATCACATATTTAATATTTAATTCATTCGTCTTGATTTTTAAACGACTTCAAAAAAAGGAACAGGTTCTCAATTCAGTTGTATGTTTTTTTTTTGTATTTACTCGTATGTTACGTGGTAGCTCCGCCAACTGTGTATCGATGATTATTTTCTTGTTTGGCAGATAATAATTCAGAGGCATTTAAATTGTATCGAAATTGGTGTGGCGCTTTTTATTTATCGACAATAAACGAAAATTTGCCTACGTTTACCTGGAATACCTCCTTATTTTAGATTTCATAAAAAAAAATTGTCGAGTTTAATTTTAAATTTAAGCCGGTTTCGGAGAAAACTTTGTTTTTTACAGTAAATATTATATTTCCATAATATAGAGACCATATTATTAACATTAAAGTAGAGTATTGCCGATAACGGCGCAGAGCCCATGCTACCGGCGGTTTTTGCTGTAGAGTGAAGAACCTCTTGACGAAAAAATATGGTCATGAAACATTTACGTAAATAAAATAAATCTATTTACATTTCTAGTATGAGCCAGTTAAATTGGCTAAATAAAATCTAAATCAAGTGGCCAAGTGCGAGTTGGACTCGCCCATGAAGGGTTCCGTTGCAGCAAGTAACATAATATACATAGTACACATAGTTCTTGTAGTTCGTTGTAACTTTGATCGAAGTTTCAATAATAGTGTATTTATGACGTACTAAAAAAAAACTACTCATCAGATCGAGTTCAAACTAATTTTCGTTGGTAGTTTACATGGTAATGTACATCATATATTTTTTTTAGATTTTTCTTTCTCTTACTTTAGAAGTTAGAGGGGGGGGACACACATTTTACCACTTTGGAAGTGTCTCTCGCGCAAATTATTCAGTGTAGACGAAAATGATTTTAGAAACCTCAACATAATTTCTGAAGACCTATCGATATACTCCCCACACGTGTAGGTTTGATGAAAAAAAAATTTTTGAGTTTCAGTTCTCAGTATGGGGGGCAACCCTAATTTATCTTTTTTTAATTTTTTTTTGTTCAAATCTTAATGCGGTTCACAGAATACATCTATGTACCAAGTTTCAACAGTGTAGTTCTCATAGTTTCGGAGAAAAGTGGCTGTGACATACGGACGGACAGACAGACAGGGGACCGAGTCACCTTCGTCCGTGGGGAAGCACCTAGATATTGAAACCTCACACGTGGTCCCTGGGTGGTGCTAATCAGGTGACAAATTACCGGTGGTAGGCTTCGGCCGTGGTTGGTGACCACCCACTAGACTAAGTCACGACGCCAAGCGGCCTAGCCGTGTTCCGTCGTGTTGTCTAGTGACACCATTTAGGGAAAACGGGTCAGAACAGTTGCTGCACAACTGCAAGACCGGTCTGTCACACACCAATACTGTACATCGGGAAGCTAGTCATGGAGGGTAGCGGGATCCGAGGCACGGTTTGCCGCACCGACCGCAGATAGTTGGGGGCCCAAGTAGTGAGCTAGCCACTCATGAAAGGCTGCCCCGCCATCTAGCGAAAAATCCCGGGATGCGCTATCCTGCCGGTTGGCGACCGGATGACAAGGCCAGATAGACATCCCCGGGGGGGCTCGGGCGTCCCCGCAGTCTCCAGGCTAGCTCCCCACTGGTGTATTCGTGTTGTGTGTTGTGACCAATGGTCAGTAGTGTGTGGCCTCGTTCTACTGCCGTTTTCCCCACCGATTTCCTCTCCAAAAAACATGAACAAAGTAAAAAAAAGAAACAAAGTTAAAGAGCGGCTGCACGCCTTGTCAGTCAAAGTGCACCTCACTAATATTCGAGGTCTGCACTCAAATCTCACTGCAGTCCACCATCACCTAGAGACTGAGCAGCCGACACTCTTGTTTCTTACGGAGACGCAGATAGGTTGTCCGTCGGACGTGGCGTACCTTACGTATCCAGGCTATACCCTGGAGCACAAATTCCGGCCTCGTGCTGGAGTATGCCTGTACGCCCGTGACGACATCTGCTGTCGGCGTCTCCGTAACCTTGAGGACACTAGATTTTCTGTTCTTTGGGCACTAATGGACACAGGCATAGACAAAATTATCTACGCCTGTGTGTATCGGTCGCACAGCGGAGATCTGGAGACGACTAGGCTCACGGAGTATCTAAGTGAGGCGGCGGACGCGGCTCAACAGAAGTACCCTTCGGCCCAATTAGTGTTACTGGGGGATTTCAACGGCCATCATAAGGAATGGCTGTACCCATACCGGGACACTGATTACGCTGGGCAGGAAACGAGAAAGCTAGCTTTATCGTTAGACCTAACCCAGCTGGTCCAAGAGGCCACAAGAGTACCCGACGTTGAGTCGCATACACCTTATTGCTTAGACCTTCTGCTGACAACTGATCCAGACCGTTATTCGGTGGCGGTATCGTCGCCGTTAGGCAGCTCCGACCACTGTCTGGTGAAATCTGTATCTGTCTACCATCCGCCTGATCCCAGCCCTAGAGGCAACCGGCGGTTGTGGCGATACAAGTCAGCAGATTGGGATGAGATGCGCTCTTTCTTTGCGTCTTACCCATGGCAGTCATTGTGCTTCGCTTCTGGTGATCCCTCAGTCTGCGCAGATGCTGTGACTAATGCAATACGAACGGCTATGGAATATTTCATTCCATACTCCGACATCTCATTATCCAGCAAAGCTCGCCCTTGGTTTGGTTCTCAATGTAAAAGTGCTGAAGCATTTAAACATGAGGCCTACCTAGCCTGGGTTGATGCTCGACAGCGTAAGGCAAGGGACATACACCAGAAGAAGAAGGCGTTCAACAAGGCTGCTAAGGCATGCAAAAAGGTTCTTCAGAGGGCTCGGTTTGACCACATTAGTCGAATAGGGAACAAACTAGCTTCGTACCCAGCGGGCAGCAAAGCGTTTTGGTCCCTAGCTAAATCGGTCGAATCGAACTTCTGCCGCTCCTCACTACCTCCAATGCTGAAACCTGATGGGACACTGGCTCACACTGCAACGGAGAAAGCAAACTTGTTTGCAACTCAGTTTGCGGAATCTTCGCGTCTAGATGCTGGTAGCGCGACACCTCCTACTCCACCTGGCTGTTCGACTTTTATGTCAGAGATACGCATTCGCCAAAAGGAGGTTCGCAAAGTGCTACGCAATCTGGACGTGAATAAAGCCAGTGGCCCAGATGGTATTCCTGCTCTAGTATTGAAGGCTTGTGCGCCTGAGTTGTCACCGATATTGACACGCCTATTTAGACTCTCTCTCCAAACTGGGCTAGTACCGAAGTCTTGGAAGCTTGCCAATGTGCAACCTGTGCCCAAAAAAGGTAGTCGTGCTGACCCTGTCAACTACAGGCCCATCTCAGTCACGTCCATACTCTGCAAGACTATGGAACGTGTCTTAAACCACAGGCTCCTGACGTACCTAGAATCGAACGACCTCCTCAGTGACCAGCAATACGGGTTTCGCCGAAACCGGTCCACCGGGGATATTCTAGCGTACGTCACTCACATCTGGAGTGAAGCTATTGAGAAACACGGGGAAGCACTTGCAGTCTCCCTGGATATCTCGAAGGCTTTCGACAGGGTTTGGCATGATGGCCTTATAAGCAAGCTTTCTAGTTATGGTTTGTCTTCTGGGTTCATTGCTTGGATATCGGACTTCTTGAGGGATCGATCCATACGAGTCGTCATTGATGGCTGCTCGTCGGATCAAATGGGTATCAGTGCCGGAGTCCCACAAGGGTCGGTACTCTCTGCGACGCTCTTCCTGCTACATATCAATGATCTGTTGAAGCCCGGTATCTATGGGTACGCAGATGATAGCACCGTTGTAGAGAGTTACATATCTAGCGCGAGAGCCACTGGGCAGCAAACTCAGGTACTGAGAGAGAGTCTGATCGAGCGTTTGGGCTTGACCCTTGATGCGGTGTCCAAATGGGGCGATGCCAATCTGGTCAAGTTCAACGAGATTAAGACGCAGGCGTGTCTGTTCTCCGCTAAAAGGAGTCCTTTCCAACTGACTCCAACTTTTAGAGGTGTATCCGTGCCGGTCTCTGACCGTCTTGAACTTTTGGGCGTTACTTTGACCTCTACGCTCAACTTTGGCTCGTTTATCGAGTCCAAGGCTAAACTTGCTGCCAAAAAACTTGGTGTCCTCTCAAAGGTGCGAAGGTACTTCAAGTCTGAACAGTTGCTTACACTATATCAAGCACAGATTCGCTCCTGTATGGAGTACTGTTCGCACCTGTGGGATGGATCGGCTAAGTATCAGCTGGAGGCTCTGGAATCGATCGAGAGACGTGCCAAAAGGCTCATAGGCAACGACACTCTTGTGCGAAAAAGACTTCAAAGTCTTGAACATCGCCGAAAAATTGCTAGCCTATCGGTTTTTTATCGGATACACTTCGGAGAGTGTGCGACTGATTTGCATGATCTGATACCACCTTCTCCTTTTTTCTATCGGAATGCTCGTAGCTCGAAAAAGCGACATCGTTTCATGGTTGATGTTCCAAAGACACGAACGAAGAGATTCGACTCTACTTTTGTGATAAGAACGTCTAAGCTGTGGAATACGTTGCCTGAGTGGGTTTTCCCCGATGGTTACAATCTTTGTGTCTTCAAATCGAGAGTGAATCGGTTTTATCTAGGTAAACACGCTCCATCGTAGACCGCATCATCGCTTAACATCAGGCGAGATGGCGGTCAAGTGTAAACCTATAGAAGTTAAAAAAAAAAAAAAAAAAAAAAAAAGACAGACAGACAGACATGACGAATCTATAAGGGTTCCGTTTTTACGTTTTACGGAACCCTAAAAAGATATTTAACTTCGTAAAGCTGGAGTAAACTTCATACTGGTATGAAAATAATCCACGGGCTATTTAGGAAACTTTGCACTTCCGAGGAAATTGGATGCTTAGCCCTGAGGTAAACAATACAAGTGAGGACGGTAAAAGCAAAGGTAGGGTAAAAAAATATTGAAAAATTGTGCACACCTAGACGTACAGCCAACTACAAGCTTTACCTGTCTGGTTTTTCACAGCAACGTATTATAAATATGCATTGCTAATTAATTAAAAATAAAACCAGCCAAGTGCGAGTGGGACTCCCGCACGAAGGGTCCCGTACCATTAGCAAATAAACGGCGAAAACCTCTTTGGATTTATTCGAGATTTCTTATACATCGCATTTCCGCAGACAGGCAAAAACTTTTATTGAAACATTGATTTTTCGTCCATGATTCTGATGGTGAATTCGACATCACGTGTTATTTTTACTAGTGGCGCCGTCTAGTTTGTTTAAGACGAACTAATAGAGCAAAAATCTAATTTGTTGTATGGGAGCCCCCCTTAAATAATGTTCTTATTTTATTTTTAGTATTTGTTGTTATAGCGGCAATAGAAATACATCATCTGTGAAAATTTCAACTGTCTAGCTATCACCGTTCTTGAGATACAATACAATACAAATACAATACAAAAACACTTTATTATACCACAAAACAAACAAAAAAATAAACAGTGTAAAAAACTTAAGATTAAACTTCGCGATCTTATCGCTAATAGCGATCTCTTCCAGATAACCTTTTGATTATTAGGAAAAGGTAACAGATAAGGCAGTGGTGTGGCATCCTTGAAACATGTATATAAATAATTGCACAATTAGAATAAATACCATTTACAATTTAAATACATTATACAAGTAAAATATGGTACATATAATAAATAATATAATATATATACATATTACATATGTATTACAAAATAGACATACATAAATACATTTATCAAAATACACTAAGCGTAATAGAGATAAGCACCGATTTACACAACAAGGTTGCTTAAGTAATACAGCCTGGTGACAGACGGACGGACGGACGGACAGCCAAGTCTCAGTAATAGGGTTCCGTCAAAGTCAAAGTCAAAATACTTTATTCATAAAAAATAAAAACAAAAGAAGGAGCATACAGATTGTATACATTTTCAACGTTTGAAATGACTACTTTACTGTATTATAATAATTATTGTACATGAAACTGTCAAGCATTTTATGAGTATATTATGTTTTTGTAACAGCCGTTTTTAGCTGTTTTTTGAGTATAATATGTTTTTGTAACAGCCGTTTTTGACGTGATAACGTATGATTATATAATTCGATGAAGCCGGCTGCACGCCCACAAAACATGACGTCATGTACCGTTACCGTCGGTCGTTACCGTCGGTCGTTACCTCGCCGCATGTTTGTTACAGTTGTATTAATTATTTCGACCAGTAGTTCAAGCGGAGATGTAGCTCAGTGGTAGAGCGTTCGCTTTGCATGTGAAATGCCCCGGGTTCGATCCCCGGCATCTAAAAGCTTTTTTGCATTGTTTTTTTCATTGTTTTGATTGAAAATGACTAAATTCTACTGATTACTTTTTACATACAAATCTATTAAACAAATGAAATTAAAATTTTCTTGTGAAAAATGCTACCATTCCATCAGTATTTTCTTAAGACGTTGTCACGTTCTATCGTCAGTAAACCGACTTTACAGACAAACATTTTTACCCTTTGGGTACGGAACCCTAAAAATTATAAGTAAACTAGCGGCCCATTATATATATATATTGTCATTTAAAGACTATTAATCGAAATAAAAACTATCCTATCTCTCAAGTTGGACCAGACTGCTCACATTGTTCCAATTTAATTTAAAATCCGTTAAGTAGTTTAGGAATCCATCGCGGACAAACATCGTGAAAGTAAAAAATTCTGATTTGAAAGGCTCCGAAAAATGCCAAATAAATGCCGGCCTAGTGTGTCGAGTATTTGGGGATATTTATTTTAAATTACTTACCTACAGGTTTTTAGGGTTCCGTAAAACGTAAAAACGGAACCCTTATAGATTCGTCATGTCTGTCTGTATGTCTGTCTGTCTGTCTGTCTGTCTGTCCGTCCGTATGTCACAGCCACTTTTTGCCGAAACTATGAGAACTACACTGTTGAAACTTGGTAAGTAGATGTATTCTGTGAACCGCATTAAGATTTATACAAAAGTTAAAAAAAAAAAAAAATTAGGGGTGCTCCCCATACTGAGAAATGAAGCTCAAAAATTTTTTTTCACCAAACCTACACGTGTGGGGTGTCTATCGATAGGTCTTAAAAAATGATGTTGAGGTTTCTAACATAATTTTTGTCTACACTGAATAACTTGCGCGAGAGACGCTTCCAAAGTGGTAAAATGTGTGTCCCCCCCCCCCCTCTAACTTCTAAAGTAAGTGAATGAAAAAACTAAAAAAAATATAATGATGTACATTACCATGAAAACTACCAACGAAAATTAGTTTGAACTCGATCTGATGAGTAGTTTTTTTTTAGTACGGCATAAATACACTATTATTAAAACTTCGATCAAAGTTACAACGAACTACAAGAACTATGTGTACTATGTATATTATGTAACTTGCTGCAACGGAACCCTTCATGGCGAGTCCAACTCGCACTTGGCCACTTTATTTACTTTTGTGACGGTAGTAGAAATGAGACTACACAGTTTCGTTTTTTATTTCATAAATAAATAAAAAAAAAATCAAATTAAATATCATCTTACTGTTTTATTTTTTATATTTCTTGTGCTGAACTGTTCGAAGAACAGTTACTTGTGTTGAACTGTTTTATCATTACGAAACAAAATAGATATTAACTAACCATTTTCTTCTGCTGAGGCTTCTGAGATTATAAACGTAACTGCCTTATCACTACTGTAGTACGCAATAGTAACAAAGAGGCATTTATTTAGTCGAAATTTAATTTTACTGTGGTTCCTTACATAAATTATTCAATAGTATCACTGTCAGTACACGCCTATACGCCCTCAGGCGATGTTTTCAGGTAGCTGGCCATGGGCCGAACCAGAGTTATGGCTGATGCTGAGATCTGGCTGACTCCGCCGTTCCCCTCGTCGCAAACCCTCCCGTTTCCGCGACTCAGCGCCGCCCGTGTTTGTCACTTTTTTCCGGATGCTATTACGAATTCCGCTGACTGTACGTTTTAATATTATGTGTATTGCTTAACTTTTCTGGAATTCGGAAAAGGGTCCTAAAATATTTATGCAAACCGTTGACACGAACGAGGATTTGTTTAAAAGAATCATAGATTTTTTATCTTACTTAAGTGTTTTGTTTAAGACTGGCCTCGTAGCTTAATAGGTAGTAAGTCTGCCTGCGAAGCCGAGGGTCGTGGGTTCGATCCCCACCCAGTCCAAATATTTGCTATGATGAATACAAGTATTTGCTCTGTGTCTGGGTGTTTCTATGTATAATAAGTACGTATTTAAAACTGTATAAGTATTATATATCAGCTATTTGGCTTCCATACTACAAACTTTGCTTAGTTTGGGGTCAGATGGTGTTGTGTGTGAAGTGTCCACCAATTTATCCAACTAATATTATAAATGTCAAAGTATGGATGTTTGGATATTTGGATGTTTGTATGTTTGTTGCTCAATCACGCCGTAACGTATGAACGGATCGGGCTGAAATTTGGAATACAGTTAGATTATAGTCTGGAAGAACACATAGGCTAGCGTCTGGGAAAAGTCTATACCATTCACTGGTCTAGGAAAGGCTAACAAATGATAATGATGATAACAAATGACAATGATGATTGAATACTGACCCGCAATTCAGTGAAGAGGCTCTCGTGGAATCCGACAGTAGCGAACTTAGTGGCGCTATAGTCTGTGCAGCGGTAGGTACCGAGTAGACCCGCCACCGAGCCCACGGTCACTATGTGTCCCTTGCCACTCGCTATCATATCTGGGAGGAACGCCTTCACTGTCTGAAAGTAATTGTATCGAACAATACAAATAAATTTATGGGCACCACATACAAAATTGACTATAAATAAAAACACAAAAATCTTTTTGATGGCCTGATAAATAGGTACATATAAATTTGATAAATAAAGAATTATTAGTTATTGTTTTACTTTATCTAGTAGATATATACTCGAAAAATCTTTAGACATAGGACAGTTTGAACTTTGGTCATTCTTAGGACTGATGTGCATCACTGCTTGTAATGCCCGAGATACACGAGGCTAGTTTTTCAATCTAGGATAGCAAGCTAGTGTTAGTAAGCTAGCAAGCTAGTACTCTAGCTTCGTATAGACAAAACTAGCGTTGCGTAGCGTTGTCTACATGAAGCTAGAAGTACCTATTAGCATTAGCACAGTATAAAGAAATACTGTGGCAGACAAAATAAAATTTAATACTTTCTGTACCGGGAAAATAACGGGAACTGCGTGGGTAAAACCGGGGCACTGCTGGTGTTTATACCTACTTTTATCTAGTAGCATCCTTGTGGCGTAAATCTTGTTCGCATGTATTTACCTATTAGTATATTGTATAAAAAATTTTAGGTATACAATAATAAAGGTCTGTCGGCAAATGGATGCAAACAGCAGAAGACCGTGCCATGCAGCGATCCATGGGAGAATCCAACGTCCAACAGTGGACGATTACTAGGTTTTTGTCACCTGTATTTGTTTGTAGTATATTTCACTTTTAGTATTTATATTTAATACTGGGATTTGAGTCTAAATATGTGTTATATAAGAGAACAAGTATCTGATTATTTAAAGTAATGGGTATGACTGATAAAATTTAGAATAGAGGGCGCCGGCGTGAAACCATCCACTTCTACCCGCCATCTCAAAATAGTTTTGGAGTAGTTGGGGCTATAAGTAGATGGAGCTAAGCCGTTGACGGGCATTTTTTAAAATTTTATTTGAGAAAGATCGAACAGTTGTCAATGTAAATTCTTACATTTATTTAATTGGTTTACTTTTACTCAATTGATAACAGGTTGGCTGCTGATGATGATGAAACAGTATTATTTATTTTCGATATCACCTATGTATTTTCTTGTTCATCCATAATAACACTTGTAAATATACAGTATATATAGTTTTGTAATCAATCAATAACATGTATCAAAGATCCCCACTACGGCTCTCAGTGCAGATCTATCCTATAAGCAGGGTTGAAAAAAAAAGTTTTTTTTAAATTTTATAAAACAAACAGTTCAAAATGTTTTAAACAAGTGTTTTTTTTTGTTTTTTACGTTTTTTTTATTCATTTTAGTTGTCCATTCATTTCATTTGAAATAGACGTCATATTTATTAATTTATAGGTTTATAGGCTAGGTACTTTCAAATTTGCAAAATGGTTATTGGTTACACAGTTGTTTTATGTTGTGAGCACACCTATTATACCTAGGGTTGGCATGATTAAAACAAGTTGTTTAATATCTGTACTAAACGGTTTAGATTCACCTGTGTCTTCTAACTAATGTTCATTTTTAACAGGGGAAACCCATTGTTATAAATACCGTTTTTAAGACTTCAATTGGGAAACTACAATATTTCTATTTTAATATGGGAAATACCCTACTAGTCCATTGAATTACTTTCTTTCGACGGTCGACATTAGGGACTTTCCTAGCAGGACCAACAGGGAATTACTTATTAATTCTAGAGGTATACATTGAAGTGTCTTTCTTTGTAATGTTTCTTTTCAAAAACTCATTATTCATTCTCATTATTCCTTTTGTGAGTAGGTACAAAAAAATAAAATAAATAGCATAGACTCAACTGGCTTTATGTCAACCTATTTCGAGCCCTAAAGATTATTTTATTTTCATTAAAAAAATAGTTTTAAACATTGTTTTTTTTTCTTTATGTTTTAAACACTGTTTAATACTTATTTTAATCTTTGTTTTTAAACATGTGATTAAAAACACTGTTTAAATTCAAACTGTTTTAAACACTGATTTAAACATGTGTTTAAATCAAACATCTTGTTTTAATCATGCCAACCCTGTATAAGCCAGAAAATCTTCTGGAAGAGGTCGTTTTTGGAGATAAGATCAACATTTGTGTCCAAAACATTTTTAACTTTAATCACTGTTTTCCTGTATTATTTTTGCGGTATAATGTAGTGTTCTTTCTTTTGTTTTCTATTTACTGTATCTTGTTGAGCTGATTGACTCGTATGGATTAATATAACAACAGATTGCATTGCTAGAATTAGTAGATCTTGAAGTTGATCCGTGTGAGTAATATTAAAAAAATTGGCAGTCATAGGAACTGCCGATAGAAGTGAAAACTTATAACTTAGAATTTACTTTTAGCTTACTTTAGAGACTACGCGGGTGAAACCGGAGGGCGTGGCCGTGAGCATGGCCATCTAGAAATGCGTCAGCCAATGGGAAATGTTGGTGCTTTTCTAGATAGCCAATCGCCATGGTCCCGAGTTTACCCGATTTCTTATCATTGCCGAGCGTGACGCTAGAATTCAACTGCAGCCAACAGCCCACGAAAAATCTGTATGCGGTGCGCCAAAAGAAGTTTTCACTTCAAAAATATCAATACGTATACAGTGCAATATTTAGAAATATACCTACTCAACAAAATGTTAAAATATTACAGTAGTTTAGCGGTAGATCCTTCACTAGTCCGTGGGATCCTATATTTAAGCCATAAATATAGCCGTACGCAACGCCCATACTTATCAGGAACCAAGGACATGAGTAGGTGTTACATTCTCAATTGGTATAGTCGACATCTATATAATTATGTTGTCGAATTGTCACTTCAACTTGTAGCAAACAATCGTCTGGATAGTTTAAGTACACCTACTAAATTCTACGTCATAACAGTGGGGCGGCGAGAAGTGGTAAGACATCAATACAATTAGGAGTCTTTATGATGCAAATAGACTAGTAATATATTTGTTTTTTATAATTATTGGTGTCATTTCACACACAACACCACCTATAGACCCAAACGAAACAAAGCTTGTACTGTGAGAGCCCGATGGCTGGTATAATACTTTTATATTTTTATACATGGAAAACACGCAGGCACAATACACATATTTGTATTCAGTAATATAATTCTCAATTGTGTGATGTGATTCGCCTAGTGTGATGTCGATCTTTTTTTTTAACAGACTTTAAAAAAAGTAGGTTTCTCAATTCGACCGTATATTTTTTTTTTTAATGTGTTTTCTCGGATAACTTCGTTGTTTATGAACCGATTTGGATGATTCTTTTTTTGTTGGATAGGAGATATACCATGATAAGGAAACCAGGATCTGATGATAGAATCCTGCAGAAATTGAAGAGAACTTGTAAAAATTGTAGGGGCGACAAGCGCGATTGTTAATTTTTCCATTAAGTATTTACAAGCACTACAATTTATTTTGGTTTGGCACTACGAAGATTTGGAAGCGATCTGATGATGGAGCCAAAATACTGTCGAGGGAACTCCTCAAAGATTTACAGCAATTATCTTGTGTTTGGGCTTGATTAATTTGTATTGATGAGCACTTTACGTCTAGATGTCTTGGGACTGTCTTTCATCATCATTATAAATGTCTATGTTTGGATGTTTGTTGCTCAATCGCGTTGTAACTAATTAATTAATCGTTAGACCTTTAAAAACTGCAAGGGTAGACTAGTGCGTTTGAAAATGTTTCAATTAAGTATTTTAAAGCACTACAATTGAATGAAGGTCTGGATTCGATCCGATGAAGGAGCCGAAAGACAGTCGCTACTCCTCAAAGATCTACAGCAGTTACCTTGTGTCTAGGCTTGATAAAGCTGTATCGATGAGCACTTTACACATACCTAGGTGGGATGTGACTGTTATTAGGGGTCTGATGATGAAGACAAAGGACAGTTATGTGAACTATTTAACGGTTTACAGTAGCTAGTGTTTGTGCTTGATTCATGTACTCTTAAATATTGATGAGAACTTGGCACCCACATGGGTACTGAGGACCATTTTACAGGTCTGAGTACACCGACCATCCTGGATTTGAACACTTTATCATAGCGAATATTATTCTACTAGTCAAGATTGCAATCACTTAAAATCGTAAAATAAAATAATTTTAACAAAAAAAAGAACCGACTTCAAACAGTAAACTAAAAAGTAAAAAATAAATCTCTTTACCACAAAGTAGAACGTACTTTGATTAATTTGAACAGACATGATTAAATAAGTATTTCACAATTCTGAAGTCGGTGCCAAGTAAATGTTGCAACAACCTTCCTGTCTATCATACATATGACTTGTCTATGTTCCAAATGTCAGTTCGATTTACTACTCTACGAATGTTAGCTTCAGCTGTAGTTGTTTTACTTGGCACCGACTTCAGAATTGTTTAATACTTATTTAATCATGTATGTTCAAATTAATCAAAGTACGTTCTACTTTGTGGTAAAGAGATTAATTTTTTACTTTTTAGTTTACTGTTTGAAGTCAGTTATTTTTTTTTGTTAAAATTATTTTATTTAAATGTATCTTATCAAAATTAAACATTAACGGCACTATGGTGAAATTCAGAATTTTATTTGGCAAGTAGGTAAACTTATTTGCATTTTGACAACGGCGACTTCAATTGAAAATTATAATAAACTGTACACTCAGACGCTCTTCTAAATTTTGTGATACACTGAAATCATCGATGTATGCAAATTTATTTTTTTGCAAGCCGGTGAATCGATTAAGACTAAGATAAGAAGAAGAAGACTAAGATTGGCCACTTCTGAACTAGGGGCAAAGCCTTTTTAACAAAACTAAAATACAATGAGAACTACACTACGCTACATACCTAACTAACTACTTACACTAAGCACACCTGAATTATCCATAGACCGATGAAGGTTTACAGATAATCAAGATGTTCAATCCCACCACCAATCGGAAGCGTACCCAGCATGCTGGCGGCATTACGACGCTGAATGGCAATGCTTATGCGTTTGGCCAAATAAACGCCAGCATTTTGGCCACGCGTCGCGTCGACCAAGCGCTCGGAAAGGCTTTTGAAAATGAGGTGACCTCCCGGCCCCCAAGGACCCAATGTCTCAACCCCAAATGGCTCAAATATGTAACCTCTTCCGAGGATTGCATATTTGCGCCGTTTGAGTAGCTCAGCTGAATTAGCCGCTGCACCAGCCCTACTATGTGTCTCTGGAAGGTGTGATGGTGCCAGAGTATCGACGCAAGTTGCGTCCCACACTAGGGGCCGACCCAACTTCCAAGGCACAACAGTCATGAGGCGTCAGGTCTTTTGCCATCGTCACGCGCAAGGCCACTCGGTTCGAGTATGGCTGGGACATTGGCGGTGGAAAAAGCCCGGAGTATGATGTCGTTCTGGCTGGCGTGGCGGCCAATGCGACTTTTCGATCAAGAGAGACCGTGGTGACCGAGTTGGTCAATGGCATTACCACAATGGCAGCGATGGGCTTCATAGCGCCTCGCACCCAAGCGCAAGCTAACAGCTAGACGAAATGCAGTTGGATCTAATAGGCTACCGGTATGGGAAGATGGCAAAGCTTGTAACCAAAAGCCCGATTCCCACACAGGCACAGCAAGGATACGAGCACGATACGCGATACTAGGACACGTATCGAGAAGAGAGTTCCGTGCTAGATCGCAGATCGGTCGATCCCACTGTCTCTTGTCTTCTCACTGATCCCGAAAATTTCTTATCATACCCGAGCGTGACGCTAGAATTCAATTCACAGCCCACGAAAAATCTGTATAGGTGCGCCAAAAGAAGTTTTAACTTCAAAAACATACAGGCGAATTTAGAAGTCTGTTAAACTCTTACCATCTAGATCTATCTCAATAGGTCTTTAGGATAGGATAGGCAAATGTCTGCCAGGCATGAATGCTGGTACCTATAGTGAGGTAAGTACTGAATACTGAAATAATCATCGCATAGGTAAAGAAGAAGGTTGCTCTAATCTTCACGGTTCTCAGAAGGACATGCGGAATGCAAAAGGAGGAGGAACGGAAAAGGAGGACCAAGAAGGAGGAGGTTTTCAACTCAGTTGTATGTTTTTTTTGGACGCGCAATAGCACGGTCGAGGCAGACATTGAAATAGAAAAAATTCCGGGGAGCGATTTTTTTTTATGAAACGTCGGGGAGGGTTGTTGGAAGTATAAATCTCGATTTTCGAACTAATCCCGGTAGAAGGTTCGCCACCATCTTGTTTTAAAGTTTTTGTGAAATAACTCGTTCATTTTCAACTTTAGAGCAAAAATGATAGTTACCAAAATTGTTGGAAATTTAATTTCTCACAAGTTTGCTTCATATAGATTTTACGCTAGGATCAATATTTGCAGAGTTATACTATCAAGTTTATCAAAAAAATCGTAATGGGTGGAATTTTATTTTCTTCAACTTCGGTTCATTTTGTTAATATTCAAAAACCGCCTCCCTGTTTTCCATATAATATTATGTACATGGTAAAAACGGGACCCTATTTTTGAGACTTCGCTGTCCGTCCGTTCGTCCGTCCGTCTGTCACCAGACTGTATCTCAAGAACGGTGATAGCTAGACAGTTGTAATTTTCAGAGTAAAGTCGTCCACCCCGGCTTCATCCGTGGTACGTAATATTTATAGCCTCAGGGATCACGTACAAATCCAACGACGAAAAAATGTTTTAATTCGGTTCAGTAGTTTCATAGAAAAGCGCTTTCAAACAAAAATCTCTTCAGCTTTATAATATTAGTATAGATTGTATCCCAACAGGCAGAGTCAGCGTCAGTCCTCTTTATTCGTGTCTTTGGAACATCAACCATGAAAGGATGTCGCTTTCTCGAGCTACAAGCAGTTCGATAGAAAAAGGGGCAAGGTGGTATTACTCATGACTTAGGTATACCGCAGGGCGCATTTAGTATCATAATAATATAACACAACCTTTATAATAATTTTATCGACAGTATGGCCATTTAAACTTCTGATAAATTGCCGAGGAGGCGTGAGACTGCTGGTATTGAGAACAAAGTATTGATTATTGCGCTGCAATTCCGAAAATAGTATTTAACACATTCCTCCGAACTGTATCCCAACAGGCAGAGTCAGCGAAGATGTGGTCGTCGTTGCGTAAGTTCGGGCCCGCTCACTGCGACTTCCCGACCATGCTGGGCAACGTGGCGTTCTTCCTGCGGACCCTCTCGCTGAACGTGGACCCAAGGAACCAGACACGTGAGACCTCACTATCTACTAATCTATAAATTACTAATAGTGCAAGATACTCTATATTTTAAAAAAAGTTTTTGACGTGATAACGTCTTATGATTCGGTGAAGCCGGCTGCACGCCCGCAAAACATGACGTCATGTAACGTTACCGCCATAGCTTAGATAATAGTTACTGGTAACTTGTGCTAGTACAATGATGTACCCAGAGATGGCGCTTTGAACAGCTTTTCAAAAAGCTTCAGAATGTTTTACCTAGATGGCGCTTAACACAAATACTAGACGTTGTCACGTTAACTATCGTCAGTAAACCGACTTTACAGACAACCATTTTTTTATCCAAAAAAGTTTAGTGCTATATCTGCAATCCGAAAAAAAGTTTCACTTTTACCGTCGTTTCATAAATCCGCAATCATTTTTTTGTTTTAAAGCCGTGTGTAAAGGACGTCTGTTGGATCTGTTATAGAGTAAGATCCCAGGGCCGGCCAGGCCAGACGTCACGTATTTTCTTATGAACGATATGTGGACGATTGAGTAGAGTTGGTACGTACTAAGAACACATGCTTACCCGCTAACTTGCTTAGACGGCCAATTTTGAGATATGGGGCAATGAAAGTACATAAAACCATCGCCTAGTTTACTTATTTTGTGACAAGGGATTTTATAAGGCCCCAATACTCCCGGACACTTTCCGTCGGCCGTTTTGCGGCCTCAGGTTTTCAGGCGCTTAACTCTACTCAATCGTCCACATACCATTGATCAGAAAATACGTAACGTCTGGCCTGGCCGGCCCTGGGATCTTACTCTATAACGGATCCAACAGACGTCCTTTACACACGTCTTTAACACAAAAAAATTATTGCGGATTTATGAAACCAGGGTAAAAGTGAAACTTTTTTTCGCATTGCTGATATTGCACTAAACTTTTTTGGATAAAAACTTTTTCTTTTAATATAGAGTGACGAGACGAGCAGGATATGTGCCTGGTGTTAAACTATTGGAACACGAAGAGACCAAATCATTACCTAGCACTGCACTGCGCTCGTCACCCAGAGATCTATGATGTTATATCTCTAAGCCCTGTAATTTATCTGGAAACATTAGCCTTCAAACCGGAACACAGTACATACATAGTATGTTTGCACATTATTGCTTGGCGGTAGAATAACTGGAAAAGGTGTGGTTCATCCCTAGGCGGACTCTGCCAAGAGTCCTACCACTACAATTGTTCTTTTTTAACTTTTGAGACTAAGAGAAAAGTAAATGGCTTCCGCACAAACAAAATAAATAAATACGACTTTTTTATGACATATTTACACTTGACCGCCATCTCGCCTGATGTTAAGCGACGATGTGGCCTACGATGAAGCGTGCTTACCTAGAAGAAACCGATTCAGTCTCGATTTCTAGACACCAAGATTATAACTATCGGGGAAAATCCACTCAGGTAGCTCATTCCACAGCCTAGAGGTTCTTATCACAAAAGTAGAGTCAAACCTCTTTATTCGTGTCTTTGGAACATCAACCATGAAAGGATGTCGCTTTCTCGAGCTACAAGCAGTTCGATAGAAAAAGGGGCAAGGTGGTATTATTACTCATGACTTAAGTATACCGTAGGGCGCATTTAGTATCATAATAATATAACACAACCTTTATAATAATTTTATCGACAGTATGGCCATTTAAACTTTTGATAAGTTGCCGAGGAGGCACGAGACTGCTGGTATTGAGAACAAAGTATTGATTATTGCGCTGCAATTCCGAAAATAGTATTTAAGACATTCCTCCGAACTGTACCGCGACATCCCTTTATTAACTTCAGTACCGGGTTGACCTGAGAAATTATTTTGAGGTAGATTAAAATCCGTTACGTAGTTTTAAAGATCTAAGCATACATAGGTACACAAAAAAGGAACGAAAAAACGATACTGTTGTATAGTCATCCGGATTCGAACCGAAGTCTCGTGAACCCGAGGGCGCCCTTCTGCCGTCTGAGCTATTTAGCCTTAGCAGATGGTGGCGAAATTTGCTTTCGTATTCTATTGATATTGTAGGAGTTTTTCATTGCCTGATAAAGCATATTTTATACATATTTTTTTTAATAATGCAATCTAGCTAGATCTATTTATCGTCCCCGAAACCCCCTACATAACTACATAATTTCATGAAAATCGTTCGAGTCGTTTCCGAGATTTAGATTCTATATACATACATTTGCTCGTTTAAATGTATAAGATTTGTAAGTCAAACCTTATTTTGCAGGAATTCCTATTTTGTACACCGTTATAGGTATAGTGTTTTCATTGAGCTATTGCTACGTATATATAATCTCCATGTTATGGTTCGTCTTCTGGAGATGCACAGAGACTGGAGATGTACTATCTGCTCTGATCATCTTCTCACTCGGAACAGCTAGCCAGATTGGACCCTTTAAGATGATCTTCATGTTTTACCACAGGTATGGCTTGTAAAATAAAATGTATACTTATGGGTAATATTTCAAATGTAAACGTCTGTGAACTTCCGTCATGAAATAATTCCATCAATGACATCATCAACATTTACGTGTACAAACATGGTATCTTTGGTGTAGATCAATCTGGAATTGGCAGGCGTCTTGCTTACCATCAAACGCGAGTCTGTCTTGTTCCGTCACTGTAGGTATATGATAAAAAACAACTCCAAAAAAGGCGATGCTCCAACAAGTTTACAAATTTTTAGCTGTAGAAGTCGAAAGTCCCAATTTTAAAATTAATGAAACCTAATCCTGGATCCTCAATATTATATTTATTTTGTCTGATAAGTATCTACTTTAACTATTTTAAAGTTATAAGAGTGATCTCTTCTTCCAGAGTAAAACTAAATTCATTAGTTGGACAGTGTTTGGACAGCTTTGCATTAGCAGAATCTGAGTCCCGATTCCTGACTAACCTGACAAAGAGTTTGAGATGTGTGAAACGACGAGCTATTATGTTTTGGTGTGTCATCATCGGAAACGGTTTCTTGTACGCTTTGAAACCTATCCTTTTACCGGGGAGACACTTAATGGAAGATCTATTCGTTCTTCTTGGTAACTATTTCTTCATCTTCACTATTGATATACTTACTTTTTGAAGATCAAATCGAGTAATTAGATAAAAATTGTTCGCAGGTCTGGAACCCATGTTTGAAACCCCTAATTACCAAATCGCTTTTATATTAACTCTCATGGGAGTTTGCGTCTCCACGTATTTTCCATCAAATGCCACAGTATTTCAAATCGTTCTTATCGGTTACGTCGAATCTCAAATGCTTGCATGGAGTGAAGAACTTCTTAATCTCTATGAAGATGCCAAAAAACACCACATTGAGTTAAAAAGAGAACAGACAATCAACATTAATTATTCTTCAAATGATATAAATACTGTTACAAACAAATACATTAATACACGTCTTAAAAGTATAATTAAAGGTCATGCGACAAATTTAAATTTATTGATCGAATTAGAAAAAGTCTTCAAGGAAGCTATAGCAGTGGAGTTCAGTTTGCTAATGGTAGGTCTAATAGCAGAACTACTGGCAGGACTACAGAACACGTATATGGAAGTACCTTTTGCACTAATGCAAGTTGGGATGGACTGCTTCACGGGACAAAAGATGATTGACGCAAGCATAGTATTTGAAAGAGCAGTATATCATTGCAAATGGGAGTGTTTCAGCAAAAGCGAAATGAAATTGGTGCTGATGATGCTAAGAACGTCACAGAAAACAATGACTCTGTCGGCTGGAGGAATTACTAAACTTAATTTTGTGAGCTTACTAGCAATTTTAAAAATGATATATTCAGCGTACACAACGTTAAGTGCGACAATGAATTAGTGGGTAACCCGAAAGCCTCAAAGCCCTGACAATTTGGGCAAGCACATAGCTATTTTTGTACCCATATTTAATAGAACTGTTCTAGGAACATAATTATTGTAACATAGGTACTATAACAAAAACGTACCTATGTCTAAAATTCAAGGTATTTATTTTAAAGAACTGAAAATCAAATACAGGAAAAGCGCTCGCTATGCGTTTTATCTTATAGTTTGATTTTTTGGTGTTGTTGCAAGTATAGTTGTTGATGTAAAACTAATTATTATTCATTCTCTACTTCGTAAATCGTAGGTGCAGAACCAAAGTGAATTAGTAATGTTCTGTTAAGTTTAATTGCCATAATCAATATTTTAATCAACACGACCGCTTCTCAGAAATCGTGTTACGTTGTCTAAACAACCAAAAGGCGTCATTGATATTAGACTAGTACTATTCTCAAGAATATTTACGTATTAAACTTCTTGACCGCACATTTTTTGCTCGTCTTATTTCGTACACGTACACGTTGTTAAATTTGGAATAAATTAGAAATAAACTAATCTGGTTTTATTTAAATGACTCGCATACTTTGAGGAAAGTAGGTGCCTACTATAAAAGCCTGGGCTTACAATGACTGTGCTGCTGATCGCAAAATGATAACATTAAACTTTAGTAGCGGTAGGACTCTTGGCAGAGTCCGCCTGGGGAAGTACCACACCTTTGCCAGTTATTCTACCGCCAAGCAGTACATGTGCAAACATTACTGTGTTCCGGTTTGAAGGGCAATGTTTCCAGAGAAATTACAGGACTTAGAGAAATAATAACTTAGATCTCTGGGTGACGAGCGCAGTGCAGTGCTAAGTAATGATTTGGACTTTTTGTGTTCTAAGAGCTGCGTGTCACTGTGCTGTTATGTGGCAGGCATGTTGCTTATCATCAGGCACATGTACACTATCCTATCCTACTTCCTACTAATATTATAAATGTCAATGTATGGATGTTTGGATATTTGGATGTTTCATGTTTGTTGCTCAATCACGTCCTAACGTATGAACGGATAGGGCTAAAATTTGGAACACAGATAGATTATAGTCTGGAAGAACACATAGTCCCATAGTCCAGTCCCGCGGTCGCGCTGTCATCGTAAACTGTCGTCTTGTTGTTAAAATTAGTAAAAATAGTAATATTTCGTTTAAAGTAAAAGCAGTTTGCTAAACGCGTAAAAAAACAATTGTTCACATTGTGATAGTGTTATTTTTAATCGTTTAATCGCGTAAATACCATTTTACATGAAAATAATATATGTGTACGTGATCCGTATTACCGTTGAACAAAGTGTATAACAGAAGAATTAGACTGGACTGTGGACTGTTTAGTGTTACATATTTAGTGAAAATAAATGAGGGAACAGTGTTAAAGACTCAGATTTAGAATTAAAAGTAGTAAAATCTCTTAAGAAAGTAAATATTTCGAACATTTGATTTGATAACCCTCATTTTTGTGATTAAATTACGAAGTGGACAAAACAGTGCTAACAGGATTATAATTCCGTACCTACCTGCAGTTATAACATTGCAAAAAAGTCATCTACTGCAACTAAGCGCTAATTTAGACGCTCTCTCCAAGCGACGTTTAGCTCGATCGCTAACGTCTTGGGTCAATAATCGCTGCGTACCGGGTTCGATCCTGATCTTAAGGCCTGTATTTGAACCTTTGTTTTGTACGTTGCAATCAGTTTTATCAGTTTTCAACACGCTTTTTTTTCAATACTTATATAAATATATATATATATGTTTTTTTTTTTTTTTTTTTTAAACCTTTTTAAATTAAAATATCTACTCCCCCTCCCACCCTCCGTGATGTAAACATCTACTTGAGTTTATTAAAATTTAATTGTTTTGAATTTTACAAAAGAAGTGTAATAACACAAATAAGTGGTGTACTTATGCGAGTGCAGTGTGATTTACGAATGAAATACACAGTTACTGCCAATAATAGTGAAGATAATACGAAAGCCACAGGCAAGTTGGAATTAACAAGAATAAGTGAACAACCTAACGGTACAATCTACATGAATCATTGCGACATGCAACTGACATTATAGTATATAATTAATAACCAAACATAGAGGGTGATTTTAGAAAATATAATATTATTGTGACACTCAAGTAATAGAATACAATTTTTGACACTATGAAAGTAAGAACCTGTGGCTAAATGGTTAAGAACTCTACTCGCTGAGGGAGCTAACCCCGGATCGAATCTTGACTAACTCAAACATTTTTGTACATATATTTGTTTGTGCTTGAATGAAATGAATACTGCTGACTGAAGGGACACTAACCCTGGATCGAATCTCCAACTGATATAAATATTTTTGCACACTATTTTTATATTTTTTGTTTCAATTGGAAAATACGATTAAGAATAGCCTAATTGCTGTTGTTTAACAGTGATTAACCCATTAATTAATTTATTAGTGATAAATTTGAAATATATACATAATAAGCTAATAACATAATAGTTGACTAATTGTACCACTTAAAGTTAACCATGACGACTAAAACAAGGAATCAGACACTGAAAGAAGCTGAAAATAGAATTAAAGAAATTACTTTCGAGTTAAAAAAATCACAGGATCTCAACATAAAGTTAATGAAGGAACACGATGAGTTTTCTGAGGATTATAAGAACCTCATGGCTCAAAACTCTAGTTTAAAAGAGCAGCTATCTGAAAAAGAAATAGAACTCGACAAGGCCGTATTAGAGAAACAAGAGATAATCAATTTATTCGAAGAAAAATCTACAGATATCTGTGCATACGAAGAATCCCTTACGATAATACGCATGCACGAAACGAATGCTGCTTTGTTTGGACAGTTGCAACGTAACGCACAGGAAGAACATGACAAAATAGTGATTCAATTAACAGAAGAATTGAATAATTTAAGGAAACAAATATTAACATTGCAGAATGAGATAATACAACTAAGAATTGAAAGTGGTGGTCAAGTGACCATAGAAGTACAGGATTCTGAAAAATGTAAGAGAAGCGAAAAATCCTTGAAAGAACCTGTTGATCTAGATGAAAATGCCGTACACTCTGATCTTACTTCAGCTAAAACGACAAAGAAACAAAACCGTTTTCATAATAAAAGTGTAAGCAATGAATTTAGAAAAGGTATTGAACAAAAACCAACAAATATAATGAACGCAGAAATCTCAGAAAAAGAAACAAAAATATTAATATTTTGTGATAATTATGGCAAGGGTTTGGCCGAATATATGCTACGTAATTCATCAGAAAACATATCAATAACATCGATATGCAAACCAGGAGCTGAACTTGCGACTATAATAAGTGATTTTGAATCAATGACTAATAGCCTTTCAAACGGTGATACCATTATTATAATTGTTTCTAATCCTATTAACTACAGTTTAGATATTATAAAAAAATTAAAAACAAAATGTAAAACTAAGAATTTTAAATTACAGTTGTCTACAATACCATACATTCATGGTCATGCAGTGAATAGCAATACTTTTAATAATACAATTTATTTTCTTAACAGAGAGATTTATAAAATTGTAAGTCGGACGTCTTACATGTCACTTATTGACATAAATGTCTTTAAACGTAAGTGTATGACATTTTCTAACAAATTAACTTATAATTTTATGAATTTTTTGCAAAATCAAATTGTTCAGAATTTAACATATGAAAAGAATAGGTACAATAATTTAATTGTATTAACGCCTAATGATGAAGTAGAATTAAAATGTACAGCTACAAATGCAGTCTCGTCAGAAACACATAAAACATGTTTTTTAGAAACATCAGACCGTTTAAAACTTCAAACCTAGTGCCGGAGTGTATCCAGAATGAAATAACAGTAATACATCAAAATTGTAGAAGCCTCCAAAATAAAATGTTGTCACTCCATAGTTTTACTGCGATATATAAACCAGATGTATTAATACTATCGGAGACATGGCTAAACAAGAATAATGTAGATTGCATTGCCTTACAGGGATACCACCACTCTAATTGTTATTTTAGAAAATCTCGTATTCATGGTGGTGTCTCAATATTTACAATTAATACACTTAAGACAAAACCTATCTTAGAAATAGATAACTTAACAGTAGAATACCACTGCGAACTAGCCGCAGTAGAAATAAAAATAAAGAGAAAAATTGAAAGCCTTGTCATCATTGCAATGTATAGAACGGGTAAAGGAAATTTTGCAATTTTTGAAAGTGTTATAGATAAACTGTTTCAATTGTTAAATGAAAAAGCGTATGCTAATGTTGTCGTGGCAGGAGATTGGAATGTTGACTTTTTGACCAACTCTTCTGACAAGCGTGCATTACTAGATATATTAGATACATTTGCGTTTAGGAACATTGTGGATTTTCCAACGAGAATTGAAAACTCTAGCGAGACTTCTGTTGATTGTATAATAACTAACATAGACAAGGGTAGCATAAACGTAAAGGGTATATCTGCCGCTATAGAACGTGTTGATCATGATGCACAATTAGTAGAAATTAAGCCTACAAAGATTGACGCTCATAAGATTACTTATGTAGAGAGGCGTTTTTTTAAGCCAGAAAAAATTGAAGACTTCTGCAATTCTATGCTGTCATATGATTGGGATATTGTTTTTAATGATTATAATAACAATACGTTTGATATTTTTCTATCTAAATTAAAATGGAACTTTGATGTATTTTTTCCGATAACTAAAATTAAACATAATCATCAAAAGACAGTGCCATGGATAACTGAAAAAGTTAAGAAACTATACAATGACATTAACGACTTGTATGAATTTAAGAAGCAGTATCCTGAAATTGTGAATTTAAATATAATAAATAAAAAGTTGAAAGAAAGGGAAATTTGTTTAGTAGAAGAAAAACGAAAATATGTCGAACAAAGAATATCTAATGCTAAAAATGTTAAGAAAGAAGTTTGGAACATTATCAAAGAAGACACGAATAAAAATATCAAAGAATGTGATTGGGATATTATAGACACTGCAACGAACACTCAGGTGCCATACGAAGAAATTCCTGATTTTGTAAATAACTACTTCGTTTCTGTTGGCAATGAGCTAAATAAAAAACATCCACCTAATATAGATAAAGCACTAGCATTTTTAAAGCAATCTGTGAAAGAATTGCCTAATTATGAATTTTCACATATAAAACCAGAGGAGTTACTAAAACTAGCCAAAGGTAAAATTAAGCTTTCGAACACCAAAGACATTTCTGATATATCCGGCTATTTTCTGTACCAAATTATGCAACCATTACTGGATCATCTCACATATTTGGTCAATAACATGTTAAAATCAGGAATGTATCCAGAAGCATTAAAAATTTGCCGCCTATGCCCTCTATATAAGGGAAAAGGAGACAAAACAAAAGTAAATAACTACAGACCAATAGCAATTGTACCCACACTTTCAAAGCTAATAGAATCATTAATATCTAGAGAAATTATGTCACACTTAGATAAACATAATGCATTGTCAGATACTCAATACGCCTATAGAAAGGGTAAATCAACTACAACTGCTGCACATGTTTTTATAAATAAAGTTATAACATCCCTTGATGAAAGATTGAAAGTTGCAGCTATTTTCATAGATTTATCGAAAGCTTTCGACTCGGTTAATCACGAACTTTTAATAAACAAACTAAAAGTATACGGAATGAAAGGTAAATTCCTGAAATTGATAGAATCGTTTTTGACCGATCGTCAGCAAATAGTAGAAATTAAATCAAATGGAAAATCAGTTAGATCTGCACCACAAAAACTATATATTGGCGTGCCTCAAGGTTCCTCTTTTGGAAATACAATGTTTCTCTTATTTTTAAATGATTTGGCTTATTTAGAATTACATGGAGAATTAATTCAGTATGCCGATGACACTACAGTCTTTGTTTCTAGTAATAATATGGAAGATTTGATTGAAAAAATTGCATGGAATATGAAAATGTTGAGTAATTGGTTTAATATGAATGGAGTTAACTTGAATTCGGAGAAAACTAACATTATGGTATTTAATGCAGTATCTCCAAAACAACCAATAGTAACTATTCCTCAAATAGATGATGCAAAGTGGTTGAAAACCACTACCGTGGTTAAACTTCTTGGATTCGAGATAGATTCTGCTTTAACTTGGAAAACGCATATAAATACTACCAGTAATAAGATGTCTCGAGGGATTTACGCATTAATTCAATTGCGACCAATGGCAACAAAATGCTACCTGAAGGAAGTTTATTACGCGTATATACATTCAGTTATGACGTACGGTATTATATTATGGGGTAATTCTACTGATAATGAGCGCATCCTGAAAATGCAAAAACGTGCCATAAGGGTTTTAGTACAAGCAAAATATAGAGAATCATGCCGAGAACTTTTTAAGAGTCTGGGGATTTTGACTTCAGTATCGGTATACATTTATGAAGTAATAAAATATGTTCGATCAAATCTTCATCTTTATCAGACTCGTGGTGATTATACACATTTAAACTTTCGACACAAAAATAATTTGTTACATGTGAAGCATAGGTTGCACTTGTCTACAAAAAATCCTATTGTGATAGGTCAGCAACTCTATAATAAACTGCCAAATTGTATAAAAGATTGTGCATCAGACAATGCGTTCTATCAAAATGTAAGAAATCTGCTTCTGTCGAAAACCTTGTATAAAGTAGCAGAATATATGAAAAACAAATACGATGACTATAAAATAGTAGTTTGTTTTATTAACGAAAAATGAGTATCTATGATTATAATTCACTCATTTATTCATTTTCTTAGGTTTGCATTTTAACAATTTGATTATAATTATTATTGTATAAAACATCCATTGACGAAGATTACGCTGGTAATTTATGTAAAAATTTTTTTTTTTTATGTTAAATATTTTTTCCACCGAAAGCCCTTATACAGCTTTTATAACCGAAGTGATTATTCCAAATGTATGGAATTTATGTATTAAATAACATGACGATCAAAAATTAATGTATGTATTTCAAAATAATTGATGTGATTAATAAGTCTCTTGATGTGAGTATTTCAAGAGTACTCACAGTACAAATTAATGAAGTTATTAATTGTAAATCTGACGAGGCCATAAATGTAACTTATATTATTATAACAATAGTAATGTATGTATTCAATTTATGCCAATAAAAAATATCTTATCTTATCTTATCTTATCATAGGCCCGGCCCGGCATTTTATCCCGGAAAAAACAACGGGAACGGAAACTTCGCGGGAAACACCGCGAGGCGCTGCTAGTATACTATAAAAAGGACGTTTACCAGCTGTTATGTGAAAGGCATGATGTTTACCATCAGGCACATGTCCTGCTCGTCTCATCACTCTTTATTTTAAAAAAAACTTATATCCTTAGTCTTAGTCCTTGCTGTTTACCCTGGAATCACCTTGACTTTCGTTTTCGGTCTTAATTCCGCTTAGCCATCTAGTATTACGGCGTTGACCGCGCGTACAATTATGTATTATTGCTATGCCCTAACAAGGTAAATGCTCAGCTTATTTTGAGTAATAAATGATTGATTGATATGGAGGCCTCGTGTTTTGTTTCATTTTCGGCCATCACCAGCGCAACCATCAACGCACTCATTACAGACTGTGAACCCTACCCGTGTATACCTAGACATTATCGGCGTTTCTACCAAGATCAGAGGCGATGAACTACTGGTAGTATATCTTTATACTGTAGTAGTAGCAATGAGAACGTTCTGTTACAACCCTAAAACTGCTGATCCTGCAAAGAGTCAAATTCCTCGATTTTGATATTGGCGATTCTGCAGTATTTTGCTATGTGTATAAAGTCGAACTCTCGGATAAATCTCCCAGTCAGTTCTCGAAAGGTTACTCTGCCTCTCAGCCTACGGACCTGGTTCATGCCCGCCGGACCTGAGTCCTCAGAGACCCCCTGGAGAAGTGTCGCGCGCGAACATTTTCCATTTCGGTTGGCCTAGGAAAGGCCCCTTACAAAAGCATAAAGTTTGTGAAGTGTTTTTTAAAATCAAATAAAAGTCAATAAGTTGAAATTGTTTTTTTTAGACTCGGTGATTTTCGACCTAACAGTTCGTCCCTACCGTGTGGTTTCAGTTTTCAGACTTTAAAGTTATTTAAGCCATAAATGCCCATCGAAGTTTGTATTCCAACTTGTAGTTGGAGCTCTTTGGACATCAGCGTCGAGGTGTCGAAGTAATCACTTTAATAAATTAGAGTAATTATTTCGACGAATTGAATAGAAACACAGAACTGCTACTACTGAGTTATAATTGCACTGAAAATTGCTTTGGTATTTCAAATGTGTGAACACCTTCAGAAACAGACAACCTACGGAAGAAATACAGCCGTCGCGTCGTCACTAATACCGTTAATTTATTTTAGCGGTAAGATAATTTTAAGCAATCTTTATTAATTATTGGCATATAGTTAGTGTGGTGGATTGTGGCCTTAACTCTCTCTTTGCGAGAGAAGGCCCCGAGTCCCAGCAGTGAGAACGTTTAGTGGGCTGTTGATGTTGTTGATATAGTTTGCCTCCCATAATATGGATTCCATTTAATTCTATAGCATAAGAACTGAAATAGGCGCCCGTGTGTAAATGTTTAATATTGTTAATTAGATGTAACTGGGTCATCAGATCACAAATTCTGCCTAGTTATTTGACCAAGCTATTTGAGTATATATGTCACTGCAATAATCAAACTACAGTTTTATATTATTATTTATTAAGATATGTTTGAGTAGAAGGGAGTTAGACCGAAAAAAGTAAAAGAAGACTTTTTTTCGACACATCTTACCATGGTTACAAATTTCTACATTAGATACCTACATAACTATGAATTATAAAATGTTTCTTGTGTTAAAATTATAAGTTGGGCGCTCGTGAGTAAATTATGTAAATAATACTACTGAGGATAACCAACGAAGATGTTCCAATCAATACAGAAGTTTGGGCTCTCATATTGTGACTTTCCTACGATGCTGAGCAATGTCACATTTTTCCTGAGAACACTCTCCCTGAATGTGGATCCCAGGAATCAAACACGTATGTAAAACACGCTTAAATTGAATGGATACTTTGTGTGTTCATTATTTAATTTATATGTATGTCCATTGGACATTGTACCTAATCGTATTTTAGTTTAGTCAAATAGATAATAGTAACAAGTGATAATAATAGTAGGTACTTTACTACAATTTCGTGAATCCTAATCCGAAGGGAGAAATTGAAAATAAAAGTTACTTTTAATAAGTAAATGGTTACGAAAAGATCGAATAATACGGAAAGTATTCATAGAAGAACAACGTCAAATTTAAATAAAAGTTGTTCTTGGGCAAAATATTATCCTTACATACGCCCGTCTGGATAGAATTGCGCCGAAATAAATTATTAGTAGGCCTTCTTTTAACACTGTCTAAATTATTTTGTAGGTTGTATACAACGTGGTGGATTTACCCCCAACAATATTTTAACAGTCCATTCTAACACTGATGTACACTTCATCACCCAAGGTCTCTTTCCCCTCAGCACGGTAGATCACGAGATAATTCGAGTTACAGTTTGACGTAAAATTCCCACCAAATCACCAGCTTCAACCCTAAAGCATGTACAGCAGACAAACGACCTTGCTACCGACGCCGCGACGTTGTACAAAAATCTGTGCGGAGATCTGGCCATTAGGGGTATGTCAAATGAAATAACAACCAAAAAAAATATTTTTTTCATGGAAAAAATTTTTGAGCTTTCATGCCTAATTTTCACATACATGATTCAAAACTTAATGTAGATGAACTACCATAAATATTGTTGCACCTTTCTGCAACACCTTGTATATGCTGCGAAGGTCGAAAAATAAAGTTTTACTATTGTTAGATATTCTCTTATCGCAACGTAGTAGCCTTTCATATGTCACCGTTAAATTATCAACACCTTCAGATTATAATCTAACACGTGAGATTATAATCTTACGGTAAGTCAGGTTAATTTGTAATCTGACGGTGTTAGATTATAATCTGACGGTTTTTACAATTTACGGTGTCACATACTTACTCGTACATATGCCCATCGAGTAAACGCTAGTCCGGCTAACGCAAAAAAAAATATACGAATGAATATTTTCAGGAACACCCATGCTTTACACCGTCCTGGATATAATTTTCACAGCTAGCTACTGCTACGTGTACCTGGTGTCCATGTTTTGGTTCATCTTCTGGAGATGCATGGAGACGGAGGATGTTCTGTTGGCGTTGATCATCTTCTCGTTGGGGACGTCCAGCCAGATCGGCTTACAAAAGATCGTCTTTATGTTTTATCACCGGTATGTAACTGTAGAATTTATAGAAAACAAGTTTTCAGAATTCCAGATGAATAAATTATAACGTGAATTATACTTTGAGGCCTGCGCTTTCTGAGCTAAAGCTTTTTCTATCCCAAAGTTTGAAAGGCCGTGGAAGCTAAATGCCGTAGACTTGTATGAAAAAAAGTTTGTCAAGATAATGAATACCTGATGAATATAATTAATTATATGATCACTTCACCAAGTCTGGTTTAAAGTCTCGCCTGAAGCGTTGACTGGTCGATCGGGAGAGCTTTAACTACAAAACTGAGGACTGTACCTACTGCAGCACAATATTTTTTAACGATTATTTTAATTTTTATTTAGAGGTATAACTATAAGTTTACTTAATTGCAATTTTATAACTTGAAATATGAATAATATTTCTGAATATGAATATTTCAGATTGAAATTGACGGAGCTGGCCAGACAGTGCCTCGATAGCTACGAACTAGTAGCACCAGGTTCTCGATTTATGTCCAACCTTACCAACACTCTCAGAACTGTGAAAAAACGAGCCATAGTGTTCTGGAGCGTCATCGTGGGCAATGGTTGTTTGTACATCTTGAAACCTCTCATTCTACCCGGGAAACATTTGATGGAAGACGATTTCATATTTCTGGGTAACTACATCTATTAAATACTAAATTTCCTATATCTAACATATAACGCTATGGTTGGTTTTACAACGAATGCTGACAATTTGTTCCGCAGGTCTCGAGCCCATGTTTGAAACTCCCAATTATCAAATAGCATTCACGTTAACAGCAATGGGGGATTTGGTCACTGTGTATTTTCCATCAAACGCCACAGCATTCCAGATTGTCATCAGCGGATATATCGAAGCCCAGATGCTTGCATGGAGCGATGAACTTTCAAATCTTTGGGATGACGCTACCAAATACTACACTGAGTGTAAAACCATTGAAAGAAACGATACCAACAGTAATTTGGGACACTGCATTAAGCAAAAAGACATTATCATTAACGATTATATAAGTCATCGACTTAAATACATAATTAAAGCTCATGCAACAAATCTCAGTATGTTCAAAGGTCTTGAAGAAGCTTTTCAAGGAGTGATAGCCGTAGAATTCGGTTTACTTGTAATAGGTCTTATAGCAGAGCTGCTAGCAGGGTTAAAGAACACTTACATGGAAGTTCCATTTGGATTGATGCAGGTTGGGATGGATTGTTTTATTGGGCAGAAGGTAGCAGACGCTAGCTTGTTGTTTGAAAGAGCGGTGTACGAATGTAAATGGGAACGCTTCAACCAGGTTAATATGAAGGAGATTGTGACAATGCTGATGGTATCTCAGAGAACCTTGACCTTGTCAGCTGGTGGGATCACTACATTGAATTTTGTCAGCTTATTAGCGATTTTTAAAATGATTTATTCGACTTATACAACATTTAGCGCGATGATCACATAAGTCGGTAAAATAAAATTACGATTTTATAAAATGCCTATGTGATAAAGTAAATTTCTCATACCCATCAAATATAGCTTAAACGTCATTTAAATTGGTCGAGCCGTTTCGGAGAAGGATGAACACCAACACCGTGACACGAGATTTGAGAGATGGCAGGCTTTTAATTGCTTCTAATTTTAAAGACTGGGAAAGAGGCACATGAATTTATGTTAATCACCTTTGTAATCAGCCCACACTGGTTCTCTGCTGGACATAGGTAGTTAGTAGGACTTGTTTTTTTGTTTTTTTTTAAGTCTTTATTAATTTTCATAAGTATTTACAATAGTACAAATTACCAGTGTCTAATCCTAGTAGTACAATGCAACGAAGTATTTTGTTTAGTAGACACGCAGGTCCATGTAAAACTTTCAGCTGGAGATTCATCAAATTAATAGGTAAATGTATGTGTGATAGTTTGTAATAAGTTACGGTTGTTTAGAAAAGTTTATGTAAGCTTTAGTGTATTATGCATTACATTTAGTTCATTATGTGGTTAAATTATAGCTAAAAATAATAACGAACCCAAGTAGGTTGCGTATTTTTAGTAATGTGGGTAATTCGTTTGTAATAAATTTACTGAGGGTAATATTGGAACAATGTTTGGCGTCAGCGAGCGGTTAGGCGACAGGAGCTAGTGAGCCAGTTATTCACACGGCTCACTAGCTTCTGTAGTTATTAGGATGGCCTTTCCTATAACGGCAATCGAACAGATCTTCGGCTTTACGTTTCTTACCGCCTCGGTATTTTAACTTTTAAACTTTATTATAACTCGTCACTCCCTCTATTTTCATGACCTCCTATACAACCTTTACCGATTCGCGGTCACTATTCCAGAACTTGTCAACCACAACGGTTATCGGTTCCACGACAGACATGCCCAGCATAATTCCACTTCTGTTTGCTAAAGCGCTGAGCTATGTCGATGACCTTAGTTCTCGAACGAATTAAGTACCTCATTACAAATTCAATCCCTCATTTTCTCCTTGTCCTATAATAGACTACAGGCCCGTGAACAAAATTTACGGGTCAAATTAACCACCAGGAGACCTATGTAGGATGATAGAAAGGTGTAAAGTATTAAGATTCAGCACTATACCGTCACTTGTAAGCTGTCCAACTGAGTGTAATTGAAGAAGGGGGTTGCAACCCTCTACCATTTCTCCTTGTCACATGATTTTTGTACCGCAATGCTAAATAAAGGATTAGAAGAGGTATTGAAACTGTATGGAACCAATGCCATACTTAATCAAATGACCAAATTTACTCTGTAAATTACTCGTACTCTGTAAATTTTTCCGACAAACTAATAATTAAAAATTTAGATTTTTTATAGTTTCAATACCTCTTCTAATCCATTATTTCACAATGCCGTAGAAAAAACATCCGACAAGGAGAAATGATCGAGGATTGCAACCCCCCCTCTTCAATTGCACTCAGTTGGACAGCTTACAAGTGACGGCATACTGCTGAATCTTATTACTTTATACCCTTCTATCATCCTACATAGGTCTCCTGGTGGTTCATTTGACCCGTAAATATTGTTCACGGGCCTGTAAGTAGTCTAATTAATTACATAAATAAAATAAAGACAATTTGCACAATGAAATTGAGTATAAGAATGAGTAACCTTCATACAATTTTAAAACCACCATTTACGTTGAATTAAAATGTAGTATTATGTATGTCGTTTGAATTTAATTAGTTTATGAATCAGTAATAAGCTGTATTCATTTAAATTTGGCTACTTATTAAAAAGTAAACCTATGTAATTATGACTTTATTTTAAAACTACATGTTATAGTTAACTAGTAATTAGTGATTACACTAAGTTTACATAAAAAACCGGCCAAGTGCGAGTGGGACTCGCGTACGAAGGGTTCCGTATCATCCTATCCTACTTATCCTACTATAATATTATAAATGTGAATGTATGGATGTTTGGATGTTTGTTGCTCAATCACGTCCTAACGTATGAACGGATCGGGCTGAAATTTGAAACACAGATAGATTATAGTCTGGAAGAACACATAGGCTACTTTTTATCCCGGAAAAACAACGGGAACAACGGGAACGGGAACTTCGCGGGTAACACCGCGAGGCGCTTCTAGTACTTAATATAGTTTTAAATACATACTTATTATACATAGAAACACCCAGACACAGTGCAAACATAGCCTATGTGTTCTTCCAGACTATAATCCATCTGTGTTCTAAATTTCAGCCCGATCCGTTCATACGTTAGGAGGACGTGATTGAGCAACAAACATCCAAACATCCAAACATCCATACATTGACATTTATAATATTAGTAGGATAGGATTATATCAGCTATCTGGCCGCCATCATACAAGCTTTGCTTAGTTTGGGGTCAGATGGTGTTGTGTGTGAATCGTCCACCAATATACCTATATTTATTTATAATGTTCTGACGCGAATATTAGTTAAAAAAAGCTTTTGAAACTCTATCTACTGTGTTACAGAACTTTGCTGCAATTTTGTATTTTGATATTTTTATTGGAAGTCGTCACAAACGTAGAATATGTCAAAATATGCTGACTTTGCTCAACATTTTTACTGGCATTTATTTGGCTCGCGTAAACCTTGAGGACTGTTTGAAATACGGCCGTTGTTTAACCCTAGATAATTATTACGAACAAGCGAATAAAAAGGGGTAATCTAGGCTTCTAGTACACAAACTCGTAATTAACCTCAAAACCACATTTGTGATTTAAAACTAATCCATGGGTTCAGTTGATTACATTCTGTTGGTCAGCATCGACCCTTTCCAATATCTAATTTATTTTAAAAACGCTACGCAAACTTTTTTATAATTTGAAAAAAAAAAACAAACATTCAACCTTTTTAAAGTAACTAATTAAAATGTTTATAGGAAAGTGGAAAAGTTAAGGATTCTCGCAATCACGGTAAGCAAGCACCTGGAAGTAAAAAAAAAAGTTATAAAACTGTGTACTTTTTTATTTTACTGATACCTTTTAGGCGGAGAGTAGGAAGATCTTGATAATGGCTCATAATGAATTCAAACGAAAGTGTTAGATTATTAAAAAAGTTTTCTACTACCTTCAGCGGAGTGTTATAAAACGGTACCTTTTTTATCGACACAATTTTGTGTTATCTACAAACAAACAACTATAGAAAAGGGCGTTTTTAGGGTTCCGTAAAAAGTAAAAACGGAACCCTTATAGAATCGTCATGTCTGTCTGTCTGTCTGTCTGTCTGTCTGTCCGTCCGTATGTCACAGCCACTTTTTGCCGAAACTATGAGAACTACACTGTTGAAACTTGGTAAGTAGATGTATTCTGTGAACCGCATTAAGATTTTTACAAAAGTTTTTTAAAAAAACAAAAATTAGGGGTACCCCCTATACTGAGAACTGAAGCTCAAAAATGTTTTTTTCATCAAACCTACACGTGTGGGGTGTCTATCGATAGGTCTTCAAAAATGATGTTGAGGTTTCTAGTTTAACTTTTGTCTACACTGAATAACTTGCGCGAGAGACGCTTCCAAAGTGGTAAAATGTGTGTCCCCCCCCCTCTAACTTCTAAAGTAAGAGAATGAAAAAACTAAAAAAAATATATGTTGTACATTACCATGAAAACTACCAACGAAAATTAGTTTGAACTCGATCTGATGAGTAGTTTTTTTTAAGTACGTCATAAATACACTATTATTAAAACTTCGATGAAAGTTACAACGAACTACAAGAACTATGTGTACTATGTATATTATGTTACTTGCTGGAACGGAACCCTTCATGGGCGAGTCCAACTCGCACTTGGCTACTTTATTTTTTTTAATAAAGAGTTATGAGACGAGCAGGTCATGTGCCTGATGGTAAGCAACATGCCTGCCACATAACAGCACAGTGACACGCAGCTATTGGAACATGAAGAGCCCAAATCATTACCTAGCACTGCACTGCGCTCGTCACCCAGAGATATAAGATCTTTTATCTCTATGCCCTGTAATTTCACTGGAAGCAATGCCCTTCAAACTGGAACACAGTAACGTTTGCACATTACTGATTGGCGGATGGCAGCGGATTGGCAGATTTTTACAGCAGCCAACGAAAATCTCATAATACCCCCGTTTACATTATTCCAGTCCAGCGACCGAATCCAGCGCTGGATTGCTTACTGGAATAATGTAAACCGGCACTGGAATGCATTGGCACTGGATTGATGCATTCCAGTGCCGGTTTCCATAATTCCAGTAAGCAATCCAGCGCTGGATTCGGTCGCTGGACTGGAATCATGTAAACGGGGTATTATGAGTTTTTCGTTGGCTGCTGTAAAAATCTGAGATGCATACCTAATGGGTACTTTCATTACTGGCAAACATTTAAATTGTGTAACCTAGTACTCTTGGAGTTCGCCTGGGGAAGTACCACACCTTTGCCAGTTATTCTACCGTCAAACAGTAATGTGCAAACATTACTGTGTTCCGGTTTGAAGGGAAATGTTTCCAGATAAATTACAGAGCTTAGAGACATGATATCTTAGATCTATGGGTGACGAACGCAGTGCAGTGCTAGGTAATGATTTGGACTATTCATGTTCCAATAGCTGAGTGTCACTGTGCTGTTATGTGGCAGGCATGTTGCTTACCATCAGGCACATGTCCTGTTCGTCTTCTCACTCTATACTATAAAAAAACCTAAAATTGAAACCAATTACATTAGGAGTTTTATAAATGTTTAATTTAATTAATACTTAGTTGTTACGGGAGCGGTACGCTGCGATAGTCTCTTTAACTCGACCTATTTTCAACAGAGCCATTCAAAATTACTCTTTGAATGACCTCTTACATTGCCATTACCATTGGAGAAAGAAAGAAGTTACCAGCTATCATCAAACATGTGGCACTCTGTTCGAGAATATGGGCTGTCCCGGTGCGAGCTACCCACCATGCTGTCTAATGTGGCGATATTCCTACGAGTCCTGACTCTCAAAATTGATCCGCGGAACGAAAAACGTAAGTAATGTGAAATGGCTGGAACTCATCAGAACCCAAGGACTTGGAACCTGGGAAGTATGTACCTACCCTTTGAAACAAAATAATTAAAATTGAGTAATCTGTGAATACACACAAAAATAATCTATTTTCTACAAAAACCGACTTCGATATGAAATTAGATTCAGAATTTGACCAAATTTCATACGAATCCATCCACTCTGTCGTCTAAATAAATGAAAGCAAATAGTAGTTTTTTGTTCATATTTTCCAAGCCGCCTCACTGATTTCGGTAACATTTGTATGAGATCACCTCTGAACTATGATCTACCAAAAAAAATAACAATCAAAATTGATTTACAATTGGCGGATCTATCGCGTAACTAACATACAAAAAAACATACAACCGAATTGATTACCTCCTCCTCTTTTAAAGTCGGTTAAAAACGATTACAAAAATTGATACGAAAAAGTCTCTTAAAAAAAAATTGCCAGTCATAGGAACTCCCGATAGAAGTGAAAACTTATAACTCAGAATTTGATAGCTTACCTTGGAAACTACACGGGTGTAACCGGAGGGCGTGGCCTCGCCATCTTGGCATAGCCATCTAGAAATGCGTCAGCTTTTCCCATTGGCTGATGTGGTTCTAGATGGGTATGTCATGATGGCATGTCCACGCCTTTTCAGCATTTCCCATTGGCTGACGTATTTCTAGATGGCCAATAGCCATGGTCCCGAGTTTACCCGAAGCTTTCTTATCATACCCGAGCGTGACGAATGAATTCAATTCACAGCCCACGACGAAGTCTGTCTAGGCGCGCCTAAAGAAGTTTTACTTCAAAAAAATATTTAAAAACTGTTGTCTATTTTGTACAAGATCCAGTTAGATTTAGTATAATTCAGCCCTATAACTTACGCTCGGCCCAAGACCGTTCCAAAAGGTTAGATATAGAAGTGGGTATGGTCATGGATTCAAAAACTTCGTTGAGTACTTGAAAGTTCGTCCCGTAAAGGCCGAAAGGGTCAGAGAGTTGAAAATTCGTCTGGGAGTTAGTTTATACAAACTAGTGTTTGAATTATTACTAAAGGTCTCATCACTGTCGGGCACACGACGAATCTTAGCAGAAAATCAGGCTAATAATTTTGAGTTTAGAAATTTGTAAAGCCGAAAATCGAATAATTTTGAGTCAACAAGTTTTTGAGCCGAAACGCCTAGAAACATTAAATTTTGCGCAAAGGTTGGTTGTAGGTGACGTACACGAGCGCTCTCTCAGAAATTACAAAAATCATCACCTGAAGATCATTTGGGTATATAGGATTGGTTGAACAAAAAGATAGAAGAGTTCTACATAATTATTACCCAAGTAGATTTATGGGTTCCGGATTCCTCTGACTGAGGCTGCGTCTGGGATCCATCCAGCCAGGCCTTTCAATGTAGTCAGATTATGAGCTACATTTGCTCAGATGTGGACAAACACGTATTTTAAAATTTTATCGACAGCGACCGAAGTATAATTGCCGACCCTGAATGTCCGGGATTTGGGAAATCTGTGTCCAACACCGGTAACTATGAGTACTACACGCGACGATATATACCTACCCTGGTTGTACCTAAACAATAAAAGCAGTCTCAACTTCAGATTAACGTTTTCTTTTAACATCAGCTGTAATTAAAATGTACTAGAATAATATAGAAAAACTTAAAAAATATATCATTCCACTTTATTGCCCGAGTAGGTATTATCTGTCAGAAATAAATAAATAAATTATGGCATGGGCGCTCCATTGTAGACAGGGGCAGGGATGGTACTGAGCAGGACACATGTGTCGTAAGCAAGACCAACTATATTATTATGTGCAAAAAGCACCTCTGAGTCCCGCAGTGTAAACGGCCAGTACGTCGGCCCAGAAATAGGTGGAAAGATGATCATTTGTAGTCTTCACAACAGGGATCGGCTCACAATAGCTCTCGATATAGACCATTGTAGAGAGAGAAGATAAGCCTTAGCTCACCATTGAAGCAACGTACGCCATAGTAAAACATTGGTAATAATAATAATAATAATCATCATCCACCAGCAACTTGCTATTAGATACGGCCTTGTCGAGCCCGAGGTGCCGTATTATAAGTACGCACCTCTGCCAGTTCTCGAGAATGGTCGTGCGTTGCTCTACTGGGACCGCTCTATCATCACGGACAGGACTATTGTCGCCAATAAGCCTGATATCGTGCTGGTAGACCGGTCTCAGCGTCGGGCTGTGATCGTCGATATCACCATAATGACGAGAACCTCGTGAAAGCTGAGAAGGACAAGCTGAGCAAATACCTTGACTTGGCTCACGAGGTTACCGCCATGTGGGATATTGATTCGACGATCATAGTCCCAATAGTCGTGTCGGCAAACGGCCTTATAGCGAAAAGTCTCGACCAACATCTTAAGAGACTTTCGCTAGACGGTTGGGTCAAGGGTCAGATACAGAAGGCGGTCATCCTTGACACAGCGCGCATCGTCAGGAGGTTCCTCAGTCTGCAGCCCTACACCGGTAGCTTGGGCCCTGCCCCGCTGCTGGCGGCTATCTAGGTTTAAGTTTTTATAATGTTTTTATGTTCTTTTATTTAAATATTGTAAAAACTTAGATTTAAGAAAAGAAAAAACCCATGAATAATAATCCGGTCCAGCGCTTTCATCGTCCAGTCTTTTTAACATTATCATTACTACTAAACGTTCCCACTGCTGGGACTCGGGGCCTTCTCTCGCAAGGAGGCTTTTTAACAGCCTATAAACTAACTAACTAGCCTAAACTTTACCCAACAAAATCATGGGTAAATACTAAGTATAGAATTAATTCCCAAAACACACCATAAACTTCCAGGTATACCCGTAACTTTCTACATGATAACTATAGCGTCAGCCGCGTGTTATTTCTACGTGTACCTGGTGTCGATGGTGTGGTACGTGGCGAGGTGTGCCCAGGACGGGGCCGTGCTGGCGGCGCTGATCGTGCTGTCCCTGGGGGTGTCCAGCGAGATCGGGACGGTTAAACTGTGTTGCATGCTCTGCTATCAGTCAGTATTACCTTCACTTCTTTTTACCAAACAGCTTTAAAATTGGCAGTCACAGGAACTGCAGACAGTAGTGAAAACTTTAACTCGGAATTTGAAAGTTTACTTTGGAAACTACGCGGTTAAAACCGGAGGGCGTGATCATGAGCAGGGCGTGATCGGGATGATAGCCTATGGCCATGATCCCGATTTTACCCGAAGATTTCTAATAATTCCCGAGCTTGAGGTTAGAATTCAATTCACAGCCCACGAAAAATCTGTCTGAGGTGCGCCAGAAAAGTTCACTTCAAAAAATTCACGATAATTTGTTATTGTCATACACCACTCACGCAACTGAATCATTGAGCCCAAGCACAGTGTTAAGATAACATTGACTGTCTGTGTAAAGAGGGTCGTCTAGAAGGGATCGCTTTTAGAGTGCTTAAATTGTTTCAAGTTGTGAATCCTATATTAATATTATAAATGTGAATGTTTGGATGTTTGTTGCTCAATCACGTCCTAAGGTATGAACGGATCGGGCTGAAATTTGGAACACATATAGATTATAGTCTGGAAGAACACATACTTTTCATCCCGGAAAAACAACGGGAACGGGATCTTCGTAGGACATGTGCCTGATGCTAAGCAACATGCCTGCACAACAACATAATAGCACAGAGACACGCAGCTATTGGAACATGAAGAGTCCAAATCATTACCTAGCACTGCACTTCGCTCGTCGCTTTTTGTTTATCTCTTAAAATTGTTTTTTCTTGGAATTTCCTCGTATTTATTATTAAAGGAAACTGTATCCATTCCAGAAAAAAGGTGAGGCATATTGTTGCCCAAAGTCTATCCAGTGACGCTCTTGTTATTCCGACTAGCAGGTACCCAACTCTCTTTTAACTATCTTTATTTTGGTTTATTATTTAAGCATAATATTACAGTACCTGGTTGACCGAACTTTGCTTGGTTTTTTTGAAATTATATTTAGGCAGATTAAAATCCGTTACGTAGTTTTAAAGATCTAAGCATACATAGGTATACCGAGGTCTCCTGGACGTCTACTCTCTTTCGACGAAAACGTAATTTCGAAATAAACTCGCGACTTTACAACTCCGATTTTACTTCGATCCGTTGTTTTATCCGTTTAAATGTTCTAAGTTTACTTTAATTAGAGTATGGTTAGAACATTTAAACGTCAAACAATGCTGTATCGGACGAAACCAAGTAGAACGAGAGCAGGAAAGTCGCGAGCTTTTTTTCGAAATTACGTTTCCATAGAAATAGAGGACGTCTACTCTCTTTCGACGAAAACGTAATTTCGAAATAAACTCGCGACTTTCCAACTCCGATTCTACTTCGATCCGTTGTTTTATCCGTTTAAATGTTCTCAGTTTATTTTAATTAGAGTATGCTTAGAACATTTAAACGACAAACAATGCTGTATCGGACGAAACCAAGTAGAACGAAAGCAGGAAAGTCGCGAGCTTTTTTTCGAAATTACGTTTTCATAGAAATAGAGTAGACGTCTTGAACCCGAGGGCGCCCTTCTACCGTCTGAGCTATTTAGCAGATATAGCATAGCAGATGGTGGCGAAATTTGCTATCGTATTTTCTAATGATATTGTTAGAGTTTTTCATTGACTGAAAAAGCACATAAAATGTATTTTTTTAGTAATGCAATCTAGCTAGATCGATTTATTGTCCCCGAAACCCCCTGCATACATGATTTCATGAAAATCGTTTGAGCCGTTTCCGAGATTCAGCTGCAGATTATATATATATATACACAAGAATTGCTCGATTAAAGGTATAAGATAGTACCTACTTATATGACGAATTTCTATATTTTCTAGGTTTCACAATAATCTAATGAGGACCCTAAGATTCGTTAAGAGAAGAGCTATGTTCTTTTGGATAGTTTTGATTGGAAACGGCGTGGTGTACATTGCAAAACCAATATTCCTGCCGGGCCGCCATTTGATGGAGGACATTTTTGTTATTTACGGTTCGTATTGACTTAGCTTTCATCAGTACTAAGTTGCCCCACGCGGGTTAACAACCACTAACATTAACGGGTAATCTACTTATTACACGTTTAATTTCGTTCAAATTCTTTCAGTCGTTGCAGAAACACATGGGATCTAATATACATACATATTTATGTACTCACAAACGCACAAATTATCGCTTTCGTAAAATTAGTGTATTTTTGTACAGGGTTACAGACGATAGGTCTGAAATCACGGAATAAAATCTGCTATTTCATACAAAGACTTGATAACTATTAACGAACCCTTTCCGTGAAGTGTAATTTTGTATGAAATATGTAAATAGCGAAGGTTTTTTTTAAACAAAGAGTGACGAGACGAGCAGGACATGTGCCTGATGGTAAGCAACATGCCTGCCACATTTTTTTTTTTAAATAAAGAGTGACGAGACGAGCAGGACATGTGCCTGATGGTAAGCAACATGCCTGCCACGGAAGTGCAAAGTTTCCTAAATAGCCCGTGGATTTTAATGAAGTTAAATATCTGTTTTGGATTTTATTTAGCCAATTTAACTGGCTCATACTAGAAATGTAAATTGATTTATTTTATTTACGTAAATGTTTCATGACCATATTTTTTCAGATTATATGTTTTTGTTAGATTAAGGGTTCCAAGGAACCCTTAATCTAACACGTGCGAAACTCAATTTGTACGTGAGCAGCTGCATGCTGGCTACCCCTAGAGTGTATATAAAAAATGCGGGAGCCAGAAGCTCAAGGGAGGTCCTGGGCTCTCAGCGGTCAGCCCTACTCAGGGCTGACCGCAGAACTTCTGGCCGGAGCCTACCCAGAGTCAAATCTCAGTGATAGCCCCTCATCGGATCGACAACATACATAATCAGTACGGAAATTCTTGTATGCATTGTAATAACAGATTTAAAACAACATTACAATACAATATACTCGTACGCGAACAATTTCCTATGGCTGCGTTCTGGCGTTGTATATAATGGAAAGACGCGACGCGAGCATCCACGTTACAAACTATACACGACCAGTACGCAAAACTCTGGTATGGTTTGTAACAACCGATTTTAAAACAACATTACAATATATACGCGAGCAGTTTTTATGGCTGCGTTCTGGGGTTGTATAGAATGGAAAGAAGCCACGCAGCTATTGGAACATAAAGAATCCAAATCATTACCTGCACTCTATCATCACTGCACTGCATTTCTGGTGGTTACATTTCTAAACCGTTTGGTGTAGAGACATTGGGCCCGTGGAGAGCATCATATTTTTAAAAACCTTTTTGGATCGCTTAGCCGATGCAACACGTGACCAAAATGTTGGCCTTAATTTGGCCCCACGTATAAGTATTGCCATTTAGTGTTAATGCCGCCAGTATTTTTAGCACACTTCTGGGCTTGATCATCTTGATTATCTCTAGACCTTCAAAACCATGGATAATTCAGATGTTTAGTGTAGTTCTTATTTAGTGTTCTTATAAAAGGCAAAGTTGAGTTTTTTTTTTTAATAAAGAGTGACGAGACGATCATGACATGTGCCTGGTGGTAAGCAAAATGCCTGACACATAACAGCACAGTGACACGCAGCTATTGTTAGATGAAAATCCAAATCATAACCTAGCACTGCACTGCGCTCGTCACCCAGAGATCTAAGATATTATAATATCTCTAAGCCCTGTAATTTCTCTGGAAATATTGCCCTTCAAACCGAGTTTATTTATTTAGAAAAATGTTAGTAGTTGAAAAAAACTAGTGCTAAATCAAGTAAAATTCACAATTATTATTTGTTTCACATAACACCATCTAGCGTCAAACTAAGCAAAAGTATGTACTCTGAAAGCCAGATAGCCAAAATAGTGTTTTTATGATACACATTAATTTGGTCATAGATTTTTTTTGCTACGCACATCTTTGAATTTAATAATATCTTGGTGGAATACTTACTTATCTTTCCTTACCTTTGTAATTTTTACTTCCTCTACAGGTCTGGAGCCAATGTTTGAATCCCCAAACTACGAAATCGCTTTCATCGTCATGGCCATAGGCGTGTGTGTGACGGTGTACCTCCCTGCCAACATCACCGCCTTCCTCATCATCATCTCCGGCTACGTGGAGGCACAAATGCTCGCTTGGAGCGAAGAACTGGTCCACCTCTGGAACGACGCTGAAACGCAGTACACAGCAATCACCGACAAAGACACAAACAATTCAATAGATGATAAAAATGAAATAATCAACGAATTTATAAGAAAACGTCTCAAAGTAATCATAACGGGACATTCGACAAATCTAACAGTGTTGCGACAAATAGAAGACGTATTTAGAACTGCCATTGCGGTTGAATTTTTGTTACTGATAGTAGGATTAATCGCAGAATTGTTGGGGGGCTTAGAAAACACGTATATGGAGATTCCCTATGCCTTAATGCAAGTGGCGATGGATTGCTTGACCGGACAGAGGCTTATAGACGCCAGTTTGGTGTTTGAAAGAGCTGTGTACAACTGTCGCTGGGAAATTATGGACACGAGAAACAAAAGAACTGTGCTTATGATCTTACAGACCTCACAGAAAGAAATGATGCTCACAGCTGGAGGGATGTCCACGCTCAGTTTTACAAGCTTTATGGCCGTTATTAAGTCTATTTATTCGGCGTACACGACTCTCAGATCGACTGTAAAATAAGAAATAAGTTTAATCATTCGATAGATGTGTCGGTTAGTGGGTGACGCATAGGTATCTTCGAAAGATCTATCTTGGAACATACTGATTTTTTCACAATATTTTTTTTCGCCTTTATAACTGATGTTGACGACAAATTCTACTCGTAGGCTGGCTGGATTCGAACCCACAACACCACGATTGTAAAATCGGGCGTACTTGCTACTAGGTTTTTGATGCTATGTTTTATTTCTTAAGCTGAAAGAGTCAACTGTCAAATTTTCAAAACAAACATCCCTAGGAAAACGAACCGATGTTTTTTAAAAGTGTGGCACCGATAACAAGAGCGTATGGAGTAGCCATAGTCCCTCCGTGTCCTTGTATAAATGTAAAGTTGTCAATATTGCTTATATTTAATGAGTACAGCTATAAGGTATGTCAAGGTAGACATATTTACAATATTGTAAAAGCTGTGCTACAGTCCCACTACTATACTGAAAGTTTGTATGGTTGTTTGGTTGTATGGACGTCCATACAACCATAAAAACTACTCTTTCATACAAAAAGTCATGAATGTAACTGGATGAAATGGAACATATGATAGGTCTTAATGTGGAACAACAAATAGACTACATTTTATAACTGGAAACTATGCGGATAAAACCGCAGACGAGCACTAGTATAACACTAAAACGATTAAGTTCAATTAATGGCGTTTTATTTTACTATTATCAGTCACGCATCACATGAAAATGGAACAAATACAAAGATAGGCTCTTGATAAATACAAATTAATGAATTAAAGATCAATGGTCACAACACATGATAGATTAACACTTACTGGTAAAATTTTAAATAAAGTAACAAACAGATTTTTATTAAAATGAGTTTTAACATTTTCATTTTTTTCATTTTCATTAACAATTTTCAATTATTTTCATAAACTAATGTAAGTATTTCAACCAAAGATGGTAGGCAAGACCAGCACAGCGCACTTCACAGCTCTGATAAATTTTAGTACGTAGTAGTATAGTTACACTTTATCTTCTAAGTTAATTTTAAACAATGCTATTCAATATAATGCCGTGTCATGCGTACAGAACCAAATTCAAGTTACGTAAAACAGAAAACATAAACTGTCATGATAAAATTGCTACCTTCAATAATAAACAGGAAATAGAACCATCAATTGGGTGAAATCAACCCCCTAACTGATACAAAACACTTCAGATTACAGCTTAGTGTCCATTCTAATAACTCAATAGTCGTTAACCGCAATCAAAAACAAAAAAGAAAATTATTTTTCAAGGCACAGTACCTACCAATTAGAAAAGGTAATAAACTCAAACAGACAATCAACGAAAATCATACTTTGCCTAGGTCTGCTATTACACACACTTTAAGGAACTGAAAACCTAGCAATTAAGTAAATTGCACGGAGTTTTAGTGGACACAATTTTGATATAAGGACTTTTTAAGGACCATACCATGAAAACTATTGGTTGGATTCCTTTCTAAGGTAACAGATACTCGTACATAATGAAGTTTCTACATTTCATAAGAAAGTTCGGTTTAGAACACTGTGATTTACCGACGATGATGTGGAATTTGTCTTTCTTGTTACGAGCTCTTACTCTTGATATTGATGGTAAAGGTAAGTAAAATCACCCATCTATTCAATTTTCTTCTAAGGTTCTGCGTTCGACCTCACTTTTCAATGTATCGTGGTGGATAGGATCTATAATGTCTAAACATGGGCTACACAGACTTTGGAAGATGTGACGGAGATTGGATTAAAGACTGAGTGGATATCAGGTCTTTGGTCTTCCACTATGGGCTAGCTCACCCCTGTTGCCTACCAATCCGGTTGCAGAGCACCGGGAGAACGACACACCGATATACCCTCACTCCTCCCATTCGGTCACATCACGTCCACCATCAAGCATTGGTGACTACGCAACGGTGCAGTAGGCAGGGAGAACGGCGCACCGGTACCGATAGTAATACCGGCCCTTCTCTCCTGCCGCGGTCTCTACTTCACAGCCGCAATGCCCAGTTGCGTGGCCTGCGCCGTACAACTCACTGCTGTCCGTTCCGCTGTCTGCTTGATGCCAAAATCTAGATGAGAGGCTCTACATCAGATCTGAACATCCGCGCTCCACGAGCTCTCTTCAGGGAAGGATCTGATAAGTAATTGGCCAGATAAGAATATCAACCAAGTAACTTCCCAAGTCCAAGATGATGTTTGATAAACTGTGTTTACTAATTAAAGTTTTATAACACGTAAAGCAAACCCCCTTTTATAACCCTTTTTGAAAATAGCGTCGACGGAGGAGTATTAAATTTTCCACACGTATAGTTTGTACAGATGAGTGCAGAATGCTAATACCTATTTTTTTTATTATACATAATAAATACATTAAATTAATATAACAACGTTGCACACACTGCCATGTATTTTACATAATCTTTACGCATAAAAACTATTTTGTTTATTTAAATTATTATGGACGAATATCGACCATAATGCGACGCCATGTGGCAGTCGCAGGGAATGCACGCCACGAATTGATTTGTTTTGCACTCGAGGTCGCGTTATAATTCTAGTCTTCTATTTTCTCAAACTCAAAGGTGACTGACATAGTGATCTATCAACGCACAGCCCAAACCACTGAAGGGATCGGGCTGAAATTTAGCATGCAGGTAGTTGTTATGACGTAGGCATCTGCTAAGAAAGGATTTTGATAAACTCTACCTCCAAGGGGGTGAAATAGGGGATGAACGATTGTACGAAACTTTTTATTCCTTGGACAAATTCGATGAAATTTCAGTTAAAGTGACGTATTACGTGTGTAAAGGTACGTATTGCAGCATCTATCAAAATTCAATCCTCAAAGGGGTGAAATAAGGGATGAAAGTTTATAGAGAAACTTTTTATTTTTTGGACACATCTTCTATCTATCTATCTTCTATCTATATATATAAAACTCAAAGGTGACTGACATAGTGATCTATCAAAGCACAGACCAAACCACTTAAGGGATCGGGCTGAAATTTAGTATGCAGGTGCACCTTTGAGTTTTATTTGTATAGATTTTTGGACACATCTTCTATCTATCTATCTTCTATATAATATAATCTATATATCTATATATATTATATAAAAGCGAAAGGTCACTCATCAAGGAATCTCAGAAACTATAAATGCTAGGAATCTGAAAATGTGCATGGAGGTCCCTTATAGCACGTAGGCGCTCGCTAAGACGGGGTTTTGCGAAATACAACCCCTAAGAGGATGAAACAAGGGATGAACGGTTGTATGAAAATTCGTCATTTTTAAAGTTATCAAATTTTGTATCTAGACAATTTACACGAAGCAATTTTAAATGTTTGTTCTAGCCATTTTGTAATTTCAAACTGTACGGGGGTGAAATTAGGCTTGAAATGGGGAATAAATGTCAATAAGGAAGTTCCCAACCGTTGAAGATAAAACCATGAAACTCTGGATTTAGGCACTTGACACGAAGCAATTGAATGTTTGTTCGAGCAATTTTGTAACTTCGAACTGTACGGGGGTGAAATTGGGCTTGAAATGGGGGATGAATGTCAATAAGGAAGTTCGCAACCGTTGAAGATAAAACCATGAAACTCTGGATACAGGCACTTGACACGAAGCAATTTAATGTTTGTTCTAGCAATTTTGTAATTTCGAACTGTACGGGGATGAATTGGAGTTGAAATGGAATTGGAATGGAATTGAAATTGTCAATATGATAGTTAGTTCCCAATCGTTGAAGATAAAACCATGATACTCTGTATATAGACACTTGGCACGCAGCAAACTGTAATTTCGAACTGTATGGGGTTGAAATTGGAGTTGATGGGGTCCGAATGTCGCTTTCAGATCTAAACAATTGAACCGATTTTGATGAAATTGTATACAATTGTTTTATTATAAGGTGTTTTAGAAACCGTAAATGTGTCTAGGTATACAAATGGGTACTGCCTGAGTCACCTTAGTATTTATTTCGCGCGGACGAAGTCGCGGGTAACAGCTAGTTTGAAATAAGTGTCCCGGACGGACGCACGCGACGGTCGCATTTTGTTTTCTGTTTGAAAAGCGTTTCCGAGGAACGGACGCCCGAATTGACTTTGTGTTACACGCGCGGTCGCGAGAACGAACTGGTGCTTGTGAAAGAAAAGGATTTCAGTGCTGGCGGAAGGAGGCCGATCAACTGACAAGTATCGTACTGGTATATACATATTTATTATAGATTTCGGACACTGGGGACAGGGTTCGTGGGAAAAGTTTAGGCATACACTTTATGAATGCGTCATTTGTCATTATTAAGATAACATCCCAATCGTTCTTATATTAGGTGGTAGCAGAGGTTTATTAATTTTAAACAGTTAAGCTAATCATTCCAGATCAGATAGTGGTGGATTCCCAGGCTGGTCTGCGTAATTTAGCCTACACAAAGTATATTTAGTGTAATTTAACTATTGTTTGCTTTATTAACTGTTTTAAGGAGTACCAGTGGTATTCTACTTCCTCGTCCTCTTATGTATTGGCTGCTTTGTTTACGTCTACGTGGTGTCCGTGGTCTGGTTCGTCTTCTGGAGGTGCATGGAGACCGGGGATATTCTGGCGGCTGTGCTGGTCTTCTCCCTGGGGATGGCCAGCGAGATCGGACCCGTGAAGTTCATTAACGCTATAATTTACAAGTGAGGTGAACAGGTTCTTTTTGACACAAATACTTACTAGTATTAATTATCATCAACAATCAGGTGAATATAGGCCTTCCTAACCTTGAGTCAAGACAACAATTTTGTCGACTCATCCAAATTATCAGCGCTCCGCTGACCTTGCCGCCTTGTTTTTTTATATTAGCAATATAAAAAAACATTTAGAATCTTGATAAATAAATACAGTACCTATAATTAGAAATTGTTCGATTCCAACATTATGCGTCAGATGTTTCCGTTCCCGTTATTCCCGTTGTTTCATTGGATAAAAAGCCTATATTTTCTTCCAGACTACAATCTAGCTGGGTTCCAAATTTCAGCCCGATCCGTTCATACTTTACGACGTGATTGAGCAACAAACATCCGAATTTCCAAACATTGACATTTGTAATATTGGTAGGGTAGAGCTGAAGACGTTTTTTGTTTGAACGCGGTAATCTCAGAAAGTACTGAAACAATGTCAAACATTATTTCACCGTTGCATATGTAGGTACGTGATTCCTGATGGCTATTATAGGCCATATACTACGAGTATTTATCACGGGCGAAGCCGTAATGTACCGTTAGTACTTTATAAGTATATTTAAATTACGTAATTTTTTGTCACAGCTTACAATACTTTTTTATGACCACCTAGGCAAAGAATAAGGAAAGTCGCGACTACTTGCCTCGCCTGCGATGCTCTTGTGACTCCAGGAACCAGATTCTCCAGAAATCTGCAGGGGACCCTGAGGAGTGTGAAGCTGCGAGCCATTGTATTCTGGGTGATTATGATGGGCAACGGAGTGGTGTATCTCGCCAGGCCTTTTTTGTTGCCCGGAAGACATCTCATGGAGGACAACTTTATATATTACGGTAAGACGTATCTGTTAACTGGACGTCTACTCTCTTTCTACGAAAACGTAATTTCGAAATAAACTCGCGACTTTCCGACTTCTATTTCGATCCGTCGTTTTATCCGTTTAAATGTTCTAAACCTACTGTAGTTAGAGTAGGCTTAGCACATTTAAACGTCAAACAATGTTCTATCGGACGAAACAAAGTAGAACAAGGGTAGGAAAGTTGTTTTTCGAAATTATGTTTTCGTAGAAAGAGACTAGACGTCCTGGTCCTTGACATCTTCGTAACGGGCAAACGTAAATTTAAGGATTCCTTATTAACTACGGAACACTTAAGGGCGTACCCCGAGCAAATGACCTTGAGTATTTCTTATCTTATCGGACACCGCAAGAAAGAGCAAGAGAGAAACAGTAGGATTTGCCGCTGTTTTACGCTCAATTTTTAGAATACACTCTTTACAAAATCAGACTTTGCTCTTTTGAAGAAAAAAAAACTACCAAAATGTTCGTAATGGAATCGTCTATCCGTTGGTGTAAGTACAAAATCAAAATAATGGAGGTTTTTTTTTTTAATTTAATTATTTAATTTTTCTTGGTTTCGTTGTGATTGTGAGGCGATTATTTAAACAATAAGTCCATTATCAAAAAAAAAACTACCATTTTGAAGCCAAGAAGTTGTAGAAATTTAATGTATTTTTTACCAGTTGATATATCTTTTGGCTATTGAGTAGATAGCTCTGAAAACTGGACAAAAAACTCGTTTTGCTGGGGGACGCACCTTAAATTACTGTGGCTAGACTGATCTTGTTTTTACTCTGCAGGTCTAGAGCCGATGTTGGAAACACCGAATTATGAAATATCGTTGATATCGACCATGTTTGGGGTTTCGTTCGCATGCTACAGCGTGGCGAACGTCACAGCATTCCTCATCCTCAGCACTGGCTACGTGGAAGCGCAGATGCTAGCGTGGAGCGAGGAGCTCACCTATCTCTGGGACGACTTTGAATCTTACGCCAATGAATTTAGTGCCCTTCAACACGGCGGCGGCGTTTATTTGAATAATAAACTTGTCAACGAATACGTTCAATCGCGACTCAAAGACGTAATAAGGGGTCATGCTCGAAATCTAGATGTGATAAAGCAAATTGAATATGTCTTCAGAGGAGTCTTTGCTATTGAATTATTGATTTTAATACTTGGACTAATATCTGAACTGCTTGGGGGTTTGGAGAATACGTACATAGAAGTGCCATATTCTTTTATACCTGTAGTAGTGGACTGCTTTACGGGACAGAGGTTGGCTGATGCCAGTTTGGCTTTTGAGAGGGCTATCTACGAGTGCAAATGGGAAAATTTCGACCGCACTAGTATGAGACTCGTTCTGCTGATGTTGCAAAGCTCTCAGAAACCGATGAATCTCTCCGCTGGTGGCTTGAAAGTCCTCAACTTCAGTTTGCTGATGTCAATCATCAGATCTATTTATTCTGCGTACACGACGCTACGATCATATACTTTGTAAATTATTGCACCAAAATAATTGTTTTTTTTTTACTTTTCTTAATATAGAAACTTTGATGTATCTTAGTAGTAGCTAAAGAGGCCTTTGAAAAGCAGCCTTAGCCCCACGAATGCCCTAGAAATGGTCCAGGAATTACAGGATCTATCCCGACTTAGCGACGGAAAGTCTATTGTAAAGAGTGTGAATTCTTTGTGGACAATAAATAGTATAATAAATAAATAACATGACATTCTGTCATTGAAAAAATGCAGCATCTAATTACCCAACGTCTAACGTTTTAGAGCTGATTTCTAGAGTTCTGTACCCAAAAGGCAAACTCGGACCCTACTACTAAGACGCTGGTGGTCGCCCGTCTGTGTGTCTGCCTGTTTGCCTGTCACCAGATTAAATCTGATAGTTACTCAGTTGGAATTTTCACAGATGATGTTTTCTGTCGCCGCTATAACAACAAGTAGGTACTAACAACAAACGTATTTACATGGTATTTACGTACCAATTGAAGTGAAAACTTCTTTTGGCTCTCCACATACAGATTTTTCGTGAGCTGTGAATTGAATTCTAGCGTCACGCTCGTTTGATAAGAAATCTTCGGGTGAACTCGGGACCATGGCCATTGGTCCATCTAGAAATAATGACGTATTTATACGGGCGTGGCCATGTTCATAGCCACGCCCTCTGGTTTCACCCGCGTAATTTTCAAAGTACGCTATAAAATTCGGTGTTATAAGTTTTCACTTCTATTGGCAGTTCCTTTGACTGCCAATTTTAATTTTGCTAGTTTTTGCTCGATATTGATAACGGCAACAAGTAAGTAGATGCTTGAAATATTCACGGGATATTTAGTTACACACACATGCATATATTCACTTTAAAATACGCAATTAAATAGGGATGTTAACACTAATCACAAATTAATGTTTAGTGGTAAAAAAAAAGTGTTAGTTTGTATTAATAGATATACATATTAAATCCATAACCTCAAACAATATTTTCAAAAACACACTGAAAACTTGGCTTAATGATAAAACTTTTTACGACTTGGAAGAATATTATGCATCTAATGCATATTTAGAAGACTAATATAACTGTAATTGATTGTCATACCTATTTTGTAAAACGTAACTAAGCCTGAATTTAATAATTTGTTTCGTGTAGTTATCTGTTTAACAGATAATAAATTCACTTAACCATTGTCTACTAATCTATTACCTACTTAATTATAAGGTAAAAAACTACCATATGTTGCACGTCCGCTAGGACAAACTGTTGATACCAAACTTTTATAACACCATCAATGTACACGGTTTTCAGCAATAAAATTTATTTAATAATAATAAATAATAAATTTCTTTATTTGCGAAAATGGGTAATTACAATAAGATCTTATAATATGTTTACATTGAGAACTCCATAATCAACCTTACGGCATGCAAATATCAGGTTGTCTATGACAATTTGCTAAAAAACATTAAATTTTTTCTTAATTTACCATTCTAAACGGCCTATTCAAGGACTACCAATTTCATTGTTATTGTTTACATTAATAAAAAACAATTATACCAAATACCAATGACCAAATTAAAAGCTCAAAAAATCGTGTTACTAGATACTGTGTATTTGCACCATTCAAGGGCTGCAAATTCCTTATTATGAACTATTCACATAATCATAAAATTGTTTAATTATTTATAACAAAGTAATAACAATAAAAGCATTCTAGTAATTAATTTAGCTATGATTCCAATGTCCACAAATAAATAAAAGCTTACAAATCATAACAAATCTGAATCTAATTTATCAGTCAGAAACTCATTAACTGTATAATATGCCTTCTCTGTCAGAAGGTATTTTAATTTATTTTTAAATAAATATATTTCTTTTATACTCAACAAACTTTCTGGCAAGCGGTTGTAAATCATAGGAGCCATGCAAAGTGCACTGTTTCCTAATAATGTTGTGCTATGCACAGGAATTCTAATTTTATGTTTATGACGCTCACTCTTTAGATTTTCAAATAATGACAAATTGTTCCGCACAAACATTACACATTCATATATATATAAGGAAGGCAACGTTAAAATTTGTAATTTGCGGAAATGAGGTCTACACGATTGCCTTTGACGCAGTTTGCTGATAGCCCGGACACATTTCTTTTGTGATCTGAAAACCATATGCCTTCCTGAGCTATTGCCCCAAAATATAATACCATATCGAAGCAGCGACGAGACATTTCCATTATAGGCTGATAATAAAGTAGGTTTACTTGCTCTCTTTGATAACATATGGAGTGCGTATGAATATTGATTTAGCCTTGAACATACGCTTTCGACCTGATTTTTCCAGTTTAAGTTACAATCAAGATGTAAACCTAGGAATTTCGTTGCGTCTATTGTTTCGATTTTATTTCCGGAATAAATAACATCAAGTTTATCTAATTTGTTAATTCTATTCCTGAATGTCATTAGTTTTGTTTTGTTAAGATTTATTTTTAAATTATTAATTTCTAACCAATTCAGGATACTGTCTAGAGCCTTCCTAATTTCATTTTCAACGCATGAAATATTCGTACCAATGAATAATACCGTACTATCATCCGCAAATAATACAGTCGGGTGTTTCGTTACCTTTGGCAGATCATTAATGTAAATTAAGAAAAGTAGCGGGCCTAACACGCTGCCCTGTGGTACACCATATTTAACTTTTTCGTATTTCGACGTATATGTGAACTCCCGTTTTGAATCGGAGCAAATTTTGCATATTTGTGTGCTCTGTTGACGGTTTGATAAATAAGATCTCATAAGGTCGTGCACATTGCCTCTAATACCGTACGCCTCTAGTTTGTCTAATAATATACTGTGATCGACAAAATCAAACGCTTTAGTAAGATCCATATAAAGCGCGCATACTGGTAATTTAGCATCTAAATTAGTTAAAATAGTTTCTATAAAACTGTAAATTGCTAAATTAATACCTTTCTTCTTTCTGAAGCCTAATTGCTCGGAGGCGAATAACTTGTTCTGTTCAAAATAACTGTAAATATTTTCATACATGGTCTTTTCAAAAATTTTAGAGAAAATAGGGATTAAAGCTATCGGCCTGTAACAATTCAAATCAAGCTCGTCACCTTTTTTGAAAATAGGTTTAATTATTGTTTTTTTAAGTCTTTCCGGAAAAACACCTTGTGATATGCTCGCATTGACTATGTAGCTAAGTACGTGGGAAATGGTACCTGAAACGTGCTTAATTACTTGTGTAGTTATACCGTCATATCCAGAACTTTTTGTATTTTTAAGATTCATTATGATTCTATGAATATCTTGCGGTACCGTTGGCGTCATAAACAGAGATTTAGTACATCTCGATTTAGTAAATGTTTTTGGTTTTACAGTTCGTTCCGGTACATGGTTTGCAAAAAACCTATTGAAAGTACTGGCTACTCCAAGGGGTTCTTTTATGTAATTACCATTGACTTTCAGTGTTATAGCTTCCCTTGGTAGAATATTCTTTGTACCATTAATTATTTGCCATGTTGCCTTGTTCTTATTTGGAGCATTTCTGATAAAATTGTCATTCAGAGATCTTTGTGTCAGATGAATGATTTTGTTAAGTCTCAGCGACAGTTCTTTGAAGTTACGTTTGTTTTCTCGGCTACGATTTTTTCGGTAAGCCCAGAGTAAAGATCTCTTTCGCTTGCAACATAGTCGGATACCAGTGGTTAGCCACCTTGGTCGTTTCCTGGTTGTCATTTTCACTTTACTAATTGGAAAGCACAAATTATAAAATAATAAAAATATATCATGAAATTGATTAAAAGCCTCATTTGGGTCATTTTCCTGATAAATGTCATCAAATGTCAATGATTTTAAACAATCATTAAATTTATCCATATTATCCTGTGAGTAATCTCGTTTTTCAACGTACCAATATTTGAGACAAGAGGTTGGCTTAATAGGGCAGGAGAGTAATTGTGATGTATGGTCAGACAAAGCAAGCTCAATCACCTTGCTCTGACATCCCCGTATATTGCACAACATGTGGTCAAGGCACGTACCACTTACTAGTCGAGTGGGCTCGTTAATCATACACTTAAGGTTATATGTTGTCGTTAATTCTTTGAACAAACTGACAGTTTTACTCCCCTTTAATAAGTCTATATTAAAGTCCCCACATAAGATGACCTTTTTGTTACCCAAACTTGTTTCCTGTAGAAGGGAGTTCAAATTATTAAAAAATATATCTAGATGTTTTACTAGCGACCTTGGTGGTCTATAGATACATAAGATTACGAGTTTGTGATCAACGAGTTCTATACCAGAACACTCGATAATGCCTTCCACGCTGTGTTTTTGCAAACCACTGATTTGTTTGAAATTATGCTTATTACGAACCAATATGCATGCACCACCACGACGGTTTTTTCTGCAGTAGGATGAGCCAATAGAAAAATTAGGAACATTTAACAGTTTTCTGTCTTCATTTTTCATGTTATGCTCGGTAATGCAAAGAACATCTACTAAAATATTATTATCCTTTTCCAAGGTATCTAAATTCACAGTAACCAAATTCTCTTTACTCAATAGACCCGCCATATTTTGATGCATTATTTGTAGTTTATTGTAAACGAAAAAACCTATCTACATTACCTGCACTGGCAGTCCCATCACTGCTTCCATGTGGCCCATCATTAATCTGGCTACGCTGACTAGTCTTTTTGACCGTGACGCTATCGTTATTTTTGCCAGAAATACGTAATGTTTGTGTTTTGACAACATTGCCATTATGTTGCCTAAGATGTTTGTAGCGACACAAACTGTTTTTGTAATCTACATGCAAAATTTCTTTCAATATACTTCGACATAGATTAATACAGAACTCTTGTCTATATAGTTTTAAAGTACCGTAATACATATCTATATATTTAACATTGCTATATTGATTGCATATAAGTTTTAATTCGTAATTTAGTTTCGGCTCATTTAAGTGTTTATTATACAGTATTTCAGGAATAAAAATGTTAGTATGTGTAGCCGACCTAAGCCATGTATGAAGACAAGATATAAATTCGTATGGAAAACACTCATTAGTACCTGCCAAAATAATAACACAATCGTCTTTAGTGTAGTCTGTGATGTCACCTCCACAAAGTACGTCGCTCAGTCGGGCCCCTGGCTTCCACTGACTCTTCACTTCAAAATCATCTCCTAACAATTTTTGTAGAGTGTTTCGAACATGTTGTCCTTGGTCATCAGCCAGAACCAAAATTCTCTTCTTCTTATTTTTGAGAGTAAAAGTGTTATTGTTAATTTCTTCATCAATGATTTTCGAATCATGATTTTGACTGCCTTCGTTTGTTTGAGCAATAGATGTATTTGTGACCACGTTTTTTGTTGCTTTTATACCACAAGTTTTAAGTTTATTTGCGTATGTTTTCTTGTTTTTTGTGATGTCCGAGGTTTTTGAAACTTGTGATGCCTTTTTTTTCGCTATATTTTTTTCAGGTGTAGTTATTTGTGTCTTTGAGATTTTTGATGATGTTTCCATATTTAATTGCGTTTCTGTCTCTGTAACATCTAATACTATCTTGCTTTCCTTCATTGGATGTAGTTGTGTTGGAGCAATATTTGAACTATTTTGACCTTTCTTTTTTTGCAAACGAGATATTTTCCTAGTTGTAATTGGACTGCCTACAAGTCCAATCTGCTTGTATCTATCAACGATTTTTTTGAAATTACTATTTTCAGTCTATAACTGGTAAACTTCATGGCAAAGATTATCTATTTCTTGGTGTGCGGACTGCAATTCTAAAGTTAATTTCTCAATTTGTTGATTTAAATTCGTATGCGTATGACTCTCGTTTAGAGTGTTATCAGGTAAACTCAATACCGTGTTATCGAACATAGTACAGGTAGAAATATTGTTCATAGAACTGGACTTTGTTTGTAATGGTCGAAATGTAATATTTTCAGATTCCATTGTGCAACTAATAAATCAGGCCGTGTAGAAGACCCTTTATTTTGTCTATGAAAATATAAGTCCGGATATTTCAATGTAGAAATATCAATGTCACTTGTCAGAAACAGTGATTTCAACAACGTCAAATGTCACTTGTCACAGAATCAGTTCAATAGTTCAATCTCTTTATTACTCACAATCACAAGTTAATTTATGAATAATTTGATAAATAATTGTCAAAACGCAAATTTAGTGAAATCTGACCGCTTTTCAAACTAATTAACGGTATATCTGAAATGTGAAAGTTATTATGAAGTAACAAAATGACGAAAAATATCAATTGTTGTTCATCTCACCTGGGTGTCCAATGTCAGAGGATGTTTGTTGGTTATTTTGCTTTTGATTTGTGAACCGTAAGTTACTGAAATCCTTTTCTTGACAATTTTTTTGTAAATAATTACGCGGAGCTTTGCTTGAACTTGTTTACATGGCCAGGGTTGCCATATTTCTATTTCTTATTTCTATTTCTATCCTCGAAAATCACATTTTTATAATTTAATATTACTATTATTATATTACTATATAATTTAATATTACTATTATTATATATTACAAAAATATAATTTTCGTAATATTAGTAGGGTCATTTATTAGCTAAACATCGTGTAATTTCAGACATCATTATTTTAAGAAGTTTCTCATTAGATTAGCTGATTAGCAATCAAAATGTAAACGTACTACTATTTGCAAAAGATCCTGTATAAATAAAGTTTTCACCATTCACAGAGGGAAATCCAAACATGGATTGAAACTTTGTAGACACAGCTCGTACGAACCACGTCAATGGGAAATGAGTTTCCAATTGCATTTTGTACACGTAGCTACCTACCTACTGCCTTCTGTAAATACTATTAATAAAAACGCCCAAGTGCGAGTGGGACTCCCGCACGAAGGGTTCCGTACCATTAGCAAATAAACGGCGAAAACCTCTTTTATTTGGCTTTATTCCGAACTAGCAGCGTAGCAGCGCCCCGTGGTGTTACCCGCGAAGTTCCCGTTCCCGTTGTTTTTCCGGGATAAAAAATAGCCTATGTGTTCTTCCAGACTATAATCTATCTGTGTTCTAAATTTCAGCCCGATCCGTTCATACGTTAGGATTAGGACGTAATTGAGCAACAAACATCCAAATATCCAAACATCCATACATTGACATTTATAATATTAGTAGGATTCCGAATACATAGACTATCGTAATTTTATATTTTAAATTTAACTAAACTAGATTTAACAAAAATTTTGATTTTACCTTATATTTCTAACGACGAATTCGATACCGCGTTTTAGTTTTCTAGTGGCGTCATCTCGTTTGCTTGGTACGGACTAAGAAACAATAAAAAATCAAAATCACGTTTGAGGTCAGATGGTGCTGTGTGTGAATTGTCCACCGATATTTATTTGTTTATTATTTAATAGCATAAATGTCAATGTTTGGATGACTTGATGAGTGATTGAGCAACAAACGCTCAATCACGTCGTAACGTATGACCGGATCGGGTTGAAACACAGTTAGATTATAGTCTAAAAAAACATATCGTCTACTTTGTATCCCGGGAAAATAACTGGAATGGGAACTACGCGGGTAAAACCGCGGGGTGCTGCTAGTACATGATATATACGTTAAATTCCACTAAACAATCTCATAAATAATTAAATAAGTATTGGTGGAGAATTCACACACAACACCATCTTTTTTTTTTTTATAGCATAGAGTGACGAGACGAGCAGGTCATGTGCCTGATGGTAAGCAACATGCCTGCCACATAACAGCACAGTAACACGCAGCTATTTGAACATGATAGTCCAAATCATTACCTAGCACTGCACTGCGCTCGTCACCCAGAGATCTAAGATATTATGTCTCTAAGCCCTGTAATTTCTCTGGAATCATTGCCCTTCAAACCGGAACACAGTAATGTTTGCACATTACTGCTTGGCGGTAGAATATTTGGCAAAGGTGTGGTACTTCCCCAGGCGGACTCTGCTAAGAGTCCTACCACTACTTAAACTTATCTGACCCCAAACTAAGCAAAGCCTGTACTATGGCGGCTAGAGAGCTGACATTATACTTATATAGTTTTAAATACATACTTATTATACATATAAACACCCAGACACAGTGCAAACATTTGAATTCATCACACAAATATTTGCACTGGGTGGAAATCGAACCCACGACCCTCGGCTTCGCAGGCAGAGCTACTACCAACTAAGCCACGAGGCCAGTCATACACTAAGTTTTGACAACTATATAAGTACTAGTTGTTCCCCGTGGTTTCACCGGCGCACTTCCCTTTCACGTAATTTTCCCGGGATGAAAAGTAACCTATGTGTTAATCCAGACTATAATCTATTTGTGTTCTAAATTTCAACCCGATCCATCGTGGCGCTCCGACGTGATTGAGCAACAAACATCTAAACATCCAAACTTTCTCATTTAAAACATTAGGTACTTACTAGGTGCACCTTCGCGTGTTTCAACGCAGGAGAACGCCCTTTTTTTGTTCCTGGATAAAAAATTGCCTACGGTGCAATTGACCAGACCAGGGTAGCGATTCTGAAACCATTCGGTTGCATCCGACACGGAATCTCATCTCTCGGTCTTTGTCTTATCTGTTTAGCATGACAAAGACCGTGAGATGAGATTCCGTGTCGGATGCAACCGAATGGTTTCAGAATCGCTACCCTTGTCAAGTACCAGACTGTAGCCAACTGTGTTCCAAATTTCAACCCGATCCGTTCTGCTGTTCCGACATGATTGAGCAGCAAACATTCAAACTTTGACATGTATAATATTAGTATATTTGTATTTTTTTTTAAATATAGAGTGACGCGTTAGCAGGGCATGTGCCTGATGGTAAGCAACATGCCTGCCACATAACAGCACAGTGACACACAGCTATTGGAACATGAAAAGCCAAAATCATTACCTAGCACCGCACTGCGCTCGTCACCCAGAGATCTAAGTTGTTATATCTCTAAGCCCTGTAATTTCTCTGGAAACATTGCCCTTCGAACCGGAACACAGTAATGTTTGCACATTACTGCTTGGCGGTAGAATAACTGGCAAAGGTGTGGTACTTCCCCAGGCGGACTCTGCTAAGAGTCCTACCACTACACAAAATTATTTGCCGAGAACTGGACGTCTACTCTGTTTCTACGAAAACGAAATTTCGAAAAAAAACTCGCGACTTTCCTACTCTCGTTCTACTTCGTTTCGTCCGATACAACATTGTTTGACGTTTAAATGTTCTAAGCATGCTCTAATTAAAGTAGGCTTAGAACATTTAAACGTACAAAACGACGGATCGAAGTAGAATAGGAGTTGGAAAATTAATTATTAATGGAAAATTAATAAAAAAATATTTATTATTATTTGAGGAAATCAGAAAACTTGTCACATAGCTCCCCTATTACACCTCTGCCGAACAGTGTCACGAACTCACGAACTATTAGAACATGAGTCCATATCATTACCTAGCACTGCACTGCGCTCGTCACCCAGAGATACAAGATGCTTTATCTCAATGCCTTATAATTTCTCTGGAATAATTGCCATTCAAACCGGAACACAGTTTCCTGTGCACATTACTGCTTGGCAGTAGAATAACTAGCAAAGGCGTGGTAGTAGGTACTTCCCCGACGGACCCTGCAAAGAGTCCTACCTCTAGATAGTGAGTTGAACACGAAGAGAAGAGTCTAGTATTGCGCTTGTAGCCCGGGCATATGAGACGAGTCTTTGCCCTCTAATCCCCGAGGTACACGAGACACGAGGCTAGGTTTTTTTTGCCTAGAATAGGAAGATAGTATTAGTAAGCTACGGTGGTCTAGTCGGGAGAACGGCGGCTGCCGATCCGGAGACCCCGGGTTCAAACCCCACACGCACCACTGTCTTTTCGAAATCATGTGCGTAATGCCGCTAACTTAAAACGGTAAAGGAAAACATTGTGAGGAAACCGACATGTACCTAGAATCTTTCGAAGTCATGTGTCATCCGCCAACCCGCACTGGGCCAGCGTGGTGGATTATGGCCTGTGGGAACGTTTAGTGGGCTGTTGATGATAATGATTAGTAAGCTAGCAAGCTAGTACTTCTCGCTTCGTGTGGCCAGCGTTGCGTAGCATTGTCTAGACGAAGCTAGAAGTCCTAACACTAGCTTGCTATCCTAGTATGAAAAACTAGCCTTGTGTAACTTCGGACATTAGTGTTGAAAACATTTTGCCTTATTCCGTCTGCCGCGCATAATTAGAGATGCTGCCGCAAGAACTTTACACAAGCAGAAACTAAAGAATCGGCTTATCGAACAGACATTTTACAGCTACTCTGATCTGACTGAAATAAAATTGAAATAATTTATTACGATCGCCTTTGAATTGTATCCATTTTTGAAGTGAAACTTCTTTAGAATCGTTGTGATTACAAACCGGATGCATCGGAAAAAACGACAGGTAAGAGACACATGTTTTCGATAAACTGCCGTTCAGCATGGGAATCCGCCGCGATCTGAACGGTAGTGGTTACCCTAGATAATCTAACTTATAACTAGGTCTCTGCTACCACCCAGTTTACGACTGGGAACGTTTTAACACTAAAAATGATATAACTAGTACACGGTACCTTGGCCAACCAGTTCCTCTGGATAGGGTGTGTAATACCTAGACTTCCCTAGAATCTACCCCAGGTTCCCCGTGTATCTAACGTATGTAATGTAATAAACTTAAATATATTTACGATACTTGTAAACTGGTATGAAGGGAAGCGTCGGTCTCCCTCCGAAGGTTCGCTCCGTGGTCGGCTTCCTTCCGGTCACAGGTTCGTTCCTGGAACCCGTGGGAACGTTCACAATCCACAAATAACGCCCGCGTATTCGGTCCACAAACACTTCGTCCTCGCGACCGCGCTGAGAGACGAGTTCACCACAAAACACGCGATCCTCGCGGTGGTCGATTTCAAATCACTAACAAAACCCGTACGCCCTGCGCAATTAGGTATGCGACAATTAGTGTAATATCCGCGCCCTCGCGTTATTCGAGTACCGCTCGACTATTCAACAGTCCCGGACTGATAGTTGAAACAAAGGGACAATAAGACATGCGCCCGCGCAGTCGACTAGTTCTCAATGCACAATCACAACTGTGTCGGAGCCGTCCGAGCGATGTACTCAACTTAAAAACGAAGATGTCGGTAGATCTAAAACGTTGGCCGCGCCCGGCCATAGACCATAAATACCCGTTTCTACAAGTTAGCAAAATACATTGTTACGTCATTCTATTCCGAACAACCCCCCGCTCTGAAGTGAATCCGTCACTTCACTAGTTCAATGCACCGGCAATCGAGACAAGGTGGCAAGGGCTCGTTTTAGTCGAGATCCGTCAACTAAAACCTCAGCGATGCGCGGTGTTCCGTCCGCGCCTGTAATCAACTTCAAAATACGGCCCCGCCGCCAATATAACGGAGGCATATTGCCCTCCTTTAACAAAACCAAATCGCCTTCCCTTGGCGGATCTGTCCGGTCTGTCCATTTGACTCTTTGTTGCAACAGATGCAGGTACTCGACCGACCACCGGCGCCAAAAGTCCTGACTCATCTGCTGCAGCAACTGGAAGCGCGATAACCGGTGAGCGCGCTCATCCTTCCAAGGATATTCGGGCAGAGCCGTAAGCGGTTGCCCGACCAAAAAATGACCAGGAGTCAAGACCTCCAGGTCGTTAGGGTCTAAAGACACCGGACAGAGCGGACGAGAGTTGAGGACCGCCTCTACTCGACAAAAGACCGTGGCCAGCTCCTCAAAGGTCAACACGGTCTCCCCAACGACGCGTCGAAGGTGGGTCTTGGCCGACTTCACTGCGGCCTCAAAGATCCCACCCCAATGAGGGCAAGCAGGCACTCCAAAGCGCCACTCTATACCTCGCTGCGCGAGTGTATGGCCCAACAAACCTGTTTGGGCAGATAAGAAGTCCCCGACCTCTTTAAGATACCTATCCGTACCCTTATAGTTGGTACCATTATCGGACCGGATTAATGACGGGACCCCCCGACGGGCCACAAACCGATCCAAGGCCGCCACAAACGCCTCCGTCGTCAGTGCGGATACCACCTCCAGGTGGACGGCTTTTGTGGCCAAACAAATAAACACACAAAGGTACGCCTTTGTGACCTTCGCACTCCTTAGCGTGGAGGATTTGACAGCGAAAGGGCCGGCAAAATCCGTGCCGACTCCGGCAAAGGGCCTAGACGGCTGAACCCGGTCAGCCGGCAGATCTCCCATTTGGGGTTGCATAGTGGGGGCCCGCAACCTATAGCAGGGCACGCACTTAAACAAGACGTGACGCACCACGCGTCGCGCCGACAAAATCCAGAAATCCCGCTGGAGTAAGGCGAGCATCGCCGTATAACCCGCATGGGAATTGATCTTATGCCTGTGAGCCACCACTAGCTCCACCAAGGGACCTCCCTTAGGTAGGAGGAGTGGATGGCGACGCCCGAAGGGCAGGTCAGCATTCCTGAGCCGACCTCCTACGCGGATGAGACCACCCTGGTCTATGAATGGATTCAGGCGCGAAACAGCACCCTTGAGCTTAGCGCCGTCCCGGAGCTTCCGAAGCTCTGACGCGAAGCGTTCCTCCTGTAACCTGCCAATCAGGTACAGCATTGCGTCCCGACGCTCGCCAGCAGTGACCACTAGGGAGACTACCTTCTCCCGTGGGTGCCGACAATTATGTATGAAGCGTCTGACCCAGCTCGTGACGCCCAGCAGTTTATCCAGACTGCTGTATTTGGTTACCAGCCAATCCATGGTAACTGACGGTTCCTCCGTCACAACGTGGACTCTGAGTCCAGGCAGCTCCTGCGTGGAGGCACTCGGTGGGCTGCTAGGCCAGGACTGCTCCGGTCCGGCCAGCCATTCCGGTCCCCACCAGAGAGAGTGGTGTATCAGCTCCGGTGCTGTACATCCCCTGGACGCGCAATCCGCGGGATTCATCACCCCTGGTACATGACGCCACAGGATCGGCGTCCCGATTTCCTGTATTTGGGAAACCCTGTTTCCCACAAAAGTTTCTAGCTTGTGCGGTGCCGCGCGTAGCCAAGCTAGGACCACCTGACTGTCAGTCCAGGCATGGACGTTCCTGATGTCCACATTGGGCCCCAATTCGGTGGACACGTGACTGATCAGTCGGGATAACAAGTGAGCTCCACATAGCTCAAGCTTCGGAATCGTGAGCCTCGTCCGAATGGGAGCAACCTTGCTCTTGGCCAGCAGCAGTGTGACTTGAGGCCGTCCTCTAGAGTCCACTGTCCGCAGGTAAACCGACGCAGCGTATCCTCGCTCTGACGCGTCGCAGAAACCGTGCAAGCTGGCCTGGTACCTGCCCGGCGGTAGTATCTTTCTTGGCAGAGCCACCTGGTTCAGATCCCCCATGGTGGATATCAGCCGCAGCCACTCGTCCAAGGGTTCTCCTACAAGGGGCTCGTCCCACGAGACACCCAACGTCCAAAGTCTCTGAAGGAGACATTTGGCGGAGAAGAGGACGGGGCAGATCCAACCATTGGGATCGAACATCCGTGCCAGAGTGGAGAGGACCGTTCGCTTGGTCCACGCCTTAGGGGCCTCCAAGTCCACCCGGAACGTAAATACATCCGTAGCGGGCTGGTATCGCATACCCAATACCGCTACCATGTTGGGATCCTCAGCATCTTCAAACAGCTGAGGGTTCTGCTGGTGGTCTTCTGGAATCCCTGCCAGAAGCCTGGGTTCGTTGGACAGCCACTTGCGCAACTCATAGCCGCCCGCGGCGAGTATGCCAATGAGCTCGTCCCTCAAGCGAACCGCTTCTTCAATGGACGCTGCTCCTGTGCAGACGTCGTCAACATACAGGTCCCGTGTGAGCACGGCCGCCGCGCGCGGGAACCTGTGTCGCTCACGCTCCGCCAATTCCAATAGCGTGCGGATTGCTATGTAGGGGCTAGACTTCAGCCCGTACGTATTGGTATTCAGCTCGTACACCCTCATTGGTTTGGTCGGGTCCTCCCGCCAAAGTATGAGCTGAAACCTTCGGTCATCAGGGTGTATCAAGGTCTGGCGGAACATCATCCGGATGTCCGCTCCAAACACCACCTGATGTCTCCTGAAGTTCAGGATGATGTCGATGATGTCCCGATGCAGCTTTGGCCCTGCATGGAGACACTGATTCAGCGACACTCCTGTGGAGGTAGGCGCTGATCCGTCGAACACCGTCCTCAGCTTGCCGTTTGAAGCCTTCAACACGGCGTGATGTGGCAAGAAGTAATGACCTGTCGATGTCCAATCGACGCGAGCGAGAGACATGTGTCCTAACTCCTCGTACTCTCGCATGAAATCCACGTACTTCCCCCTAAGTACGGGATCGCGCTGCATACGTCTTTCCATAGACAGCAGACGCTTCTCGGCCAACTGTCGGGACTGGCCCAGCTCCGGCGGGCAGTCCACGAATGGCAGTCTGGTCTGAAATCTACCCGACGGTGTCCTCACCGTATGAGTCTCGTAGAAGGACTCGCATTCCACATGGGCCGGGTCCAACCTGGACACCATGGGAGGCTCTTCCACTTCCCAAAACCTCTGTATCACCCGCGCGATGGAGGCTGAAGCGTAGAGCAGGTTGTCCTGGGAGAGCTCCCTCTCCACCACAGGACCCATTATGCAATGGCCAAGAAGGGTAGGAATTGCCGACAACGAAGTGTGGGCAATAGCCTTGGTTGGTCCAGACCATAGCAGCCCCAGGACATCGCAGCCCAGCAGCAGGTCCACTGGTGCTGGCTCGTAGAACCGGGGGTCTGCCAAGCGCAAGCCCTTTGCGAGAGACGCCAACCCTGGCGGTAAGAACACGGAGGGACTGCATCCAACTACCGTGTCTATGACCGTAGCCTGAACCTGGATCCTCCAGGAGGACGGTTCCGCACCTGAAAAGGCGAAGGATGTCTCGCCCGCGAGACATCTCACTTCCACACCCCCTACCCCACGGATGGGGGAAGCCTTAGCTTTATATCGCAGGCCCAGGCGTGTCGCCACTCGAGTGGTGAGCAGACAACCCTGGGCGCCTGTATCCAGGAGAGCACGTACCCGTACGTGGTCCCCTTTAGGACCCCACACGCGGACCCACGCGGTGGGGAGGAGCACAGTCCCTGGCTCCTTGTGTGACTGCGCACCGGCTAGTCAACACTGGCCGGCGCCGTCCGACACCGGCGGACTAGGCGGGCCTGGCCAGTAGGGCGGTCTCGCGCAATAGACCACCGACCGTGGTGGTGCGTATGGCGCAGACGGGTGTCCATACCGGAAGGGAGGCGGGTGATACTCCAGCCGCGGATACTCGTGTATCGGCGGCGAGAAGCTCACCGGCCTCTCCTTGTGCTGCTCTACCGGAGGCGGCGATGGGGGGTAGGAGAAGGGCAGCCGGTCCAGAATGTGCGGGCTTATAGGGCGCCCGTCCCGCCAACAGGCCCGGGTCCTCGGGGGCCCACGCGTAGCCACATATGCCTGGGGCGGGCCGGTAGCCCTACCGGCCGGCGCGTGGACCGGACTATCCACCCGGATCCCTGCCGGGTTCATGGGTTGAGCACGGGGTGCGTCGTACACGGGATGTCCGTAGCCTCCCGGAGACTGCGGAGTCCGTGGACGCGCGCCCCCGCCCGTGGGGCCCCTGCCCCTTGGAGGGGGCGTGCTTCGCTGAGGGCGCCCTGCGCCCTGTGCGTGTCCAGGTCCTCTGGACGGCGCGCCCCCGCCCGTGCCCTCTGCATCCCCAGAGAAGCGGCACAGGGCCTCCAGGTGTGGTCCACCACACCTGGGGCACGGCTGCTGCTCGGAACAGTCGCGGTAGTTATGCTGCCCGAGGCAGCCGTAGCAGAGTTGGAGCCTCTTCGCCAGCTGCCGGCGCTCCAGCACCGGGAGGTTGGCGAAGGCCCCACACCACCGCAGCTCATGTGCCTGGCCACATGAGGGGCACCCCCCTGGGGTGCTGGTCACGGCCGCGGTCACCCTTCCGTGGCCCCGTGTCCCCCTGGAACCTCCCGGAGGTTGCTGCGCACCCGTGCGCGGGGGAACCCCGGAAGACCCTGCTCCCGGGTCGGAGGACTCTGCCAGTCTGGCCTCCCACTCCAGGAACTGGAGCAGGTCCCCCAAAGTTGGGAAGGCCGTCTTCCCCTTTCCGGCCCTGTCCAGCTGCTCGCGGTCAAACCGCGACCTCGCGTCCGCCGGGATGCGGTCCTGTATGACGTGGACCAGGAGGAACCCCCACTCCTCCACCGGCAGCCCTAGGAGTCTGAGGGCGTTGATGGCCACCCTCACCGGCGTCAGGATTTCCTTCCTGATCTGTGACCGGGAGGTGACCTTCCTCAACGTCAGCAAGCTCCTGACGTGGGCATCCGCCAGTAGTCGAGGGTTCTGGTACCGCGCCTCCAGCAGTTCCACTGCTGTGTCATACTGGTCGTCCTCGACCGGGAGATGCTGGATGAGCGACCGCGCCTCATCCCGCACCGACGCGAGCAGGTAAGCCAGCTTTTGACCCTTGGTGAGATCCGCCCTGTTCTCCACCAAGGATCCAAACATGTTTCGGAAGGCCGTCCACTCCTCGGACCTACCTCCGAAACTGGGAAGCTCGAGGGTGGGCAGCCGGCTGATCACCCCCGGTCCCATGGCCATTGCTGGCTGAGGGCCAGCCGCTGGCGCCTTGGCTGCCTTGCGGATGACTTCCGCCCGCTCCGCGATGTCGTCCGCGAGCTGGAAGATCTGTCGCATATCCTCCTCCGCATCCTTGTCGCAGGCCCCCTGACTAAGGAGTTCTGCCAGCGCTTCCTCCGCCATGCCGACGCGTTCCCGCACGTCCTGGGCACGGAGCAGGATGGCATTCTGCTTGTCGGGCCTGTCAAGGAGTGCTGCCGCAGATGCGAACCATCGCATCTGCAGTTGTAAGACAGACCGTGGCTTCGCGGGTGGAGCCATGACGCGGAGCTAAACTAATAAGTTAACCAACAAAATGAACAACAAAGGTTGGCGACCGCACCAATTAAAAAACACACAAAAGAAAATGCAAATAAAAATACACAAATAATCAAAGTTGTATACAAAAAAGAAATATTATTTTTATAAGTAATCTAAGTAATAGTTATAAGTAACAGATTCCAAAAAAGGTTGCTGACCGCAGCAAACACAAGCACACACACAAAACAAAAAAAAATACACAATCAAATTTGCATACAAAAAAAACAATATTATTTTATTCCACCAAAACCAAAACAATATTTCCTATATTGCTTGGCAAATAAATATTCTCGTGTATATCCGAACACGAAATATTTCCTGTATTATCTGGCAATATCCGATGCAGATAAAAAAGCCCTCGCCAAATTGCTTCGTTTGCAAGTGTAAACAGAACTTTAGTTAGATAGACTTTCCGAGTCTATGGTCAGCCCTGACCAATCACAGAATAACAACTGTCACAAAATGGCCGATTATTTTTCCAACAAATAATGCAAGTCAAACAAAATGACGAAACAATATATTTTTCAATTTTCAACAATTCCTTTGTTAGAAACACAAAATTTACCGTTATGTAAGCAATTTAAGCAAAGTCACGCGAAACGCCTTGTAGATTAACTACGCCTGCGTACCAAAATGTTTTCGATAAACTGCCGTTCAGCATGGGAATCCGCCGCGATCTGAACGGTAGTGGTTACCCTAGATAATCTAACTTATAACTAGGTCTCTGCTACCACCCAGTTTACGACTGGGAACGTTTTAACACTAAAAATGATATAACTAGTACACGGTACCTTGGCCAACCAGTTCCTCTGGATAGGGTGTGTAATACCTAGACTTCCCTAGAATCTACCCCAGGTTCCCCGTGTATCTAACGTATGTAATGTAATAAACTTAAATATATTTACGATACTTGTAAACTGGTATGAAGGGAAGCGTCGGTCTCCCTCCGAAGGTTCGCTCCGTGGTCGGCTTCCTTCCGGTCACAGGTTCGTTCCTGGAACCCGTGGGAACGTTCACAATCCACAAATAACGCCCGCGTATTCGGTCCACAAACACTTCGTCCTCGCGACCGCGCTGAGAGACGAGTTCACCACAAAACACGCGATCCTCGCGGTGGTCGATTTCAAATCACTAACAAAACCCGTACGCCCTGCGCAATTAGGTATGCGACAATTAGTGTAATATCCGCGCCCTCGCGTTATTCGAGTACCGCTCGACTATTCAACAGTCCCGGACTGATAGTTGAAACAAAGGGACAATAAGACATGCGCCCGCGCAGTCGACTAGTTCTCAATGCACAATCACAACTGTGTCGGAGCCGTCCGAGCGATGTACTCAACTTAAAAACGAAGATGTCGGTAGATCTAAAACGTTGGCCGCGCCCGGCCATAGACCATAAATACCCGTTTCTACAAGTTAGCAAAATACATTGTTACGTCATTCTATTCCGAACAACACAAATACAAAAATGTGCAGGAAAGAATGAGACAGAAATATACATACTATTTTGTCCCATTCTGCAAGTAAGCGTCATTTTCGACTCATCTCTCAAACGGCGTTTGGCGCAATTGTAACGGTCTCGGCTTAACGACTGTACAGTACCGGGTTCGATCCTGACCAAGGGCTGTATTAAGATTTTTGTTTTGCACGCTTTTTGAAGTGAAACCTTCTTTGGGCGGTAGTTTCCAAGGTAAGCTATCAAATTCTGAGTTTAAAAATTAAGAAAAACATTGTGTCAATGGCAAGCTTTTGCGCGGCGCGCAAGTGATTAAAAAGTGAAGATTGGCTTGTGTATCCTACCCTTGTTATATTTATTCATCTCATTCTTTTGTCGATTTACTGAAGTTTCACTTCTATCGTGTGTGAATCGCACACACACCTTTTTTTATTATATTTATTTAATTTTTAATTAATGTTATGAACTTTTATGTATTACTAGCAGCGCCCCGTTGTTTTATTCGCGTAGTTCCCGTTCCCGTTGTTTTATCGGGATAAAAAGTAGCCTATGCGTTCTCCCAGACTATAATGTTAGCAATATTAGTAATGTATGTAAGTTCTTATTGAAAGAATAGTAAGAATATCGAAATGCACTCTATGGCAACCCTACAATTCCGGGTATGGTTGGTATATAGTCTGTGGCTTGATCGTTTTTGGCGGGAAACAATCAAGCTCTTGTTTTTTGCTCGTAAAACAGGTTAATAAGAAAATATTATGCAGCAGCAAGTCCAAGCGAAAGGTTTAAATTAAAAGTACTAGTAAACCGATAAACATCTAAATAAAAGTGATAATTGTACATCTGTTACTGAATTTAAGGTACTGTAAAGCGTTTTCTTCAATTTTGTAATATTTTACAAAATTTACTACTTCAGCTGCACAAGGCAGCTGTGAATAAGTTGGTATGATGAAGGATTGATTTCGAAATATAATGCTGTATACTGATCATAGCTGTTTTATTTATGGACTAATTGTCTTCTTAATGTAGAGTAAATTAGGTACTTAACAATTCAGAAGTGGGATCGGCGGACAAGAAGACTATAATATATTATAACCAATAATAGAAAATTATATAATTGTCCGTTGATCCCGCCCATGATATATATTTTTTTTCTTTTCAATGTTTTTTTCTCTCCACACTTATCATGTGCTTGTTAATGTCACTCAATACGAAAAATCTATGATCAGTATTTAATTTGTTATAAAATGTACGGTTTAATGAAACGATCTAATTTGGTTTACTGAGTTGCAGAGTGAACCATCGATATAAACCAACAGATGTACCCTGAGCACCTTGAAATTGGTAATAAACTGCGTCTCTATGTGTTTGGTAAGTAGTTTACACACAACCAATCTACTTGACCCTAGAATCGCTAGCGGCGCGATATGCTGTGGTTCTACTTATAGTCGTGCTGACCCTGCCAACTACAGGCCCATCTCGGTCACGTCCATACTCTGCAAGACTATGGAACGTCTTAAACCACAGGCTCCTGACGTACCTAGAATCGAACGACATCCTCAGAGACCAGCAATACGGGTTTCGCCGAAACCGGTCCACCGGGGATATTCTAGCGTACGTCACTCACATCTGGAGTGAAGCTATTGAGAAACACGGGGAAGCACTTGCAGTCTCCCTGGATATCTCGAAGGCTTTCGACAGGGTTTGGCATGATGGCCTTGTAAGCAAGCTTTCTAGTTATGGTTTGTCTCCTGGGTTCATTGCGTGGATATCGGACTTCTTGAGGGATCGATCCATACGAGTCGTCATTGATGGCTGCTCGTCGGATCAAATGGCTATTAATGCCGGAGTCCCTCAAGGGTCGGTACTCTCTGCGACGCTCTTCCTGCTACATATCAACGATCTGTTGAAGCCCGGTATCTTTGGGTACGCAGATGATAGCACCGTTGTAGAGAGTTACATATCTAGCGCGAGAGCCAGCGGGCAGCAAACTCAGTTACTGAGAGAGAGTCTGATCGAGCGTTTGAGCTTGACCCTTGAGGCGGTGTCCAAATGGGGCGATGCCAATCTGGTCAAGTTCAACGAGAATAAGACGCAGGCGTGTCTGTTCTCCGCTAAAAGGAGTCCTTTCGAACTGACTCCTACTTTTAGAGGTGTATCCGTGCCGGTTTCTGACCGTCTTGAGCTTTTGGGCGTTACTTTGACATCTACGCTCAACTTTGGCTCGTATATCGAGTCCAAGGCTAAACTAGCTGCCAAAAAACTAGGTGTCCTCTCAAAAGTGCGAAGGTACTTCAAGTCTGAACAGTTGCTTACATTATATCAAGCACAGATTCGCTCCTGTATGGAGTACTGTTCGCACCTTTGGGATGGATCGGCTAAGTATCAGCTGGAAGCTCTGGAATCGATCGAGAGACGTGCCAAAAGGCTCATAGGCAACGACACTCTTGTGCGAAAAAGACTCCAAAGTCTTGAACATCGCCGAAAAATTGCTAGCCTGTCGGTTTTTTATCGGATACACTTCGGAGAGTGTGCGGCTGATCTGCATGATCTGATACCACCTTGTCCTTTTTTCTATCGGAATGCTCGTAGCTCGAAAAAGCGACATCGTTTCATGGTTGATGTTCCAAAGACACGAACGAAGAGATTTGACTCTACTTTTGTGATAAGAACGTCTAGGCTATGGAATACGTTGCCTGAGTGGGTTTTCCCCGATAGTTACAATCTTTGTGTCTTCAAATCGAGAGTGAATCGGTTTTTTTCTAGGTAAACACGCTCCATCGTAGAAGACCGCATCGTCGCTTAACATCAGGCGAGATGGCGGTCAAGTGTGAACCTATAAAAGTTAAAAAAAAAAAAAAAAAAAAAATTGTGGTTGTTGACAACGAATAGTGACAAACGACTAGAACGGAAGGAGTGAGCTCACTCTTCCCAACGAAGACATGATTCCGTGCGCCCTGAAGTTTGGGAGGGCACATTTGTGTATTGAGATCGTTGGAGTGAACAATATCACTTAAGTGGATTTTGTCCGTATAGGTACTTACCATTTTTGAATTTTTCACGCAATGCGGTCCTCACTATCTCTATTACTAGAATAAGTCAAGTAGACTGCAACCTATACCGCATTATCGAGATGTTCAAAATACAAACATAGTCTGGCTATAATTGTGCAAACAGCCAAGCCAGTTATTTGTTATTATTTTCATATAAAAAACAAAATATATCCGTCTAATTGTGCACACAATATTACACATAATAATTAATGTGTAAATGACGGCTATTCATATTTTCTATGCAATTTAAAAAGGGTATGCCATTTTACAAAGATTCTCTTTCATAATTACAGTTTTCGAAAATCATATAAATATGTATGTAACACCAATAACCGCAATGTCAGTAATTCTGGACAAACCATTAACGTTACTTTGAGGTTTATTAAAGCGTTATTTTTGAAACTCTGGTCGCCTAGTTGTGAGAACGTTCGATTTACACGAGGTTCGAATTCCGACCGCATGTTTAAGTATTTTTCCATGTTCTGTTAGCGAAACTTTATCATGACCACTAAAGTCATATTATGATGATGCCTGATGACACATGTCCTGTAAGTCACAAGGGACCGGTATGGACCTAGAACGATATCTTTCAGGGAATCGTTATCCGTCCAGCGGCACTTTGCTAGAGTGATGGATAATGACGTTTGTCTTCTTTTAAGAGAAGTACCTTTTTAGTCCCAGCCGTGGGAATAAAAATAGTGACTCAATAGACATGCATGTCAGATCATGGGTCAGACGTTGAAGCTGTATGTACAAACCGTATCACACATCATAATAAAATATCCTCAGATTACTATGAAATATAATATGTCATTCGCTTTTGCCTTCTTGGTACTATGTTTACAACTTACATGGAGATCCGAACAGAGTAAAGATTGTCTTTGTCTAGTCGTTTTAGCGATTAATTCAATTTGAGAGATAATCTTTTGCACGTAGAATATTTTAAAGAAACTGTATTTAACTGCTGAGTCAGATAACCATGTGCATGTGACGTATATTAAATTAAACTCCACTTTTCTACCAATAGCTATGAACTAAATTGACATTGCCAGTAATTTGATCTTAAGTCACAGCATGTACCATTCTTTGAGAATGGGGTTGAGCTGTGAACTGCGACTGAGGTGGCTATTGTTCAGCCAAGATGTAACTCAATGTGTGTATGTACAAAATGTAAAGAGTTAAACTTTTATAGATTGTACATTTGTTGTTGATTGTACAAACGGGTTGAAACTAGAGTCACACGTGCCTAGTATTATCAAGGTAGAAAGTAGGTACCAGAGCTTCTCATTGCAGTTTAGCAGTGTTCTAAACTAAAGTGATCTGATGAAAGTACTTGCTCATATATGAGAAAGATGGAGTTAAAAGTAGGTTGAGCAATTATTAATGACTTTATTGGAAGTTCCAGATTATGGTTAGACTGTACCAAGGCCGCAAAGATTAGAAGAAAGTTGCGACATGGAAAGTGAACCTGAAGTCGAGCGCTGCAAAGGGCGCGCTCAGATAACGAGTATTCCACCGATTGACAAGGACCGGAACGAGGGAGTGGAAGGGAGTCTGAATGACAGGCAAATCCACAAGCGTTCTAATTTAAATTTGTTCAGTAATGTGTAAATTGATACTGAAATCCGCAGCCAGGAAGTGGAAGGGAGTCTGGATAACAGGCAAGTCCACAAGCGCTCTAATTTGAATTTGTTTAAGTAATGGTGTAAATTGACACGGTTTAGAACCAAGGCGAGGATGTGAAAGGTAGTCTGGATTTTAACAGGCAAGTCCACAGCCGCACATAAATATATAGATTCGATTTATGGTGTAAATTTGACGTGGTTTAACGAAGAGTTATTTAGCGACGCATTAAGTTATTTAAAAAAAGTTTGTTTTACTCTTTGCAATATCACTTCTATTCATCGCATTTTGAACCAAAATGATTTGAGTTACAAAGTAATGTGTCAAAATTTACGAATGGGACGAAAAGGAAATAGTCCACTTTGCTTTACACAATAACCAGGCATTGCAAAATCTCAGAAACGTTACTCTAATAGCTGGGCCGAATGGATAACAAAGCTTAGCTAGCCATTCTCCCGCGGCCGCTGAGACAACCATGCCGGATTACTATTATTATTAGGCTTTAAAGCTTGCGAAACTTGAAAGACATGGCTCATGAAGGCAATATTGTTACTTAAAAGCATACACAAGAAGAATATCGCAGATGTAGAGAGAGATACGGAAGGTAGCAGACTGTTAATTACACAAAATTGACGATCGATTAAGAGCATCAAATTGCAAACCATTAGACCCATTGCTCAAAGTGAACGTAGACATAAAAGCTTGTATCAGAAAATGTCGACATATATATTGTCGAGGATCAGTTTTGAATGGATTAGTTGATCACGGTTTAACTGAACAAAAACTAGAACTCGCTATTCCTAATAATGTTAATGTTACTTTGTGTTTTATAAAATAGCTTATAATATAATACTCTGGTATTATCGAATGATGGTGTAAAATTGGCATGTACTAGTTGTATTAAGAATTTAATATGGAAATAACAAATACACCAGATGACCTCTTTTCGAAAATACTTAGGTCTGAACCAAGAGTTTTTCTTAAGTTGAATAATGAAGTTGTTATTGGTCCGGAGCGAGCAATACATACTGTTCCAATAAAATCACAAGTATAAAGAGGCAATCTAAACAAACCGTTCAATTCATAAATGTAGCTCTAAAATAAATCTTGACATACACAAATTACGTGTTACGTTGTTTGTCCGCGACGGACTCCGCGATTGTAGTCTAGTTTGCGCATCGTGTAAGGTTTGATCCAATTTGAAAGTTTGTCTTTGTATGGAGGTTTCCGAGCGAAGTTGAAGCGGGCCCCTAGTATCTATATCATTATATTACTGCATTGATGCCTTCCTAATTCACACTTGATGATGGTCAGGGAAATGTTATCCGAAATCTCGTTGAAGCGAAGATTCGGTTTAGAACAGTACTTTAGTAAATCGAGTTATACCTACAAGTTATATTTAGTCCCGTGGCATTTGATAATAAATGGCACTTCTTCAATTGTGACTAGCAGCCAAAATTAAAAAAATAAATATCGTAACTACATAATTTGCTCGTTGAATAAAGCGATTGCTTCTTGTCGGAAAAATAAAAAGATTTAGGAGTTTGCCACAATTGATGACATGAAGGATATGAAGCCAGCAATATACGAGTACAAGACGTATCGTATGTCTCATGACAAAAAAAAACGGGTAAAGCCGAAGTAAAGTATCTGTTTAGTATTTTATCCAGAAATTACCGTCCTGGGGCCCATAAGCAGGACTTAAACAATTATATATGCCGTTATACCGATTTTAACATTTACTTCCCTGATTGCAAACCGAGTAGTGCAAAGAAATGACTTACCTGAGGTTCCCGGCGTCGTCCAAAGGTCCAGTTTGGTCGTCAAGGAATAAGGAACGGGAGCAAGGGGAATTTGGAATACCAAACCAGACAAGATTCCGTAGCGATCCCTCGCTCCAGCACAAGCAACGGTCCCGCGTTGGATAAGGGGCCAATCCAGCAGCCCGCTTTCGCACACAAATAGTCCAGCACTAATCCCGTAGCGATAAATAATGTATTCCCGCACAATATTACACTTTTAACCAGAAAAGCAAACCAGATTATATAGATAACAGTAAAACGCGTCTTTTTCGTTCCAGCGAAAAACAGACAACGTCACTTCACAGCCGGCTGTCAAAACCATAGATCCGCTATGATTTTAATGTTGCCCGATTATACGGAACAAAACCCCCGACCAATTGAACTCCAGGTCAATTTTAGAAAATCAGTATTTAGCAACTAGTACTTAATAACTAGTATTTAGCAGTATCCGGACCTCAAATAAAACGAAATTCCCACTTTGACCCGAAAGTGGAAATCAAACCAAAAAAAACTTTACCAGAAATAGTAATAAAACTAAATTAAATTTTAACCATGAAAAAAAACGTATATCTAATAAAGAGGCAAGCGTGCCAGAGAGGACACCGCGCGCTGAAGTCTGGAACCAGAAACCAGAATCTCCGCCACGCGGGGTGTGCCATCAGTACCCGATATCAATTTTAAAATACGTCCCCTACGCCAGAGTAGGGGGGCCAAATTTGCCTCTTTTAATAATACTAAGTCCCCTTCCCGAGGGGCCTCCGTCCTATCTGTCCATTTTACCCGTTGTTGCAACAGATGCAAGTACTCGGCCGACCAGCGCCTCCAGAAGTCTTGACTTATTTGCTGCAATAACTGAAAACGGGACAGGCGTCCGGGCCGCTCATCCTTCCAGGGATACTCCGGCAACGCGGTTAAGGGCTGACCGATCAAGAAGTGACCCGGCGTCAAGACTTCTAGATCGTTAGGGTCAGGCGAGATTGGACTGAGAGGACGGGAATTAAGCACTGCCTCCACGCGGCATAGTACCGTGACTAACTCTTCCCAAGTTAACACGGTCTCCCCGATGACACGGCGGAGATGAGTTTTAGCAGACTTCACCGCAGCCTCAAAAATTCCTCCCCAGTGAGGACAGGCTGGCACACTAAATTGCCAGCTGATTCCCCGCTGGGCGAGAGCCAGACTTAAACTATTATTACCAGAATTTAAAAAATTATTAACTTCGCGTAAATAATTCGCCGCCCCTCGATAATTTGTGCCATTGTCCGAACGTATTAAAGAGGGTACTCCTCTTCGCGCTACAAAGCGATCCAGCGCCGCGACAAAGGCCTCCGTAGACAGCGCAGAGACCAGCTCCAGGTGGACTGCTTTGGTGGCCAAACACACAAAGACGCACAGGTAGGCTTTAACGACCTTGGCGTTACGCAACGTCGATGACTTGACCGAGAAGGGCCCAGCGAAGTCCGTTCCGACCCCGTCGAACGGCCTCGAGGGAGAAATCCTATCCGGAGGAAGATCTCCCATCATGGGCTGCATGGTAGACGCCTTGAGCCTATAACAAGGGACACATCTAAACAGCACCTTTCGGACCGCCCTGCGAGCCGACAAGATCCAGAATTCACGCTGCAACACAGCGAGAAGCGCGCCACATCCAGCGTGCGCGTTACCGATATGCCGATCGGTGATCAGCAGGTCCACCAGAGGACCTCCTTTCGGTAGCAACAGGGGGTGCCTGCTGCCGTACGGCAGGTTGGCTTTCCGGAGCCGACCTCCTACGCGCAGAAGACCATCCTGATCTGTGAAAGGGTTCAACTTGGCGACCGCACCCTTCAAGCGAGCGCGTCCGCAGCGCAGCGCCTCAAGTTCCGTCGGAAACCTCTCACCCTGCACCAGCCGAATGAGGTGCAGCAAGGAACTCCGACGCTCCTCCACAGTGGCGATCTGGTCACTCCTCCTCTGACGAGGGTGACGACAGTTGTGGATGAAGCGTTTAATCCAGCTAGTTACCCCCAACAACTTATCCAGCTTGCTGTAACGACCCGTCAACCAGTCAGGGTCTGGGGGCACTTCCGCCACAATCGCATGCACGCGGACTCCGGGCAGCTCCGCTCGCTCCGAGTCCGCGCCGAGAGCTGGCCAGGAAGCTTCTGGCTCCCGCAGCCAGTCCGGACCCCACCATAAGGGGTGATCAACTAGCTCCGGCGCGGAACAGCCGCGCGAAGCACAGTCAGCGGGGTTCAACTCACCCGGGACATGTCTCCAAACCATGTCCAGTCCAATGTTTTGGATTTGGGAAACCCGATTTCCCACAAAGGTCTCCAAAGTGTGAGGGGGTGCTCTCAACCAGGCAAGCACGACCTGACTGTCTGACCACGCATAGACATTCCGGATGTCTATCGAGGTGGACAGTTCCTGATATACATGCTTGAGCAGCCGAGCAAGTAATGTGGCTCCGCTCAATTCCAGTTTCGGAATGGTGAGTCGTGTCCTGATAGGAGCTACCTTGCTCTTCCCCAATAAGAGCGTGACATTGACGTGGCCTCCAGCGTCAACTGTACGCAAGTACACAGATGCGGCATAGCCCATCTCGGACGCATCACAGAACCCGTGCAGGCTGATCCGGCTACAGCCTGGTGGCAGAATGCGACGGGGCAACGCCACTCGATTGACCGTTTCGAGGTCAGATATTAAACGAAGCCAAATGTTAAGCGAGTCTCCGACCAGGGGGTCGTCCCATGAGACCTTCAGAGTCCAAAGTCGCTGTAACAGACACTTGGCTGCGAACAGAACCGGACTGATCCAACCGTTTGGATCAAACATCCTGGCGATGGTGGACAAAACCGTCCGTTTTGTCCACGCGCGTGTGGCTTCCAGTGCCACCCGAAAGGTGAAGATGTCAGCAACCGGTTGATACTGCATGCCCAGAACCGCAATCCCGTGCGGATCGTCACCTTCCTCGAAGAGCCCCGGATCCTGCTGGTGATCGTCCGGGATACCAGCCAGGACGTTGGGGTCGTTAGAGAGCCATTTCCGAAGCTCATAGCCTCCAGATGCGAGAAGCTCTGTAAGCTCATCCCGGAGCAACAGAGCTTCCTCCACCGTCTGCGCACCAGTGCAAACGTCGTCCACGTACAGGTCGCGTTCCAGAACTGCGGCTGCACGTGGGTACCGAGCCCGTTCTTGCTCCGCCAACTCCAGCAGTGAGCGGATCGCAATGAAGGGGCTTGATCTCAACCCATAGGTGTTGGTGTTCAACTCATACACCATCATAGGGTCCTGAGGACTTTCCCGCCAGAGGATCAACTGGAACCTCCTGTCCTCGGGGTGTATGACCGTTTGTCGGAACATCATACGGATGTCCGCTCCCAACACCACCTGATGCCTACGGAAATTCAGGATGATGTCTACAATATCCCGATGTAACTTCGGTCCAGCGTGGAGGCACTGGTTCAGTGACACTCCTGTCGAAGTCGGAGCGGATCCATCGAACACCGTCCTGAGTTTGCCTGTCGACGCTTTCAAAACAGCGTGATGAGGCAAAAAGTAGTGGTCCATGGTCGACCAGTCGTCGCGAGCCGGAGACATGTGGCCCAGTGCCTCATACTCCCTCATGAACTCGATGTACTTTTCCCGAAGTACAGGATCTCGAGCCATGCGTCGCTCCATGGACCTGAGCCTTTTCTCGGCCAATGATCGAGACTGGCCCAGACGCGGGGGGTTATCCCGGAAAGGCAGCCTAGTCTCCAATCGCCCAGAAACCATTCTCCGAGTGTGAGCCTGATAAAAGTTCTCACACTCCACGTGCTCGGGATCCAGCCGAGACACGGTAGGCGGCTCTTCGATCTCCCAGAACCTCTGCATGATCTGAGCGAGGGCCGTTCCCGTAAAGGAAGCCTGATTCGACTGCTGCCACTCATCCACCATTCCCAAAATGGCGTTCCCGTAGATGGTGGGCAGCGCCATCAGCGAAGACTGATCCAGCAGTCTAGGCTTGCCGTTCATGATGTAACCCAGTACATCAGAACCCAACAAAAGGTCTACCGGACCCGCCATCCCGAAGCGGGGATCCGCCAACCTGAGACCCTTAGTACAGGACAAAAGATCCGGATCTATGTCCGCCTGAGGAAGCCAACCGACAACCGAATCCATGACGGTGGCCCTGACCGCAATCCTTTCCGAATAGGAATGTACGGACGAGAAGGAGAGGCGGGTCTGTCCAGCCGACCGCACCTCTGTGTATCGTATGACGTATCGTATGTCTCATGACAAAAAAAAACGGGTAAAGCCGAAGTAAAGTATCTGTTTAGTATTTTATCCAGAAATTACCGTCCTGGGGCCCATAAGCAGGACTTAAACAATTATATATGCCGTTATACCGATTTTAACATTTACTTCCCTGATTGCAAACCGAGTAGTGCAAAGAAATGACTTACCTGAGGTTCCCGGCGTCGTCCAAAGGTCCAGTTTGGTCGTCAAGGAATAAGGAACGGGAGCAAGGGGAATTTGGAATACCAAACCAGACAAGATTCCGTAGCGATCCCTCGCTCCAGCACAAGCAACGGTCCCGCGTTGGATAAGGGGCCAATCCAGCAGCCCGCTTTCGCACACAAATAGTCCAGCACTAATCCCGTAGCGATAAATAATGTATTCCCGCACAATATTACACTTTTAACCAGAAAAGCAAACCAGATTATATAGATAACAGTAAAACGCGTCTTTTTCGTTCCAGCGAAAAACAGACAACGTCACTTCACAGCCGGCTGTCAAAACCATAGATCCGCTATGATTTTAATGTTGCCCGATTATACGGAACAGTATCGAAGTGGCATTTCTTTCACGCTACAACTTAACAGACTCCCCCTGGGGTTTGGCGTCAGTATTACCGGTTTAAAGCCTGGACTTGAAGGCGGTTTCGAAGTAGGTACTCTAAGTACATCGAAGAACCAACTGGGCTTAAACAGTTTTCCATGATTGCGGGCCGTTTGGCCGGTCCACACAGATTCAACTAAGTACGGCGTGGCAAGTATTCTTGGGTCCTTAGGACAGTCTCTTTTAACAGTAAAAAGACAAAGAGGAGCAAAAGCTCCACTCGTTCGAACCTGAAACCCTCTCATTATCATCCTCTTTTGGTAAATTTAGAGTTAACCTTCAGAGTATGCAACTTAAAATATTGTCAGACCGCAATGCGCCGAGAACCACACTCACTAACAGAGATCTAGTACCGTGTATTGCTCGTTGAAGGGTGTAGTTCCAAGAATTCAATTGCGACATCGAATATCGAGCTGTCAACCCACGTTTGGATGCTTTAGAATAGGAGTCCCAAGGAGAAGTTATGGATTCATATCCTAGACTTTATTAGAGTATTCTTAAGATTGTATAGAAAACAATACAATGTAATACAAAATACTTTATTGTATCACGAAACAATACAAAAAAGTGAGTAAACTTGTGATTAAAATGTCGTGCACAAAAGTCTATCCTATCGCTAATAGAGATCTCTTCTAGATGACCTTTCGGTTGCTAGGACAAGGTAACAAGTAAAGGTATGGGTGTGGTATCCATGATATAGGTACTTACGTACATAAATAATTACACAAATAGAATACATATCATTTAAAAGTAAATGCGTTAAACAGATATGGTACATATATATTGCTATACCTACTTTATACTAATATTATAAAGATATAGATTTTGTTTGTTGAACGCACTAATCTCTGGAACCACCAGGCTGATTTTAGTTATTACACCGTTGGATATGTGCGTGGCCTTCGAGGGATTTAGGCTATAAATATACCTACCGCAAGCAAAGCTGGGGTGGGTGGCTAATAAATAATATAATACATGAACATAATATATTAAAATATACTTACATATAAGCACACTTCATAACATAGAATACCTACGCGTAAAGGACAATATGCACATGTTTATGAAACGAGGCTGAAAAGATATCTACTGTTCAGAAAATAATCCGAAAGTAGTAATAATTGAATGTTGTATAAATAATAAATATAGTATAAGAAGTATATATCGTCGAAATTAAGATATCATCTATAGAGTAATGAATGACAATGATCAGATCCGAAACATACGTGCATACTTCATCAATAAGGTTCAACGACTAGGGTTTAGTGAGAATGTAAGGCGCGGAACGCCAAGTAATAATACAATTAGCTATTAAATTTCAAGGCCTGTAAATAAACTTTGACAAATATTAAAAATCTGATTGATGATATGCCTTTAATAGCCGCGGTTGATATGAAGACGTGGTAGCCGCAGATAAACTCAAGTCATCGATGATGTTGATGATTCAATAGAGATTATCAGATTGTTGATCACAAAACAATCAAAAATTCCGTAAAAGTACCTATAAGTAAAAATTATTTAATCGCCCATATGAAACAGGTTATAATGCTAAATGATTAGATACGCTAAAATAATTACATTGCCTAGTAGAGAAATCATTGACGTGATTCATCATCATTAATTTGTGAGTAAATTATTACTTTGATTTATGTTCAACGACTAAAACTTTTAGTAAAGTTATTACAACTAAGACCAAAAACTGTTGTAAACAATTGTTACGTTACTTAATTATTGAAATGAAATGAAATTTGAAATGAAATGAAATGAAATTTGAAATGAAATGAAATTTGAAATGAAATGAAATTTGAAATGAAATGAAATTTGAAATGAAATGAAATTTGAAATGAAATGAAATTTGAAATGAAATGAAATTTGAAATGAAATGAAATTTGAAATGAAATGAAATTTGAAATGAAATGAAATTTGAAATGAAATGAAATTTGAAATGAAATGAAATTTGAAATGAAATGAAATTTGAAATGAAATGAAATGAAATTTGAAATGAAATGAAATTTGAAATGAAATGAAATTTGAAATGAAATGAAATTTGAAATGAAATGAAATTTGAAATGAAATGAAATTTGAAATGAAATGAAATTTGAAATGAAATGAAATTTGAAATGAAATGAAATTTGAAATGAAATGAAATTTGAAATGAAATGAAATTTATAAGGCATTAACAAACATTTGAAGTTCACAAATTAGTACAGATTATCTATCCTCGATTGGTAATGCAGATTGAGAAGCATTGTTACCCAAGCTAGGGTTAAACTTGTGTTATGGCGTAACAATATTATATATCTATACTATCTATACTAATATTATAAAGAAGAAATATTTGTTTGTTTGTTTGTAATGAATAGGCTCCGAAACTACTGGACCGATTTCAAAAATTCTTTCACCTTTGGAAAGCTACATTATTCCCGAGTAACATAGGCTACGGCAGATGGCACTGCAGTTGATATCTAGGTTATTATTCGAGCGAAGCCGGAGCGGGCCGCTAGTTAGGTATAAAATATGAATAAATCGGTTATAATTGTTTTGTTTCTTATGAAATGCAGGTTATTTTTTGACTGCAAAGTATGGATAAATAAATAAATATTGGTGGACAATTCACACACAACACTATATGTTAAATAAATAAAGTAGATATGTTATCGTATAACGTATATGACTGAAATTAGAGATATGTATATTTCTAATTATAATTTTAATGTGATAATTGTCAGAAATTAAAACATAATAATATATCAAGGTTGTTCCTACCATTGATTCGCTGATTCGGTATTTTGAATGGAATACTATTGTTAAATAAAGCTAGCCCATATTTTTGTAGTACAATTATTTCACAAAATGGACACATGGTAAACAGGTGACTAGATAAAGGCTTAGGCCTAGTTTGAGATTTATTGACAGAAGCTTAATTTATTATGCAACAATAATACCTACTATGTTCTTGTCGTACAATCTTATTATTGTGAACTGTAAATATAAATATAATAAACATGGTTAAACTGTGTGTGTCAATAAAGCATGATTTGATTTGATAATGTAACCACGAAAATATTTTCCTTGTTAAGTATAGTGACACATTTAAAGAAACTTATAGTGACTGATGATGCCATGTGCTCAATTTTATTTGTTTTCTTTCGAACATTACTAATAAATTATGTTCCTTAATTTGAAACACAAATTGTAACTACTTGTAACGTACATATTATTTAAAATATAGATAGAAACTAAATGATAATGGATACGGGCTATAACGTACTTATTACATTATGGCTGTCAAACCTGAGCGACCAACAATACCCACATAAGAAAATTAAAAACATCTCAAAATGCCATGGAAAAGTGTATGATGGGAAAAAGGCTATCTGATAAAATAAGAACAACAACTTTAAGAGCAAAATCAAAAAGAAATGTTACAATAACTGTTAGAAAGCTTAAATGGAAATGAATACATAATAATTAGATGAAAAGAAATCGTGGCAGACCACTCAGAAGATGGGTCGATGACATAGAAGCGATAGCAGGTGCTACATGGACCACAAAAGCTTACGTTTGGGATGAAGTTGGAAGAAGTTTGATGGCAAGTTGGAGGAGGCCTTTGTCAATAAGTAAACAGACGGTGCGATGACAATCTAAATTTAAGAATTTTAAATTGTATTAACAATGAAAAATTGTAAGCATTACCTGAATAGAGGCTATTATTATTATTATTACTATAGAAATAGAACAGAAGTACTCGTACAATTTAGTCAAGATATGTGAAATAAACTTAAAATCCTTCAACATGTATACAATTAACAATATATTATTAAAGCGCGAGGACTCGCTTCTGCAGGATGGCCGAGCTGTTAGCAATATTAGTAATGTATGTAAGTTCTTATTGAAAGAATAGTAAGAATATCGAAATGCACTCTATGGCAACCCTACAATTCCGGGTATGGTTGGTATATAGTCTGTGGCTTGATCGTTTTTGGCGGGAAACAATCAAGCTCTTGTTTTTTGCTCGTAAAACAGGTTAATAAGAAAATATTATGCAGCAGCAAGTCCAAGCGAAAGGTTTAAATTAAAAGTACTAGTAAACCGATAAACATCTAAATAAAAGTGATAATTGTACATCTGTTACTGAATTTAAGGTACTGTAAAGCGTTTTCTTCAATTTTGTAATATTTTACAAAATTTACTACTTCAGCTGCACAAGGCAGCTGTGAATAAGTTGGTATGATGAAGGATTGATTTCGAAATGTAATGCTGTATACTGATCATAGCTGTTTTATTTATGGACTAATTGTCTTCTTAATGTAGAGTAAATTAGGTACTTAACAATAATTTAACTGTGTTCCAAACTTCAGCCCAATCCGTTCATACATTAGGACGTGATTGAGCAACAAACATCCAAACATTGACATATTTATATAATACTAGCAACGCCCCGCGGTGTTACCCGCGAAGATCCCGTTCCCGTTGTTCCCGTGGTTTTTCCGGGATATTAGCCTATTAGCCTATGTGTTCTTCCAGACTAATCTACCTGTGTTCTAAATTTCAGCCCGATCCGTTGACACGTTAGGACGTGATTGAGCAACAAACATCCAAACATCCATACTTTGACATTTATAATATTAAGGATTAGTAGGATGTAAGTAAAAATTTGCGGTTTTCGCAATTTTTTCTTTATCTATGCTATGAGATGTTGCTTCGTACCAAATTTCAAGATTCTGAGTTCACGGAAAGCAGGTACCTACACTGTAAGTAGGTTTTGATTCCCTTGCGAGTGTCGGATGTGCGGAAATTTGCGGCATAAACGATAAACGGCTAAATCTTTTAATTGCGTCGGCTTAGAAGTTTGATTTTTCACACAACGGACAACAAATTGATCTTATAACGGTTCCAATTTTTCCGGAACCGGAGGTACAGAACTCTAAAAATTAAAAATAAGTACCTACAGTGCAGACCCTTGTGCAAATTGGTTAGTCGTTAAAGTGTAACTTTTGAAAATGACGCTGTTTGTAATAAGCTTACCTATATATACTCAGATAAAGAAGGGGCATGTGGCGTACCTACATGTTGATATGTCGCTTGAGCGAATCCAAATCATAAAACAGTCTGGTAATAAGAACTTACATTATTCCTTATTAAAATCGCTACCGTTTATAGCGTGTAGCGCCTCTTTTCTTCGTTGGGTTCGCAGGGTGACACACAGGTCGCGCATGCGAGGAGCTCGCAACCTCGCAACAGTCATTACGTAGTATTACATTCTCTTTGGCAACAGTCGCCGACCACAGACTAGGTAGAGATGTTGCCGACACACTCTGACGTCTTGCGTATATTACATTCTCGTTGGTCTTGCGCTTCTCGCCATCTATATACTTACTTAAAATATTTTCTAATTTCTTATTGTACGCATTTCATCACCTTATTCTGTTTAATAAATAAATAAAAATTGGTAGACAATTCACACACAACACCATTTGGCCCCAAACTAAGCAAAGCTTGTACGATGGCAGCCAGATAGCTGATATAATACTTAATATACTTAGTTATAAATACATACTTATTATAGATAGAAACACCCAGACACAGTGCAAACATTTGAATTCATCACACAAATATTTGCACTGGGTGGGAATCGAACCCACGACCCTCGGCTTCCCAGGCAGAGCTACTACCCACTAAGCCAACATGCTAGTCAACTACGCATTTATCCCACAACATACATTATAGGATTATCAACTACGCTTTTAATTTGAACACCCTCTGCACTCTGCAACCTTCGAAATAGTGGCTAGCTGTCGGGAGTCCACGCCAACTCACTACCACTACTACTCTCACACTAGCCACCACAGCCCTATGAAAATGATCATGATTTATATTTTGAAAATAAACAAGCATACGACACTAGTCTAACAATACCACTTATATGTCTACTACATAATACCCCGAATGTTTTGCTTGCCAAGCCATTTAGTAAATCAAAGAACCTTCATAAACCAATGCACCAAAGTTTTATGTTTCCTATACAAACTAGGTCTCCGCCCTTCCCGGCCCTTTAAATCAAGTAATGGGAAGCGAGGAGGTTTTTATGTGCTTAGGACTACTTCCGGACCCGCACCCATCAGACTTTCGTTATGCGGATATTTGAAATCTTTTGTTTTTTCGGGTGAAAGTTTTCTTCGTACGTAAATGGCGTAACCATTGATATTAACATCATAATATTTTGAAATCCAAGTATGAAAACGTAGCGAAAAAATAATTGTCACAAATTTATTGAAGTGAAAACATCTATATGCGCGCCTAGACAGATTTTTCGTGGGCTGTGAATTGAATTCATTCGTCACGCTCGGGTATGTCGGCTGCGCGTGAGTCACCTCTGCTCGCTGCTTGCTGTGCGGTACGGAAGCACTTGAAGATCGTTGTGCAGTCCCGCATCAGATGCTACAGGTATATAGTGCGTTCCAGCAAGCTGTGTAGAAAACCAAAACAAACCAAAAAAAAGGTGATACCATAACATACACATCGTTTAATCTTAGTATTTTTATGAAATTGCCTTAAAATATTTTTCACAAATAGGATTCGACTTTATTGCGATCTTAAATACCATATACTTAGATTTGTATTGATCAAATAATTCTATACTATCTTATTTTAAAAGTTATAGAAAGTAATGGTAGGATGATAGAAATATGATTTTAAGTACTAGCAATTTGATCTGTGTTTCTCAAACTCTCAATGTTGCATTCAAGACATTTATACTTCTTTTCATCAAATTATTCTTATTACACGTTATTACACACACACACACACACATTATTAGGACGCGCCAATTTTTCTAACATACCTGCCATATTTTTCTCCTGCCCATATTGTAAAAATGCCCATTTCCATTATATTCAAGTATGGATTAATTTTACTCTATTTATTTTAGTCATTAATTTGGAATTTTTAATTGTAATATAATTTGATTTTAATGTAATGTATTATTTGATTTTTATTGTAATGGGATCTTAAATTGACGTCTGTTTTTTTTTTAAATTATTGACTTGTACCTATTGGTAATATTTGAATATCTTGAATATTATGGCATGTAACTACTCGTTATCAATAAAAGAGTAAGAGTATGACTAAAGAACTCAGAGAAAAAGGTTTCTTGTGTCGTAACGAGTTGAGAGAAAATCGCAAATCTCTAAATACGTGTTCCAAATTACGCTGTTAACTATCAAAAGCTTGTATAATTTTCACTCTAAAATGCCATAAATTTTGTGTTATTTTGATCGAAAAGTTTGTATGTGTTTCCAGAATATTACATCATAGTGTTATGATCAGTTTTGGGTAATACGAGGACAATTTGAACGAGATTTAATTATTCTTAAAAATAAAATGAACGTTTTCATATAAGGAAACATCTAAATTACTTTTCTAAGTCACTGGTTCTAGTGTTACATTCTTCTCCGAACTCAAATGCTTTGCCTTTCCTTTTTTTACGTGGGAGAAATAAATGTACGTATGCCCGCCATACTCTCATTATGAAATGAGAGATCTCCATCTACCCTCATTTGGGCTTCAAAAATCGCAAGGTGACCAACACTACAAACAACACTGACAATATCAGGTTTCTCCAAACTCAGTGCGCTATGCACACATTTATTTATTAGAGGATTCCGCGACGCCGATAACCGTAAACCGGGTAGTTTTCGGTTATTGGCATCGTGGTCATCGCGTCGTAGTTGAAATATATACCTATGTTTTTTATTTTCCAATGTTTCCCGAACCATTCTTGCGTAGTAATGACATTCGGTAGATAGAACCTTCGGGTCGTGGATCTCGATCCAATGACCAATTTTAGCATCAATCAGAAGTTCAGCAATTGCAGATTCTTGTGTCTGACGATTTTTTACAGCGGCAATGTGTTGATTGTTCCAAGTCCCAGCAGTGGGAACATATATTTGGGTGTTTATGATATCCATACATATATATTTAGCCTTGTTTTGCGATGAAAATTTAAAAGGGCAAGCAATGAAAGGTACTACAAACTATCTTGTAAAACAAAGGTTGAGAAATGCTGGTCTGTCATATTGAGAGTGACATTGGTTTGTTTACCTTTTATTTACAGACATTTGGAATAAGGTATAATTGTGCATTGGGAAATTCACATTTACGACATTCTTAAAGATGATTTGCGCTGCGTGTCGTGGTCATATCGGCGGAGATGAAAAATATTTACAGTGTACTGTGAAACACTGCTGTAAAATATATCACGTTGACTGCACTGGTGGGGCAAAGTTGCGCGATTCAAGTAATGGGTATGTTTGTCCGGAATGTCAGTGTTCAGCAAGGCGAGTGGGTGACAATAGTTCCACGCCTGTAGGACAAGTAAAGAAATCTTATGACAATGATCACGTGACGTTTCGGAAGAAGCCTGCCCCGCCGCTGTGCTTAATTGATGAAAGCTCTATTATATTGGATCGCGAAGATAATTTTATTGAAGATGTGAGGCTTTTGCGCAGGGAAATACATTCTTTAAAAAATCAACTCAGTGATGCCGTAAGTCTCATTATTAATTATGAATTAACTGTAGCAAATTATTCTACGGAAGTTACAACAGCTCAATAAGCGACTTGAGGAGACCATAACTATTGTTGGAGCTAAAAAAAACCTCTCAAAATTCATCTGATGATTTATCTAGGTCCAAAGCAACACCTGGTGCGCTAATGCCATCAATTCAACCCGAAAATTGCTTACTTACCAATAAGTGAATCTGGAGCGATTCTTCTATCGGAGCAACCTGAGGATGCCCAAAATGTTAAATTAACGGTGTCAGATGTGAGGAAAGTCCCCGTGCCGTCATCTTCATCAAATAAACGAAAACTAAAAAAAGTTACGAATCTGAAGATAAATGACGGACTTCCGTTGGCAGCTGCACCTCTTTTGACTGTTAAGAAAAATGCACCTGAGACGCTGTTAATGACTGGAGAACATGTCGAGTCACTCACAAAAGAAAGTCCAGAAAAACCGACATCGCTGTGTGGAACTGCAAGTCCGGCAAAAACGACTCTGAAAGCCGTGGCGCCTCGGAAATACTTGCATTTGTGGAACATGGTATCAGATATTGAAGAAATTAAAGCGTATTTGAGCCAACTATGTCGTTCTGGTGCCTTCTCTGTTCAGCAGTTGACCCCAAGAGGTGATTATAAATCATATAAAATAGGAGTTCCTGTTGCGGAGTTTGACCTGTGTTTTTCGAATGACGCTTGGCCCGTAACGCCAGATTGAAGCCTTGGATACCTTACAAGAAGCCCGCAAGTCTCCGAAATACTGCAGGGAAAAATGAAGCTCAGGCTACTGCCGTGGCCTCTAGAGGTAACTTGCCCTTTCGCGGGGCAAAAAAGCCGCAGTAATAGAACCGGCAGTCTCAAAATTTATTTTGAGACTGCCGGTCGTTCGCACGTTCTGGTAGTTTACTACCAGAACGAGGTCTCAAAAGTAAACTTTCTACATGGCGAAACAACCTGAGTACAACTGAGCATCACATTGTGGCTGTCACGGAGACTTTCCTGGATTCGTCGGTTGAAGACTCCGAGCTTGTCTGTGGAGTCTGGACTGTTTTAAGGCGGGACCGACCTACTCCATGCAGTGGTGTTACGATAGCTGCACGTGCTCCTATTGTATTACGCCATCATCGCGAACTTGAAACTGACTGTGGTCAGGACCTCTGGGTTTCTTTCTCCTGGCGTGGACAACTGGTTTACATATGTGTTGTTTACATTAGATCTAATACCTCGGACGTTGAATACTTTCCCTGGTTTTCTAAGGTAGAAAATCTTATTGTTTCGCTAAAGTCACCTACTTTAATTGACGGCGACTTAAACATGAACAGTGCTTCTTCCAGTATTAAGGATTACTACGGCTATTTTTAACATAAATATTGTGGTCTAAAGGAAAATATAATGTAAAAAATTATTTTAATGGAATTTTGGACGTCGTATTGGTTCAGGAGAGCGGTGACGTGGGTGCTGTGTTTGTTACCCCTACTGACGAAATTGCTAAAATTGACCCATATCATCCTCCGTTAGACATTAAAATAGCGCACCATATAAGTTGCTTTAGTCCCACTAATATTAGTAGCGATAGGGACTGGAACTTCAAAAAATTTAATTATAAACAGCTATATTATGTTCTTTTATGTGACAGTTCTTGGAGTATTGTACTATACCTCATTCTAAATCTACGTAAATAAAAGGTAAACAAACCAATGTCACTCTCAATATGACAGACCAGCATTTCTCAACCATTGTTTTACAAGATAGTACCTTTCATTGCTTGCCCTTTTAAATTTTCGTCGCAAAACAAGGCTAAATATATATGTATGCATATCATAAATACCCAAATAAATGTTCCCACTGCTGGGACTTGGAACAATCAACACATTGCCGCTGTAAAAAATCGTCAGACACAAGAATCTGCAATTGTTGAACATTTGATTGGTGCTAAAACTGGTCATTGGATCGAGATCCACGACCCGAAGTTTCTATCTACCGAATGTCATTACTACGCAAGAATGGTTCGGGAAGCATTGGAAAATATTGGAACTTTGATTATCGCATACCATGCACATGCTGGCTCTATCTTGCGATAGGGAATTATATTCTGGGGAAATTCAGTGCAAAAAAAAAACAGCATTTGTCGCGCAAAAACTATGTATCCGTGCAATGTTAGGATTGAAGCGAAGGCAATCCTGCAAAAAACATTTTAGGCAAATGAAAATAATGACCACACCATCGCTATATATTTATGAGATTACATTATTTGCTAAAACTTATCCATATTTATTTACCTTCAAAGATAAAGGAAGGAACAGGGAAGGTACAATGTGGCTACATGGGTGTAAAACGCACCTGTTACGCACAAGCGTCTTATGTATGTTACCCATTATCTTTAATAAATAATTACCAACTGCTTTAAGGATTGAGAATGATATTAATGTATTTAAAAAAATATTGCCAAGTTTGCTCATAGAGAAAGCATACTATAGTATAGACGACTTTCTCATCGATAAAGAACTTTAATCATGATATTGACGATTTTGTAAGTTTGTATTGTATTGTGTAAATTATTTTGTTTTCTGTATTTATATTTTTATTTGAACATGCTTAAGATTTTTTGAAAAATGACATTACCTATGACTGTATAGAGATTCAACTAATGTATTAAAGATCACAATTTATTTGTTTGTACCTATTTTAGCAAGGATTAAATGAAATATGAAATAAAAAACATAGGTACCTATATATTTCAACTACGACACGATGACCACGATGCCAATAACCGAAAACTACCTGGTTTACGGTTATCGGCGTCGCGGAATTCTCTAATAAATAAATGTGTGCATAGCGCACTGAGTTTGGAGAAACCTGATATGGTTAGTGTTGTGTGTCGTGTTGGTCACCCTGCGATTTTTGAAGCCCAAATGAGGGTAGATGGAGATCTCATTTCATAATGAGAGTATGGTGGGCATTCGTACATTTATTTCCCCCACGTAAAAAAAGGAAAGGCAACGCATTTGAGTTCGGAGAAGAATGTAACACTAGAACCAGTGACTTAGAAAAGTAATTTACACCAAATCACACTACCTACTTTTAGCAGCGGCGACAGGTGACAGACGCTGCGTCACGCTTAAAAAAGTAGCTGCGCTTGACGTCTAGTCGCTGCATCCCGCTTCAAAGACTAGCATGTGTGGTCAGGGCCTTAGATGTTTCCTTATATGAAAACGTTCCTTTTATTTTTAACAATAATTAAATCTCGTTCGAATTGTCCTCGTACTACCCAAAACTGATCATAACACTATGATGTAATATTCTGGAAACACATACAAAAGTTTCGATCAAAATAACACAAATTTTTATGGATTTTAGAGTGAAAATTATACAAGCTTTTGATAGTAAACAGCGTAATTTGGAACACGTATTTAGAGATTTGCGATTTTCTCTCAACTCGTTACGACACAAGAAACCTTTTTCTCGGAGTTCTTTAGTCATACTCATACTCTTTTATTGATAACGAGTAGTTACATGTCATAATATTCAAGATATTCAAATATTACCAATACAAGTCAATAATTAAAAAAAACAGACGTCAATTTAAAATCAAATTACATTACAATTAAAAATTCCAAATTAATGACAAAAATAAATAGAGTAAAATTAATCCATACTTGAATATAATGGAAATGGGCATTTTCACAATATGCACGAGATGGGCATGAGAGGGGTATGTTAGAAAAATATGCGCGTCCTTAATAAGAATAATTTGATGAAAAGAACTGAAGTATAAATGTCTTGAATGCAACATTGAGAGTTTGAGAAACACAGATCAAATTGCAAGTACTTAAAATCATATTTCTATCATCCTACAATTGCTTTCTATAACTTTTAAAATAAGATAGTATAGAATTATTTGATCAATACAAATCTAAGTACTATATGGTATTTAAGACCGCAATAAAGTCGAATCCTATTTGTGAAAAATATTTTAAGGCAATGTCATAAAAAAACCTAAGATTAAACGATGTTTATGTTATGGTATCACCTTTTTTTGGTTTGTTTTGGTTTTCTACACGCCTTACTGGAACGCACTATAGAGGCAACTGATGTTCAAACCGCCACCGTAAGTTTGTACAAAATTATTTATGGTTGTTTTGACGAACACATGCCAAAAAAACAGCGTCTGAACCATAGATCCAGACGTTTCCCTGTTAGGTTTACCGGCGACATTGTTTGTGATATAAAACATAAGAACGAAGTCTAGTTCCACATATAGATTATTTTCAGACCTTAGGGCTGACCTGAAGCGTTGTACTGCTAACGCGTATAATAGTTACATGGAGAGCGTGGAAAATCAGAGCGGAACCGCGCCATTTTTGGCGTCACATATCTAGTCTTCGCTCTAAAGGTGGTTTTGAGGTTTTGAGCCTACTGTCTCATACAGAGGTGTGACATTGACAGGAGTGGACGCTGCTGAAGCATTTGCCAATTATTTTGCAAGTGTCTTCTTGTTGGCCAAACCGACACTCAGTGTTGAAGCTGCATATGATTTAGACATTTAGACAGAGTGGTGCAGATAGTAGTCTTGTAAATATCACCCAATTTACTCCGAGTGACGTCATGTTTGGTATAAATAAACTAAAGGCTACTCTATCTATTCTATCGGGCCCGTTCTATTCCATTCCTATTCTTATTCCGTTCCTATTCTATTCCATCCGAGGTATTGAAGAGAGCAAAAAAGCATTTTTCCGTTTCGCTCTGCCATATTTTCAATACCGCATTAAAAACAGGACGATATCCTTCTCACTGGAAAGTGTCAAGAGTGCCCCATTCCAAAAGGCTGTAATAAGCTTGACGTCGAGGAGTACCCGCCGATTGCTATCTTGTCTTCACCGGCAAAGGTATTTGAGAATATTATACACAAATATGTGTATGATCAAGTCGAAAAATCATCTTTTTCATCCCACCAGCTCGGAAAAAGTACTTTTGCTCCTCGATATCACGGCGCAAAAGTCGTTTTTATCCTCTAGAGCAGTGTTTCTCAAACATTGTTCTGCCATGGCCCGGTAAATTTCACACTGCCCCTTCGTGACCCGTCGGGTAGGACATTTCATAAAATAATACACATTATTATTAATAAAACTCTGCAGGAACTAGGTACATATTTCTACGCATTTATTATTTATTTTTTAGTCTCTAAATTTTAGTGCGAAGTATGGAGCTGCAGCTTATTTTTTGAACCTAAGTACGTGAAAAATTTCGAAAGTTTTATGCGAAGGTTTGGTTCTACTTCAAGCCGGTTCCTGTATTAATTTCATAGTATTCTCGAAATCAATTCGATCGAGCAAAACATAATATAAGATTGGCATCTACCTACATCTATTGGCATCTGATCTACCAAGTGGCTGTATATGTCAGAAATAATCTAAAATCATACAATACGCGAGGAGAGAGACATTCTCGTAACATACGCAACGCGGACAAGCTGGATGTTATCCCATATGACCTCTCACGAGGTCACACTCTTGTACAACAAGTAACTATTGTAACGCGCAACATGGCTTTAGGCGCAAGCGGTCGGTCGACAGTAACCTACTTGTCATTACAAATTATGTTTCCACTTGTCTGGATCGTGGCTCTCAGGTGGATGTATTCTACTTCGACTTCCGGAAGGCGTTCGATAGGGTCAAGAATGACATTCTGCTGGCTAAGCTTGCAGGCACACTGATTGCCGATTACTTACTTTATTACTTACCGATACCTTCGAGATCGCCAGCAGTTTGTTAGACTTGGTTTGTACGAATCCAAGCCCTACCATACACGTTCTGAAGTGAGTCAGGGGTCAATAGTGGGGCCGCTCCTGTTTTTGATAATGATAAACGATCTGCCTGCTGCTTTGAAATTCGCACGCTGTCTTCTCTATGCTGACGACCTGAAACTGTTCGCTGAGATCAAATCTCATGCGGACTGTTTGGCTTTACAGAGAGATATAAATGCGATAGTACAGTGGTGTTTGAAGAACGCAGCTGAGTTTAATGCTTCTAAATCTAATGTACATTACATTAGGCCGCATGCGATATCCAATGCACTTCGATTATAAAATAGACGGGAGTGTTGTAACTCGTTCCGCTATCATGAAGGATCTGGGCGTTATATTAGACCAGGGATTGACATTTCATGACCACATAAATGAACTAACGAAGGAATGATTTAAACGTTTGCGGTTTGTGCTCAGGAATGCTAAAGATTTAAAAAATCCCCAGGTCATCGGCTTGATCTTCGGAGCCCTGGTCCGTTCTAAACTAGAAAGTTCTTCGTCTGTTTGGAATCCCTATGAGAAAAAGTACGTACTTCAAATTGAAAAAGTGCAAAAAGCGTTCCAAGTTAAGTATACACGATGACACTGACACTCGACAGAAATGTCAACACCAGTGTCGCTTGCGTCTACACGGTAAGCAATTTTTTGTGTCGACATTAGTATATACATTTAGTGTACCGGTTGAAGTGTATTTGCCGTCTACACGATTCAGTTTGGGACATTTAATCGCCATGAATAGACGTGCTGCTGCCGCGATTGTCGCGATATGTGTTTCTATTAAAATGCGTCGGCGTCGGCGGAAACGGCGTAAAAGCGTATTATTTCTTTTTATATATTTTTACACCATAAAATATCTATTACCATATTTTTAATGATAAACTTTATTCGTTTCAGGAGATTCGTATCGATCGCTCTCATACCTATTTCGGGTACCACAACAGACTATCTCCAAAATAATACCAGAATGTTGCGATGCTATTTATATATTTTTAAAACCAAATTACATGGAGGTAAGTAAATAAATAAAAAATTATGTTTAAGTAATATTTTAATTTAGTTATTAATATGAAAAGTTGAAATTTGGTGAATCGACAAACTTATAAACTTATTACAAACTTTCGTACGTTACATTATCTTCCGAACTTTCCCAAGTCGCATTTGGCAGTGGAGTAAGGGGACCATAAGACTGTGAAGTAGATGGACGTGAATATTGATCGGTTTCGTCCAATTCTTCCATGTCCAGAATGATACGTTGAATTTTACGTTTCAATTCTCTTTTACGGGCTTCTGACCTCATATTCCGTATCGCAGCAGCCACGAAATCACCAAAAATGGCAGCATCATCAGATTTGTCGTTTAACACGCTTAACGCTCGCTCTAAAGCTTCGTCTTCCTTCTTTCTTCGTTTAGAGGTTCGTTGAGATCGAGAGAGGTTGTCGGAGTTTTGTGAAACTGTTGATTCCAAATTTTCGCTATTAGTAGGAGAATTCTGAAAATAATAATAATAAATGTTTATTTTAAAAACTATATTAATGCTCATAAACTGGGCAAGCTATTATTTATTTAATATTAAATGATAACTTTTATTAATTATTGTTTTTATTACAGGTACATTCATCAGAAGATTGCTGGAAAAAAAAATCAGAAGATTTTAAAAACAAATGGGATTTTCCAAATGCTTTTGGAGCACTAGATGGAAAACACGTGGTCATAAAAGCACCCCAACATAGTGGGAGTCTGTACTATAATTATAAAGGTACATTCAGTATTGTGTTAATGGCATTAGTTGACGCTAATTACAAATTTATTTATGTAGACGTAGGATGCAATGGGAGGATATCCGACGGAGGCGTGTTTGCAAATTGTTCACTTTCAAATGCTTTAAGCAACGGCAGCCTTAATATACCGCCACCAAGGCCTCTTCCCGGTAGGGTCAAATATGTACCCTATGTCATTATAGCTGATGATGCTTTTCCAATGAAGCCTTATCTAATGAAACCTTTTCCTTTTCGTAACCAACCTGGACCTAATCGTGTTTATAACTACAGACTGTCGAGAGCTCGACGAGTGGTAGAAAATGCCTTTGGTTTACTTGCAAACAGATTTAGAATATTAAGGAAACCCATAGAACTATGTCCTGAAAAAGTTATAAAACTTGTAACTGCAATCTGCGTGTTGCATAACTTTCTCTTGGAACGGAGTTCACGGCATGTGTATGCACCACAAGGCTCCTTCGACGAGGAAATTGGTGGTGTAGTAACTCCTGGCAGTTGGAGACAAGACCCCCCTCCGGATAATGTATTGTTCTCAAACAGACCACTGGCATCCAACATGTCTAATGAAAGTAAAGAAATCCGTGAAGAATATAAAGAATATTTTGTATTTCCAGAAGGCGAAGTTAGCTGGCAGTACAGATACATAAGTTGAAATTAACAATAAACCAATAAATAATAAAGACAACTTACCAAAGGAGACGGCTCATTTCTGCCCCACGTCGTTTCAAGTTTAGGTACTTAATTAGCCCCGGAGACCTAAACAAGTTATTTAATTAAATAATTCAAACTGTACATTCAATACTAACCTGCCAAGCGGGGATTGCAAATTGGTGATTAAAAAGTACCTTAATGACTATGTATAAGTAATTTTGTATTAAGGTACTGTAGTTCCATATAACCCAACTAGATGGCGTTGTACGGCGTTAAAACACGCTATCGAAGTTTTTGTGAATTTAAATAAGCCTGTTAAGGTTTAGTTCGTGTCTTGTCTTCGGGTCAGTACTTCTCAGTACCCAATAGAATATAGATAAGTACTACGCTGAACACTTCTTTGTTCTTTCATTTGTACCTACCTATGTGACTATGTGTACAGACTATAGTCAAAGTCAGCCATGTGTTTCGCTTTTTTTGTTCAGTTGAAGTTTACGTACAGTAAAATTCGTTCGAAAATCGATTTGTTCGAAACTCACACAACACCCATGGAATTTATTTATGTTTACCAAAGGTTTCCTAATTTTTTTGTGGTTTGCCCGAATCTCTGGTCCTTTTCAGTGTTGAGTCGACATTATTTTGAGCACAGTAAGTCGCAAAATAATGAATTTACTACCTTCTTATAGTAGTAAGTACATAATCACGTTCTTGATTACCTACTTGCGGCGTTATTTTTTTCAATGTTTTAGTTGATATCTTTTAAACCCCGCTATGCAGGATAAAAACAAAAACGGTTCCTCAATATATATTAAAAATCCTATACAATGATCCAATTTTGGTCAAGTCTCTTGCACTTTTTCTGTGGGGCAAATGCCCATGGAAAATGGGCCGTCTCCTTTTGTTGTGTTACATTTGCTGGTAAGGTACTCGGCATTAAAAATTGTAAACTTGTGAAGTAATCCCAAGTGCTTGCGTAATTTTCATCTGTGCCTTGGCCACTCTTCTTTTTTTTAAGTTTTCTCAGTTCGTTATTAAACTGCGTTCGTAAATTGTGCAGTTTTCTATTTATTTCTAATGCAGAAATATTAAATTGTTCGGCCAAAATTTCTACCGTTGCTGCTTTCTTTACTCGATTTTTATAATCGGGATTTGATATTTGCCATAGCTCTGGCAGCGATTCAAAATATAAAATCAATGATTTTATTTCCTCGGCTGACCACGCTCGTGACGTCATTGCTCTAGCTAAACATTTCGCGTAGGTTCGTATTATGTATGTAGGTAGGAGCGGAGCTAGTGACAACAACGGTGGTTAAATGCGCACTGATTTATTCCGGTAAGGAAGTGGCGGTCGCAGCCGCCACCACGCATGTATAGCTATGTACGTACATATATTATATTGTGTATGCCTATACAACATCTTTCCCCCCTACAAAAAAAATTGTCTGTACTGGACATCGGGTCGGTCTCGGCGGGCACGGCGGCCGCGCGGCGACCCCGGCGCCGGCGGCTCGCTGCCGTCGTCCGGCTCGGGCGGCGCGCTGTCCTGCGCCGGCGTCCTGTACTCCGGGCTGCTCGCCGGCGCCGGCGCCCGGGGCTCGGGCGTGCGCGGCGCGGGCCGGGCCGGGGACTGCGCGCCGGGCTGCCGGCCGCAGGGGCTCGGCGCGCCGGCAACGACACGCTCGGCCGGCCCGGCAAGCAGCGCGCCGGCTCCGACACGCTCGGCCGGCCCGGCGGGCGGCGCGCTCGGCCGCGCTGCCGCGGGGGCGGTCACCTCCGCCGCGCTCGCTGCACCAGCCTCCTCCAAGGGCGAGTGCAAATCCCACGAGTCGGCCGAACTCCCATCGTTTGATAAATTTGAATCGTCCTTCAGCTTACTTTTTCCAATCTGGTTCTTGTGCCGGACGACTCGTTGATTATTATCAAGTTGAATTTTGTACAACACTTTTCCAATTTTTCTTATAATCGTCCCTTCTACCCAGCTATACTTATTTTTATTCACGTAATATTTTACTAAAACTTTATCACCTTCGTCGAAGTCAGGCCTTTGTTTGCCGCCGTAGTTCCTAACCTGCGAGCACTGGTTACGTTCGACGAGTTTAGATAACTCCGGTGACGAGGACGAGGGTGCGTCGGTGGACGTCAACAAGTCTAGCCTCGAACGAAGTCTGTGACCGAACACTAGTTGAGCCGGCGAGGTCTCCGTCGTCCCATTACGGGAGTTGCGGTAATCGAATAAAAATTTAGACAGCTGACATTGGAGGTCGTCGACCTTGCGACTCGACAATAAACATTTCTTTATCCCTTGCTTAACGATTTTTACGAATGACTCCGCCTGGCCATTGCTCATCGGGTGGAACACGGGTGAAAACAGATGTTTAATATGGTTCACCTCACAGAATTCTTTAAATTTCTGCGAAGTTAACGATGTGCCGTTATCGCTCACTAAGGTATTAGGGATTCCAAATCTAGACATAAAGTCACATAATTTCGTGATGACGGCTTTCGTCGTGATATCGTTGTTCATAATGTAACACTCGACCCATTTTGAAAACGCATCCACAATCACGAGAAACATTCTATTATGAATGGGCCCCAGAAAATCTAAATGAATGCGGGAGAAGGGCGCGGGCGGGTGCGGCCATGGCGCGAGCGGAGCGCGCGGCGGCGCCGGGCGCAGCGCCGCGCACACGGCGCACGCGCCCGCCAGCCGCTCCAGGGCCGCGTCCACCCCCGGGAACCAAACCCGGCCTCGGGCCTCGGCCTTCATCTTCACAATTCCGAAATGTGAACTGTGAAGCTCGTTCAAAATTTTGTCCCGGTATTTTTGAGGAATTATGACTTTGTGTCCTCTCATAAGTATCCCGTTTTCTAATGATATCTCGTTTCGGCATAAGAAATATGGTTTTAGGACTGGGTCGGTCACTTTCGCAGGCCAACCTTTCGTCACGTATTCAGTCACTCGTTTAGATATCGAGTCAACAGCGGTTTCGTCTTCTAACTGTTTTCTCGTAAGAGGCAAACATCCCTCGACAGCGAAATTAACATAAGCGGCCAGATCGCGTGCGCCGCTCCCGCTCCCGCTCGCGCCCGTGCGCGTGGCCACACCCGCCACGGCGCGCGATAAGTAATCAGCTGTGTTAGCGGCACTCCGTACATACTCGATCGTATAATTGTACGCGCTCAAGAATATCGCGTAGCGTTGTAAGCGATTCGCCGATACTTCGGGTATACCGCGGTTTTTTCCGAATATTGCAGTTAACGGCTTATGATCTGTGCGTAATACGAACGGTTCCGAACGGCCATATAGGTACTGATGGAATTTCCGCACCCCGAATATAATTGCAGTCGCTTCTTTCTGAATCTGCGAATACTTCAGTTCGGCCGCATTTAGCGAACGGGACGCATACGACACCGGGCGTTCGATTCCATCGGCACCCATCTGGCTGAGAATCGCGGCTAACCCCGAAGACGACGCGTCTACAGTTAGGTATAACTTTGCATTTTTGTCGAAATGAGCAAGCGTGTTATCTGACGACAGAGATTTCTTTATTTTATTAAACGCGACGGTCTGTTCCGCGCCCCAATGCCACTTGATGCCCTTTTGTAACAGCGCATGCAGCGGGCTCAATATTGTCGCCGCGTCGGGTACGAAAGACCTGTAGTAATTTAGCAGGCCTAAAAACGACTGTAACTCGCTAACGTTCTTCGGCGCCGGCGCATATAATATTGCTTCAACTTTTTGTGGATTTTTCCGTATGCCTTTTTTATCGATAATGTATCCGAGATATGACACTTCGCTTTGATAGAAAAAACATTTATCTTTGTGTAAGGTAAGCCCGGCTTCCTCCAGTCGCCGTAAGACTTCGTTGAGCCTAGACTTATGAGTAATTTCGTTCCCGCTTATCAGTACATCGTCAAGGAAAGTCAGTACCCCCGGAATGTTACCTACTATTGACTCGATCACGCGCTGGAAAATTGCCGGTGCACTCGCCAGCCCAAATATAAGACGAGTGTAATTAAACAGTCCGCGCGGCGTATTGATACATGTCACGTTCTGCGAGTCCTTATGTATACGCAGCTGATTATAGGCCATAGATAAGTCGATTTTGCTGAATATTTCCCCGCCGTGCAATTTAGAAAATAGCTCCCGTGCCGTAGGCAAGGGATATTTTTCGACGTGAAGTTGCCGGTTAATAGAAACCGAGTAATCGGCGCAAATACGTACGCTACCGTCTTTCTTTAATACCGGGACGATTGGTGACGCGTACTCCGAGTGCGGAACGGGTTTCAGAATACCTAACGCGACTAACCTACTCAGCTCGTTGTCCACCGCGTCGGCCAGCGCAAACGGCACCGATCGCGCTTTGAAAAATACGGGCTTAGCGTCCGACTTCAGCGGCAATTTAATTTCAAATTTTTTAAAACAACCTAATTCTTCTGAAAACACCCTCGGATATAGTTTGGTCAGATCTTCCCGAATACTCTGAACGAATGCCTCACTCTGTCCCAGACTACTACTGGCACTGTTCGGCATAGTTGAGACAAACCGTAATTTAAAAACTCGCATGAAGTCCCGACCTAATAACGAGGGGCCACCGTTTCGAATCACGTATACCTGCAACTTAGCCGAATAGTTCAAATAATTGACTTGAACCGTCATCACCCCGACTACCTCCATTTTATTACTCGTATATGTAAATAATTTTTTTGTGGGAGGCGATAAGGGCACATCTGAAAAGTTCATCGTATAAGTGTGTTCTGACACGACCGAAACAGGGGAGCCACTATCGATTTCGCACAAAATATTTCTACCTTGCATGTTCACAGTGTCGGTCACAGGTACTTCCCTACTACGACAGTCAATATTAAATAAAAACTCACCGTCATCGTCCTCATCACCAGAGTTACCTTGTCCGACGTAATGGACTTTCCTACTTGGGCACACCTTCCTCAGGTGACCCTTCCGCGAACACTTCCTACACGTATAGCTCGCGAATCTACACTCGGCCGCACGATGACCGTTGTAACCGCAGACGGTGCACGCAGTACTACGTTCCTGCGGTTCTTTCCTGGCGGGTCCTCTTCGTTGGTCGATCTTGCAGACGGCGGCGCCGTCGTCGGGCGGGCGCGGCCCCGGGCCGGCGGCGGCGGCGCCCGCGCGCGGGCAGCGCACGCTCTCGGCCAGCTCGACGGCCTTCCCCAGCGTGAGGTCGTGCACGTCGAGCGCAAACAGCCGGTCGCGCTCGGCACCGGCCGCCATGCCCATCACGAACCGGTCCAGCAACGAGTCCTCCAGGTTCCGGAAGGCGCAGTGGGCGGCGAGCCCGCGCAGGCGCGCGGCCCACTGCGGGTGCGTTTCGCCGGGGTGCTGCACCGCGTCGTAAAACTTATACCTCTCGGCGAACCCGCAGCGCTTCGGAGTAAAATGATCGTCGAGGATATGAAGGATACTTTCGAAATTCTTTGTATCTAATTCATCAGGTAGCGCGAGATTAGCCGCCAACTGATAAGTGTTCTCGCTGAGTGCGCTGAGGAGTACGGCCTTCCTCCTCACGCCCGCTTTGTCCGTCGCTTCGTCCACATTGTTCGCGATGAACCACTGGCACAGTCGACTCTTGTATGTCCGCCAGTCTTGGTTCTGATGGTCGAAGTTCGTAACCGTACCGGTCGTTACTCCGAACATTCTTGATTTTTTTTTCCTTCAGAAGTGGGTAAGTCTCGTCGCCAATTATTATGTATGTAGGTAGGAGCGGAGCTAGTGACAACAACGGTGGTTAAATGCGCACTGATTTATTCCGGTAAGGAAGTGGCGGTCGCAGCCGCCACCACGCATGTATAGCTATGTACGTACATATATTATATTGTGTATGCCTATACAACAGTTCGAAATTACCGACACTCGTTGCGGACAGCGCGCGCGTCCTGTCTCCACGGCAGCGACACTAACACTGAGCGACACCGTCACTACATGTGCAACTAAGTGTCGCGGCGATGTACACACACAGACATTCGATGTATACACTTAGTGTCTGGTGTCGTCGTGTATCCTAAACTTTAGATATTTATATAAACGTATCTATGAATACTATCCTTTTTTGTATCCTACGAATTTCTTGCTCGGTGGCCTGAATTACAATTCTTTGGAGGTTCGTCGGGAAAACCAGCAGCTAAAAATTATATGTAAGATTTTTCGTGGGGTCATTGACGCTCCAGAACTGCACGAGGAGTCATGTAGAATCTACGTACCCGACAACTATTGTCGCGGTAAGTACCACAACCTGTTCGCTGTGCCCCGCTACCGCACCACGGCCCACTCCAGGTCGCCCATCCCGCGCACTCTCACCGCACTCAACGCTCTCTTAAAGGCGAATCCGGAATGTGACATTTTTGATGACACATACATTCATTCATTCATCAGCCGCAAGACGTCCACTGTTGGACATAGGCCTCCCCCCTAGATTTCCACAACGAACGGCCCTGCGCAACCTGCAACCAGCGGTTTCCAGCGACCTTTGTGAAGTCATCTGTCCATCTAGTGGGAGGCCGTCCAACACTGCGTCTTCCGGTTCGTGGTCGCCACTCGAGAACCTTTCTTCCCCATTGGTTGTCAGTTCTGCGAGCGATGTGGCCTGCCCATTGCCACTGCGAATATCCTCATTCCGGATTCTGTCGCGCAAAGAGACTCCGAGCATCGCTCTCTCCATAGCTCGCTGTGTGACTTTGAGCTTTGTTATGAGGCCCACAGTTAAGGACCACGTCTCAGTTCCATAAGTCATCACTGGCAACACGCACTGATTGAAGACTTTCGTCTTCAAGCATTGGGGTATTTTGGACTCCAAGATGTGCCGTAGTTTCCCGAACGCTGCCCATCCGAGTTGGATCCTTCGCTGGACCTCTTTGTCGAAGTTGGATCTACCTAATTGGGTCTTTTGACCCAGGTAGACGTATTCGTCAACAACTTCGAGTGTGGTATTCCCAACAATAACCGGTACAGGTGAGACATGAACATTTGACATGACCTTCGTCTTGTCCATATTCATCCTCAAACCTACCTGTTGGGATACTCTGCTGAGGTCTCTGAGCATAGCACCGAGGTCCTCCAGCGACTCCGCCACAATGACTATGTCGTCGGCAAACCGAAGGTGAGTGATACATTCGCCGTTGATATTGATGCCATGTCCGTTCCAGTCCAGTAACTTGAAAACATCTTCCAGCGCGACACATACATGGCCTCGTGTAATGTCAGGTTGTTTGTCATATTGTGAATCTCACTATCTCTCTCTCAATCAAATCTCACATCTGTTTATATTATTTTTTAACATTTCTGACATATTTTGATTGATTTGTTATTTTAAATTTATTATTTATTACTTTAGAGATATTTGACAAATTTGTTGAATTATTGTAATTAGCGACTTGCCGTTTTAATTAATAAATAAACCACCTCCACACCTCTAAATCCGGCCCTGACCCAGAGACATAAGATGATTTATCTCTATGCTCTGCAATTTCTCTGGAAACATTATCTGGTCCTTTAAACCGGAACACAGTGATGTTTGCACATTACTGCTTGGTGGTAAAATAATTGTCAATGGTGCGAAACTTCCCAAAACAAGCCTATCACCAGATTTTTTTAATTAAAATTGTATTTTACATAGCATATTTCCTTGTGTTTCATGTAATATAGTCCTTTATACCTAAGACTTACTAAGTCTACCTATATCATGATTAGACTCTCGAGTTACTTGTACTGTTTGGATAACTTATAGTTTATATTGTAATGAAATGATAATCATTTATGATGGAATCCTCATAAGAACCCGTACAAGTTTGTCTTGACAGGCCTTTGGACACTTTATTTGAGGTTCATTCGTGGTATTTTTTTTTCCTAACATGTAATTGCGCTCTATTTTTGTTTTTCTACTTAAACTAAAATCATAAAATTTTGCAATTCCTCCATATATTTTTGATTTATTTAGTTTTGTTCTTCATTAGACATAAAAAAATCTTTATCAAAAATTTTAGTACACTGCCATTACGGCTCAAGATCCAAACCAACCTCCAGCACAAGGAAATAGCGGCGGCCACGCTACGCAGAGTGCTGGAGACAAATAACAAGACCGTCGCTATGATCCAGGAACCCTGGATCAGAAACAACAGAATCTGTGGTCTAAATAACATCGGCGATAAGTTAATGGTCGACACTACTGTTGATAACCCAAGAACCTGCATTTTTATGCCTAAATCTATACATACCACTTTGCTTAACCAATTCTGTTCTAGAGACCTAACAGCAGTGAAACTCGTTACGGAAAAACAAACTGTCCTAGTCCTAGCATCAGTATACCTGCCGGGTGAGGGAGAAATTCCTTCAAGAGAACTGTGGTGCAGCACTACGAAGCACAAAACTGGGACCTCATAGTATCCGCCGACTGCAACGCGCACCACTCTTTGTGGGGAAGTAAGAATACCAAAAGGGTCTTTAGGCGAATACTTATTTCAAACAAATCTAAACATTATGAACAGAGGTACGGAGCCTACATTTGTAAGTTCCAGGTACCAGACTATCATAGACATTACCTTGGCAACCAACGCTGCGGCTACTCAAATCGAGGGATGGCACGTATCAGACGAGCCATCATTCGCAGATCACCGCCGCGTTTGTTTCCAACTACAATACAAATCAACAAGCCCTGTCCCATATCGTAACCCCCGTAAGACTGATATAACAAGGTACACAAAACTACTAAACCAAGCACTAGGTGACATACACTTAACTGACATAACACTTAGTACAGACAATATCGAATCAAACCTACAGCTTCTCACTGCAACTTTCATAAACAGCTATGAATTGGCATGTCCTGCTGTTAAACCAAATGACGTAGGAAATAGATCTTGGTGGGGGCCAGAACTTGAAAGACTACGTCAAGGACTTCGAACACTCTAGAACCGGGCAAAAAATACCAGGACTAGTGAAGACTGGGATAAATACAAACAAGCACAAAAACACTACAAGAGGCGAATCAGATTCAGAAGAACAGAATCCTGCCACAACTTCTGTAGTAGCATAAACTCAACAAACCAAGCCGGAAGAATAAAGAAAATCCTGGCTAAAGGGGAGCCAAATCTTCTGGGATCCCTAAAAAAGGAAGACGGAACTTACACAAACACAGACAATGAAACCAACGCATTACTCCTGGAAACCCACTTCCCTGGATGTCAAATCATAGGAGATCAGGAGTGGCCAGAAGAGCAATGCAGCACACCAACAGCCCAAGAGTGGGAAGTGGCAAACAAGATAGTAACTGCAGACAGAATAGAATGGGCACTGAAAAGTTTAAAACCCTTCAAATCTGCAGGTCTGGATGGCATATTCCCAGCATTACTACAATGGCAACCAAAGCAAGCTTTTAAAGCACCTACTACCAATATCCAACGTGGTGGATTTACCCCCAACAATATTTTAACAGTCCATTCTAACACTCATCACCCAAGGCCTCTTTCCCCTCAGCCAGGGCCTGATTAACCCTTAGGCTAATTAGGCTGCAGCCTAGGGCGCGAGAATCAGGGGGGGCGCGCGCTCAAATTGTCTTCGCATGTACTATTAATCTAGCATCATTACTCTACACATTTTAACTAGACCGAGACAAAACTAAGGGCGGATCCAGCTTTGACTCCAGGGGGTCACAACACATGAAACTGTGCGTTAAGTCACAGAATAAATATTAGTACAGAAGCCTCACTTACCAAAAACAATTATATAAATAGCGACTCTTGCTGGGACACAACAAAGTTCAATTCAGCTCGCATTAGTGCTCAATATCTGTCGCGATTTTCAACTCTCTCTTCTAACGCGTAACTCTGTCCCTGTCTAGCGCGGAGGGTTTACGACATATCTAATAACAATATGCTCGGGAAACGTTTTGCGCGAGCGCTCAGCCGTGCGTCCGACAACCGACTGTCACTTGTTTCCTGGAAGGAACGGTCTAGCGGTAGGCTAAAACCGCGCGACCTTGAGCGAGTGAGAATGCACTGGTTAAGTACTTGTATGCTTTTTAATCAATGGCCCCTAGGTACGGGACCCAGCCCAGGGGGGATAACTCCCATAACCCCCCCCCCCCCCTCTGGATCCGCGCTTGGACAAAACACTGTTACCTCCTTTAGTGACCTACACCTAAGTTGTGAACTGAAAAAGCTTCAGAGTCTTCTTTCAGATGGCCACGCTCATGGTAAATGGCCGCAACTGCTAACTGCCCACATGTGAATAAAGCCAGTGACTTAGATGGTATTTCTGCTAGTATTGAAGGCTTGTGCGTCTGTTTTGTCGCTTGTTTTTTGTTTAGGTGCGTTTGTTTAAGATCCTTTCCTAAACTGGGCAAGAACTTTGACTTTGAACTAAAGTCGTGAAAACTTGCTAACATGCAGCCAGTGCCCCAAAAAGGTAGTCGTGCTGACCCTGCCAATCACAGGACCATCTCGGCCACGTCCATACTCTACAACACTATGGAACCACAGTGTCTAAACCACAGGCTTCTAACGTGCCTAGAATCTAACTACCTTTTCAGTAATTTTCATTCTTCACACTGTCCGGATTTCGCCGAAACCGGTCTACCAAGGGTATTCTAGCGTACGTCACTCATATCTGCAGTACCGTTGTCGAGAAACACGGTGTAGCCCTAGATATCTCCAAGGTTTTCCACAGGGTTTGGCATATTGGCCTTATGAGCAAGATTTCTGCTGGAAAAAAGCAGGCGTGTGTATTCTCCGCAAAAATAACTTCCCCTCGACTCCTCGACTCCTCCTCCTGATTTCTCGAGGTGTATCTATTTCGGTTACTGACCATTGGTGTCCTAGCATGACACTAGGTGTCCTCTCAAAGGTCTCGAAGGTACCGAGTACCTTCGCACCTGTTCGCACCCTTGCGATGGCACGGCTAAGTACCAGCTTCCTCAGGCTGGTTCCTTGAAATCGATCAAGAGAATTACCCAAAAGGCTCATAGGCCTACATTAAAATCTTGAACATTACAGAAAAATTGCTAGCTTATGGGTATTAATCTGATACACTTTGGAGAGTGAGCAAATGATCTGCATGATCTACTACCACCTTGTTTTTTTATATTATACAACTCGTAGCTTGAAAAGCCATATCGTTTCATGGTTGACGTTTCAAGCACTCGAACGATGAGGTTTGACTATATTTTTGTGATAACAACATCTACGCTGTGGATTGCGTTGCCCGAGTGGTTATTTCCCTTTGAGGTCTAAGAATATTTATAGTCTGAGGTTTTTCCCGATAGCTACAATCTTAGTGTCTTAAAATATGAGAGTTTTTAATCGGTTTATTTGAGGTAAACAGTAAAAACGCTCTATCGTAGACCGCATCGTCGCTTAATTTCAGGCAAGACGGCGCGGTGGTCAAGTGTAAACCTATAAGAGTAAAAAATAGAAGCCAGTCATGATTCCAAACGCGACATGTGTTTGGTTTTCTACTTGACTGTAGTCACTCGTCATGATTTTGGTCGTACCTATATTGCGTGATGTGTTTTGCCTTAATGTACGATCAACTAAAAAAAATGGTTTGGCACCGAAGGTTGAATGTGGTGCAGACTAAAGGACAACGTTAGTTTCGCTCGCAGATCGATCTAGATACTTAGTAAGAACCATGTTAAAACTTTTCCACTTCTTCTCGTCAAATTTAATATAGTACTACTTTTTAGCCCGACCTGGCCGACCTGGGGGCGCGTCCTGATAGTTAGCCTAGGGCGGTCGGAACCCTTAATCAGGCGCTGCCCTCAGCACGGTAGATCACGAGATAATTCGAGTCAAAGTTTGACGTAAAATTTCCACCAAATCACCAGCTTCAACCCTAAAGCTTGTACAGCAGACAAACGACCTTGCCACCGACGCCGCGACGTCGCGTCGTATAAAAATTCGTGCGAAGGCCATTAGGGGTATGTCAAATTAAATAACAACCAAAAAATTATTATTTTTTTTGGAAAATTTTTTTGAGCTTTCATGCCTAATTTTCACATACATGATTCAAAACTCAATGTAGATGAACTACCATAAATATTGTTGCACCTTTTTGCAACACCTTGTTATAGAGCCTTTAAACATATACCAAAAAAATGGAGAGGCGAAGGTAGTATTCTTACCGAAACCTGGTAGTCCTACACACACGCTAAATCGTTCAGGCCCATCAGTCTAACGTCATTCCTTTAAAAAAACTAGAAAGATTAGTAGACCGATACCTAAGCGACGGAGCACTAAAGCACAAACAACTGCATCCTCAGCAGCACGCTTACAGGAAAGGCAGATCCACAGAGTCGGCACTACACATGGTAGTACATAAAATAGAATCGGCTACCGCAAACAAGCTTTCAACACTTGCCGCCTTTATAGATATAGAAGGTGCTTTTGATAAAACCATGCACAACAGCATAAACCACGCCCTCCGAAGACTCAAAGTGGAACCAGTCATTAGGAACTGGATTACCGAACTGGTCAGCAAGAGGGCGGTTCAGATAGTGATGAATACTACTACAAGAGCAAAAGTAGTCAAGGGGTGCCCCCAGGGGGGTGTCCTATCACCACTATTATGGAACATAGTAGTGGACAGGCTTCTAAACTCAGCATCGGCACTCAACGAGAAAGGGTACACTACAATTGGTTATGCGGATGATATTACAATTCTGATAAGCGGGAGCGCGGAAAACATGCTATGTAAAGTTATGCGTTCAGCGCTTCAAATTTTAGAAAAATGGTGTGACGAACATCAACTGTCAGTAAATGCAAGAAAAACAGAACTTATTCTTTTCACCAACAAAAGGAAGTTACCAGAACTGCAACTACCAAAACTATTTAACACCAAACTCTCCCTATCATCTGAAGTGAAATATCTGGGTGTCACTCTTGACAACAAATTAAACTGGGCGAGCCATATCGATACAAAAATAAAGAGGGCCTGCATGACTTTTTGCCAATGCCGGAGACTTGTTGGAAAGAAATGGGGTCTCAATCCAAAAATCACTTTGTGGTTATACACATCAGTTATCAGGCCCTCCCTGACCTATGGATCAGTTGTGTGGTGGCCCAGAACACAACTGACCACAGCGAAAGATAAAATCCAGAGTCTACAACTCCTAGCGAGTGTAACAGCTACTGGATGTATGAAAACCACACCATCAACCGCATTAGAGTATCTCTTGAACCTGAGACCTCTACATCTAGTCATACAGGAGGAGGCCAAGGCAGCCGCCCTAAGACTGAGAGCAAACGGACTGTGGAAACAGAACATTGAAACACGACACTCAAAAGTTCTACAACGGGTTATGGAAGACATACCGCTTCTTGAGGCACCCATGGATAGAACAATATGCCAACATGTCTTTGATCGTAGATACAATATTCAACTCAATGCAGAATCGAAAGATAGCTCTGGCAGCAGAGAAGTTAGGATATATACTGATGGCTCCAAAACCGCATGCGGTACAGCAGCTGGTGTCTTCTCAAATGACTTAAACATAAGGATGTCAAACACCAACTTAAACACAACTTAAACACAATATTTCAAGCTGAATGTATCGGCATCACCAGGGCAGCACAGGCAGTCGCAACCAGAGATGTTGGAGACCTAAACATCAAAATTGTCTCCGACAGCGCCTCCGTGCTTCAAGCCCTTAAAAACAATACTATAACCTCTGTCCTTATACTGGAATGCCACAATGCACTTCAATCCATAGCGGGTGCGAACAAAGTAACCCTCCAATGGATTAAAGGACACAGCGATTCACTAGGTTATGACGCAGAAGATGAGCTGCTGGCCAAAAGGGGAGCAAAGACAAAGGTACATGAGCCGGAACCACTTATGCCTATACCCCAGGCTCAAATAAAAACATGGCTGCGTAGAAATACCGAAGAAGCCCATTTAACTGAATGGAATAACAATGAAGGATGCAGGCAAACAAAAAATGCTATTCCGGAAGCATCTAAAAAGCTTGCCCGCAACCTCATCAGACTAAACAGGGACAAAATTCGTAAAGTTATAGGTATAATAACTGGTCACTGTCCCCTATATAAGCACTTATATACCATAGTTGTAACAGACAGTCCTCTATGCAGAAAATGCATGGAGGAAGAAGAAACGCCACAGCATGTACTTGTGGAGTGCAGCAGTATGGCAGATCAACGGGCAGAATTCCTGATATCTCCATCGTCTGTTCCGGGTACGTGTCGCAACCTTAACAGGATGCTTGCCTTCTGGGACAGCCTGGGCTGGTTGGAGTAAAGGGAAGTATGAGTTACGCACAATGGCCCAATAAAGCGAAAAGTGCGAAAAAGGCCCCGCTAAACTAACTAACTAACGGCTCAAGATCGTTCTGTCTGCCTAAACACTCGAGCCAACTCGAATGGACACACGCAAACAGTTGTTGCAGTATTTTACCTAAACTTGAGCTCAGTCGTTTGGTAAAAGGGCTCTGAATGCCAATTAAGTAATTATTTATCTTTTAGTTTCCAAACTTATGAATTTCATTACAACACGCACTTCCTCATGCTTACCTTAAGAATTTTAAAATTAAAAAACATAGTTTTAGACAGTGATCAAATTGCAAGTATCAGATTGGATAAAAACGTCGTACCCTGGAGCCTTCCAGCCACGTATTAGTTTGCCTTTAATTTAAGAGCAACTATCACTAAATCTGGCAACTATTACATACATGCTTATACAGAAATACTAGCGGGCCGTTCCGGCTTCGCTCGGATAATAACCTAGATACCAACAGCAGCGCCATCTGTCGGGCTGGTTTGTGTATCTAAACCATCCATGGCAACCCTAAACTTTAATAATAAAAATAAATGTTTATTTTTATAAGGAAAATTTAAATCGAAATAGAGTGAAACACATTTACAAAAAAGACAATAATTGATCAGTTATCGAGCGGGGTGAAAATTGATTAAATTACTAAAATGGCTATTAAAAAATAGGGGTTGCTGATAAAAGGGTAAAAATTTAGGGTTGTGTGTATTTTTAAGGCCACATCATAAAAAAATAAAAACAAAAAAACAACCCTTATCACTATGAAAAATAGATAGTCGATAGATTCTCAGACCTACTGAATATGCATATAAAATTTGGTAAAAATCATTAAAGCCGGAGGAGTAAGGTAACTAATATTGTGACACGATCATTTTATACAAGGTAAATTGTTTGTATTTTTTTTCGCCTCTATCATTGCGAGCTCCGTATCCGTAACTTCCCATTACTAGGCTTTCGTGGCTTAACGGCTGTCCGACTTTGGCGTTAAAGTCGCCCATGACGAGTATACTTCCTTCGCTCATCTCTAAGGCTGTTTTGTTATCGTTGTAGAATTTTTCTATTTCTTCTTCGTCTGAGTCTGAGGTTGGAGCGTAACATTGGATTACCGATATAACTTTCCCATTGAGATTGAGTTTCAATATAGCCACCCGTTACGTAATTCCTGTGAAGGTTAGGATATTTGATTTTAGCAATTTCTTGATTAGGAAACCAACCCCATTGAGGCCTACTGCTTCTCCGAAGTAGCAGAAGATGTATTCAGGATATTCTTCTATTTTGCAATTACAAATTGGTATTATACAATTTGCTCATGAACAAAGACTGTCAATAACGAACACATACTTCAAGAAAAAACCCACTCACCCGATCAGAAAACGAAAAATGAAATACTTTGTGATGTGCAATAAGACCAAATCCGTAACAAATATTGAGGTTCTGAACTAAAATAGGTTTCCCATCGGACCACAGACCAGTGAGAGCTACACTACAACTAAAAGATCTAAAACTAAATAGGAAAAAAATCAAACCAAATCCAGAAACACTAAAAACAGACGACGAAGTTACCGCGTACAACGAGAACCTGAAACAAAACTTAGACTCAATCATACTTTCATCCATGACTGACATACAGAGATACTACGACATCCTTGAAAACACAATCAGGAAAAGCCTAAGAATAAGTAATCCAACAAACAATACAGAAGGAAAACACAAAATCCTAAGCAAGAACACAATAAAGCTGATACAGGAAAGAACGGACATTATGACAACTCAAAATAGAAATAAAACAACAAAGACTCGTCTAACAAAGCTTTTCAAGGAAGTCAACAGAGCGATCAGACAAGACTACAAAAATCATAGAAACTGAATTATAGAAAGAACCTCAACAGATACAGGAGCTCAAAACGGGCATTTAAGGAACTCGACCGGCACAAAGAATGGATTCAAAAACTAAAGGAAGACAATAAGGAAACAAGAAACAGAAAGGAAATAATTAACTGTGCAACCAATTTCTACAGAGACCTTCACAAAAAACAAGACGGACATGTAACAGAACCAGATGAAGAACAAAACATAAAGGAAACAGACGAAGAACCAACTACACCAAAAGACCAAGAGGAAGTACCGCCGTTCACAGAACAAGAAGTAGTAAGACAGCTGAAAAAACTCCAAAAAGACAAAAGCCCGGGTCCGGACAACATAAGAGCTGAAGCCCTTGTAACAGGCGCATCTTCACTGCTCAAGTGTATTACTTACCTTATTATTACCTTACTCTTCAACTTGGTACTACACCAGGAAAGGATCCCCAAACAGTGGAACAGCTCGAAGATCGTACTTCTTTACAAGAAAGGGGACCCTCTGGATATTGGAAACTATAGACCAATTAGCTTGCTTTCGACAATGTACAAACTGTTTACATCCTTACTTCAAAATAGACTAGCGCCCCAAATAGACAACAGCCAACCAAAGGAACAGGCAGGCTTCCGGTCAGGCTTCTCAACTACTGATCATATACATACTATAGAGCAAATTATCGAAAAATATAAAGAATTCAACCAACCATTATACATCGCACTAGTAGACTACAGCAAAGCTTTCGACAGTATTTCACACGATCCAATTTGGAGAGCACTACATTCGATCAACATAGAAACAAAGTACATAAGAATCATAAAAAATATATATGCAAACAGCGAAAGCAGAGTAAGACTCGAAGACACAGGAGAAGTAAAGAAAAGGAAGAATAAGGAAGGAAGGTAAAAATAGAAAGAGGAGTCAGGCAGGGCGACCCTCTATCAACAAAACTGTTTATTGCCGTCTTAGAAGATATATTCCGAAAACTAAATTGGTCAAGGACAGGAGTAAAGATAAACAATGCTCGCCTCAGTCACTTAAGATTTGCAGATGATATCGCACTCTTTGCCGAAACAGCTGCAGAAATGAAACGAATGCTACAATCGCTAAATGACGAAAGCGAAAAGGTAGGGCTTCAGATGAATGCTACAAAAACTAAAATTATGACAAACAGTAACACCACACCAATTGAAGTCGAAGGGAAAACTATTGAATATGCAGAAAGCTACATTTACCTGGGCAAACAAATATCATTCAACAGAAACAGCAACGAGCAAGAAGTAGATAGAAGAGCCAATATAGCATGGAAAAAATATTGGTCACAAAAAGAAATTGTAAAAGGGAACTACAGCCTTAAACTAAAAAAGATAGTGCTAGACACATGCCATGTCTCACATATGGATGCCAAACATGGACATTTACTAAGAGGATAGCAAATAAAATAAACTCATGTCAACATGCGATGGAAAGAAGTATTTTAAAACTAAGAAAGATCCAACAGGTTAGAAATGTAGTAATAAGAGAAAGAACGAAGCTGACGGACACTCTCGAGCACGCACTCCAGAAGAAATGGAGATGGGCAGGGCACCTAGCCCGATATACAGACAGAAGATGGACAATTGAAACTACAAAATGGAAAGGCCCCATAGGAAAGAGAAAAGTTGGAAGACCAAAAATGAGATGGGAAGTTGATATCAAAGAAATAGCGGGGAAAAAGTGGATTGAAATTGCAAAAGATAAAAAAAGGTGGAAAGAGTTGGAGGAGGCCTTTACCCGAAAAGGGACTATACAAAAAAGAAGAAACTAATACAACTAACTTTTAAATAAGGATAGATACTAATAAAACTAACAAATAAGTTTATAAGATATGAAGTAAGATGTATAGGTTTTAAGGCTTAAATAAATAAATAAAAATTGTTTGTATACTCTTTGTATGCTCTTTTTTTGTTTTTTATTATTGACATGTAAATTGTACATTTATGAAGAAAGAATTCTAACTTTGACGTTGAGTATAAGATTGTATTTTTAAAATAGGTGTTATCAAAGAGATGTCTAAACCAGGGCCAGATTTAGAGGTGTGGAGGCCCTGGGGCATACCTTCGTTGGGGAGCATTTCTCAAGCAAACCCCAGACTACAAATGGTTTAAAGTTAATGTAAAAGATGTTTACTGTCAAAATTTGATATTTTTCCCGAAGTGTCTGTTGTGGAGGCCCCGGGCCATATGTCCCGTTTGCCCTCCCGGCCGGCCGGCCGGCCGGCCGGCCTTAAATCCGGCCCTGCACTAAACCAAATGTTAGTGAAGTTACAGAGGCAAAAGCAATATTTAATCATTTTAGTTAACCAGGTATCAAAGTATCTATGATAACAACCAAATATAAAACAAATAAATCAGTAGCATTTATGGGATTAACATATACCTTTCCATTTTTATAAATATTGAATGAAAAATTACATTCTTATGATTATGACTCTAAATTCAATGAATCGTATAATTTACAACGCTATGTCCAAAATGGAAGCTTGATTAAAATAAATAATAACTATATTATATCAGGAAGGCTAAATATACATTGTTTGCTTTTCGTTTCTTTATAAATATAAAGGCCTTTGAACATCTGAAAGTCATTTATGGAATGGTCTTTGGTTGAAACCTGAAGAATAATTAAGAATCAAACAAACTTACCATGTGAAATTTGATTCCAATTATTTGAGAGTCTGAACCCATCTACCCCAACGGTTAACAGGACAGATGTGACTGACCCATTGCCACTTCCGTTTGCTAACCCCAAGCATAGCCAGTTTCATTGGTCTTCAACTTCACATGGTCAGTATCTCAAAAAAGCGACATCGATTCATGGTTGATGTTCCAAAAACACGAACGAAGAGATTTGACTCCACGTTTGTGATAAGAACGTCTAGGTTGTGGAATGCGTTTCCTGAGTGGGCTTTTCCGGATAGTTACAATCTTGGTGCCTCTTCAAATTGAGAGTGAATTGGTTTCTTCTAGGTAAGCACGTCCCATCGTAGATCGCATCGTCGCTTAACATCAGGCGAGATGATGGTCAAGTGCAAAACTATTACGGTTACAAAAAAAAAAGTTCATTTGATCCTTAATTATAATTTACAAGAATTAAACTTTAGTCAGTATCACTTTCATCTGAACCAAATATATTTTTATGTTTGCTGTACATAGTATTCAATGGCATTTTTGTAAGGTACTAAATTTGTTTTAAATCTGTTTTGCGTCGTTTTGGTGCATCAATCTCTTCATCATCATCATCATCTCTGTACAGCTGACTTGGTTTCTTATGGAAATTCAATTGGCATTTCGTGGGACGTGGGATCGTCACATGATTTGGATGAGGTAGTAATTTTTTTTCAACCTTTATGGGTGACACATATGATGTTTGAGTAACATTTGGCATTTCGTTAGAGAGTAACATGGGCCACAAAAACAGTGCTGTAAATCTTTGCTTAAGCGTGTCTACGGCTTGTTTTAGCACCATGTTTTGCCGTTGCATCACACTTAGATTGATGTCATCATCTGGTTTGGTACCATAATGCTTCATGAGCACTCTGCAGCCAGTTATTGTAGCATAATTTGGTGGTAAAACACAGGTCATCGGTTTGACCACTGATTGTGTGCCCCATATTTCTGGGAACTTATCCATTTCTATTGTTTGCACAGTCTTTGTTTTCGAGTAAGATTTTACTTTCACAATTGAGTCTTTTGGATGTGTTTCAAGTAAACCTGGGAATTCTGTTGCATATTTGCTATGTTTAAAAGCTTCTTTATCTAAAGCTGCATTGAAGAATAGAAGCAAGTTACGTAGATTTGTTAAATTATCTGGTAACAAGTCACCATGAGGAGTTACCACTTCTTCGTCTAGGTCTTGCTGGCAGGGTTTTCCACCAGATTCTTCTGCTATGATCTCATTTACAAGTGCAGCTATAATGCCAGCTTCAATTTCGTCTTCTCTAGATTCTAATGTAATTTTGTTCTTTTTCTTAGTCTTTACTTCTGTTTCAAGTCTTTTGTTTAAATTGACAATAGCCTCATTCAAATTGACATCCGCAAGGCCGTGAATGAGTCGGCGCGCTCCGCGGCGTGGAGCGAGATCAATGTCGCAGGTCGGATGGGCTTTCATCCATTTCATCAATGTCGTATACCTAGTGCGTATATTTGTTCGATCCTTTCCTGGGAAATGCCTTGTAGTGCTTGCAAAGCTGACATTTGAGTCCTGATTAGCCATTAGTTGTAAAAGTTTTTTGTCTTCTTCCACAGTCCATGTTGTGGAGACACGGAACTTAGTTAATATTCGATAGCGATTCTTGAGCTGTACAACAGATCGGCCCGGGAGAAACTGTGCTATTTTCTTAAAATTATTGCCATACTTTTCATAACAGTTAATTAAGACAACGTCTTCTTCTTCTAAAAACCTTCCCTTTCTTTGGTGCAGCATTCTCATATATTTGTTGTAGACTTGTGACTTGGTCCGACTGTCCACTGCAGATGCTACTTTACCCCAGGGTATGTAAGTGCCTTCTCTGAAGTACTCAACCACCCTTTGTAGATACTCTATTTCTTCTGGACTCCATTTATGATTAGAAGGGTTGCTGTTCATATTAGTACGGTAATAGACAAAGCATTGATACCCTGTCCGGCCTGTATTCAATTGTTTGGCAATAGAATCCCAGTCTTGCAAGTAGTTTGCTAATGCAATCTTCTGCAATTCTCTGTGCTCTGTTTTGGTCCAGCTGCTTTTGTTTATTGATGGATGGAAGAATAGCTTCCATAAAGCTCTATATTCTTGTGCAGTGTGTCTCTGATTCATGGTATCGGCTAATTGTTCCCAATCATACTCCTGCTCTATTGGCAATGCTATCTCTGCCAGGGTCTTCTTATTCAGTTGTTTGATTTCTCGTTCTAATTGGGCTATTTTCATTATATTTTTCTTGTCTTTACGAAGTCTAGCAATTTCAGATCTCAGTTCATTCTTTTTTATATTTCGTGATACTTCCAGGAGTGCATTCACTAACTCATTTTTGTCATTTATCGTCCAACCAGGGACTGAAGTCACCTGAGAAAAGTCATACATTCCAGCTTGTCTCATCATAATAGTGTCCTCATTATCAGGAGGGCAAACATTTGATGAGTCTTTGAAGTAGGGTTTACCACATCTAAAATAGTTGTAATCTCCTTCATTTTGATTATGAGACTGCTTCAACAGGGCTGCTTCGTTATCTTTGAGCCTTTTACGTACTTCTGTGAGCATTCTCGTGAAAGTATCTTCAAGTTTCTTATATTTAGCTTCAGTTTCCCTGTTGAGAGATATAGCCTGTTTATATAGAGCGATATCCTCGAGTTGCTCTCGAGTAAACACCGGCTCCTGATGCCTTCGTATAGCCAGTGCCGATTCCACCCGAGTGTCATTAAGATATTCCGCCACAAGAATATCTGCATTATCGTCTGATTCACTGGTTTCACTATCAGTTATTTCTGCCGGCTCCATTGTTCAGAAGAATTTGTTGAGAGGAGCGGTATGCTCGTACCAAGGAAAAGCAGTCGCACTGCCTCAAATATTGAAACTATTTATATCGCTATTCAACTTTTATAACGCTTAGTTTCACGGCTTAGACGTACATTTCGATGTACGGGCGCTCTTCTAAGTTTTATGAAACGTTGAAATAATCAGTTGATAATCAAATAAACAACAACCACCTAAATAACCTAAACAAAATGCACAGATTAAGCACAGAATTAAGTGTGGAACTGTGGAATTAGTAGGCTTGGGTAAAAAATATCGATATATCAAAATATCGATGTTAACTTCGGAAAAAATCGATATATATCGACGATATTTTTCTTTTCGATATATCGATTTTCGATATTTATTATCGGATATCGAAAACGATAGTTTTATTTTGCCTCGAATTTCATCGAACACATAAATAAAAAAAATCAATAGCCTATGACCCGTTTGGGGTCTGTGCAGTGGACGAGTGAAGCCCACTTGAAAAGCCAACTATACAACAACATGATTGGACATTGACTTGACTGGCAGTTGATAGGTACTGCATAGTTAGGCTAGTCGCAGTGTTGCCAATTTAACGGATTTCTCGTCACGTCTAGCGGATTTGGTTACGTTGAGAACGGGAAAACAATTTTCTAACGGCTCACGGGATATAAAAATAAAAACTTCATACTTTTATCGATAGATTGTTGTGTTTTCAACGGTGAGGTAAGAACCTAATAGGAACGAATTATTTTATATGATGATTCCAGGTCTTCTTTTGTAGTCTAGACACAAACTTTTCTTTGTTTATAAGCGGCACTTACCACTGCTAACTGTTAAGCAGTGAAGCCAGATCACGCGATTTTTAACTCGCACCTCCGCACCCGTAAGACGCAGCTTAAAAAAATCGCGTGATGCGCTGCTTAATAATCGGAAACCACTACACTACAGTCAATGATTAATTGAGAGCTGAACAAGAATCAACCGGAAATAAAGAAGATAAGGCCAGGTGTTGACATTGATACAAGCCGTTGGTACAAGATGGAATTCTTGCTTTGATAATGTTAGAGAGATTTGTTAAACTGTCTGCACTTGTAGCTAAAATTTTCGCTACCAAAAGACAAAAAAACAGGAATACCCCAGACATGGTACCAACTTCGCAACTTAACATAATACGCGATCTTATTGCGCTTCTTGGCCTTTTAAAAAATTTACTGAAAAAATAAGTCGTGCCAATTATGTGACAGCAAGCTGAGCCATTCCTCTATTGAATTAAATTGCCAAGTTACTGACCAAACAAATCCGTCGACCTCTGTAGGAATAAATGTGAAGCAAGCTTTACTTTAAAAAGTTGAAGAGAAAGTACTTTTTTAAGTACCCTTAGAACGAAATACTTTTCTCTCAGTAGCTACAATTTTGGACCCTCGGTTCAAGCGTATCCACTTTAATTCTCCAATTGCAGTCAGAAAGTCGCATATTATAAAATTTTGGGTGAATTGCCGATATTTTTTTCACGCCGTTTTTTCGGAAATCGCTCTGAAATATTTAATATGTCAAGCTTTCTCGGTATCATCCGAAAGGGTTGCTTCGATTGTTAATTTAACAGTGCCGGTTAATACGAGCAGATTGACAGGAGAGCACATTAGAAAGAATGCTGCTGATGTCTATATCAGACGAATACTGGTTTCAGTGATGGTTAATTTTGAACATCAAAATATGTACGATATTGTGTATTTTCATGTTGAATTATCTAAATAATAAGTGCTTTTTATCTAAGTAACCTTCTCTGGAGCAAAAAATATCGATATATCGATATATTTAGAAGATTAATATCGATATATTTGAAAAACATCGATACGATATATATCGATATATTTTATTGTTTTGCCCATCCCTAGGAATTAGTAGAGAGCTCTCTACTTACTACTTAGTCTGTGATGACAAAATGGTTGCAGGGTTGCACCCACAGATCACTATATGTTGCACCCTAAAGGTGCGTCCGCACTGGGCGACGCGACGCGACGCGACGCGCCGCGGCCAAATCGTCACAGATCACAATATAGACTCCGCGCCACCACTCGTGACCGTTGGCGAAAGGAGCCACTGTCGTATTCCACAATGGCAGATGAAACCTATGATATTATAGTGGCTTAGTTCAATAATTTCGCCAAAGAACTTCAGTGATGGCACGGAGTCTACTACTAGCACAGATAAGTAAATCTTGAAGCTGCCGTCATTTTCGAGATATTATTAAATGTCAGTGTCAGTGAATCAGTGACAAACATTACTGTTACGAACTGTGTTGCCAAACGATACGAGTTAATACGATTTAAATCGTATTTATAAGATCTTTTTGGCTCATGTACGATTGCAAAGTCGAAATCGTACGCAAAATATACGATCTGTTGAATGGAATCTTACGAAATTAACAATCACCCTAGATAATTTTTTGAGTTTCCAAGGTAAGCTATCAAATTCTGAGTTATAAGTTTTCACTTCTATCGGCAGTTCCTATGACTGCCATTTTTTTTTAGTGTGAAAAGTAAAACAAGATGGTCGAACAACAAAAGAGTTAATCGAACTGAACTTCTTAAATGTAGATTGCTTTATGAATGCATACCGGAATATCTCTACGTAGTTCCTTTGTAAATATATAGCGTTTTAATGTTAACACAGTCGATATCTAGTTAAATTGTGGTATTATCTTGTCAATTTGGCTATGCAACCAGTTGAAGTTGTTTTTGATCAAGTTTCGGAATAAACCTAACAGTTTTCTAATCTGAAAAAGTTTCATATAACTATATCTTAATGCCACAATGTTTCTAATAATGCCTGTATAAAGTGAGGCATATGTATAATGCGACAGGATGAGCAGAACATGGATGGTAAGCCGTAACAACCTAGCGTCATGCAGCGTTTGAACATGATTTGGACTCTTTAAGTCTAAATCATTACCTAACACTGCAAAGCGCTCAACACCCATAGATAGTTTAGTAGTGGTAGGACTCTTTGCAGAGTCCCCTTGGGGAACTACCATCTTTGCTAGTTATTCTACGGCCAAGCAGTAGGTAATTTGCAACAATCACTGTGTTCCGTTTCAAAGGTCACAAAATGTCAAAGCTCACTTGGCCAGTTTTGTAAATTTTTTTATATGGCAGCATAGAATGAATGAGGAACGTAAAATTACTTACCTGTGCTAGTAGTATATTGTGATCTGTGACTATTTGGCCGCGGCGCGTCGCGTCGCGTCGCGTCGCCCAGTGCGGGCTCACCTTTAAGGTGCGCCCGCACTGGGCGACGCGACGCGACGCGACGCGCCGCGGCAAATAGTCACAGATCACAATATACTACTAGCACAGATAAGTAATTTTACGTTCACTCATTCATTCTATGCTGCCATATAAAAAAATTAACAAAACTGGCCAAGTGGGCTTTGACATTTTGTGGCCTTCGAAACGGAACACAGTGATTGTTGCAAATTACTGCTTGGCCGTAGAATAACTAGCAAAGATGGTAGTTCCCCAGGGGATCTATGGGTGTTGAGCGCTTTGCAGTGTTAGGTAATGATTTAGACTTAAAGAGTCCAAATCATGTTCAAACGCTGCGTGACGCTAGGTTGTTATGGCTTACCATCCATGTTCTGCTCATCCTGTCGCATTATACATATCCCTCACTTTATATAGGATGAAACATTAAGATAAGTTAATATTGGCATTAAGATATAGTTATATCAAACTTTTTCAGATTAGAAAACTGTTAGGTTTATTCCGAAACTTGATCAAAAACAACTTCAACTGGTTGCATAGCCAAATTGACAAGATAATACCACAATTTAACTATATATCGACTGTGTTAACAATAAAACGCTATATATTTATAAAGGAACTACGTAGAGATATTCCGGTATGCATTCATAAAGCAATCTACATTTAAGAAGTTCAGTTCGATTAACTCTTTTGTTGTTCGACCATCTTGTTTTACTTTTCACACTAAAAAAAATGGCAGTCAATCAATAATATAATATCAATCAAGTCAGTCAATAGGAACTGCCGATAGAAGTGAAAAATTATAACCCAGAATTTGATAGCTTACCTTGGAAACTACACGGATGTAACTGGAGGGCGTTGCCTCGCCATCTTGGCATTGCGTCTAGAAATGCGTCAGCATTTCCCATTGGCTGACGCATTTCTAGATGCCCAATCGCCAAGGTCCCGAGTTTACCCGAAGATTTCTTATCATACCCGAGCGTAACGTTAGAAATCAATTTACCCCCCCACGAAAAACTTGTCGAGGCGCGCCTGAAGAAGTTTTCACTTCAAAAAATAATTTATAACATATTTGCTCGTAAAGGGTCTCTTATTGGACCAATTTCTGTATCGTAATGTATCTTATTACGCACTAGTGCTGTAATGTGTAATGTAAAACGCACGGTTTCAAAATGCTCCGTCCACAGACTAGGTAGAGAGATATGCTCCGTCTAAAACGAACGGTACCTTTTTAAATCTTAGTAAAGAGTTTTTATGCCAGAAAAGTGTGGTCAACATCTTATGAATAAAATTAACTTTGAGAGGTAAAATATAATAAAGAATGATTAAATTCGTTAATTTAATTAATTTAGACCATAAATTACTTTATTTTTTCTGTAACAAAACACAAAAATATTAATTTACTTTATTATTAATGGCATACCGGCTGGTTCTGTGCCGTTGCTTAAAAAAAAAGTCGCCGATGCGCGCGCATTGCTAATCTGTGATCCATAGTGATTACTTACTCTGTGCTGTGACCTGTGATCAAGTAAATATTATTCCGCGCGTTTTTTTCGTTGTATTGTTTTTATTTGAAAATGTCGTCAGAGTTTTGTTTATTTCCTCGCAAATATGTTATAAAACGTCGTATGACACACGTGCGCTTTGATAATTACAGCCTCTGCTAATTATAGCTCTCGCCTTCGGCTCGAGCTAGCAATAAAGCCTCGGCTGTAATTATCAACTTACCGCACTTATATCATAATGTACTATTATGGGATTGTTAATTTGGTAAGATTCCATTCAAAAGATCGTATATTTTGCGTACGATTTCGACTTTGCAATCGTACATCGTACATGAGCCAAAAAGATCTTATAAATACGATTTAAATCGTATTAACTCGTATCGTTTGGCAACACAGTTCGTAACAGTAATGTTTGTCACTGATTCACTGACACTGACATTTAATAATATCTCGAAAATGACGGCAGCTTCAAGATTTACTTATCTGTGCTAGTAGTAGACTCCGTGCCATCACTGAAGTACTTTGGCGAAATTATTGAACTAAGTCACTATAATATCATAGATTAGGTTTCATCTGTCATTGTGGAATACGACAGTGGCTCCTATCGCCAACGGTCACGAGTGGTGGCGCGGAGTCTATATTGTGATCTGTGACGATTTGGCCGCGGCGCGTCGCGTCGCGTCGCGTCGCCCAGTGCGGGCGCACCTTTAGGTTGCACCCTTGCACCTCACAACTCACAAAACAGAAAACAAAAACCGCCGTACACAGAGACACAGACAGAAAAATTCAGGGATGTTAAAAAAAATCTATTTTTATTTTAATCGATTTTTATTTTAAAATAGTCGATTTTTGTGTCAATTTTTAATGTAACAATTATCGATTTTTAGGGTTCCGTAAAACGTAAAAACGGAACCCTTATAGATTAGTCATGTCTGTCTGTCTGTCTGTCTGTCCGTCCGTATGTCACAGACACTTTTTGCCGAAACTATGAGAACTACACTGTTGAAACTTGGTAAGTAGATGTATTCTGTGAACCGCATAAAGATTTTTACAAAAGTTTTTTAAAAAAACAAAAATTAGGGGTGCCCCCCATACTGAGAACTGAAACTCAAAAATGTTTTTTTTATCAAACCTACACGTGTTGGGTGTCTATCGATAGGTCTTTAAAAATGATGTTGAGGTTTCCAACATAATTTTTGTCTACACTGTATAATTTGCGCGAGAGACGCTTCCAAAGTGGTAAAATGTGTGTCCCCCCCCCCCCCCTCTAACTTCTAAAGTAAGAGAATGAAAAATCTAAAAAAAATATATAATGTACATTACCATGTAAACTACCAACGAAAATTAGTTTGAACTCGATCTGATGAGTAGTTTTTTTTAGTACGTCATAAATACACTATTATTAAAACTTCGATCAAAGTTACAACGAACTACAAGAACTATGTGTACTATGTATACTATGTTACTTGCTGCAACGGAACCCTTCATGGGCGAGTCCAACTCGCACTTGGCCACTTTATTGTAAATCGATTTTAAAAATTACGTGTTAAAATCGATTTTCGAATATAATAAAAAAAATTGGAAAATATTAGATTTTGGGACTAAACGCATATGTTATGCGTTTAGTTTTTCAATTCTCATTTTAAGTATTTTATTTTAAAACTAGCCAAATGTAAGATAGGCCTAGACATTTTGGCATGTTATTATTTGGTTTTTATTTTAGTTTTTTTTACCCCCGACCAAAATGAGTGGAAATGAGTCGTGTTATAAGTTTGACGTCGATATCTGTCAAGACTGCAGAATGCCAGATGCCTCCACAAAATGGCGGAAAAATATTTTGTCATTCCTTTTTTCATATATTTTTGAAGTGAAAACTTCTTTAGGCGCGCCTAGACAGATTTTTCGTGGGCAGTGAATTTATTCGTCAAGCTCGGGTATGATAAGAAAGCTTCGGTAAACTCGGGACCATGGCTATTGGCCATCTAGAAATACGTCAGCCAATGGGAAATGCTGAAAGGGTGTGGACAGGCCATCATGGCATGGCCATCTAGAAACGTATCAGCCAATGGGAAATGCTGGCGGATTTCTAGATGGCCATGCCAAGCTGGCGAAGCCACGCCCTCCGGCTACACCCGTGTAGTTTCCAAAGTAAGCTATCAAAATCAGAGTTTTAAGTTTTCAATTCTATCGGCAGTTCCTATGACTGCCAATTTTTTTCAAATAGGTTTCAAATGAACTTCTAGAATACCATAGACTACAACATGCTGTAAGGCAAAATATGGTGCTGATTTTTATATTTATTATCTATACATCTGTAAATACTTAGCTATATACGCAAATAATTAAATAGAAAAAAATCTAATCCAAGATGGACGATTTATTTAAAAACTTCTTCAATATGGATATCAAATGAAAGAGCTTGACTAGTAGTATACTGTACAAACCTGACTGATACCTTACCTTGCAATTTTAAAGGAGCATAGCCTTTGATGTTTAGTTTTGAATTTGCCATTTTTTATTCATTTAATTTAATTATTTATTTACCCGTCAAGCGTCAGGGAGCCCATATGGGCTCGGCGGCGGAAATGACTCATCATGTGAAAAAAATATTAAATCTACCTTCAAGAATTTTGAGGTTATTTTTGACAAAACAAATTATAAGTAAAGTTTTATCATCTAAACATTTTTGCGACAGCAGTACCTATAAAAGTATTCTTGTAGTGGTAGGACTCTTAGCAGAGTCCGCCTGGGGAAGTACCACACCTTTGCCAATTATTGTACCGCAAGCAGTAACGTACAAACATTACTGTGTTCCGGTTTGAAGGGCAATGTTTCCAGAGAAATTACAGGGCTTAGAGATATAACAACTTAGATCTCTGGGTGACGAGCGCAGTGCAGTGCTAGGTAATGATTTGGACTCTTCATGTTCCAATAGCTGCGTGTCACTGTGTTGTTATGTGGCAGGCATGTTGCTTACCATCAGGCACATGTCCTGCTCGTCTCGTCACTCTTAATTTAAAAAAAAACTATTAAAAAAAATTTGTGAAATCAATTAATAAAATTTGTCTTCAAATAAGTCTCAACTGAGAGGTTAATCTGTTAAATTGTTAATGTGAATCTCTTAGATTTGTTATGGCTTGTATTTGTTATGTTTGATTAGCCTCGTAACTTAGTGGGAGGTGGGTAGTGGGTAGTATTCTGCCTCCGAATTCGAGGGTCATGGGTTCGATTCCCACCTAGTGCAAATATTTGTGTGATGAATTCAAATATTTGTAATATGTATTGGTGTTTCTATGTACAATAAGTATCTATTTACAACTACATAAGTATGATAAATATCAGCTATCTGTCTGCCATGGTACAAATTTTGCTTAGTTTGGGGTCAGAGGGTGATGTGTGTAAATTCTCCACCAATATGTATCTATTTGTATGTAATTTTAATATGAAAAGCTTGTACTTTTAAATAACACAAAAAGTCGTTTTTTTTTTCGAAAAATCGATATGTAACTCGATTTTTATTAAATCGATTCTTTTCCATCAACCTCACATCCCTTACAGACTAGGCAGAGTGGCAGAGCAGCCTGCAGCCGAACCAATGATATTATGTAGCATCCACACACTGGCCCAGGGCAGGCCAACGCTAGCGTCGACAAATCGGCACGAGACGAAAGGTAGCAACCACACACTGGCCCAGCGCAGGCCAACGCAAGCGTCAACAAAACGGCACGAGACGAAAGGTAGCATCCACACATTGGCCGAGTGCAGGCAAACGTTACAACTTTTTCGTGAGATTTTTTTCCGTCTAGCTCCCCTTCATTTTTTTTTTTTTTTTTTTATTTATTTATTGAGATAGAAACGGAATTCCAGTTACAATTATCTCACACAATATAAATTAACTTTAAAATTACATTTGGACAGTGATACAAATCAAATCAAATCAAATCAAATCGTTTATTTGTTAGAAACATGGTCGTTACACATACATTGACTGACGTGTATAGATGTTATTCACATTTTGTTTCACATGTTCTTGCCTGTTTCGACGTACAAATGTTGTTACAGGAATGTTTAATTTCATGCATAGAAATGAATATTTTTTTATTAACAAAGTCATTCAAATATCTACCCGTGACAATATACACATTTGGGTCATCTTATGTTATACTCGTAATTGATAAAACACATAACTTCCATAATATAACAAATAGTAGCAATGTCAAATTAAAAATATAGTGAATGTCAATATAAATTAATAAATATTAGTTATTTTAATAAATCGTTCAATGTCATGAAATCTAAAAGGCCGAGTAATGAGTAATGTCTTAATTAAGGTCCGGGGAGGTTATTGCAACTAAAAAATGTACAAACAATTTTTCAAACTAGTGTACTATCGTCGACATGAACCAAACTGTGAAAAAGATGAATTTTACTAGCTATACATATATCAACGAATACATTGAATGTAAAAATACAATATTAAAGCTTTTCATAAAGCTAAAATGTTTTTTTTTTTTCATACTGCACCAAAATAGTTACAATAACCCCTCAAAGGGGTAAATGCGTCTAATACACGTAAAAATTATTATCTTTCTTTTTATAGCAATTTGAGATAGATGTAGCTGACAACCACTATGTATATTTTCTTATTCTGAACCTTATCTTATTGCAACAAAATTGAATTTGCTATAAATTTTAATCGAAGGTTATGAGGGGCTATAGCAACTTTTTCGATAGAATTAGTGATGGGATGAGAAGATGTCCAGTTTATCGAAAACTGTTGGAACAATTTGCCTGCCTCCTTATTATTATATTACTACAAACTACTTATTTAATGTTTAAATAGTAATATAACCAACTTTTAAACATATATAACTGTAAATCTGTAACTTTTATTACAAAAAAACCGTTTTTGGCAAAACTGGAAGTACTTTATGTTTGTAAGTATGACAGGACGACGTCTGTGGGTGATCTAGTCCTTGGTGGGTAAATAAATGAAACACGGTGAATATAATGACATTAGTTTAATTATTATCACCTATTTCTCGCAAAAAGAAAAAAAATATGAAATTTTGAAACTTGCGACATGTTTGTCGCAAGTTAAATCTGACAATTTATTAGTAAATACATATAATCCAAGCCAATATAGAAGTGGAAATTAGGTCTTTTATTGAATATTGAAAGCGCTAAAATTGACATCAAATATTAATTGTCCACGTCGAGCAATCTTTGGCTCGGGCAACACGGAGACGATGTCATCTATATGTTTAATGACACAAACGTCTTCTATGGTTGGATAAGTAAATACCATGCCCTTTTCATATTTCGAATTTTTCACTTTTCTGACGAATGTTACTGTAGGGCATTTGTAATCGTCTTGGGATAAAACTTTGCCAACAAAGTGTTTTACACTCTTTTTGGTAGAGAATTGGACCACAATCCAGTCATTTGTTTTAATGTTGTTATTTTTTTCAACAAAATACTCAATTTCATGCAAACCATACGGCATTGCTGGTGCCACATTTTCTTTGTCTTCTAATACTTGGCGTAAGCATTCCACCTCAGCTTCTTCTTCTTCTTCTCTTAAACATTCAGTTACGTAATCGTGCAATGTATCGAAATTGGAATTGTCTGAGTCAGCTAATTCAAAAGAAGGGTTTGAAGATATTGAGCTTGATTCACTTATACGTTTAGTTCTGCGCTTTCCAGTTGCATGCTTTTGTGGTCTCTTTTTTCCCTTGTTTTGTTTCAGTTTAGATTTCTTTACTACGTGCTGATTAGATGTTGCGGTTGTCTTTTTTTTCTTGGTTTTCTTCTCTTTTCTTACTTGCAACTCACTTTTCATACGATCTATTGTAGATTTGTATGTTAACACTTCTGCTCCCTTTGTATTTATGCGCTTCTTAGTTTTCTTGGGTATGTCATTACGTGCTATTGACTGCAATATTAATTGTTCAAATGATATGTTTGGCTCATATTCTTTAAGATTCAGTTCTTTATGGGAACTAGATGCTTTTGCTGGATGGATGACTTCATTGGACAATATTTTTAATGAAGGTGCCCAAGTTACCGGGTATTTGTTAGGCAATGGCAATAAGTAACCTTTGTTTTCATTGTTTGACCTAAACATAGCCTGTTCAATGAAGTCTTTTATCTCTGGTTCAATATTTGAGTTTATCTTGGCAATAACCAAACTCAAAAGACTTGGTATTTCTTGATAAGGTGCATCGTGAATAAACTGGTCAAATTTGGTGTTGATATTACTAGCCACAACGGTTTCAGTATCGTCATTGAGAATTTTTTCATTTTGATTAACAGCGATCTGTTCGATATGTTCCTTCCATTTTTGCAAAGACAAGGCGTCAAATTTTTCATCTCCGATAACTTGTCGGTTTAAAGGAAAAATTCCTGTTTTACGGAATCCATTTTGCAATATAACGGGATTCAATGCATCCCAAATTTCCGTTATTAGGCGGGCAAACTCTGCTTTTGGCAATTTCATTCCTACGTGCAGCCGTTGCCACTTTACTAGGGAATCTTCCCATTTATCTTTTAATGGCTTCATCGTGCTGCAATCTAAAGGTTGCAGCACGTGAGACGAATGAGGTGGTAATTTTAAAATTGTGATTTTTTCAGATGCTGCTAGTTCCACTACACTCAAATCTACATGAGTAGAATGTCCATCATATATCAGTAACACGGGTCTTTTAGATCCGATGGTGGGTATAAAAACGTCTCTTAGATATTTCTCGAATATAGTAGTCTCCATCCATCCTTTCTGGCTAACTGCATATGCAGTATTCACGTTTTCATTTTTGTACATCCACTCATTCCAGAGATATTTTCCTTGAAATATAACTAATGGTGGTAGTTTTGCACCACTAGCACTGGCAGCAAGTAAAACAGTTGTATTTTCTCGACCTGGGCCGCTTGTCGTTCTAGTCGATTGGTATCCAGTTAAACCTACAATTTTGCCTTTTGAAGGATCCGAACAAAAACTTGTTTCATCTAGATTGAAAATTTGATCGGGCTTATCTGTAAGTTCTAATTCTTCAGTAACTTTTTCTAGCAAGTCAAAATACTCATTTACTATGAAAGGGTTGCATGCCCGTTTTCGTGCTATTTCTACAGATTGTGGTTTTTTATATGACAGTTTATGTCGTTTACGGAATCCCAAAAACCACTCTTTTCCAGGCACATCATTTACAAATGTAGTTATAATGCCGTTTCGACGAATATATTCAGAAATCATAGCTATTATTTCTTTTTTCGTTAAGGGATATCCACATTTCTCCAGGATGTGTATATATGATGCAATTTTTGTCTCCACTCCTATAGAAAACACTGCAGGTCTTCCAGCTTTAGGCATTTTCGCTCCTCGGGTACCATATAGTCGAGATATGATAGTGGATCTTGGAATGTCGTACTTAACAGCAGCTGCGTAGCTGTTCATTTGCTTTTTTCTAACGAATTCAACAGCTTCATCAAGCTGGGCTTGAGAATATTTTTTTTCATTTTTTCTTTTATAGTTCCGCACCATCTAAAAAAATAAAAAATAAACTCGCATAAATTTTGAATTGAAATAAATGGATTCATCGTACGAATCCTACTTCACTCGAGCTTTTTAATTTAATACTGTATGAAAATACCCAGACAAAGGACAAATATCTGCTCATTATGTACAGTTATTAGATGTTGAACATCGAATAAAAAGGTTTCTCGCACACGAGCTTAGAACAAATAATTATTTAGATTTTGTACTTAGCTTATCTAGTCTTCATAATATATTATACTAGCAGTGCCCCGCGGTGTTACCCGCGTAGTTCCCATTCCCGTTGTTCCTGTTATTTTTTCGGGATAAAAAGTAGCCTATGTGTTCTTCCAGCCAATTATCTATCTGTATTCTAAATTTCAGCCCGATCCGTTCAGACGTTAGGACGTGATTGAGCAACAAACCTCAAAATATCCAAACATCCATACAATGCCATTTATAATATTAATACGATAAAACTAGCAACCTGCGCCGGCTTGGCGCAGGTATGAAATTTAGCCTATATTACTCGTTAATACTTGTAGCTTTATATTGGTAAAATATTATTTTAAATCGGTCCATTTGTTTCGAAGCCTATTCAATGCAAACAAACAATCAAATCTTTCCTCTTTATAATGTTAGTATTGAAAAAGATAAACAAAAAATATTTATTTGTTGTTGTATTGTCGTACAAAATATCGACATGGGACAACACTAGCGTTTGTAACTTTCATACAAATTTGATCGGGGTAATTGCAACTAACCTAAAAGTTGCAATAGCCGCGTAACGGAATTTTGAGGGGTTATTGTATCTGTAGATAAATTACATAGAAAACGCAGCATTTATAGGAAAAACATTATGAAAAGGACTTACCTTGTCTTTATTCTATTTTTCAATTAAAACACCGGGCGTAAACAAAATATTTTTATATTTTTTTCAGAAAAAAATCTGACGACTGTCGTTTCGTTAAGTACACCAAAACAATGGCGGATTTTTCAAATAGCTGTCAGCAAAACAGTTTGCACGACAGAGGCTCCATCTATTATTTTGTACAATAATAATTGATATCGCTAACGCTTCATAGATGTCTCTATTTCGAAAAACAGAGTTACAAAAAGTTATTTGAATTAGTTGCATTTTCCCGGTAGTTGCAATAACCTCCCCGGACCTTATAGTAAATTATAAAATATATGCTAATCATCAGTAATACTGTGTATTTTGTCGCTAAGAAAGTCAGCTATCTCATAGTAACATTTTTTCTTTAACAACTTTTTTAGTTTATATTTAAATATGTCAACATTTAAGTCTCTGACCTCTTTGGGTATTTTGCTGAATATGACGGGAGCCATACAAAATATGCTCTTACGCATGAGTGTTGATCTCGGTTTAGGTAGGCGAAGTCGTATTTCTTCCTGTCTCCGAGTTCTAATACCGTCACTAGTCCAGTCACAGAAAAGTTGTGGGTTGGTTTTAACAAATATTGCTACTTCCAGGATGTATAGAGACGGCAACGTTAGAATGCCCTTATCCAAAAAATAAGGTTTGCAGCTATCAGATTTATACAGATGGAACATTGCCCGGATGCACCTCTTTTGGGCTTTGAAAGCAATCTCTTTATCGACAGAGTTACCCCAGAATATTATACCGTACCGCATAATTGACTCTACCATTCCATAATATGCAGTCACAAGACCATCCATGTTGATTACTGATGAAAGTTTGAATAATGCATAGGAAGCAGAATTCATTCTTTTTGTTAATGTGTCAATATGTGCCTTCCAAGTGAGTTTATGATCAATATTCAAACCTAAGAACTTCGTGACATAAACTTCTTTCACAACTGAGCCATTATATTGGAAAACTGGGTTTTTCATATTTGTGCGTTGTTTGAAATGCATTATAAATGTCTTTTCCAGATTAATTTTAAGATTGTTGACACTCATCCAAGCAATCATCGATTGTAGGCATCTATTTATTTCCGAATCGTAGGTGTCAGTGTTTTCACAACTTATGATTGCTGTACTATCGTCCGCAAACAATGTTATTGGGTGACATAGTGCTCTAGGTAAATCATTTATATATGCGATAAAAAAGAGAGGGCCGACGACGCTACCTTGTGGTACACCAAAGCTTGGAGAGCGAGCTTTAGATCGAAATAGATCAAATGATACAATAACATTATTTCATTACATTAGGTACAAGTCAAGAATAACGAAACAAGTCAACACAAAACATAAAACATTCAAAATAATAAATTATAGTCGTCAATTGATCTTTCGGTCCTCTCATTCTTATCCCACTGGTCGGTAAGATTTTCACAATAGCTAAATATAATCATTCGTAGGGTGTTCCAAGTGTCACAAAAAATGTCGAGATCAGTGTTGGCGGAAAGAAGAGCATTGAGGTGACGTTGGGTTCGGACTAGCGGTGTCATGGCGCGAGCCGTAGTTCGGCTGCTATTCAGGTGGAAAAACTTATGCAATTGTCCACGTCTGTTCGTGACACCTGGTTTCTCTGGTACACTCAAATTGCACATTAAATTGTGTAAATCGAGGGAGTCAATCGAACCTCTTAGGATTTTGCACCCAATTAGGAGTTGGTCCACCAGCCTTCTGACTTCCAGCGAGTTGTAGCCGAGATGACCAAGCAAAAACTTTGTCGGATACATGTATGGGTAAAAACCATAACTTTTTTTGTAGAGTGACCTCAAGAAAGCTTTTTGTACCTTCTCCAACATTCGAGTGTAGGTGACATGGTGCGGGTTCCAGACGCAGGCACTTGACTCGAGCTTACTTCTTATTAATGAGTTGTATAAGGTTTTAACAACCAAAGGATTCGCAAAGTCCTTAGCATTTCGCATAACAAAACCAAGACGACGGTAAGCCTCTTTGGCCAAGTCAGAAACATGGTCGTGAAAGGAGAGACCGCGATCAAATTTCACTCCCAGGTCACGAATCGTATTCACCCTATTAATAAACAAACCACCGAGGCAGTATTGAAAACTGACAGGATTGATTTTGCAGTCGAATGTCATAGCATTGCACTTAGTAACATTAAATGGTAATTTATTATTCGCCGCCCATGCAAAAACAGCGTCAATATCCTCTTGCAAACTAAGGCAATCGCGAGGTGTACTTATCTCGAGAAAACGCTTAAGGTCATCCGCGTACAACAGACACTTGGCAGTTCTCAGAGCCCTGGGAAGGTCATGAATCATAATTTGGAAGAGTAGCGGGCCAGTAATAGAGCCCTGACTTACACCAGACTTGGTATGATAAGGTTTAGAGATATGGGTACCGTGTCTAACATACTGTCGCCGATTTCTCAGATAGTCCGCGAAAAATTTTAAGAGGTTCGGAGTGAAGCCTAGCGCAGATAACTTATGCAATAAAATATCGTTGTCGATTTTGTCAAAAGCCTTATGAAAGTCAAAATAGATCACGTCAACCTGTGAGCCGCGATCCATAGCATCGGAGATGTATTCGACTAGCCCCAATAAGTTGGAGTTTACGGAACGGCCTCGTCTAAAACCATGCTGCTCCTCTCCTATTTGTTGCTTAACCTGTCTATATACCTCAGCGTGTAAGATGTGTTCAAAGACCTTCGCAGGTGCACACAAAATTGCGATAGGACGATAGTCTTCAACCGATGACTTGTTGCTCGTCTTCGGAATAGGGGTGACCCTAGATAACTTCCACTGTTCTGGGTATATTCATAACGCGCGATAAGGAACTTCGTTCCAAAAATCCTATACAATGATCCAATTTTGGTCAAGTCTCCTGCACTTTTGTTGTGGGGCAAATGCCCATGGAAAATGGGTCGTCTCCGTAAAGCACATTGCAGAACAAGTATTACTTGCAATGGTCAATTGCTTAAATCAAATCTCGAAAATAAATCTTCAGGTAAACTTTCACATGCCCATTGGATCACACGTGCCAACTAAATACTATCTATGGTATACTATCCGGGCATGTGTTACCCACTAGAGGAAAAAACTGTCTCGACCATTTTATGCTAAAAATAAATAAACAAAAAGTCTCTGCATGTATTGCTATTCTACAAACATTCATTACAGACCACTTTACAATGCTATTGTGCTTATCGGAAGCAAAGAATATACCAATTGTAAATAGGATCCAGAAAGTCTGTAGATTTTGAACTTGCTTTGAATTAATTAAAAGAAAAAAGGCTATCTGATTTACTCTCTTGTGAGGATCCTGGGTAGCGATTCTGAAACCATTCGGTTGCATCTTGGTTGCATCCGAGCTGGAATCTCATCTCTCGGTCTTTGTCATGCTAAACAGATAAGACAAAGACCGAGAGATGAGATTCCGTGTCGGATGCAACCGAATGGTTTCAGAATCACTACCCAGATGTACTAATTAATCTCCTCATTGAAAAACTGACGGACTCAATTAACATTAGCACTACTGTTACAGAAATTCCTAGGAGTAAGCGCACGATAAAACCATGGATTACTACGGGTATTTAACTTTGCATTAATCAAAGAAATAAAATGCAAAATAAACTTCGATCTGGGTAGCGATTCTGAAACCATTCGGTTGCATCCGACACGGAATCTCATCTCTCGGTCTTTGTCATGCTAAACAGATAAGACAAAGACCGAGAGATGAGATTCCATGTCGGATGCAACCGAATGGTTTCAGAATCGCTACCCAGACCCTTATAATGACATTCTAAAAATAACATATAGGAATTTTTGTAACAATTTAATTAAAAAATTAAAAAAATAGTATGAAAGCGAGTTACTTGAGAAGTCTGTAAATAACAATAAACAACTTTGGAAAAATATTATGAATATAACTTACACGAACAAAAACAATAGTCAAAATACGGAACTATTAAGCATTAAATCATCTCCTAAAGAATCAGTAAACTTTATAAATGACTATTTTTCTAATATTGGAAAAACGCTTGCCCAAAAGATCCAACCTTCTATATGTTCAAATACAATAAACCAACAGCTAAGCTCTTTTCTTCTAATAGACGCAAATGTTATGGAAGTTGATAGAATCCTCATGAGTCTGAAATCTGATAGCTCACCCGGTTGGGACGGTATATCAACTAGATTCTTAAAATTCATCAGAAGTGAAGTTGTTCCTATCATAACTCATTTTGCAAATATATGCTTTCAAAAAGGAATTTTTCCAGGTCAATTAAAAAAGTCAATAATAATTCCGATTCACAAGGGTGGGGATGGAAGTGACATTAACAATTATAGACCTATATCGGTATTGCCAGCAATATCAAAAATCGTAGAAAAGTTACTTAATTCACGATTACTTGATTATATGAATTCTCTTAGTATTTTATCTCCTATGCAATTTGGTTTTAGAAAAGGAAAATCTACGGAAGATGCAGTAGCCGCATTGACTTCACATGTAACAGAACAACTTGATAACTTTGACTAGCCTCGTGGCTTAGTTGGTAGTAGCTCTACCTGCGAAGCCGAGGGTCGTGGGTTCGATCCCCACCCAGTGCAAATATTTGTGTGATGAATTCAAATGTTTGCACTGTGTCTGGGTGTTTCTATGTATAATAAGTATGTATTTAAAAATATATAAGTATTATATCAGCTATCTGGCCGCCATCACACAAGCTTTGCTTAGTTTGGGGTCAGATGGTGTTGTGTGTGCATTGTCCACCAATATTTATTTATTTTATTTATTTATAAAGGAAAGAGATGTTTAGCAGTGTTTTTGGACCTAAAAAAGCATTTGACACGGTTTCAGTCCCGATCCTTGTAAAGAAACTGGAAAGTATTGGAATGAGAGATACACCTTTAAGACTTTTCGTAGATTATTTAACCAACAGGAAACAGAGGGTTAGAGTAGGACGAATCATTAGTCATGAGATGGAGGTAATTTATGGGGTTCCACAGGGTAGTGTATTGGGCCCTACACTGTTTTTAATCTATATTAATGATATATACAATTTAAAAATTAAAGATGCCAACCTTTATTCTTATGCTGATGACACTGCCATTATTTTCTCAGAAAAGTCCTGGCATGCTGTAAAAACAGTGCTGAGGTTGGAATGTCTCTGGTGGTAAAAAAGTGGCGAACATTTATAGACAGCTAGCATGTGCAGCGAAGGTGACCTGGGGATTAAATGGCGAAATCACGAGAACTATCTACGTCGCTGTGGCGGAACCTATCATCATGTATGCCTCAAGTGTATGGGCGCAAGCGGCAGACCTCGAGGAAAACAAGTCTCACTTGAACGCAATCCAAAGAGGTTTTGCCCAGAAAATCTGTAAGTCGTACCGTACTGTTTCCTTAAAGTCAGCACTCGTCCTTTCTGGACTGCTTCCCCTGGATCTGAGGATACAGGAAGCGGCAAATTTGTACAGAGTGAAAAAGAACTTCTCCCAAGATTACCTCCCACCAGAAGTGGAACTCGAACGGAACGTCAACTACTTGGACCAACCCCATCCGTCCACACAGGCATCTGTAGAGTACGAGCTTCTGGAAGACACCTCCAATCTACCAGAAGGGCCTCAGATTTATACTGATGGCAGTAAGATTGAGGGTAAAGTTGGAGCTGCTCTCACATGGTGGGAAAAAGGAAGAGAAATCAAGAACTCGACCTTCAAGCTTCACTCCGAATGCACAGTCTTTCAATCGGAACTTTATGCTCTTTGTCGGGCAACTCAAATGGTGTTAACAAGCAAGGACCCAGAAGTCAATGTCCTGAGTGACTCCCGATCTTCACTCGAACTGCTAAGTAACCCGAAAACGAGTCACCCCTTGGCAAAGTGTATAAAGGAAAACATTGGACAGATACGTGCAGAAGGGAGATCTCTTCGTTTTTTCTGGATAAGAGCGCATGTGGGTACCGTCGGCAACGAAAGAGCAGATGAACTAGCGAAGTCGGCGGCGGTCATGAAATCACCCAGAGACTACGAGGGGATCCCCTTGTCCTACGTCAAACGAAAAATACGCGAAGAATCGGTCAAGAAATGGCAGGACCGATATGAGACCTCGGAAACCGGAAAAGTCACTCAGATGTTCTTGCCCGATGTAGCAAGCGCATATCGGTTGACGAGAACCACGAAACTCACTCCTTTCCAGGTACAAGCGTTGACGGGACATGGAGGAATAGCTGAATATCTGTACAGATTTAAGCTCAAGAGCAGTCCTGCATGCGAGTGTGACCCTGACCAACCCGAAACGGTCTGGCATGTGCTGGTCGATTGTCCCAGATTCATGGCCGCAAGACATGAGCTCGAATCTATGATCGACGGGAGGCTGGTTGTTTCGGATCTCCAAAATATCTTAGCAGATCCAGATAACAGACCACGGCTCCTGTCCTTCATGGAAAGCTCATTCCGCATAGCGACCAATAGGAATTCCACACTCTCAAATACACGCCCCCCTTCACCACCACATTCTACACGCCCCCCTTCGCCACCACATTCTACACGCCCCCCTTCGCCACCACATTCTACCGCGCTGTCCGTGGAAGCCGCGCGGAATGCAGTCCCCGCCCAAGATAACCCCTCAAAAAGCATCTCCGTCCAACAGCTACTGGAGAATGCAGACCGAGGAGAGGCAGGGATTCGTATCCGCGGAGTGGCTCTCTTCATGGACAGCAACAAAGAAAGATTCGGAGTGAGCTTTTGCTTCGCCTGGGAACGGAAACGCGCCCGTTTGTCACCTGGATTGTCGTGCCTGCTCAATGGGAGTACCGCTAAAGTCACAATGAAGCGGAAAACCTACGATGCTATGCCAGTGTGCGAGGTAGACGGCCACCGATTTCGGTTGGTGCGATCGAAAAACAAAACGATTGCACTAATAGAGTACTCGGAAGGTCGGACGCCTTTCACACAGGCAAGTGCGCTGCTCGCACATCTGAGCAGAAATGCGGGTGACACACCCCGGGTGATAAGCGTGGATGCGATGGCGATTGAATACTCAAGAGCGAGGGTCGCAGACCGGCTGGGTTGCATTGAGGCCTCTAAACATCACGAGGTTGTCGTATACGAAGATAGAGGAGAAAATCTGAGCTTCCTCAGAGTCCCTTCGCACGACCTAACTAATGCAACTGACAGCTGGGGACATCCTGTTCCAAGTTCGACCGCCCAAACCGGCTCCGAAAGAGCACAGCAGAGGGCGGCGGCGGAAAAAGCCGCAGCCAATCAAAGCAGCAGCCGAGGAACCAACACGACTTTCGTGGCGGCCTTTAACGCAGCAGCAAGGAGCGTACTCCGAATCTTATCCCCTTCATCATCATCAAACCCCTTGACGTCAAAGACCCTCAAAGCAGCTTCACAGCAACTAATTAGCCGAACCAGAGCCGACATGGGACTGGTGGAACCGCCCCGTTATGTCACGGCCTCGGAGCCGCGGAGTCATGCACGTAACGCCTTTATCGAATTCACAGCCACACTGAGAGCGACAAGACAAGTCAACCTCAAGACCTGCGAAAACATCATGCAGTTCTATAGGCTGGGAAGTGAAAGCCTATTAAAGGCGAAACTCGAGGAGGCCGAAGCAGCCATTTACAACAATGTTACTTCCCGGGTCATCAAGGGAACCATGACAGGACAGTATATGGCAGCCTACAGTGCAGAAAATGGCTTCGTGACACTGAACGAGAAAGAGACAGAGCGCGCGGGAATGCCTGTATATGCGACACCACCAAACGACCCTATTGTAGTTACCGCCCGATGCACCAAAATTATGTTGGACGACAAGATCCTAGAGATGGCCAAAATTATCGAAGGGAACTCAAGTGTCACAGCGGCTTGGGCAAATTGGGAGGTACCAAGAATACAATGGGTCAATGGTGTTCCGGGATGTGGAAAGACAACATGGGTTATTAGACACTTCGACGTGGACAAGGACGCTATCATCACCACAACAACTGAGGCAGCAAAAGATCTAAGAGAAAAGCTATCGCACCGCATTGGAAACCTGGTCAAAACCAGGGTGCGAACTATGGCTTCTACTCTCGTAAATGGATTCGGAAAAGAGAGTTTCAGTCGCCTCATGGTGGACGAAGCCCTCATGAACCATTTCGGAGCCATTGTAATGGTCTCACGCCTGTCTGGTGCTGGCGAAATTGTCCTCATCGGAGATGTCAATCAACTGCCTTATATCGATAGGGAAAATCTCTTCGAAATGAGGTATCACCGCCCGAACCTGGTAACAAAGATCAGCCAGGAGTTGCTCTGCACACATCGAAACCCAATGGACGTCGCATATGCGCTGAGGGAAATATACTCGGGTATGTATTCCTCGGCGCCTCGCATAAAGTCCCTAGAGCAGAGAAGGTATAAGGGAGCGCAAATACCCAACACCCAACCAAACACCCTCTTTTTAGTTCACACTCAAGAGGAGAAGGAGACCCTGACAAACCAGGGTTATGGTTCAGGCACCGGGTCACGCATCCTTACCATCCATGAAGCTCAGGGACTAACATACGAGTCGGTAATCGCAATAAAAACTAAGGCAAACACGAAGCTGCACGAGAGCGTGCCTCATGCGGTCGTCGCAATCTCACGGCACACGGGGACCTTCACATATTACGCTGACGACACCGACGACGCCATCGGTCGGTTCGTGCGGCGAGCGTTGTCTGCAACACCGAAGACCATCCGAGAGTTCAATTTGCAGATGGCCATCAAGGATAGAAATGCAGTCGTGGTGGAGGCGCTGAGCCGGGAGGAGGCGACTTAGAAAATAAAATAGTCCTATATTAGCAAGAAAATGTTCCCTACTCTCCCCTATTTCCTTTTCTTCTCCAATCCAAGATTCATGTAACAAAAAAAAGAAAACCATTGACAAAGGTCACGGACCCCGGAGTCTGTGGAGCTGTAAAATTTAAATTAAAAAAAAAAAAAAAAAAAAAAAAAATGTCTCTGGTAGCTGTTTGGCTTAAATCCAACCTCCTTACACTAAACACTGCCAATACCAACTAAGTACATATGTTTTAGTATTAGTAATCGTACTCAGCCACCAATGGAGCTTGATTTAAGAATTCACGAATGTAATGTTACCAACAATATGAACTGTGGGTGTCCCAGTATTCAACAGATAGCAAACACTAAGTATTTGGGGGTTATAATAGATTATAGACTATCTTGGTACGCACATTTGGAACAAGTATCCAATAGAGTAAGGAAATTGATTTGGATATTTAGGTCCCTTAGGCATGTTGCGCCCAAAAAAAGTAGTATTTCTTCTCGTAATTTATTAAATGACATTTATGTAGCCTTAGCGCAATCTATCTTGATATATTGTATCCCAATTTGGGGAGGAGCATCAAAGACTAAATTTATAGCAGTGGAACGGGCTCAGCGCGCAATAATAAAAGTCGGAAAGTCGGAAAGTATTTTAAAAACATTAGATTTCCAACAGAAAGTATTTATTTTATTAGTAATTTGCTGTCAGTAAGAAAACTATATATTGTTTATTTAGTTCTCAAAAAACATAAATCACTTACGTTTGATACTAGCATACGGAATAATTCGACAAGAAGAAAGATCTCGGTAGTACAAATCCCAAAATGCAAGACGGATATTGCTTTTAAGCAATATAATGCACGATCAGCATTTATTTATAACAAAATTGGTAAAGATCTTGAAATATACATATGCCAAAAAATACTATGAATGTAAAGATTCTATTATCAAGTGGGTAACGCCGCTTAACTATAATGAAACTGACATGCTGCTTCAGGTTCAATGAGGTACATTAAAATCCATACGCACATACACACCCTCTCACACACACACACACACACACCCTCTCACACACATCCTCACTAACACTCACATACTTTCATACTTTACAGATACACCGATTGTTAATTGTATTTCTATGTTAAGGAAGAGCAGGAACTCCTAAGACAGGCTATTTTTGCCTAAAAGGAATTCCTGGTTGATTTAATTATATGTATTATCTGTTAGTGAAATAAAGATATTATATTAAATATATTATATTAAAGATATTATATTATTAAATACTACGTTTGTATGTAGTAACTGAAAATCCGACGGACAACCTAAGGATTCCAGCTAATTTCGTATATAAAGTTGGACTTTCTTGGTTTTCAATTAGGATCCAACTATCCGACAAAAATGTTACTCGTCACCTGCTCAACATTGTTATGGACTCCAGAAACCTGCCCATTAACTTTGAGAAAGATTATAGATACGGTTATACAAGGAAACACGTATTTTGGGCCTCCCGAAAGCCTTCTTCTTGCGATGATAACAGATGAGAAGATGCATAATATTAGAAAGCTGGCTGCTCGTCGCATACCAAAAGCACGCAGTGTGAGTCTTCCTTCAACACCTAGACTTTTTCAAGTGACATTGATAAATTTTAATGCTACTTCAAGTTTATATTATTGATTAATTAATGTACTGGTAGGAATACTTTATACCGAATACCGAACCGCCGCTTTAAAAAAATATCTGTCTAAGGAATTCAGGACATTGTGGAATCTGGTGGTGAGAGCAACCATTGTTTTTAAAGGTTCCCTGCTTTACTTAAGCTGTTGAGAGAGCTATTACGACCGAAGCTTCCATTACTCAGTGCACACAAAAGTCACGATTAGGTGCAATAAAAGCCCCGTTGGAATTGCAGAACGTAATGTTTAAATTTGACACAAAAAAAGAATTTTCAAGCTTAGAAATTCATGTAATTTTTCAAATCCTTCTTAGTATTTTCATGTTCATTGTCATAAAATATTACTACTGTAATAAATGTTTAAACCATACATTTTTATCATTAAGTACCTTCTTACTTGTAAATAGGGCATATCATTTTGGAAACGCCAAATTATGGTGGGGTAATTAAGGCCCCAAAAAGAGGAGTGGACTGTATAGAAAATTGAATTGTGTTGATGGAAATAAAATGATGCAGTACAAAACAAACACAAGATATGACAGTGAAGGAAAACTAGGAGCAACACTTACTTCAGTGACTTGTTCTGATCCTTTTCTCCAGGCCTGGGATGTCGAGGAGAGGCGTGCGGACTTAGTGTCTCGCACGCTCACTAGTTTCAATATTATTTGCACAACACAGAAATAAAACGTTTCACATATATACGGTTTTGACCAGAACGTAATGTTCAATCTATTATTTTTGAGCACGACGGAAACACACTTCAGCTTCGCACGTATAGCCGAAGGCGGTCACATTCATACTGACTGCGTCACGACGTCACCCACGGTTCATCGATCATTGTGGGTAGATTTGACACAGCCATAGTCACATAGTGTTGCATGAGGGTAGGGGTAAGGAAAATGGGAATGCACCGTGTAATTATCAAAAATTATCACCACTCACAATCTGGCGTAACCATCCACCCGCCCAAAAGGGGTACCCTTTTAAGAAACAACTACATCAGTTAACTAACATGTAAGAATAGCAACTCTTTTAATAAGAGTTATACCAACGCTCAATGCGTAATTTGAAATGAAACGCTCAATGCGTAACTAAGTAGGTATATTTGACGCTTAATGCGTACTAGTTATAGAACGCTCAATGCGCATGAGTGAAAAAACCAAAAAAAAAAAAAGGAAAATATCTATTGCCATCGCATAACAAACCACAATATTCTATGGTATAAATAAAAATAAAATAATAAACTTAATGTAAAGCAAAGACATATAAATTAAAATAAAAGTAATTTTTACTGCGTCGGGAGTGGGCACAAACGAACGACTGGACGGAGGTAAGTTCTCCCACCAAATCTCACAGTCGCCACACGTATAATGCCATCCTTGGAAGGATGTACCTTATCTATAACGGCCAAAGGCCAAGCCAATGGTGGTACGTTATCGTTGATCACAACGACGATAGTGCCTGGAGTGATCGGTGTAGAAAGAGTATTCCACTTTTGCCTCACCTGCAAACTGTGCAGATACTCTAACCTCCAGCGGTTCCAGAAAGATTGAACCAAGTTGTCCAATAACGTATGTCTTTCTAGTAAGCTGACCTTCTCAGAACTCACATCAGGTGCAGGTAATGAGAGTAGAGGCACAGTATGCAAAAAGTGGCTCGGTGTAAGAGCCGTAGGCTCCGCTGGGTCAGGACTGAGCACAGTCAGCGGCCGTGAATTTAACAAACATTCGACCTGCGTTACGACAGTACACAGTTCCTCGTATGAGAGAAGCTGTTGGCCGATAACTCGAAATAATATCGATTTAGCGACCTTAATCATACTCTCCCAGCATCCACCGAAATGAGGACTATTTGAACAAATTCTTTTCAGTGTTATGCGGCTTTCAGCGCACTCGAGTTCGAGTTTCGGGTTATATTCATCCCTAAGAAACTTATAGAGAGCTCTGAGATACGTAGCGGCACCCTGAAAGTTAGTAGCATTATCGCTATGAAGAACCTTTACAGGGCCTCTTCTTGAGATAAACCTTTTGAAAGCGGCTAGGAAGCTGGACGTACTCAGTGACGTCGCAACTTCAAAATGACAACTCCGCGTAGTCAGACAGGTAAAACAGACTAAATATGCCTTCTCGCTATGTACACCACGACGACGTACTGGCGTATAAGCGATAGGGCCTGCATAATCGCAGCCTGTTTCCGTGAAAGCTTTAAGAGCCGGTCGAGTCCTTACTTCAGGCAGATCGCCCATGAGAGGATAAGTCGGACGCGGCTTGAGACGGAAGCATGTATTGCACTTGTGAACTCTCTGTCGTACAAGGCGACGAGCTGACAAGATCCAAAACTTCTGTCGAAGCAATGACATTAAAGTTTCGGGTCCAGAGTGCAAATGTTTTATATGATAATAATCAATTATCAAGTTTACTACGTGGTCATTGCGTGGCAATATAACTGGATGCATTTTTGCATACTCCATTGCCGAATTGACAAGGCGACCGCCGACGCGGATCAGGCCATTATCAATGAACGGCCTCAAACGATTGAAAGCCGGTGAACAATTTTTATTATTTCGTATGTTATTGTACTCTTCAGCAAAATATTGAGCTTGTAGAGCACGAAGCATTTTGCCTTCAACAAAATCTAAGTCCTCGGCAGACACTGTAGTAGTGCTACGACAAGGCAATAACTTTGTAAACTTATATACGTACGCAATTATACGTAGTAATTTGCTCCACGACGAAATGCGAAGAGCGAGCTCATATAAAGCACATTGCTTTACAGGCGTGCACACAGTGTGCGTTAAAACCTTTTGTTCCGGTATATCGGACAAAGGCTCACCATCGAGGCTCTTAAGAGGCCACTGAGATGGATGTAGTGAGGCCCACGGAGGGCCCTGGAGCCACAGTGGATCTGAGATCAATTTCTCAGGAGTCACTCCTCTGGACAAGATGTCCGCACTATTTTCAATGCCGGCGCAGTGAAAAAATATGTCAGGTGATACGTTTTCCGCAATCTGTAAAACGCGGTTGGCTACAAACGTTTGCCACCTGTGCGGCGAGCTCTTAATCCAGTATAAGGCGACTTTCGAGTCAACAAAGGCGTAAGTCTTTATAGGTACTTGGGCTGTATAATTATCATGAACAGTGCGCAACAACTTAGACAGTAAAAGTGCTCCGCATAATTCGAGACGCGCGATAGACAGTGGCTTCGTTGGTGCGACCTTACTTTTTGCGCATACGAGGCGGACAGTGATACCGGCAGCTGAGCTGACATGCAAGTATGCCACTGCGCCGTACGCATTAAGGCTAGCATCAGAAAAGCCTAGAAGGGTGACTTCGCAGTCTTTGGACACGCCCACATGACGTGGTATGCGTAATTTGTTAAGTGCCGGTAACTCGGAGCAGAAACGCTTCCACATTTTGACGATATGTGCAGGGGGAGTATCATCCCAACCTAACTGCATTTCCCAAAGATTTTTCAGTAAAATCTTGGCGTATACAATCGTCGGAGCTGCAAAACCCATAATATCCCACAATCGTGCAATTGTCGATAATATTTTCCGCTTAGTACAAGTTTCATCGCTTGGTGTCGAAATTTTGAAGAAAAAGGTATCTTCGTCTGTGGACCAATGTAAACCTAGAATTTTATTTGATGACCTGTCAAATTCAACTTCGGTAGGGAGTTTATGTGTGTCGGGAATCGACTCTAATACCGCATTGGAATTAGAGTTCCACTTAACGAGGTCCCACTGCGCACCTTTAAACAAACCTATCATTTCACTTGACGCAGTGATAGCTTGACTTTCTTTAGGAAGCGAAAAGGCTACATCGTCCATGTATAACGAAGGTAGTACAATACTACTCGCCAGCGGATACTTCGCACCATCGTCCTGGACGAGCTGAGCGACCGTGCGCAGTGCATGGTACGGACTCGACGTCAGGCCGAAGCAAACGCGATTAAACTGGTACAGCACCAGGGGGTCTTGCGGATTAAATCGATATAGAAAACACTGATAACGACGGTCAGCTTCGCGCATAATTATTAGCAGAAACTGCTGACGACAATCTGCGGTCATAGCTATGGCATGCAGGCGGAAATTTAAAATAATTTTAAATAAATCACCCTGCATATTTGGACCGCTGTGTAGGACGTCGTTTAGTGACCGACCGGAAGTGGATTGGCTACTGGCATCTAACACAATGCGAAGTTTGGTAGACGATTTATCTTCACGAATTACACCGTGATGTGGAATAACGTAAATCGGCGCGGGGTCCTCGCAAGCGTACGACGGCGCCCGAGATACGTAATCATTCGCAAGATAATCTCTGATGACGTCATCATATGCCGACCTCAAATTAGGCGAAGCTTCGAGCTTTCTTTCGAGGCACATGAAACGTCTACGAGCCACGTCTATTGAATTCCCTAAGGAATAAGAATCGTCCTTGAATGGCAGGCCGACTACGTATCTGCCACTCACAGGATCGCGTGTCGTAGTGGACACATAAAAATCCTCACACTCAATGTGCGATGGATGTTTAACGGAAGCGGAAGGAAGCTCTTCCAGTTCCCAGAAACGCCTGACTAACGAGTCAATAGCGGTAGGCTCTTGAGCGAGGCAACATGTCAAGGCCGTATTAATATTTGTTAATGGTATGGTGGGCGCTGACCCCAATAGTACATAGCCCAGCACCGTGCGCAATGCAGCTGGTGCATCCGAAGTCCCGCGCGAAGCATGGACGTCCGGTAATAATAAATGCGGAAACAAAGAAGCTCCAATTAACGCGTCAATACTAGACGGTACGCCGAAGTTCTCGTCCGCGAGAGGTAAACCTCGCAGATGTGATAGGACAGACGTATCTACCACAGCTGTAGGCAACATATCAGTTACCTTATCTACTACGAGAGGTGAAATTTCATAATTTATATTTTTATCAAATCGAGAATAGAACTTTAGGTTAATTTTACTTGTCTCTAAAACCTTCTCCGAACCACCGAACCCCCTAATAATAGTACGTTCCGTAGTCGATAATTTTATACCTAATCTTTCGCAACATTGTTGAGTGACGTAATGACTCTGTGAAGCAGAATCTAAAAGCGCGCGAATAATATGTCTTTCGCCTTTAGAATCGTAAACGGCAACCTGAGCAGTCGACAACAAGACCGTATTATTCACAAGTTTCTTTTGCACATGCAAATCCGAATGCTTATTATGTGTATGCACGCATAAAGCTACATCAGGCCGCGACGCGTCAACAATAGGCTGAGGATGAACAGGTAAACTGCACGACTCGGGATGCGCCGGCGTCGATACGCTAGAACCGGCCGCCTTATCAGTAGGCAGTGATAACGGCGCACGGCTGTTTACACCCTTCCGCATAAAATGTAATTTACCATGATGCATTTTACCGCAAACCTTGCAATCAGGTTTTACGGTGCAGCTAGAAACCTTGTGATCGAGTGCCAAACAATTTACGCACGCATTACAATCTTTAACCCGTTTAAATCGCTCTTCAGGCTTCAATTTATCAAAAGCAGCGCACTTGTATAAATGTGTATGCGTCACATTGGCGCATAAGCATTTTTGTTGCAAAGAAAGTTCAGCTGACTTATCAATAGTACTTACATAAGCCTGATACTTTGGTAGTTTAGAGACAGAACCAACATTCGGTTTTTTGATATTATTATTATTAGAGCGAACATTCGTAACGCCACTAGTTCTTTCCAAAACCTTTGTACGCGTTGTAATAAATTGGACAAATTCGTCAAAGGTAGGTATTTTATTACCGTATGTGGTCTCAAACGCCCGTACTGTATCAGAATCTAATTTCTTTAACGCGATGTGCAATATCATTAGATCGGCTAACTGATGTTCTATTTTTAGATTTTTCAAAGCGCTCACTGCGCTTACGAAATTATCAGTGAATAAATCGAAGTTAAACGCACTAGCGACTTGAAAAGGTTTGAACTCAAACATTTGCGTAAGATAAGCGGATATAAGCATTCGCTGATCATCGAATTTTTTAGTAAGTGTCTGTAAAATTAATTCATAATTATCAGCGCATGGCGTAATGCCCGAAATCGCAACTTTTGCACGTCCAATTAGTTTTGGTAAAAGGTAGTACAGCTTCTCACTTTCCGTTAATGACTCATTGTCATGAACGGCAGATTTAAATGTCGCGTAAAACATAGGCCAGGACCTGATATCACCGTCAAAAGACAATAATTCGATCGGCGCAAGCCTCGGTCTCGATGTTTTAGGACATGCAGAATAATTACTACTAGATGTTAAACTTTGAGAAGTGTACTGCGCGCTAACCCTTTTTACTTTGCTAAACAGTGATTCAAAGGCCAAGAGGCATTTATAGTCAGGCTTTGCAGTCGGATCTAACTCTAATCTTCGAGAATTATAGTCGTCGACTAATTGTTCGAACTTAACGCGAAGTGAATCTATTTGTGAAGACTTGTCTAAGAAAGCTTCCCTCAACGTTACGTTCGTGCTCATCTCCGACGAACCCGACAAATCATAACACTCTTGTACTATCTCGAATATAGTTTCACGTTTAGACAATAACATTCTTAACTTCGCATCTGACTCAATGTCAGTATCTGCGTCTTTCCTTCGAGACATTTTTCGATATTGAAATAAATAGATAAAGAAGGTTCGACGCTTTTGTTATGAATGTTACGTAAATAACTTAAATAAGTACCACAAAATGCAAAGGATTAATTATACGATAGCAATGATAAGAAATAAGGCAATATAATACAGACAATTTAAGTTGTATGTGCAGGCGCATATATGTATTACGCTACGACTACAACTATCGATGTTCGTAATTCAGCCGTATAATATTAGCCGGTTATTACAAAGATCGAAACGGCGAACCGCTGTGAATTTAAATACAATAAGTTATACCGGGGGTAGAAATGAAATATCTGACGCAATGTCAGGGTATTAAATTATATTCGTAATGAATATATTCAATTAAGTTACTTATTAGGGCTTCTAATATATCCTAATAAGGGAATAACTGAGCAAGGATACAATATCCGATCTCATAAAAAAGGTTTATGGATGTAAGCCACAATGGCAGCATCTGTACCTACTATAGAAATATAAATTTATTTTGAGGGTCACTCATGTAAATTATTAATACAATTTGAAAAAACCACTCAGGGTAATTATTATCCCGGTTCGAAGAACCACTTATGGAAACGCCAAATTATGGTGGGGTAATTAAGGCCCCAAAAAGAGGAGTGGACTGTATAGAAAATTGAATTGTGTTGATGGAAATAAAATGATGCAGTACAAAACAAACACAAGATATGACAGTGAAGGAAAACTAGGAGCAACACTTACTTCAGTGACTTGTTCTGATCCTTTTCTCCAGGCCTGGGATGTCGAGGAGAGGCGTGCGGACTTAGTGTCTCGCACGCTCACTAGTTTCAATATTATTTGCACAACACAGAAATAAAACGTTTCACATATATACGGTTTTGACCAGAACGTAATGTTCAATCTATTATTTTTGAGCACGACGGAAACACACTTCAGCTTCGCACGTATAGCCGAAGGCGGTCACATTCATACTGACTGCGTCACGACGTCACCCACGGTTCATCGATCATTGTGGGTAGATTTGACACAGCCATAGTCACATAGTGTTGCATGAGGGTAGGGGTAAGGAAAATGGGAATGCACCGTGTAATTATCAAAAATTATCACCACTCACAATCTGGCGTAACCACATTTTAGAGACGTACTTCTTAGCATTCCATGGATTCACCGTGCGGGTGCCGGGTCCATCGTGTGGCAGAGAGAGAAATCACGAGTAGACCCCGAGACTTGTGACTCGGGCTGTAGGTTTAAAAGGGGCCCCTTATATTGACGTACGTCAACACTCACCTTCACTACTCGTATTTCTCTCCCTGCCCAGCCAAATCCGATATGATCCTACTAGTGCAGCTTTAGATACTCGTTCTAGTATAGAACTTACTGCACTTCTGGACAATCCAAGGTCTTTAAGCAGGTTATAGAGAGATTTTGCTGGTATACCTCTCGCTCCTACTTCTACAGCGTATAAATTAACTACATAGCCATTTTTTGTTAATTCATTTTGTAGGTCGTAATACTTATTTTGTTTCATCGCGTGGTCTTTAGGTATATTAGTTTCCCACGGTACGGTAAGTTCTACCAGGACTATGCGTTTCGTAGCCCTAGAAAAAAGGAAAATGTCCGGTCTGGATGACGAAACACCTACATCCTCTGGGATTTTGTAGTGCTTTTCATACGTGTCCATTAAAATAGTCCAATCAGGTGCTGAACCCAGGATTGAGTAAGGCTTGTTCTTGGAGTTTGAAGTTGAGCCCTCTTTTACAAAGTTAATTTGTCTTTTGTTTATCGTCAATCCCTTTTGGGCTCTAGCTACCGAAAGGCTTACGGCTTCACGTAACGACTACGTTTATACGACTTTAAACTTTATGTAAAAAAAAGTTTTTTTGAAGTCACTGCGGAGGCAAAAGATACTCATTAAATGGAATGAAAAATTACACTTCTTTTAACTTCATTATAACACACAAGTCCCTCCTTATTAGAAGTTCGAAACTAAAAAAAAGAATTGTCAGTCATAGGAACTGCCGATAGAAGTGAAAACTTATAATTCAGAATTTGATAGCTTACTTTGGAAACTACACGGGTGTACCGGAAGGCGTGGCCTGACCATCATGGCATGGCCATCTAGAAATGCGTTAGCATTTCCCATTGGCTCACGCATTTCTAGATGGTCATGCCGTGATGGTTAGGCCACGCCCTTTCAGCATTTTCCATTGGCTGACGCATTTCTAGATGGCCAATGGCCGTGGCCCCGAGTTTACCCGAAGATTTCTTATCATACCCGAGCGTGACGCTAAAATTCAATTCACACCCCACGAAAAAATCTGTCTAAAAGCGCGTCTGCGCGCCAAAAGAAGTTTTCTGTTGGAGGTAGGTTATCGAAACTCCTCACTGTTTCTGTTGCCATAGAATAGATAATACAGATAGAACGGACACTCCCCACCCCCCGCCAGTTTCAAGCTTCCTACCCCGCAAGAACGCGAGAAGCACTCAGCGACACGACATAGATGACACGCACACATGCGTAAATGCGTTCGAACGACATATGCGAGATGTGTGAGTGTAGGTATGTCAACTGCACCGTCTGTATAGATTTTAGGCCGAGTGTCCGGGGTGTGCTGTTGCCCTGGTACCTGGTACCTTTATAGGTAGGTCATAACTATCAGGGAAAACCCACTCTGGCAACTCATTCTCTAGTCTAGGCTGTGCCTAGACGTTCTTATCACAAAAGTAGAGTCAAACCTCTTAGTCCGTGTCTTTGGAACATCAACCATGAAACGGTGCCGCTTCTTTGAGTTACGAGCAGTCCTTATCATATCCAAGTTCCGTATCTATATCCATATCCATATCCGAGTTCTGGGTAGCGATTCTGAAACCATTCGGTTGCATCCGACACGGAATCTCATCTCTCGGTCTTTGTCATGCTAAACAGATAAGACAAAGACCGAGAGATGAGATTCTGTGTCGGATGCAACCGAATGGTTTCAGAATCGCTACCCTTATCATATCCAAGCGTGACGATTGATGAATCCATTTCACAGCCCACGAAAATTCTGTCTATAGCGCACCTAAAGAAGTTTTCACTTCAAAAAATAATCGTGATCCACCTTAATACACACTGGGCACTTGCCGTCATAGTGATTACTTACTCTGTGCTTGCCGTCACTCTGCCAGCTAGGCGAGCGACGGCGAGTAATCACAAGTAATGGCAAAACAACCCTCCATACACTGGCGTTGGCCTCCACTGGCCAGTGTGTATAGGCGGCTTTAGACAGCAAAAGCAATGCCAAAAAATTGTCAATGCTTTTGAATCTTTTGATTTTTGATAGAGTATCTCTCTCACTCTCTACCTAGTCTGTGGTCTGTGCTTTTGATCCACAATAAATAACAATCCCGAATCTCTATTCTCTGTGAAGTCATAGAATAGATGTGAAGTGTGAATTCTGTGCATATTGAATATTGAACATATACTAGAATACTATTATAGTGATTACTACTTGCTCTGTGATATTATGATCTAAGTGACGAAAGAGCTTGGATTTTCATAAATTTATTTTAATTTATTTATAATTTAGAATGAATATAAAAAGAAATACACAGTTATTCGATTTATACTGGGAAGATATTTTAGTTTCAAAAGTATTCCCACATTTAAACATCCGCGAGTGCTTAAATTTTCGATGTGCTTCCAAAACTTGTTTACAAATTGCAAACATGTATTTTGCCAAGTTAAAGTCGTTAAAACTGATTAACAATGGATTTTCACCGCACGTATTTAGAGTAAATATCAACCTAAAAGCAGTCTCGAAACCGGGGCCTATGTAGTATCTCTATAAAAATGTTTTCTTGCAGGTATTCGCATCGACCTGCACGAGACTTACAATTCTAAATCTAAGTCGTTGCCTAACGGTCACGGACGCGGATTTAATTCCAATGTTGTTACAAAACCGTAGCCTGGTCAGTTTGAACCTCAGTCAGTGCAAGAATTTGTCAGCTAAATGCTTGCAACCTATAATATTGTATTGCGACAACTTGAAGACGTTGAAGCTGGCGCGATGCGTGTGGCTGACCACAGGTGCGATGGAGGCGCTGGCGCTACACCAGAGCGCCCTGGAAGACGTGGACCTCTCCCACTGCTCCATGATATCGGAAGGATGTATTCTGATATTTATAAAAAAGTTCCATTATTTAAAAATGCTAAACTTAGAAGGCAACAAACAGGTGACAGACAAATGTCTGTATGCTTTAGCTAAATACAGCACCAGTCTGAAGCTTCTCAACCTTGGAGGATGTTGTGAAATCACTGACAAAGGTGTTAGGTGGGTATTTTTCATCCTAATGTTTGTTCATTCATGTTGTTTTAATTATATGACCTATAAAAAGTTCTAAGCAACAGACTAAATCTCTTGGAAATAATAAGTATAGAAATCTAAGAAGAAATGCAATCCTAGGTAGAATTGAAACACTTCCTTTTCAAAATACTGTTACAGTAACTATCTAATCCTATTTTAATCTTGAAAAACTTAACACATTATATCTTGCAATCGCATAGCATATTATTAAGGGACCATTAAGAAGATTGGTGTCAAGTGCCCACCTTCCCAAAGTGTTCCAAAGTCAATGTGTAATAACCCGTCTACATGATTCCAGTCCAGCGACCAAATCCAGCGCTGGATTGCTAACTGGAATAATGGAAACCGGCACTGGAATGCATCAATCCAGTGCCAATGCATTCCAGTGCCGGTTTACATTATTCCAGTAAGCAATCCAGCGCTAGATTCGGTTGCTGGACTGGAATCATGTAGACGGGGTATTAGTTAAGCAACAAACATTTCAATGTTTCTATTGCTGGGACTCAAGGTATTTTCTAACAAGCAGAGAGTCAAGGACATAATCCACTGCACTGGCTCAGTGTGGGTTGGTGGAGGACATATTATGACCTTTAAACATTTTTGGAACATGTCGGTTTCCTGACAATGTTTTCCTTCTCCAGTGAAGCCAGGCTAATAACAAACTTGTACATTTGCATTTTGCACTTAGAAAAAATACTCATGTGGTGCAGAGGTTCAAGCCTATGACCTCACAATTGCTATACAGCCACTAGGCCAACACAGATTACACAGGTTCTTATTATAAATAAATACACGGGTAACTCACATTTAGTACAGTACCTAGTACCAGGCTATAAATATTACATGTCGACCTTTGGAAAAAGACAATTGGCTAATTTCGGATTCATAGAGCGTTATCCCTTTTCAAAGGTTGATGTGCAACATTTATCGCCGGGTACTGTATAGTTAGTCCAGTTCAAATTAGTTTCGGTCGTGTCTGGGTACCTTTTTCAAGGAGAGTGCGCTGTGAATGCTGCTCGTTTAACACAAAGAGAGACAAACTTCTTAGCATTCCATGGATTCACCGTGCGGGTGCCAGGTCCATCGTGTGGCAGAGAGAGAAAACTCGAATAGACCCCTAATATACACCTAATTACTATACCTAAAGACCACGTAGTTTAGTTTAGCGGGGCCTTTTCCGCACCTAGCCTCTGTATTGGGCCATTGACCTAAAGACCACGTAATGAAACAAATGAATTAATTTAAATACTGTAGAAGTAGGAGCGAGAGGTATACCAGCAAAATCTCTGTAACCTGCTGAAAGACCTTGGCTTGTCCAGAATTACAGTAAGTTCTATACTAGAATGAGTATCTAAAGCTGCACTAGTAGGATCATATCAGATTTGGCTGGGCAGGGAGAGAAATACGAGTAGTGAAGGTGAGTGTTGATGTACGTCACAAAGGGGTCCCTTATACCTACGCCCGAGTCACAAGTCTTGGGGTCTACTCAAGATTTCTCTCCCACACGATGGACCCGGCACCCGCACGGTGAATCCATGGAATGCTAAGAAGTTTGTCTCAAAGTCGGACTAAACTGACTATATCAAACCTGAGTTACCTGAGTATTTATTTAAAATGTGTAATAATCACATTCAAAAACTGCTTCTTATCTCGCCATAACTAGTGTCCGGTAGAGAAATAACATAAATCTGCTTAAACTCCACAGTAAGTGCATTTAGAATGTGTTTTTGAATGTTCTAGGGCTCTGGCACTTCATAGTAAGAAGCTCAGCGGACTAATCATCCGAGGATGCACCAAGGTAACAGAAAACAGCCTGCGACTAATGAGGGGCAGAGTACAACTGGACCGGAGGCCTACAGAGCCCTTTCCTGTGCCAATTTATATTCAAGTATAAGTTAAATCATATTATTAGGACTAGATTTTAGTCTAGTTTCTGTAAAAACCCTTTTATATCATTTTCAAGTCCCTGTGTAAGAAGCAAATGGAGAGGCATTGGGACAGTATAGGCTCCAAATGTAATTACAACAAGCATAAGCATATGTAACAAGGTACATATTAGAAAAGCGGAGAGGAGAGAGGCCTCTGGTCTGCAATGGTGCAGTTTTTGTAGTGATAGGGACGAATGAGTCTTGTAGTGTAAATGAATTAAGTGTTTTTATTTTTACTTTGATAAAAACTTAAAAGTTGTTTGAATGACAGATAATAAAGAGGATTGGGATATGGCCAACATATTATAGCTTTAATAGGTACTGATGTAGTTTAATTGTACTTGCATACATACTGATGTACCAATGATATTTAGGCTAGAATGTTTTATTGCCATTAATATACCCTTGATATTTAAGCCATAATTTTTAGTAGTTAAGTGATCTTACGAATTGTATCTTTAGTTTGTTAGACAGAAGAATTAAAATAAGCTAGGGCCTGATCGTACTGAACTAATGCATCTTGATAAGTCATCTGTACCTATAAAAATATAAGTGTTGAATATGTAGAGTGGAATAAATATAATAAAAAGGAGAAATTTCTCATACAACGCTATGTAACCCCACACTAAACAAAGCTTGTACTTGGGAACCAGTTAGCTGATTTGATAGTAAATACATACTTATGTACCTCTCCGTAGGTATACCCTCTCTGTAGGTATATCTTTTACTATTATCAGAGCCACAAGATCAGTCAATAGCAAATCAGTGTCTGATTGGTGTTGATTACTAACTAGACTGGATATTTATATAAACTAAGCTAAAACCAAAAATTGTTTTTTAAAACTTTGCATAGCACTATGTATATTACTTGAAATCATGTCCAAAAAAAATAACAACTCACTTGACTATTGATGGGTTTCAGTCACAATTTTAAACATCTAAGTACATTGGTATTTTATAATAATGACATGGCTTGTTCAAAATTTTCGCATATTTGGACTGAGAATACTAGAGGCGGAGCTAATAAATGTACATGTTTGTTTATAATTATTGTCAGAAAATAGTTGCCTCTTTTTGTGGAAATTGTTCTACTTTGGTAAGCATAGGATTAAAGTAAGTAATTCTTGTGTGGTTGTGCACTCTTATAGTATAGCATAAGCAACCTACTAAGTGTTCCCAATGCTGGGACTCGGCGCCTTCTCTCGTAAGGAGAGGGTCAAGGCCATAATCCACCACGCTGGCGGGGCGGGGGGGTTGGTGGATGACTCATGACCTCAAAAGATTCTAGGTACATGTCGGTTTCCTCACGATGTTTTCCTTCACCGTTTTAAGTTAGCGGCATTACGCAAGTGACTTCGAAAAGACAATGGTGCGCGTGGGATTTGAACCTGGAGGCTCCGGGATAGATTAGCAGCTTAGATTTATTACATTATGTAGTTAACGCCCATAGATTTGCTTCCATGGCTTTTGTGTATTTTAAATCAAAAAAAGAATTCATCTTGGTTTTGTGTTACTCACAAAAAACACCTCTAGGATTCTTAAACCCTGTCTATTGTAATAAAATTATAGTATAAGGTAGGTAGATTACTATAGGCTATTAATAATTTATTTTTGCTCATGCCATATATGCAACTGGGACCACAGATGGATACCGCTGCCGCAGCAAAATGAAGCTTTGCTATATCTGGATTTCAATTGCTAGTACGGCATCAAATATAGTCTAATGTAATCTTAATGTTCACTTAGTTTTTAAATTATTATGAAATTTAATTAATAGCACCGAAATTTTCTATACCTACTTAATATAGAGATAGTTACTGTGATTCTGTTTTGTAAGTAATTTCATAAGATTCAACAACTATTTAATAATATTGTAAAATTCAACAACTATTTTTGTCATTCCCTGTTTGTCCTTTGATTTTGTAGTTTTTAAGACCATGACCTATTGTTATGGTATTATAATTGATTTTGCATAAAATCATATGTATTCAAAGTAAATGTTTGTTTTAGTTGTTTACCCTGTCAACGGTACTTATCGTACGGGTGCTACCAGGGCCGGCCTTAGCCATCTAGGCGCCCCGGGCGAGACATGCCTCAGGCGCCCTAAAGGACACAACAATACACTTTGGGGACGTTGAAATACACCCCCCCCCCTAGGTTAAGATTTCCCAGCACCCTTGTAGTATCCGGCGCCCCGGGCGACTGACTCCGTCGCCCCACCCTAAAGCCGGCACTGGGTGCTACACCTTAGGCATTGTGCATCATCACTCGCTCGAGGTCGCGCGGTTTTGGCCTACAGCTAGACCGTTCCTCCCAGGAAACAAGTGCCAGTCGGTTGTCGGACGCTCGCGCAACACGTTTCCCGCGCATATTGTTATTAGATATGTCGACAACCCTCCGCGCCAGACAGGGACAGAGTTAGTTACGTTAGAAGAAAGCGCAAATGTTTAGCTGAAAATCGCGACAGGTATTGAGCGCTAATGCGAGCTGAATGGAGCTTTGTTGTGTCCCAGCAAGAGTCGCTATTTATATAATTGTTTTCGCTAAGTGAGTGTTCTGTACTTGTATTAATATTTATTCTGTGCCTGAGGACCCCTTTGCGTACACATAAGTGAACACACACATTTTTCCCGTTTATTTCCTTTGACACTACTGCTTGGCACTACTGGTAGAGTCATGGGAAGGAATAGTTGATATTGTTGGTTTCATAGTAGGTACATACCTAAAATTCTTAACGATGATAACAACGCGAGGCTTTTCGACTTGGCACAGCAATTTGCTTATCCTAGACAATAATAAATGCTATGTCCCTGGAAGAGCTACTAATCCATGAAAGAACTAATGAAGGGAGAACTCCCTGAAGCGCAAACTGCTCGATACACGTTTATATCTTGCTCTTAGTAACCAACGGTCAGGGCCGGATTTAGGGGAGGCCAAATGGGGCATACGCCCCGGGGCCTCCTCGGGGCTTTAAAAAAAACGAATTTAACCACTTGTAGTCAGGGTTTTTGCTTGAGAGAAATCGTAACGTAGGGGGGGGGGGTGTATTTCTTCCCAACGATTCTCTGGCCCGGGGCCTCCACACATCTAAATCCGGCCCTGCCTACGGTACAGACTTTGCCGCTAACCGCTAACTAAAGCTCAGAAGTTCCGCCTCGGAAGTTTGCCAACGAGCAATGGAACGCAATATTTTCGACATTAAAAGAACGTGTTCGAAACACCATACTGCGTTCCATTACAGGAGTATTTTTTTATTTAAATTATCCACAGACTCCGGGGTCCGTGATCTTTGTCATTACAATATATTTTTTACACATTTCTTGGATTAGGAGAAGAGGAAAATGGGGGGGATTTGGGTACATTACCTAATTCTAGTGCTCGTCTGTAGAGCCGATCACTACCGGTTGGGATTCAGATAGTAATCTACTCAACATCGAGTTTTTGCCTACGCCGCCGCCGCGTCTCCATTCTATACAAGGCCAGAACGCAAGGGTATGAAACTAATCACGTATAGATTGGAAATACGTTTTTTACTATATTCTTCCAAACCATACAAGAGCAGTACGCAAATACTCGCGTATTGTAGTAACGTAGAAGTATTATGTTGTTCCATAATATACAGCGCCAGTACGCATACGGACTAATCGTGTATGTTTTGGAATAGGCGCGCAAAACTCTAAAATTACAATTTGTACGTGAGCAGTTGCATGCTCGCCATTTTGATTTATTGACCTAGCTCTTAATTGATTTATTGTAGATGGTGGTTTCCCAAATCCGACTCGGAGCACCCCGACTCCACCTAGTCTTGTCGCTACTACCCCTAGAGTGTATATTATAAAAAATGCGGGTCTGTTCAGCTGTCTGGGTGTCTGGCCGCCATATTACAAGCTTTGCTTAGTTTGGGGTCAGATGGTGTTTCGTGTGAATTGTTCACCAATATTTATTTTATTCAACAACTCTCGCTCCTCACACGACCTCTCAGCCTCTCACTGTCGAGTATCTTAGCTAAGATGGTCGGCAGCAAGAGGTCCGCCCTCATCATAGAGGCGGAACCGCGGCCCTTTTCCTTCCACTGAGCACTGAGCTAATCAGAGTGGTCGTGGAGGACCCTCATGTGGAAGACTTGGGAATTTTACTTGGCCGAAATGTCAACTTAGTTATCTTCCCAAGTCTTCCATTCCCTCTGTCACCTCTACACGCACTGTTCAAGGGGATGAGCAGCTCGTGCAGATGTTCCCAGCCCCGGCCGGGATTCGTCATCCCACAGAAGCCCACCGAGGCAAGTTGTTGTGTGATGCCCACGCTGCAATATGTGGAGTTTCCCGAGCCACGCTCCCCAGGCCGTCTCTACTCTCTTTCTACGAAAACGTAATTTCGAAATAAACTCGTGCCTTTCTAACTCCGATCCGTCGTTTTGTCCGTGTCGTAACGTCAAACAATGTTGTATCGGACCATCTCTACTTAGTCTGTGTATCGGACGAAACAAAGTAGAACAAGAGCAGAAAAGTCGCGAGTATTTTTTCGAAATTACGTTTTCGTAGAAATAGAGTAGACGTCCTGGTTAGTAGGCTTCTGCGGAGCTTCTGCGCTAGCCCAAATTTCAGTAAGCCGTTGAGTTTGCTTTGACAATTGCAATAGCTTTATTTAAAAATAAATAAATAACTATTAATTGACTTATATGATGATGATTTGGTTCGTGACCAGGTCTTCGAAATATTAAATGTGTTAACTAAGTAAATGAGAAATGAAATAAAACATCACATTTTTCACAAAATTATATTTTGTGTGATAACACCTGCTACATGCCTTATGTTATTGTATTTACAATTTATACTACACATTAGTAACAAATAACATTCATAACCTTAGAGGAGCAGATCTTACGAACAAAGTTGATTGACGCCGAGAGCGCAACTAAACGCTACCTACAATACTTAACTGTAACAAAATCAGTGTTAATAACATTTGGCAATAAATTACTGGGATAAACGAAATAATCCATAAGCAAAGCGAAAACATCATTAATCACAATTAAAAATCTAAGTAACCTAACATTGTAAAAAGAATTTAAAAAAAATACGTTAAAAATAAAGTAACCATCCACTCAGGCCCGCCTCGATCCGATTCCTCACATTACACTATCACATTGATCAAATAAAACTGATGTACAAATATATACTAACATTAATGAATTACAACTATCAGTATGTATACAGCCTTGTGTTAATTCAAGCGGTACCATTTACAAATATCTTACAAGGGTGTCAAGCGAACGGGACGAGAGAGGCACTTGAGAACAAATCCAAGAACTAGGGACTTATCGTAATACTATTGTTAGACAAGCGGACTGTACATGTGATACTGTACATCTCATTCATATATCAACATTTAAACAGACAGAATATACATATAAACCGAGTTCCCAACTTTACATCAGAATTTCACAATGTTGCTCAAATTGATTGCACTTGTGGGACATTACCAAAGACTTAAACATTATCGTTTCTTTGGGAATTAATATTATTTTTACGATTTAAGCACACGGCCTCAGATCACTGTCCAATAGCAGCTATCACAGCGGCGGCGGCGCGAGGCTCGTCCCGCGCCATAGTCTCGCTAACATTTTATTGCACTATAATAATTATGCTACGTTTCGCTCTTATAAACAGATTTTTTTTAAATACACATTTTATTCGCAATTTTGTACTCTCATTCAGCTCACAATGTTACAAACTCGATCATGTATAAACGGAACGGCCATCGCGACCAGACCCTCCGCGGGAAGGATAAGGCAACCGAAGCGGTGTCGTTTTATTTATGTCACTGTTAAGTAAATTCCGTTATATTACAATCTCACTAGTCTGTCGAAATATTGTGAACGGTCACATACTGTTTACAATTTAATGTATTATTTTCGGTAAATTGTAATCTGTCGAAATGAAGCCGTCAAATTGTCAAACTGTCGTGATTGGTCGGTCTTACACTGGGGCATTCTATGTTAGGTTAGGTTATTTAATTTTAGATTATAAACTAACAAAGCCCAGCTTGAGTTTATAATCTTAGGTTTTATCATACATTTATATTCGACAACAAACGATTTCACTTAATAAAAAAAAAAAGAATGGCGTCGCGAGGCAAATGACGTTCAACCAATCAGCGCGCGAGATGCGTTCCGTTTCACTTCGACATATTATAATCTACCGAAAACTAACACTTTAAATTGTATACATTTTGCAACGCTTCACAATATTTTGACATAAGATTGTAATATTACAGTGTTTACTACGTTGACAAATTTACACTTAGAAACTAGAAGCACGTTTTGTACTAGGCATTTAGCGGAGAGCGTTCGCGTGTTCGCTTCGCTACCGCCTCATGGGGGGCATGGCGAGCGCGGGCGGCGGGTTGATGTACTGGTAGTACACGTTGGACTGCTGCGCGCGCGGGTCGGGCGCCGGGTACTGCACGCCGGGCTGCACGTTCATCATCTGCAGGTTGTTGAACTGCTGCTGCGGCACGCGGTACCCGTTCATGCCGAACTGGCTGATGATGTGGCTGTTGAGGTTGGGCGACATGCGCGACCCCGCCGCCATCTGCATGTGCTGCATGCTGCTCAGGTTGCCTGCGAAACGAGACAATCTTTTAAAACTGACGATCAATCGCTAAATTGTTTATGTTTTAATTGTAAATGGAGAAAGTCGCTCAAGGTCGCGCGGTTTTACCCTACCGCTAGACCGTCCCTCCCAGGGAACAAGTGCCAGTCGGTTGTCGGACGGACGGCTGAGCGCTCGCGCAACACGTTTTCCGCGCATATTGTTATTAGATACGTCGACAACCCTCCGCGCTAGACAGGGACAGAGTTACGCGTTAGAAAGAGCGCAAATGTTTATTTGAAAATCGCGACAGGTATTGCGAGCTGAATTGAACTTTGTTGTGTCCCAGCAAGAGTCGCTATTTATATAATTGTTTTCGGTAAGTGAGGCTTCTGTACTAATATTTATTCTGTGACAGAGCACCTATTTTGTATATTTGTTGGCGGGCGCGTAGTACTTGGCGTGGTAGTGGTGGTGGGGGGAGGGATACGTACTGGGCGCGTTCCTCGCGTTGCGGGGGGAGTCCAGCTGGTTGGCGGGCGCGTAGTACTTGGCGTGGTAGTGGCCCGCGGAGGTGGCCGGCGGCGTGCCGGCTTGCTGCGCGTACTGAGGAGGTACAGCATCGTCATTACACTGGCAACACTCGACGAATGTCGAGGAGAGCGGTGGCTGCCACTAACAAAATTCACACTCATCATTTTTTCAACATATTATCACTTCAGAAAGTATTGTTTTCAATAAGGGAGGCTTTTGTGAAGAAAATTGTACTATGTTTGTACTTCAGCAAAATGAACTCGTATTGAATACTTTGCACAGGAGTTTTTTTATTTTGACTTATAACTTTAGGTGAACCAGGGATCCTGATCAGGCAGATCAGATCACCTGGCGCGGGTGTGTGCGGGTGCCGGTGTGGCGCACCCGGTGCGGGTGTGTGCGGGTGTCGGTGTGGCGCATCCGGCGCGGGTGTGTGCGGGTGTCGGTGTGGCGCACCCGGCGCGGGTGTGTGCGGGTGTCGGTGTGGCGCACCCGGTGCGGGTGTGTGCGGGTGTCGGTGTGGCGCATCCGGCGCGGGTGTGTGCGGGTGTCGGTGTGGCGCACCCGGCGCGGGTGTGTGCGGGTGTCGGTGTGGCGCACCCGGCGCGGGTGTGTGCGGGTGTCGGTGTGGCGCACCCGGCGCGGGTGTGTGCGGGTGCCGGTGTGGCGCACCCGGTGCGGGTGTGTGCGGGTGTCGGTGTGGCGCACCTGGTGCGGGTGTCGGTGTGGCGCACCTGGTGCGGGTGTGTGCGGGTGTCGGTGTGGCGCACCTGGTGCGAGTGTGTGCGGGTGTCGGTGTGGCGCGCCTGGTGCGAGTGTGTGCGGGTGTCGGTGTGGCGCGCCTGGTGCGGGTGTGTGCGCGTGTCGGTGTGGCGCGCCTGGTGCGAGTGTGTGCGGGTGTCGGTGTGGCGCACCCGGCGCGGGTGTGTGCGGGTGTGTGAGGGTGTGTGCGGGTGACGGTGTGGCGCACCCGGCGCGGGTGTGTGCGGGTGTGTGAGGGTGTGTGCGGGTGTCGGTGTGGCGCACCTGGTGCGGGTGTGTGCTGGTGTCGGTGTGGCGCACCCGGCGCGGGTGTGTGCGGGTGTCGGTGTGGCGCACCCGGCGCGGGTGTGTGCGGGTGTCGGTGTGGCGCACCCGGCGCGGGTGTGTGCGGGTGTCGGTGTGGCGCACCCGGCGCGGGTGTGTGAGGGTGTCGGTGTGGCGCACCCGGCGCGGGTGTGTGCGGGTGTCGGTGTGGCGCACCCGGCGCGGGTGTGTGAGGGTGTCGGTGTGGCGCACCCGGCGCGGGTGTGTGAGGGTGTCGGTGTGGCGCACCCGGCGCGGGTGTGTGCGGGTGTCGGTGTGGCGCACCCGGCGCGGGTGTGTGCGGGTGTCGGTGTGGCGCACCCGGCGCGGGTGTGTGCGGGTGTCGGTGTGGCGCACCCGGCGCGGGTGTGTGCGGGTGTCGGTGTGGCGCACCCGGCGCGGGTGTGTGCGGGTGTCGGTGTGGCGCACCCGGCGCGGGTGTGTGCGGGTGACGGTGTGGCGCACCTGGCGCGGGTGTGTGCGGGTGTCGGTGTGGCGCACCCGGCGCGGGTGTGTGAGGGTGTCGGTGTGGCGCACCCGGCGCGGGTGTGTGCGGGTGACGGTGTGGCGCACCCGGCGCGGGTGTGTGCGGGTGACGGTGTGGCGCACCTGGCGCGGGTGTGTGCGGGTGTCGGTGTGGCGCACCCGGCGCGGGTGTGTGAGGGTGTCGGTGTGGCGCACCCGGCGCGGGTGTGTGCGGGTGACGGTGTGGCGCACCCGGCGCGGGTGTGTGCGGGTGACGGTGTGGCGCACCTGGCGCGGGTGTGTGCGGGTGTCGGTGTGGCGCACCCGGCGCGGGTGTGTGAGGGTGTCGGTGTGGCGCACCCGGCGCGGGTGTGTGCGGGTGACGGTGTGGCGCACCTGGTGCGGGTGTTGCGGCGCCTCCGCCATCTGCTGCAGCTTGGCGAGGCTGCAGGAGGGCGGCCAGGCGGCCGCGTACTGCTGCTGCTGCTGGAAGGGCAGGTACCCGCCCTGGTAGCCGGCCTGCGCGCCGCCGCCGCCGCCGCCGCCCGCGAACACGTCTGCAGAACACAGTGCACCGTCATCATACGAACATACATCACACGATCCTGTATAACTCATGTTATGAGACGCAGATACTGGGCTTAGCACATTATTTTGTAACTTTTGAAGTGAAACTTCTTTAGATCGTTGTCATTTCAAACCGGATGCAACGGAAAAAACGACAGGTAAGAGACACAAATACAAAAATGTGCAGGAAAGAAGAGACAGAAATATACATACTATTTTGTCCCATACTGCAAGTAAGCGTAATTTTCGGCGCATCTCTCAAACGGCGTTTGGCGCAATTGTTACGATCTCGCCTTAACGACTGTACAGTACCGGGTTCGATCCTGACCAAGGCCTGTATTAATTAAGATTTTTGTTTTGCACGCTTTTTGAAGTGAATACTTCTTTAGGCGGTAGTTTCCAAGGTAAGCTTTAGCAAGGTCGTTATCAAACTCTGAGTTTAAAAATTAAGAAAAATATTGTGTCACTGGCAACCTTTTTAATCACTTGCGCGCAGAAAGTGAAGATTGGATTGTGTATCCTACCCTTGTTATATTTATTTATTTATCTCATTCTTTTGTCGTTTTACTGAAGTTTCACTTCTATCGTGTGTGAATCGCACACACACCTTTTGTTTGTGAAGCAAAAATAAAACCGGCCAAGTGCGAGTAGGACTCCCGCAGAGTTCCGTACCATTAGCAAATAAACAACGAAAACATTCGGCTTCATTCTGAATTCCGTATACTACGGACCTATCGCAGCTTTCGCTTTCAGCCAAAAAGCTTTACTAAAATTTTGATTCGAGCCAGAAACGGTAAAAAATCAAGTTTGTTGTATAGGACATTCTAAAATCCCTTAAATATTCATTTTATTTTTAGTATTTCTTGTTATAGCGGTGATAGAAAAAAATTGTGAAATTGTCTAGCTATCACTGTCCTTGAGATACAGCCTGGTGATAGACAGACAGATGAACAGACAGACAGCCAAGTGTCAGTAAAAGGGTTCCGTTTTTACCCTTTGAGTATGGAACCCTAAAAACATAATCCTTCTTGCAGTCGGATAAAAATATGTGTGTGTAAGTACCACAATTTTTTATAACGTACATAACTACATATACAGTATTAAGTTCACTGTAAGAGTCTAATTCCTATAGAACATGATATACATTTAATATTAGCTATCTGGCTCCCATAGAGCCAGCTTTACTTAATTTGGTGCTTAGATGATGTTATGTGTGAAATGACCACCAATATTTGTTGGATAGTTCCTGACGGCAGCAGGTTTTAAGGACATATTGATTTTGCTGCGCGACCGAACTGAAACAAATGTGAGACTAAAACCATAACAAATAAAGAAAATTGCATGTGACCAGTATTGCCAACTTCATTTCAGATTATCGTTATTGTTCAGATGACCATACCAAAAAGTATTATAAGTAAGTTTGCTTTTGTCAATGGTATGGCTTCTGTAAATTTCTATATTTGACATACTGTATGGCACTGTATGGCTTCTGTAAATTTCTATATTTGAACATGAACACAGACAGAGACGAACTTCTTAGCATTCCATGGATTCACCGTGCGGGTGCCGGGTCCATCGTGTGGCAGAGAGAGAAATCTCGAGTAGACCCCAAGACTTGTGACTCGGGCGTAGGTTTAAAAGGGCCCCTTAGTGACGTACGTCAACACTCACCTTCACTACTCGTATTTCTCTCCCTGCCCAACCAAATCCGATATGATACTACTAGTGCAGCTTTAGATACTCGTTCTAGTATAGAACTTACTCCACTTCTGGACAAGCCAAGGTCTTTCAGCAGGTTATAGAGATTTTGCTGGTATACCTCTCGCTCCTACTTCTACAGCGTATAAATTAACTACTCAGCCGCTTGGTCGAGCGCCTTTTACTTTACTACTCCACGGCCGATTCCGCGACATGCAATAGATGGACGAAAAAGTTTCGAGGCGATGTAATAAAAGTTTCCATATCTCCTATTGATATTATCCAAAGGAAGCTGGTGTCCCATAACACCACATTGATGTTTGAAGATGTGTTTCAGGGATGTTACAGAGCTCCGACTCCGTTTAGTCGGAACTTCCGATTATTATTACACCTTCGGTTCCGACTTCGGCTACGAAACTTATAAATCGAAGGATTTAATCGGAGGTAAGGTGTATAAATAATTGAGATAATCTCTTATTGTGGTGGAAAGTAAACGGAAATACAAAATCCCAACCCCTTAAATCAATTGCCCGTCAATGTTTATCGTGTCCACGTGTTTGACAAAATAATGTTTCATTTGTCCCCAATAAAAATGTATCTCCTGCCACCACTTCTGATCCTGCCTATGCCTCCGACTCCGATAAATCAAATTTAAAAATTCCGATTCCGCCTTCAGTTCCGATAAAATGATCTCCGTTCCATCCCAGATGTGTGAGTACGTACCGTGCGGCTGCACGGGCGCGGGCGGCGTGGCGCGGTGCCGCGCGGGCGGGGTGCCGGCGCCGCGCATGCCGCCCTGCTTGTCCCCAGAGCCCGAGCCTCCTCCGCCGCCGCCGCCGCTGCTCCTGTCCACAAACACCACGTTAACCACTTACTCCAACACCCCTACCAGCGGTGTCACTAGGCGAAGGCGGTCGTCACCTACTGCCTATAAGTGGCCTCTTTAAAAGTGATGCCACCAGACTTAAAATCCTACTCACATTATAAATGTCAATGTTTAAGTATTTTGATATTTGTTGCTCAATCACGTCGTAACATACGAATGGATCGGGTTGAAATTTGAAAAACAAATGGCAACTAGAACTACGCGGGTAAAACCGGGGGGTGGTACTAGTCTCTTAAGAGTCTAAATCATTATCTAGCACTGCACTGGATTCATTACCCAGAGATTTAAGATCATCTCTATGCCCCAAAATTTCACTGGAATTATATTTTTTTTAAAATGTGTATGTGTAATGGTTCACCTGTTCCTGTTGTTGATCTTCTGGTGCTTGGGCGGCTGGTTGGGCTGCGTCATGATGGAGGGGATGTGTATGGAGGAGTGCGGGTACTGCGGCGAGGGCGCGGGCGCGGTCGGCAGCAGCATGGAGCACGGGGACGCCAGGTCCGAGCCGATGGACGTGGGCGACTCCAGCCCCAGCTGGCTCACATCCAGCTCGCACGCCGGGTACTGCACTGAATGAACACTGTTCGACGTCGAATCCGGAGTATACACCCCCATAGATTGCAACGCAGGCGACATCGCCTCCATCTCCTCCTTTTCTTTCGGCTCTTCTTTCTTCCGAGACTTCTTCTCGTTGTCTTTCTCGAGGCACGGCCCGTTCTGGTACGGCTTGCAGCCCGGCGAGGACAGCGCGTGCGGACTCTGTTGACGGTACTCGTCCGCCTTCACCTGCCGTTGCATCATCTGCTTCATCTGCTCCCCGGCCAGTTTCTTCCCTTCACAGTGCGTCTGACACGACGCCGTCGTCTTCGCTTGCTTCGCCGGCTTGCAGTCCTTCTGCGAGCACTCGGCTTTCGACGTCGGCGTCTTCGTCTCTTTGAAATGCGGCAAGCCAGTCGCGGCGCTCGCATATATACTCCCACCCAAATTCCCGTAAGGGATGTTGTGGAAATCCTTCTGGTGCAATTTTTGCGGTGATTTCTGCATCTGATCGAGGTGGGGCAGGTTGAAGCTCTGCTGCAGCTTGTCGAGGTAGTTCTTGTCGTTGACGGTGTTCTTCATGTCGAAGAGGCGGTTGTGGTCCCAGGAGCGCGCCGGCTCCCACGCCGCCCACTGGTACTGGCCGTGCGTGGAGTGGTAGTTCTGGATCTGGTTCATGGCCGCGTAGTCCGCCTTGGGCACGAGTTCGCCGTCGTATTTAAACTTGGACATCATCTTGTTGAGATCTGCCGCGTCGTTTTTGTAGCTGGGCTGGGCCGCGGACGTTTTGTCGTGCTTCACGGATGTGGTTTTGGAATTGGTCGCGTTGGATTTCTCCTTCTTGAAATACTCCTGTTTCTTGGGCGTGTCGACGGCGGGTTTGGGCTCCGGCTTGTTGACGGGCGCCGCGTTGATGACGGTGGGCGCGGCGGGCTCCTTGCGCGGCGCGGCCGGGGTCTGCTCCGGAAAAAACATCTTCGGTTCGGGCGTCCCGCGCGGCGTACTCCCGCTCCCACTCTCGTTCTTGCTACATTTCTTTTCAGTCTTCTCGTTCTTGTTGTGCGCCGAGTTGACTCGCACCTCCCGCAGCTTGCTCTTCTCCCGCGGCTTCGAGTTCGGGTCGTTCTTCTCCTGCGCGTTGCTCGGGATGATGCTCATCGACCCCGACAGCGGATTCTGCAGGTTGCTAACGAAATTTTGGTCCAGATCGCTCCTGTCGAGCCCCATGCTGATGGCCGCGTTTGCGCTCTGACATCGCGGTAAAAAATTTATATCAGTCACGTTAGGCACTTTCGGTATGACGGGGTTTATGACGGGAGACGAGATCGGGTGCGGGACTTCTAGTTTGGTCGGTTTGCTGATGACCGGCGAGGGTTCCGGCATGTTGTTGACGCGGGGCTGGTGCTCGCTGGTCTTGATGAGGGTCTTCTCGGTCTGCACGGCCTGCGACTCTTTCCCGCCGCTCGCGCGGTGGGTGAGGTACGAGTGCTGCGCCGTGTTTATCTGCTGGATCGTCATAGAGTTCGCCACCGGATGCTGGTACGTTGGCAGGGTTTGCTCCACCGGATTCCTAGTTATTATGATCTCATCTTTCCGCGTACTCATCAAGTCGTTGCGAAAGGGAATGTCGCTATCTTTACTCGTTATCGTGATGTGGGATTGGTTTTTATTTCTACTATCTATATCCACAAAAGGGTCTATCCGAGGGGGATCGGGTTTCTTCACGTTGGACATGATGTCTCTTTGAGGATCAAAATTTTGTAAAATAGATTCTATTTTGTTGGGCGACTTTTTCTCTATGCTTTTCGAGTCGTCGAGCGTCTGATGCTGTATGACCGTCTCCTTCCTCACGTCGCACTTTTTCTGTTCGCTCATTTCCCCCGATTTCTCCGGCGATATCGACTTGTACGTGTCGTTAATGACGGACTTGTCTTTCTTGGGCGATATGCTGTTGTGGGGGGAATGGCCGCTGTCGGATTCTCCCTCGACGACGATGGTCTCTATCTGGTGTATCCTGGGAACGATGAGGTCGACGGGCGGTCGTATCGCGTTCACTTCTTCCTGGACCTTGGGGTCGAGCACTATGTGCGCGTTCTCCGTGGACACGACCGGGATGACCTTGGACGGGCTGTCGTTCTCCTCGACCTCCCTGGGCTTGTTCTCGTTGGGCGGCACGGGCGCCACCGCGTGCGGCTTGGGCGACGGCAGCGGGCAGCTCTGGCTGTTGTTGTCGTCCGACTCCGAGATGATGATCGTGTCTTTCTCGTCGAACGCGGGCGGCAGCAGCGACGGAGACTTGACCTCGTCGCTTCTATCGAGTTTATCCTCGTCGTCGACGGCGCTATCGTTTTTGGAGTCTCCGTTTTCCGACGGTACTTCCGTTTGATTCTCGTCGACGTCTTTCGGTTTCTCGGCGGATGCGGGTTCGTCCACGGCTCGGTCTTTTTCGGCGACGGATTTGGGGGAGTCCATGTGTATGCTGTCGAGCTCCATGTCGCTGGTGTGGCGGTCGGTGCTGTCGGCGCGGCGCGGCGAGGCGGGCCGGCCGGCCGCGCTCCGCCGGTCCTCGCCCTCCTCCACGTCCATCTCGTCGTCGGCCTCTCCCGAGGAGTCCTCGGAGCTGGCCTCCGAGTTCTTTTTCTCCTCGGCTTTGTTCTCCGTCTGTTTGTTGGGAGAAGCGACTGTCGCGAGCTGCGCGGGCTGTTCCGGTTCTTCCGCGGAATCGTCCGTTTTGTAATCTCTAGGAACGTCTTTGTCGTCGTCGACTTTAGTTTTCTTGGGTGCGGGGGAGTTTGACCGGGGCGTGGTTTTGTGCACTTTAGGCCTCTTCTTGGTGCGTCCGCGCCAGCCGAGCTTCCTCTTGGCCTTCCCCCGCGCGCCGGCGGTCGCGGGCGTGGAGTTGACCGCGACGTCCTCCTGGCTCTCCTGGCTGTCGGACGCGTAGTTCCGCGGCGTCTCCTTCGCCTGCGAGTCGTTGGTCTGACTGTCCTCGTCCGCGTCCAGCGCGACCCGGGACGATCTCCTCGCGACGCTTTTACTCCGCCTGCGCGGCGTTTCGTCTTCTTTCTTGGACTCGTCGATGGAGTCGGAGATCTTTCTGTTGACGTCTCGTTTCCGTTTGCGCGTGTTTTCGACGGCGGGCGTCGTCTGGTAGGTGGCCTCGCTGTACTTGAGCGGGCGCGTGCGCCGCCGGCCCGAGGAGGTGACCTCGAGGGGCTGCTCCGGCGGCTCCTCGACCCTCGCGTCGGGCTTGGCCTCCTCGGGCTCGGTGGCCGCGTCCTCGCTCTCTGTCTTCATGGCGTCGTCGTTCTCCGTGTCCTGGTCGACGGACGCCTCCTCCGGCGACCGGAACGGGTTCACGGTGGGCGCGAGCAGCGGCGTCCACCTCAAACACTCCGGATCTATCTCCAACCGAGGCTTGCTCCTCACTCTCTTCACGTGACTTTCGACCTTATTCCAATCTATACAGAGTCCCAGCTTCGAGTTCTCCTCGTTGGGTATGTGCCTCACGAAGCCGAGGAGCTGGAAGGTGAGCGCGATGTCGTTCATGTGCATCCCCGTGGTGTGGCCGATGTCTTCGAATGTGAACGGTCGATCTCTGTGGTCGAACAAGAATTCCAAGATCACAGATCTCCAGTACGCGTGATAGGACACCCTGCCGAGGTCCGACAGAGGTTTTTCCGGCGTCCCGGGCTGGCCTTCTTCTTTAGATAGTAAATAACCTGCAAAGAAAGGTGACATTAGTGAAATCCGTCGATCATTCAAAACTACACAATTAAATAAATCATTAGACTCCACCACTCACTAAAATGTATGAGAAACCTCCCGAACCCCTGCCGCTGGTACTGCGGCATGGTCATGATGCACGACACGTTATACTTCTGCTGGCAGTGTTTCTCCTTGGAGAAGTACCCGACGAGGTGGCAGCCCTTGCTGTCGTTCTTGGTGAGCACGTAGAAGAGGAACGGTTCGACGTCGTAGTAGAGGGTCTTGTGGTCGAGGAAGAGCTTGGCGAGGAGGCAGAGGTTCTGGCAGTAGATCTTGTTGGCGTTCCCGTCGACCTCGAAGACGGACACGTCCCCGCAGCGGTAGATCTCGGTGGCGGGCGGGTGCCGCCACTGGCACTTGTCGAGGTGGCGCAGCAGCACGGCGCGGCTCTTCGCGTACTTCAGGCAGAACTCGCACAGGAACAACTTCGGTAATCTGGAACAAACGACGCACACACTACACATACAGATCAATTGTTGGTAAAAAAAAATATTCACAAGTCACAATTTCAAACTTTTTTAATTACTATTCTATCAAAATATGCCTCTCAGTCACATTCACCTTCCAATCCGGTAAATCCGGTAGTTCTGATTTTTTGCAGACTTGTTTATGTTGTTGGTTAATCCAAGTTTGTGACCTCAAGCGCCGAACGCAACTTTGTCAAAAAGCGAAAACTTCGTTTATTTTTAAAATTTTGGCGATTATAACCCTAAACGACTAGTTTTTGAAAAAACTTTCTTATGGCGTTTATAAAGTAGACTAAATTTGCTACAAAACGATACTAGAATTGTCTCTGTACACCCAATAGTTTCCGAGAATAGGTCTTTTAAAGTTTATATTTTTTTTCAAATTTCGCAATTTTTCTACTATAAGTTTCTTTCGTAACTTTTCCACAGCTGGTAATTCTTTTTTAATATGCAAAAAATTATGCAATAGTAGCTATGGTTTCATCTGTGCCTGCGCACAGCGCGGGAAACAACGTACCAATTAGGCGCACGCGTTTTGCCGAACTCCTCCCTCTCGCGTACCCTTCGATCCACTAAATAGACCTTAAAATCGTATCAGCGCAGCCAACGTCATTAGCTCAACTTGTTTGCCACTTGCAGTCGATCGATCAGTATACACTATGCATTCTAGGAAAAAGATACGAAAAACGTCATATATGAATATCATACCTAGCATACTCCTGGGGAAAGGGGCTCGAGTACCAGGTGTCGATCTCCCACTGTCCGAACTCGATGGCGGACGGGCACCGCGGCGCGGGCGCGGGCGCGGGCGGGGGCGCGGGCGGGGGCGCGGGCGCGGGTGACGGCGCCGGCGCGGGCGCGGCGGGCGTGCCGGGCGGCGCGGCCGGGGGCGGCGCGCCCGCGCCCGGCGCCGGCGGCTCCGCCCCGCCCGCGGCCGCGCGCGCCGCTCGGAACAGCTCCGAGTCCGCCTCCGTGACGCCCGGCGGCAGCCGCGCGCTCTCTGCAAACACCACGCGAGTCCTCACTCCGGTCACTCACAGACATAGGGCTCCCACACAAAACTGCGATGCGACGTCGCATCGGAGCAATTCGCCATCGCAAATTCCTCCGATGCGGCGTCGCATCGCAGTTTTGTGTGGGAGCCCTTACTCCACTACGGGCACGGGGCTGGGTTTCTATCTACGATGAGTTTCGTAAGAGACGAGAAGAGAAAAAGGTGACTGTCTTAATGCCTGTTTGCATTTTGATTAGTGCAAGGCCGAGTGAGTAATCGCGACTGATTAGTGCAGGTGTGTAGTGCGAGTACCGTCAAAATCTGTATTACTCGCACTAATCAATCGGTGTCCACACGTGTTTGCTACTAATCACTAAGCACCTGCACTAATCAAAATGCAAACAGGCCTTCAAGCTTTTCGTAGTGGTAAGACTCTTTTGTAGAGTGTACCTGGGGAACCATCACAACTTTGCCAGTTATTCTACCACCATGCAGTAATGTGAAAAATGTGAAAACAGCACTGTGTTCCGGTTGGAAAGGAAAGTTTTCCAGTGAAATTATAGGGCATAGTGATAAAACATCTTACATCTCTGGGTAACGAGAGCAAAGCAGTGCCCTAGGTAAAGATTTGGACTTGTTAATGTTTCAATAACTGCATGTCTAAAAAAATTTGTGGTGGCGTTCACTGAGGAACCAACCACTATTTAATTATTAGTTCCTCAGTGAATGCCTGCCCTATCCTGTGTAAATACATCACTAGGAATATTGTACTCATGTAGTACCTACTACCTACCATGCTTTCAAAAACAAAATCACAATATTACTCTGCTACACACAATTATAGAATAAAACTGTTTGTTTTATAATTAGACGAGTAGTTTTCAGAGAAATACAAAAAAAATTTCACCACAACTATTGTCTAAGATACAACAAGGGTGGATCGAAATATTCGCGGCCTAACACATAAATACTTGAACATTTTAATGTAGTTGACCTCATTCGATTTGTTTACTCTCTGGTTGTCACATTGTAAAATTCTATCACAATAGCATTCTGTTTTTAAATTATACTGAATTATGTGAGCCTAAGTGTAGCGTTTTTGCGTTTTTAAAGAACGGAGAAAATTGAGCAACGTGCAGTCATCAAATACCTGTTTAAAAAAACGAAGATATGTCAACAACATTGAGGGAATATGCTCCATTGCTGCTGTGCAAAAGTGGGTTGCAGAATTTAAACGCGGACAAGAGAGTATTGAAGATAGCCCTCGCTCCGGCCGGCCTACGACGTCTACGACTGAAGAAAACATCGGGAAAATCTGTCACCTGATATTGGTAGATCGGAGATTGACCATCAGAGAGATTGCAGACACTATTGGCATTTCGTTTGAACGAACACGAAACATCATAGTCAATGAACTTGAATATTCTAAGGTTTCTGTGCGGTCGGTACCCACTACCCAGATTGCTTTCAGTTGAACAAAAACTAATTCGGTTCACGATTTCTCGCGACTGTTTGGATATGTTTGAGGCTGATCCACAAGATTTTTTGGCCCTTTTTCTGACAATGGATGAAACCTGGGTACACCACTACACCCCAGAGTCAAAACAGCAATCCAAGCAGTGGAAAAAACCTAATGAATCGACTCCAAAAAAAGCCAAAACAATTTTGTCAGCTGGCAGTCAGGTGATGGCGTCAGTTTTTTTGGGATGCTTGGGTCATCATAGTGGACTACCTTGCAAAAGGTGAAACTATAAACTCGGCTTATTACTGCACCCTTTTACGTCGTTTGCGTGAAAGAATCATAGCAAAAGCCAGGATTGCTCAGCAAGAAAGTGTTGTTCCATCAGGATAATGCACGCGTTCACACGTCTCTTGAATCTATGGCTCAAATTCGTGATCGCGGCTTTGAATTACTGCCCCGTCCCACCTATTCCCCTGATTTGGCACCTTCAGACTTTCATATATTCCCAAACCTAAAAAACCCAGGAGGTAAAAAAAATCGTCAAAGCTGCGTTGGGTGACTTTTTTGAAGGCCTTGAAGAAACTTTTGACTTTATGACCGGCGTTGGAAACCAGATGGAAGAAATGCATCGAGTTAAGTGGAGATTACGTGGAAAAATAAAATTACTTTTGTTTATATTTTATCCTAGCTGAACCGTGCGCGCGTTGTTACGCCATCTATCGAAAATTGGTCGTACCAATTCAAATTTTGAACATATTCGGTTCTAATGGCAATCGCAATCTTCACAAGATAGACACACGCTGTCACTCAACGAAATTTATCTGCTGTCACGCAACGAAAGTTCTCAAAGAGCAATATTTTTTCCCGTTTTTGTTACATTTTTCATTTATGCTTCGCTCCTGTTAACAGTAGCGTAATGTAAAATAGTCTATAGCCTCGATAAATGGACTATTCAACAGAGAAAGAATCTTTCAATTCGGACCAGTAGTTCCCGAGATCCTTGCGTTCAAACAAACTGTTCAGCTTTATATTAGTATAGGGGCTGTCCATTAAACACGTGAGGTTCAAAAGGGGGGAGGAGGGGTTCGGCAAAAATCACGAAATATCACAAGGGAGGGGGGTATAGTAAGATATCACGTGTATTTATTATTTCGTCAAACGCATGATTTTTAAAGCGAAAAAGGCAACCTTGACTTGCCGGTGCCAGGCAACGAACGAAATCCTCGCGCGCCTAGAATAGGATTAGATTATACTTTATACCGGTATTTAAAAATAATATTATACAATTTTAAGATTCTTTGTAGGTACACGTGATTTTTGATGGGGGGGAGGAGGTAGTTTTAAACCTCACCACGTATCACCAAGGGGGTGGGAGGGGTTAAAAAAACATCACGTGATAATGGACAGCCCCATAGATCGTTTTCTTGCTGGGTCCGCGAAGTTTTCGATCCATCCCGTGCGGTGTGGGTGTGGTGTGGTGTGTAGTGTAGCGGCGGCGTGCCGTGTGGCGGCGGGGCGGGGGCGGCGGCCACACGGCACTCCGGCAGCTGCTTACCGTGCGCCGCCCCGCGCCCCGCCAGCGCCGCGCCGCGCGCCAGCTTGCGCTCGGGCGCGCCGCGCCGCCGCTCCGCCGCCGCCAGCACCACCAGCGCCGAGGCCGAGGGCGCGGGCGGCCGCAGCGACGCCTGGTAGCGCCGGAACGTGCTGCGCGTCTCCTTGAGCACCGGCTCCGGGTCCGGCGCGGCCGGGGCCGGCGCCGGCTCCGGCGGCGGCGCGCGCGCCCGCGACTTGGACCGCACCGAGTAGAACTCGGACAGGCCGTCGAACAGCGTGGTGAGCAGGCGCTCGCCGGCGCGGGCGCGGCGCGCGGCCGGCGCCGGCGCGGCCTTCAGCTTCTGCGCCTCGGCGGCGAACCCCCAGGCGGGCGCGGGCTCGGCCGCCAGCCGCTCGAACACGGCCGACACGTGCTCGGGCGTGATGGTGGCGGGCGCGGGCGCGGGCGCGGGCGCAGGCCGGCGCCGCCGCCGTGCGACCAGGTTGAAGGCGGAGAACCTGAAAAACTTCTGCTTCTCCTTGGACATGATGTGCGCGTGCCGCTCATTACCGTCCGAGGGCTCCGACTCCGAGTCCGGGCGCCGCGCGCGCGGCTTGCGCGCCTTCCCGGCGCTGGCCGCCGACCTGCGGACGCGACACACAACTCTACATCGAAACACTAACATACATATCTATTCACAATAACAAAACTCGTGGGGTTAACTTGACAAATAAATAAATTTGGTATAAAATCCGGTCACAAAATGTAATATTACGGAATAATCAAACAGAGAACAGGGGTATGTTTACATTTTTGTGGAAAAGCCCGTAAACACAGCGTTTGAGTGAGTGTGTAGCTGTGTAAGTGTGCCAGAGTGTAGACTGTGTCGGCAGCACTGACCTCTTGTGCGGCGTCATGTCGCGCGTGGCGGCGGCGCACGCGGCGCAGGTCCAGGGCGCGCGCGCGCAGGCGGGGTGCGCGTGTGTGAGTGTGTGGGTGTGTGAGAGTGTGTCGGCAGCACTGACCTCTTGTGCGGCGTCATGTCGCGCGTGGCGGCGGCGCACGCGGCGCAGGTCCAGGGCGCGCGCGCGCAGGCGGGGTGCGCGTGTGTGAGTGTGTGGGTGTGTGAGAGTGTGTCGGCAGCACTGACCTCTTGTGCGGCGTCATGTCGCGCGTGGCGGCGGCGCACGCGGCGCAGGTCCAGGGCGCGCGCGCGCAGGCGGGGTGCGCGTGTGTGAGTGTGTGGGTGTGTGAGAGTGTGTCGGCAGCACTGACCTCTTGTGCGGCGTCATGTCGCGCGTGGCGGCGGCGCACGCGGCGCAGGTCCAGGGCGCGCGCGCGCAGGCGGGGTGCGCGTGTGTGAGTGTGTGGGTGTGTGAGAGTGTGTCGGCAGCACTGACCTCTTGTGCGGCGTCATGTCGCGCGTGGCGGCGGCGCACGCGGCGCAGGTCCAGGGCGCGCGCGCGCAGGCGGGGTGCGCGTGTGTGAGTGTGTGGGTGTGTGAGAGTGTGTCGGCAGCACTGACCTCTTGTGCGGCGTCATGTCGCGCGTGGCGGCGGCGCACGCGGCGCAGGTCCAGGGCGCGCGCGCGCAGGCGGGGTGCGCGTGTGTGAGTGTGTGGGTGTGTGAGAGTGTGTCGGCAGCACTGACCTCTTGTGCGGCGTCATGTCGCGCGTGGCGGCGGCGCACGCGGCGCAGGTCCAGGGCGCGCGCGCGCAGGCGGGGTGCGCGTGTGTGAGTGTGTGGGTGTGTGAGAGTGTGTCGGCAGCACTGACCTCTTGTGCGGCGTCATGTCGCGCGTGGCGGCGGCGCACGCGGCGCAGGTCCAGGGCGCGCGCGCGCAGGCGGGGTGCGCGTGTGTGAGTGTGTGGGTGTGTGAGAGTGTGTCGGCAGCACTGACCTCTTGTGCGGCGTCATGTCGCGCGTGGCGGCGGCGCACGCGGCGCAGGTCCAGGGCGCGCGCGCGCAGGCGGGGTGCGCGTGTGTGAGTGTGTGGGTGTGTGAGAGTGTGTCGGCAGCACTGACCTCTTGTGCGGCGTCATGTCGCGCGTGGCGGCGGCGCACGCGGCGCAGGTCCAGGGCGCGCGCGCGCAGGCGGGGTGCGCGTGTGTGAGTGTGTGGGTGTGTGAGAGTGTGTCGGCAGCACTGACCTCTTGTGCGGCGTCATGTCGCGCGTGGCGGCGGCGCACGCGGCGCAGGTCCAGGGCGCGCGCGCGCAGGCGGGGTGCGCGTGTGTGAGTGTGTGGGTGTGTGAGAGTGTGTCGGCAGCACTGACCTCTTGTGCGGCGTCATGTCGCGCGTGGCGGCGGCGCACGCGGCGCAGGTCCAGGGCGCGCGCGCGCAGGCGGGGTGCGCGTGTCTCGCGCAGGAGCCGCAGCGCGCCGCCCACGCGCCGCGCGCGCCGCACTCGGCGCACCGCGCGCAGCCGCCGCAGGACCAGCGGCACGCCTGCCGGGGAACATAGTGCGTCTGAACTTGACCCTAGAGGCAATCACCGAATGGGACGATGCCAATCCGGCCAAGTTTAATGAAGGAAAAACGCAGGCGTCTCTGTTCTTATAAAAAGGAGTCGAATTCAACTGACTCGCTTCTTTTCGAGAAGCATCTGTTCCGATCACTGCCCATCTTGGGATTTTGGACGTCACTTTAAAATCCACGCTCAATTTTGACTCTTTCATCGAGTCTGATGCCAAATTAGCTGCCAAAAAAAAACTAGGTGTCCTCCAAAGGTGCAAAGGTACTTAAAATCTAAACAGTTGCATACATAGTACCAAGCAAAGATTCTCTCTTGAATGGAGTACTGTTCACACCTTTGGGATAGATCAGCTAAGGATCAGCTGAAGGCTCTGGAACCGATCAAGATATGCGCCAAAAGGCTCATATAGGTAAGGACACCCTTGTGTGAATTAACTCTTTTTATACAAAAAATTAAACCGACTTCAAAACCGCATATAGACACTCAAAAGCGAAAAATACGTTAATATAATTACTACATAAGCACTACTCACTCATCTATTTGAAGGCGGTGCCAGCCAAGTCTTACAAGTAGTATGTAGATACTACTTACAGTGAGTAGCTCTTATATATTAATATAAGTGTTATACATATATTATGCAGTTTAACTGCACATTAGAGAACATAATTCTTAATTTTTAGAATGAGATTCAGTTATTTGGGCATATTTAAATTTGTATTTTTCATGTATATTTGGCCTGTCAGGTAAAGCTGTGACTAAATGCTAAATTTCATAACATTTAAGCAATTTGATAACAACAAGACAATGTAAGATAATCAGATTAAGTTACTCATAAATGGCCTACCTACTTTGAAATGCGAATCACCTATTCGTAATGTGGTCAAGTCAATTAAATATCATTTTTGCTCCTTTTTATAGATTGACAGACCATTTATATGTAAAGAGGGCACGCCCACTTATAGTATTGCTAGGTGTGTTCATACAATGTTATAAGTAGTAGAAATAACCCACATTTTTAATATGTATGTACCACTATTGATATAAAGCACATAACCTTTGATCTATCTTCATGTCCTTTTTACCCGACTGCGCGACGCAAAGGAGTGGTAATGTGTTTAACAGTCTATGTATGTATGTATGTTTGTATGTTCCTTTGAGGCACTATACAGACCAAACGCCTGGGCCGATTTTTATGATTCACACGTCAATTGATTCCTCTTAATCTGGCGAGTGACACTAAAGACATGACATTAGTGTAAGTCCAAAATGGCGGCTTCAGGACGCCATATTGTCCAAATAAAAAAAATGTAAATCACCAAAATATGTCAAGAGGGGTATCGTTGAATAGGTATTTCAAAATTATGTTTAGCTTTCTCTCAATGTTGAAAACCTATACTAACACAAAACTATAAATATGAATTACATGCAGTAGAAAATCCTACATATTATATCAGTAGAAACGAAGACATTTGGTCAACAACCAAAAGATGCATATTATTATGTTGAGCATATTAACATTCACAACATTGTTCATAACTAAAAAGTATAAAAAAAATATAATTTAAAAACTCAAAAACCCGACTGCGTAAAAAGTTAACCAAACTACGTTCTCGCATACTAAAAAAACTGAAAAGAATAAAACAAGCATTTAGATTTCTGGTGGTCTAGAATTCTATAATATGTTATTGTATTAATACTATTGAAATATATACAATATTTTCTAATAAAAGAACATTACAACTGAACAGTCGGGATCCATTGAACAATTACATTGTATGTCGAATAATAATGGATCCCGACTCTTCAGTTGTAATATTATTTTATTAGAAAATATGGTATATATTTCAATAGTATTAATACAATAACATATTATAGAATTCTAGACCACCAGAAATCTAAATGCTTGTTTTATTCTTTTCAGTTTTTTTTAGTATGCGAGAACGTAGTTTGGTTCACTTTTTACGCAGTCGGGTTTTTGAGTTTTTAAATTATATATTTTTTTAAATTTTATGTATGAACACCATTAAAATCTTGGATATCTTATAAATGCTCCAACGCAACAAAAAGATTTGTCTCAAAAAAGTAGTCCTACCAACTTCTCATTCATACATAGAGAAAAAAAACACTAAACTATTGACTGGCCTCATGCCTTATTGGGTAGTAACTCTTGCCTTGATAATAATACTAATTATTGCATATACATTGAATATAATAAACACAGCACCACAGCAGTGAAGAGAAGCTGTGAGATGGATCAACCTTGTTTACAGCCTACAAAAAAATCTGTGTGTGGTGCTCACCACAAAACAAGTTTTCACTTCAAAAATAAATATTCACCATTATCATCATTTTCAGCCTGTATGGGATCACTCATAGGCCTCTTCTCTCCTTTACTATTATACCCGGTTTACATTATTCCAGTCCAGCGGTCGAATCCAGCGCTGGATTGCGTACTGGAATAATGTAAACCGGCACTGGAATGTATTGGCACTGGATTGATGATTTCCAGTACCGGTTTCCATTATTCCAGTAAGCAATCCAGCGCTGGATTCGATTGCTGGACTGGAATAATGTAAACCGGGTATTAATCTCTATCCTGAGCCAATCTCATCTATGTAGATAAAATATTGCTGAACTTTTTTCACACAACACCATCTAACCACAAACTAAGCTCTAATATATTTTTTTTTATAGTAGAGAGACGAGATGAGCAGGACACATGCCTGATGGTAAGCAACATGCCTGCCATATAACACCACAGTGACACACAGCTATTGGAACATGAAGAGTCCAAATCATTACCTAGCACTGCACTGCGCTCATCACCCAGAGATCTAAGATATTATATCTCTCAGACCTGTAATTTCTCTGGAAACATTGCCCTTCAAACCAGAACACAGTAAGGTTTACACATTACTGCTTGGCGGTAGAATAACTGGCAAAAGTGTGGTACTTCCCCAGGCGGACTCTGCCAAGAGCCCTTACCACTATGGGAGCTAGGCAGCTGATTTAATACATACATTGTAACACACATTCACTTAGACTACAGCAAGAATCAATATCCTATACTTAGGATAATTACATAGTTAATTACAACAGCCTTGTGTTACTACTACTACTGCAACTAATGCCACTGTTACAAAGAAAAAAGTTGAACAAAAGATGTCTAAAATAGTTGGCCAACTAGACCAGTGGGAGAAGGAATACTAGCCCTGCAAGAAATAATATGTTCATCTCACTCTCAGGGATGGCCCCTACATTCATAATGCAACATTCATAATTATAAAAAACATATTCCTAACAAAGAACAGCATCATAAGGAACTTTAACTCTTTAAAGTCAAGTGACAGTATAATATTTCCCAGCCTGAACTGATTTATATTAACCCTGACATATACAGTGAGTTGACTTCTCAGAAAGTTCAATGGTTGTTTCTACAGAAAGTAGGTAGTTTTAACAAAGAACAGCATCATAAGGAACTTTAACTCTTTAAAGTCAAGTGACAGTATAATATTTCCCAGCCTGAACTGATTTATATTAACCCTGACATATACAGTGAGTTGACTTCTCAGAAAGTTCAATGGTTGTTTCTACAGAAAGTAGGTAGTTTTTGCAAAATAATGTCCTACCTTGATGATGGCTTGACTGAGTTGGTCCAATGAGCCACAAGAGGGATGCACATAGGACTTGCACTGGTGACAGCTGAGCAGGGCCTCGGCAGCTCCCGCCTGGTTCCTTGCGTCTGTGCCAAGGCACTCGCTGCACACGGCCACTCCAACTTGCCCCTGAACCAATATAAAAAAAACAACTAAGATATTTTTAATGGAATCATGGTGAAGAAATTTTACATTTTATATTTTAAGCAACTCCTGACATAATAGATTCATTGTATTTTTGATCACATCAAAATTGGCCTATTTGTTACACTGGTCAAACACAAACAGACAGACAATTTCAGAGACAGCTGTGGTAAAGTTATAACATATAAATTTATAGTGTAATAACAAAATAAAAACACCTTTTCTTTATTTCATTAAAGTTAAGCAGGAAAGCAATCCAAGTAACAGTGGCGGTAAGTCATGTTGTCTGCCTATCTGATAGTGATATTGGGAGTGTTTTACGAGAAGGACTCAACACCCTTTGTTTGAAGCAACCTGAGTTATAGCATTGACTTCATTACTATCTATCACTATAAGGTGTAGTTATAAGTAAGACATCAACGACACGATGAAGAAGAAGAAGAAGAAGAAGACTATTGAAAGTTAATATATTTTTTAAATGTGGTGGCTCAAGTGATGCGAGTTAAATTTCTTACGAAGACAGACCATAAGAAACAGTTCAAGCAGACAAAACATGCAAACACTAACTTTATCTGGTTGTCAGTATCAAAAAGTTTTATAAAAGTAAAAGAAATAGGACTCCCATGAACTTAAGGGCCAAATCTGTATTAATTTAACAAAACAAACAGTTGTTTCATGCCAAATATTAGGTCAAAAGGTAATTAATATATAAAACAACAGATTTATTTGATAATTTCTTAATGGATTTTTTTCATTACTGGCATGTTATTACAGACATGTTTAGCAACAAATCGATACACTCTAGACTTAAAGACACCCAGATTGTATGCATCAGGAAATACCTACTCAGATTTTTATATCTCAGGTATTTATCATAGTATGGATGTTTTTCTTTTAGTTCCACAATAAATGTTCGTTTTGGTGAGTATAGCTACTTTTAGCGTACTAGGCCATTTTTGTGTTACCCTACTACATACTAGGTTGATAACCCAAATAAGTTACCTATTGAGTTGATTTGTAGGGAAATGACAACAATGCTTTATGAACTCTTACAACAGAATATCCAGGAAAACAGTACCACAATCTATGTTTTTTTTTTCTTACTAAATTTTAATTATTTAAACAATGTTTACAACCATAGTGTAATAAGTTGAATGTTACCTTAATGCTTAATGATACTTAAATATTTATGTACAATATATAGTTATTAAAAAAATACTCTTAAAATCAAACAATCTATGTTTTTCCTTCTTTCATTCACCAACATCAAATAGGTAGGTACACAATTATAAACTATCTAGCATTTAGTCTAGACTCAAGGAATGATATAATATTTTGATTAAAATTAATTTTGATCAGCAGTTAACTGTGTAAAACAATAAAGACTATTATTTTATCAAATAATCAACATCTTCACAGGTAAGGTAAAAAATCTTAATACTCAAACTGATGAAAATCCAATTTATAATTCCAAGTATCAAATCAAATAAAACTTCTGCTGGAAAAACTGTAAGTTACCATTGAGTTATCATTCTTTATTGTTGAGCAATACTCATGCGGTAGACATATTTTTTTGTCAATTACACAAAAGATTCAAGGTTGCCCAACAGGTCAATGCCCTTGATATTGAAATGGAACATGTTACAATAGGTTTAGTGTGTTTTATACATGCCAGTTATTATAATAGCTTTACAAATTATTGATACACTGATGATTGTTAGATTGTTCCCAAATATTTGTGTAAAATCGGATTACTTCAATTATGTAAAGTTTAAACATTTTGCCTAAGTTTTCCTGTTCTATTATCAAATTCAATATCTGCTGGTGATAATATAAACAACAATCAAATCATCATCAGTCACCATCTTCACTTATATCGGATTTATTATGCTTTGTACATCAAAAATCTATGAAAACAGAAGTTTATTATGTTTGAAAATATTTAGGCCTCAACCACAGTACAGGCCTAAGGCGGGCGCGGGCGCGGGTGCGGGCGCGGGCGCGGGCGCGGGTGCGGGTGGGTGGCCACAGTGAGCAGCGGGCGAGCGACCTACGTCAGGTGTCGCAAACTATAGGCGACGATTTGCATGACGTACATGAAATAATTTATAACAGGGAAAAATGTGGTAAATTGTTTCATTATTGCAGGAAAACACCCAAAAAGCTTTTTTATTACGCTCGCATGTCTATTACAACATTTTAATAGATCCTTGGAAAAAAATATAGTTTAAAACATCAAAGAAAATGCAAACTTTTGTATAGTTTTAGTTCTAAGAAGGAATTATTTATAAATTTGCGAAAAATGAAACAGATTTTAAACAGTTCAATTTAGTATTTATCATAATTGTACCAAAAACTATACCAGCCGCGTAAACGTCAATCTTGTCGCCAAGCGACAAGACTGAAAAGGTTTGATACCCCCGCCACATGTGCATTAGCTCGCTCGCCAACTAGATGTGAGAACGAAACGCTTGAACTAGACGTGTGTAAGTAGCTCATTTACTGAAACGACTCAGTGAAACCGAAATATCACTGTGATCCGAATCAAAGTAATCTCACTTAGCGAAAGTTTTTTTTATAAAAAGCGACTCTTGTTGGGACACAACAAAGTGCAATTCAGCTCGCATTAGCGCTCAATGCCTATCGCGATATTCACCTAAACATTTGCGCTCTCTTCTAAAGCGTAACTCTGTCACTGTCTGACGCAGAATGATGCGCAAGGGTTGTCGGCATATATAATAAAAAAAAAAATTAACCTTCCGTTATGTGCGTCAATATTTTAAGTCATGCTGACTAGCATTGTAACACAGATTAATATAATTATAAAGGCAATGCAAAAAAATATAAAAATATTGACTCATGCATCCATATACAATACAATATGCACGCGACGTCATTTTGCACGGGAAACATGTTGCCCGAGCGCTCAGCCGTGTGTCCGACAACCGACTGTCTAGTTGTAGGCTAATAACGCGCGACCTTGAGCGAGTGGTGATGCCCTGGTAAAAGTGTTTAATTTGGAACGAAATCAGTTTACAATCACGAGTTAGCAGTCACTGTTTGAATGAATTGTATGTTGTATGATTGCTAACAATATTCAATAATTTACGAATGCAGTATCAAGTCGCGGCAAAGCGTGAAAAAAATAAAACTGCGTTGTGTAGTAATAAGATTGAGAAACAAAACGGAATTAACGTCGTGCGTATCGCACAGGTTGCAACTTGCAAACTAAATTAATAAGTTTTTCATTGCTTTAGAACCAAGTTTTCGAAGTTTGAATAGATTGCTTAAATCGTTTGTTCTTATTTACGTTATAAATAAAACTTCTACGAATATGAAAAATATGATAGTATGTATCTACACAATCTACAGTAATGTTAAAATATAACAAGAACATAATTAAATATTCAGATTTCCACCTGATATCGTAGATTTGATAGAATTTGTTATAGAATTCTACTACTTTTCCTTTCATTTGATATCCATATTGAAGTAGGTTGTGAAAAGATCTTTGGTTCACTATTTTATGCAGGCGAACGTTTTTAAACTCATATTAATCAAACATTACTAAGAACCACCGCAAAGACACTGAATTTCAAATCAAAAAACCGCATCAAAATTGAACCATCCTTTTGAGAACTTTGGTGCACCAGACTGTCTGTTGCGTCTACAGACAGACAGACTGACATCAGCGTCTACCTTACTATACCCCTTTTTTTTAGAAGGCCGTAAAAAACTGTAAATGTGATTGAAATAGTAAAGATTTAGATAGTAAATCTATCTATAAATATCATATCTATCTATCTATATCTAAATCATTATTTTGACTCATGTTCCAAATGGCACAAATCATCATGTCATCATTTTACAACTGATCGACTGATCCAGATGCAAATGTTTCAATCTCGCCAAAGCCTCATTTTTACCCACGTCTAGCGCGAACAAATGAACGTTTGACATCTCCGCCCGCTTAGTCGCTCAAGCCCGCCGGGCTAGGCCGCCTGCACTGTGGACACAAAGGCGCGTTTCGTAGATCCGCGTCTCCATTCACGACCGGTCGTGAGTGGAGCCATTGTTGCATTCTACAACGATAACGATAAACAAAACTGATTTTATAAAAGTAGTTCAACTGTTTCGTCATAGAACTTAAGTGATGGCGCGGACTTTATGTTTGAAATTTCCGCGCCCGCGCCCGCGCCCGCCTTAGGCCCGTACTGTGGTTGAGGCCTTAGAGTAACCCAAGTTTGGAAGCTGAAATAAGGTTCACAATCATAAAAACCATCTGTTGTGAAACTTGTTTACATGAATGACAAGGCGTAAACAATAAAGCTTTCTTCTTACCTTTTCAGGGGATTCAGAATTTTTCGACTTTTGCTTAGAACTAGAGTCTGCAGATTTGGACACAGGTCTCGCGGTAGCCTTGTAGAGTCCGGAATGGTGGGTCAGAAGACCCCTTGCGACCGCTCGCTTTGCAGCACACTTTAACACACTTTTCACATCCACTTCTGGTCCGACAGTCACTTGGTACGCACTATACAAATGTCTCTCTATGCTCTTCAGAGTAGAGCCGTCCCGTTCGCAGAGCTCCCGCACTGCCTTGGCCACGGCCCGCGAGACGTCAGCGTCGGCGGAGAGCGCCAGCTTACGCGAGTGCGCGCCCCCCGGGTCCTTGTACGAGCTCTGCCCCTTGTTGTACACCTTGAGCACAGCTCCGTCCCGCACGGCCTCCTCCAGCCGCTCCGCCACCACGTCTTCGTGATAATTGTGGTGCTGCCTGATCGCGTGACAGATTCTCTCCACGCTCGGCCTCTGCTTCTGAGCCCGTATCTTGTGTATCGCATCTAATATCCATCGCTTCCACTCTTCGTTTCCGACGTCGTCTGGCTCGCACATCTTCGTTTGTCTGCGGTGATCGTTACGTACGGCCGCCTGTGTAACGGTACGGTATTGAACTTATGTCAACACCCGTCGCATTTTCGCGCCTCGAGCGAAATTCCATTTTATGAAAATGGAACTTCGCCGTGAGCGGCCGGTGAGTCGGCCGCGCCGCGAGACGCCGGTTTACACCATGTCACCGCTCGCCGATGACACATCGAGCCGCGAGAGCGGGTTTTGGCGGAACGAGCATCCGACCGCCGCCATCTTGTGGCGATCTAAATTTTAGGTAGTGAACAAAACACGCGACGTAAATAATAACGATGTAAACCACTGAATAATACAATACTCCTCTATAAACTAACACGCTTTCAGTTATCACTGCGCTGATGACATACACTATAATAAACTAGAATAAAAATTTGACTAAACTGAAATACGGCCGAGTGTTTTCCGGTTTTTTCTTCAAAAATAAGACAACGTTACACAATTGACACTGGTAGAAATTAAAAGTGCAAAAATGTTTATATTATTACTTTGCTTTTTGTACTGTTAACACTTTCATAACATTGATTTTTTTACAAAATTTACTTGAAAACATTCACAAAACACCAACAAAAGGCTCTTCAAAATGGCTATCAATTAGATTGCCTTATTAAAAAAATGTTTTGATATCCTGTCTGTCCCTGTCCATCAGATTTGTATTGCCATTTAATTTGAATTTCAACCTTTTTCCTTCTTATTTTGTCTATTGCTAATGGATTTGTTTTCATTGTCGCCGTAAATCGCTCGTTCTATGTTCATTCTTTCAAAGCTTCCGGTCAATCCTCTAGTTTTTTTGGTATGGCAATAATTGTCATTCGTTTTTCGTTTCTGTTTTTTTTCTGGAGCCGCTTGAATTTCGGCGGTGAAAGTTTTCTTTACACTTTACATTAAATTTTCACGGAATTCTCGCAAATAAAGATATATTATGCATAAAGGACAGACAAGCCTAATACTGCTGTTAAGCTTTTGTATTATGGATCGAGTTACAGATGGTCCCAGATTGATCTATGTTACAATTTGATAAAGTAAACAAAGCCATTGCAAATCTACCTTCGATTTTTTTTCTGAAAGTAATGTATTCTCTATATAGTAATTACTACAACTCGTGAAACAAAATGGGGTAAGTGTTTGTGGAACCTATAAACCTCATCGATATAAACCAACAGATGTGCCCTCCCAAACTTCAGGCACACGGAATTGCAATCGTTGGGAAGAGTGAGCTCACACTTTTCGTTCTAGTCGGTTGTAGGACGTTTTTACAACGTTAATTTTAGAACGTTTACCTATCAGTAATTGTTGTAGAACTACAGCATAATTATCTCGCCGCTAGCGATTGTAGAGGTCAAGTAGATTGGTGGTGTGTAAACCACTTACGCTACACAACAGACGCAGTTTATTACCAATTGAAGGGGCACAAGGCAGATCCAATGATTTTATAGATGATAAACCAACATTTGGTGTATTTGCTTATTAAATTCTGAGCCAAGTAGGTGTATTACCATAGGGTGGTATAAAGGTCGGCTATACTTTGTTTCTGAATAAACAAAATATTTTTTCTCATTGTCTATTGAATATATGAAGTGCACTACATACTTAATTATACAGCTAGGCATAGTGACGCAGTAAATTAGGAGTCTACAAATTAAGTATTTTGTTTAGTGACTGCTATAATACATGCATGTACGGTAAAAGTAGACACCTATTATTATATAAGTTTTATCAACTTTAAAATGTAGAAGACATGAATATATGCAATAGATCAAAACGTTTATATAATTTAAAATTACAATAAAACCCTGTAAAAAAAATAAAAAATAAAGTTTCAGATCACATCACTTTTATTCCACAACAATTACAAACATAAGTACAATCGTAACTTCTATGTACATTACTTACAGAATACCTAAAATCAGAGCTAAGGTCTGGGGTCAGAGTTTAAGTTTGAAGAAGGATGAAAAGACTCAGGATGTAGGATGTTCTATTTGTAGCAAGATTTGTATGGACGAGAAGGAGATTTTATTGAAGGATTGTCGCAGGCTTACCAGAAGTGTTTCCAAGTGGATGATGGAGATGAAAAATAAAAATATTATTATTTATGAGACGTACAGATGTATGCCCCTGCTCGGTGATGAGAACCTCCATGCTCCCGACTGGGAAGAGCATTTAGTGAGGTACAACATAGTGTTTGTCACAAAAAAGTCTTAGAAATATGGTGTGGCGACACACAGTTCTGAAGTATTATGCATTTATTTCTTATTTGGCATAAAATATAAAAAATATGTTGTTATACTTTGCTATCCGCTATTTCAATTATACATGAAACATTTTAGAGATATAAAAATCACCTAATATAATTTGGACAATTTCTTTATCCAAAGTCAACAAATATCTCTTGTAAACTTTCTGTCAAACAATTACATTTTTATATCTTTTCAAATCCATTGTCTTATGTCATTCCAGAATAATTGAATGGATAAATATTTTTGACTACTTGACAATATACTTTTATTGACATTATATTTCTAAAAACACACAATCATTTGAAAATGTAATTTTTGATAAGACATTTTCTTTTCTTGATCACCATTCTGTGACTTTTAAATAGTTCAATATGATATTTATTAGGGTTTAGCTGACATGAACTAAATTGACATGTTGACCAAAAACATTTATTTCTAGGATAATGAAAGTAAGCTAAAACACATGTGCTTGCTAGCTAGTAAGGCTTGCTGCTATCTATATGTAGAATCATCATAGTATACCTAGTAGATATTACCACTGTTAAAATGTAAACCATGTTAGTGTTATGTATTACAAGGATTTTGTTAGGGTTTTTGAAATGTCTATTATATCTTGTTAAGAGATTATTAGCTGAGCTAGTAACCAAAATGTTATGTTGTTATTAGATCATAAGTTTAATCATTGATAAGTGTGCCATTACCATGAGCTTTACTGAAGATGAAATTTTAAAACAAAAATTCACACAAATACTGTTACCTAGAATCTATATGCTGGACAATAAGATTGGACGAAATCATAAATCTAAATTTCATCAAAATTTAGTAATTTTGCAATAATAGCTCATGGTAAGACCTTGAACTGATATCAGACTGAATTATGCTCATTTTAAGTAAGGTAAGCTAAAGGTATAGCTACTGAACCATATTCTTGCTCCCAGTGATTATTGTTAAATTGATGGTATGGCAGTGTTTTGTTCAGAACAATCACTTACCAAGTAATCTTTAGAGCTGTTATTGTAATTTAGCATCAGTCACTAAAAATAATATTTAATGCTAAAAAAGTTTTTTGAAGTTAATATTTCAAAATTTGACTTATTATGTTAGTTGTAGTTAAACTAAGTATAAACTTTTAAACCTTGATTGTGACTTTGCTATAAAAATGTATTATGTAAGATTTTTATGTTCCTAAAGGTGACTTTATGTAGACAAATAGTTTTCAGTACATATCAGATGATAAGTAATAGCCTGGCTTTCAATATTTCCTTCAACCCAAATAGCTCCCATAGCTGCTTCCATGAGTAGGAGCATAAATGACAGTCTGGCCACTGGGCTAATAGCACCAACTCATTTAATGTAATCATATTTCTCATCCACACAAATCTTAGGAATATAATAAAAGTCTCACAAACCAGGCAAAAAATGAATCCAGAGTGAACATTCTACGACAATTCAATTCCGCACAATTTCAGTTACATATTAATTCCTATCACAGCATGCCCATTTCTGTTACAGTATAACTTATTTTTATTCTGAACCAAACTGACACATTAGGTCAACTATCAACACCTTTTACATTCAATACAACAGAACTGGTATTGCAATAAAAATGCCATGTCTAATAGAAGTGTAAATAATTTACACTTCAGCAGCTGATGTTATATGGTTGTATAGGACCAATTATAAAAGTTGTTCAAAATAAACCATTTTGAAGTTCCTATGAACTTGTCCATTCTGTGTATGTAAACAGTATCTCTCTTAAGTAATAAATGGGTTACTCATAAATGACATGGTTGGGTAAACTGATTTTAACATAAAAAATGTGTAATAACCATGTTAAGTTTTCATAATAGTAACACGTTACCAGGTGTCTTTCATATTGCTACTGAGTGCAACTACAGACATACAGTGTTGCTTTGGTAAGCAGTTTGTGTGTATTCAAAAGTTTTTCTGAGCAAGGTTACATCGTCAGCTTGTTTTATTTAATAAACTATATTACTCAGCTTCAGGGGATGAAAAACTAAAATCCACTAACGCCCCCCCTCCCCCATACGTTACACCCACTCCATGCTTTCTTTAACAAGAGGGGGGGGTAATGAAATATGTACCATTTCACATGTGTCCAGGAATGTCTACCAGCTAAAAAAATATATTGTGCAGATAAATAAAGACATTCATGAGATTAAAATAAAAAATTCCTTTATCAATTGCTCATTTCTCTGATTTAAAAAAAAATAATTATATACCCAATAAACCATTTTTTTTTTAAATAAAGTATGACGAGACGAGCAGGACATGTACCTGATGGTAAGCAACATGCCTGCTACATAACAGCACAGTGACACACAGCTATTGGAACATGAAGAATCCAAATCATTACCTACACTGCGCTTGTCACCCAGAGATCTAAGTTGTTATATCTCTAAGCCCTGTAATTTCTCTGGAAACATTGCCCTTCAAACCGGAACGCAGTAATGTTTGCGCATTACTGCTTGGCGGTAGAATAATTGGCAAAGGTGTGGTACTTCCCCAGGTGGACTCTGCTAAGAGTCCCACCACTACAACTACTATTTCGTTAGGAGGTAGAGGTGTGAGTGTTAAATATTTATAATATAAGAACTTTGACAGTAAGTCTTGTCTTGATATTCACCCATACATATTCAACACAACCCATACATAATACAATCTTACTTATTTATTTAATATATGGTTTGTAGTCCTGCTCAGAAAACTGTTTAATTGACTCAGATCTATTCATAATACTTAAAAAGTGGTAATGTTTCAGATAACTAACACTAAAGGAAATGTTGAATTAGTTACATTTGTCCTAATTAAGTCTTATTTTAGGGGGAAGCTCTGGAATAATATACAATTCGAGAATAATCTTAGTTGCAAAACAATAAATGTTATTTTTCGTACAACAAAATTGTAGTCCTTTAAGGGTACAAAACATCTGTGAAATTAAAGATTAGTGTTTGTAAAGTTTGCTTATTAGACCCTCTGTTGCTAGTCTACCAATGGTAGACATTTACTTATAATTGAACCATTTTACAACACTGTATCGGACCAAAGTATTATGTATGTTTCCAATAAAATTAAGTGTTTCCAGAATGACATAATATGTATTTATGAATGAAAATATATATCAAATTTTTGACATAACACGCTGTCAAATAACTCTTAACAAAAAAAAACATTATTTACGCCACTTTTGGCGTAATTGAGAACTATTATTATTATCAGGTATTTGAATTCTGAAGACATCTCACCACATCATAGAATGATACATGGAATCATGTAGTTGTAGATACAGTATTCAATAATTCATTTAAACACATGTAAGGAACAAAAACAATAATGAGTCGGCGTGCAAGTCAGCATGTAATGGTTCTTGTTTAGAAAATGTATGCATATACGGTTGAGAGTACAAGGGATCTAGAAAAGTCATTTTCAGGCAATCAATATAATCAGAAATCTGCCATAAAGAAATTTCAAACTATTTTCGTATTTATTACAATAGTCCCAAAGGTTATGATTATATAATTGACCTTAAGCAAGTTGGACAGCTCTGATAGCGATGCATTCCAAACAAAGATTTGCCATCTATTGACCACAATAAAAACAAAGGTTTTATAACTATCTCAAAAAAATTCATTGTTTTATTATATAACGTGTTTTTAAGTATGATTGACCTAATGCCGCTTTTTTTAGATCCCCTGAAAGCAAGGGCGAGTTTACCGCGGCACTGAATACATGATATATGGATCAGCCTGTGCTAACAGTGCCTAGAATTCATTGTGCGACGATATTAGAACACACGCCTTTGATCAATATCATATAGATAACACCATCTCTCTCTAACAGCAGGGATATGAGAGAGAGGGTGCCAGTTCATCTTAGGCGCGGAAGAATCAACTTTATTATTACTTATATCTATGTACATTATTGCCATTTGAATGTTCTGGAAGAACTGAGTGCTTTCTACTTAATTTACTGTTTTATTACATTTCTACTCATAAGTATATTCCCTATATGGTTCCCTAGTGTCACACACAAGAACATAAGCGTGTTTTTCAAGACATTATACACAAATCGCTTGCCCCGGGGAATATAGTTGTAAAGTAGTGTTACGACTGTCTTTGTGTTTTTACATTTTTGACATCCTTATGTCATGTACTATGACTGTAATTTTTTTCAGATTTTTTGGTGGACTAATTATTAAAAAAAAACACGTAAATGTCTTTATTCCACGGAAATTATTTGTACACAATATCAGTATTACTTATTTAAAATATTTTAATATCTGGAAATAAAACGCAACAATCATAAAGATAGTTTTAATCTAGCTTGCAGTTCCGCAAAATACTCATAAAAGTGAATACGACAGGTTTGTAATAAAACCTCAGAACTTAGTAAAACGTAAGTTGCTATTACCAATTAAAGAAGTTCATAAAATAAGCGTAAAGAAACAATACGACTTTCTTTCCGGAAATAATTCACGCCCCACTTGACGCAATAGTTCGTCGCTCATAGTGCTATCTCTTACTTTCTTTGTTCTATCGTATAGTGCATCTTTGTTTAAATTTGCTTTACGCACATTATAATAATACTCCTAATCGCGTCAAGGTTAGACGGGCGCGAGGCTTCGTACGAGAAACAACTGTATTTAATGCGGATCCTTTGTTCATTTTTTTTTTTTAAAGTGCAATAGTCATACATATCCAGTGAAATGGCAAAACAGCTGATACCAAAGAAGTCTTGTCGTGCCAGGAGAATGCTGTTGATGATAGACGGTGAGTATAAACATTAAATTTGTTTCACTTAATAATATTATAAATCTACATGAATAATTATTATAGTCGCTAAAGAGTCAAAGTGGATAAGCATAGCAGTACTGTTATTATTTTTTTTTCACAAAATTAAATACGTAAATAGTATAAGAAGGATATAATTTACGAATTTATAAATTACGGGACGACCCCGTTGGCATAAAGGTTACCATGCCAGACTGTCGCTAGAGATGTTATATTAGGGTGATAATTAGGTATTCATAATCTATACTAATATTATAAAGTGGATAGATTTCATTGTTTGTTTGTTTGGATTAAATAGGCTCCGAAACTACTTGACCGATTTGAAAAATTATTTCACCAATAGAAAGCTACTTTACCAGGGATTAACATAGGCTGAATTATATCCCGATACTCCCACGGGAACGGGAACTACGCGGGTGAAACCGCAAAGCGCTGCTGTATTGAGTATATTCGTTAACTCGTATTAGCATACCATACCTATTACAGGTATTAGTCAAATATTAGTCAACCGATGCAATATTTGCTACTTTAGTCTAATATTGGTATCAATTTGATATCAATAATAGATTCGAGTACCAATTATTAAAGCTCACGTGACGTGAGCGCCGACTGCCGGCCAGTCGCGAATCTTAAGGCTGGCTAATATTTGACTAATATGGCGTATTCATAACATTTGTATTCGCTTATCCTAATTATGAATACTAATCGCTTGTATTATAATATTTATAATACCTGTACCTATTACGAGTATACTCGATTCATCTCTAACTGCCGCCCAGGGTTCGATTGCACGGTTAACAAATTTATGAAGAACAAAGTTTTTCGGCTGTTGGTCTGGATGTTTATATCCATATAAATTATTTATGTATGTATATGTAGTATATCAGTTGTGTAGCACCCATAGTACAAGCTATAAATAGCTTCCCATGGGGCTTACCGCCCGTGTGGGAAATGTGTACTGATATTTATTTATTCATTTTATTTATAATGATATTTTTTTTGCGTAGGTCTTCATTGAAGAAAAAGCAAAAATAACAATACTACACACTACCAACTAATAACTAGAACAGTCGATTTTCCATAGGATAGTCCCTATGAGCTTATATTAATTTTTGTTCTAAGATCTTATGAACTTATGTTTTTCTTATTGTTTTCAGATGTACCGCCTGACAATTCCACAATAGATCAGGAACAGGAAATTGCACTTCATGGAGCTATAAGTCCAACGTTGGATTCTCTTACACCGTTTCCATCGAAGTTATTGCAATCACCCTCTTCGATTTCTTACGATTCTACTGTATTTGATACTGTAGATTTTGTGGCTTCTCCATCAGTCGTATATCACACACCACGCCAGAAAAAAATATGCAGTGTTAACACAACACCAACAACCAAAATCAACGACAAACCTGATAAAGATCAAGAACTTGATTCAATCATTGAAGAGAAGTCACACGAAAAACAAAACATCGACACATCAAGTACAACTTCAGTTGAAGATTTTATAGAATCCTCTACTGCACCTGAACAAAGTGCCTCTATACAAGAAGACTATTTACAAACAGATTTAATACTAGTTTCAGCCCCAAGCATTACTAATGTAAATCCACATAGTCCTAGTCTTTTGGATCTAGACAATAATGACGTTCTGATAATGAATTTAGATGAAATGGTATCCACAGATGAAAGAAATGAAGAGACTGGAATGGACAAAAATGAAAAAGTACTTACTAGAAAAAGAAGTTGCAATGATACAGAATGGATATCAAAAAAAAAAAAATTTCAGAAAAATTCAGGTCAAGATTATGTGGGTTCTAAATCTAAGAAAAAATTTGCAGCGAAAACTATGGGAGATGTTTGCAGCTGCAAAAGAAAGTGTGGTGATATTTTTAATGAAGAGAGACGCAAATGTATTTTTAATACATTTTGGAGCAGTTCAAGTCATGAAAAACAATGGGACTTCATAAACAGACATGTCAAAGCTGAAAGTATTAAAAAGATGAGCCTAGAAAGAAAAAATAATAGAACTCAGACTTTCACATATTTCTTTAAGCTTGTTGAAAACACCAGCACCATGACAATAGTATGCAAAAAGTTCTTCTTAAATACGCTCAGCATATCTGAAAAATTTGTATACACAGCTATAGAAAAAGGTAAATTTGATAAAATAGAAGACAACAGAGGAAAACACGACAATCGACCTCATAAAATGAGCAAAAACACTGAAGAGAGTGTAATCGCGCACATAAAGATGTTTCCTGTTAAAGAGTCACATTATGTACGTACAGGGCCGAGCCGACCTCCACCAGCGCCTGTGTGCTAAACCTTAATGGCGCCCCTTTTTAACTTCCAACGCAAAAAGAAGGGTTGTTAGAGGTTTGACGTCAATGTCTGTCTGCCTGTATGTCGTGTCGGTGTGTGTGTGTGTTTGTTTGTGGCATCGTAGCTCTCAAACGGATGCATAATATATAAACGGACCCATATCGATATTTTTTTCATTTAAAATCCAGTTTCCTTGCGGGGTAGTTCTTAGCTATGTATGGTTAATATCGATTCATGAAGGCCGCCTCCACAAAATGGCGGATAAAATATTCCTTCAAAACCTCCCTCAATATGGGTATCAAACGAAAGGGCTTAACTAGTAGAATACTGTACACTATACACCGTAATGAATTTAAATTCTAAGGTAGCCACCACCACAAAATGGTGGAACAACTTTTTTTCTCATAACTCTCTCAATATCAAAGGTATCAAACGAAAGGACTTAACTAGTACTATAAAATACTATAAAAAAATCAAATCCAAGGTAAACGGGGGTAAAGCAGTGCTCCATGGGTTTACCCGCGCAGTCCCCACATCCCCGATATTTTCCCGTGTTAGTCTAAGCATGTGCTATTCCAGACTATATAACTGTGTTCCAAATTTCAACCCAATTCGTTCGTACGTTCCGACGTGATTGAGCAACAAACATCCCATTAATATTATAAACTAGCGAGTCCTCGCGATCTTACTCACGTAGTTCCTGTTCCCGTTATTTAGCCGGCCATTTAGTCTATGTGTTCCTCCAGACTATAATTTACCTGTACTCCAAATTTCAGCCCGATCTGTTCATACATTACGACGTGATTGAGCAACAAACATCTATTCATTGATATTTATGATATTAGTAGGATGTCAATACTTGAATTTTTGTTACTCATAAGCGTCGGAACGACTAAATAGATCGATTTGAAATTTGAAACACAGACTTTTTTTTTATAAAGAGTGACGAGACGAGCAGGTCATGTGTCTGATGGTAAGCAACATGCCTGCCACATAACAGTTTATAGTCTGGAGTAGCATATAAGCTACTTACTTTTAACTAAAAAAATGCATAGTTCCTCTGGCAATAATAATAAACCAGCTGTTACCCGCGAATTTGTCCGCATAGAATCTGAGATGTGGTCTGTGTAGAAAATGACTGTTTTATTCAAATTTTAACAAGCAACAGATGCTCTAGACGGGAGAACGGCGACTTCCTGGGCCCTTGGGTTCAAATACCACGCGCACCACTGTATAAGACATGTGCGTAATGCCGCTAAATTAAAAAGCATGAAGAAAAACATCGCAAGAAAACCGACATGTACCTGGAATCTTTCAAAGTCATGTGTCATCCACCAACCCGCACTGAACCAAGGTGGTGGATTTCTTATTACCTTGACTCTCCTTGCGAGAGAAGGCCCCGAGTCCCAATAGTGGGAACATTTAGCGGGCTGCTAATCCTGCTAAAGGAGACGGCTCATTTCTGCCCCAAGTCGTTTCAAGTTTAGGTACTTAATTAGCCCCCGAGACCTAAACAAGTTATTTAATTAAAATAACATTTATAATTAAATAATTCATACTGTACATTCAATACTAACCTGCCAAGCGGGGATTGCAAATTTGTGATTAAAAAGTACCTTAATGACTATGTATAAGTAATTTTGTATTAAGGTACTGTAGTTCCCTAGAACCAAACTAGATGGCGTTGTACGGCGTTAAAACACGCTAGCGAAGTTTTTGTGAATTTAAATATGCTTGTTAAGGTTTAGTTCGTGTTTTGTCTTCGGGCTAGAGCCCAATAATTAAGTACTACGTTGAACACTCCTATCATTTGTACCTATGTGTACAGACTATAGTCAAAGTCAGCCATGTTATTCTCTTGTTTGTTCAGTTGAAGTTTACGTACAGTAAAAATTCGTTCGAAAATCGATTCGTTCAAAACTCACACAACACATGGAATTTCTTTAATTTTCCAAAGGTTTCGTATTTTTTTTTGTGGTTTGGCCGAATCTCCGCTCCTTCGCTGTGTTGAGTCGACATTATTTTGAGCACAGTAAGTCGCAAAGTAATGAATTTACTACCTTCTTTTAGTAGTAAGTACATAATCACGTTCTTGATTACCTACTTGCGGCGTTATCTTTTTTCAATGTTTTAGTTGATATCTTTTAAACCCTGCTATGCAGGATAAAAACATAAACTGTTCCTCAATATATATTAAAAATCCTATACAATGATCCAATTTTGGTCAAGTCTCTTGCACTTTTTCTGTGGGGCAAATGCCCATGGAAAGTGGGCCGTCTTCTTTAAACTTAATCCGTTGAACCGTACCAGTATGATAAATAATATTCGTTTCTTAGGAAACTATTTTTTTCCAAAATAATAGGACCTACTCTATGTAATATTGCACACTATAAAACACCTGTGTTTCAAATATCAAACTAATTCGTTGTATTAATCTGACGTGTTAGTAGTATAGAATAACATATTGCTTAACTACTTTTTATCACAAAAGAGTGCAAAGTTTAATTAAATATAACATCGGAATGGCTTATTCACAGATTTGGTTGAAATTTGTAACACATATACTTTTTAGTCTGGAATTGAACATTAACTACTTTTCAACCCAAAAAAGTGCCAAATTCTTTAGGGAACAAATATTTACCGTAACATCGGAACTACTAAGCGGATTTAGTAGAAATTTTAAACACAAATATTTTTTTAACGAACTTGCACCTAGCACACACTTTTGAATAATGATTGTTCCAGTGTTTTGGCTCACTCGTTCCTTATAATCAAGGAACCCCTGTGATACCACTCAACTTGCATCGCACATATTGTATCAAGTTGCGTTTATAATCTCAATTAAATAAACAAACTCACGGCGCGGTGGTTCTTTTGATTTTAAAGCCGAGACCGTAACGAATGTAAACCAAAACCTAAAACGTAAACATTATCTTGGGAGACACTTACAATAAACTTAGCAATTTATGAATTGTTATTTAACTACATTGGCAAATGTTGCGCCTATCCTACCTACTTATTAATCGACGATACTCAACTACAAAAAACATGGTGTCGCGTAAGTGTAAAAAAAATCGGTGGCGACGCTGGCGCCCCTATTGTCTTGGCGCCTGTGTGCGCCGCACACTTCGCACACAGGGACGGCTCGGCCCTGTGTACGTAAGACAACAAAAAAATTATACCTAGAAGAAACATTAAATATTTCTAAAATGTACAGGCTTTACAAAGACTGGTTTCAAGAACAGAATTATTTAGAGGTGCAGATGGCATCAAAAAGACAATACGAAACAGTATTTAATACAAAATTCAACTACAGTTTTCACAAGCCTAAAAAGGATTTATGTACCTCCTGTTCTATTTATAATAATGCTGACAGCGAAAAGAAGAACGATCTTGAAGAAACTCACAATGTACACTTAAAAAATAAAGAAACTGTGCGTAATTTGAAGAATCAGGACAAAGAACAAAGTGATCCTACTGCGACAACAGTTGCTATCTATGATTTAGAGAAAGTTTTAACTATACCCCAGTCAGAAGTTAGCATATTTTATTATAAAAGAAAATATCCGATATATAATTTAACAGTGTATGATACTGTAAACAAAAAAGGGCATTGTTACCTTTGGCATTACCAAATTGCAAAGAGGGGAGCCAACGACGTCGGTAGCTGCATCTTGAACTTCATTGAAAACGAATGTAAGAGAGGCATCAAAAACTTTATTTTCTACTCTGATGGTTGTGCAGGACAAAATAAAAACCGAATTATATTCTCAATGTATTTATATGCAGCTAAAAAATTTGATATAAATATTACGCATAGGTATTTTGAAACCGGACATAGCCAATCTGAAGCAGATTCAATGCATTCTTGTATAGAGCGTGCGAAAAGGAACCAAATTATTTATACTCCCGATCAAATGTACGCCATAATTATGAATGCAAAAGTCAATGGCCAGAAATTTGAGTTAATTGAAATGAAGCAATCTCAATTTTTTGATTTGAAAGAGCTCATGCCAAAGAAATATTGGCTAAAAACCGAAACCGGAGCAAAAATTTCATGGTCCAAAATTCACGAAATCTCAATATTAAGGGAACAGCCAGACATCCTTCAATTTAAATATAATTATGATGAGGAATTGCAGCGACTAAATACTGCATCGATGAGTCGCTCCTCTAGAGGAAGGGGTAAAAGTAGTGCTCCAACTACATTAGATGATACACTAAAAACTGCCTATTCTTCTAAAATAAAACTTCCTAAGCCATTGTACGATGATTTATCCAGTCTTTGCAGGACTGAAGCTATTCCGACCCATTACCAACCTTTTTATAGAGATATGCAGTGTGATGGAGGTTCCAACAGCGTGGAGAGTGATGGTGGCATTTCAGATTCTGAATAATTTTATCAATATTGATGTGTATATTTAATATTACTGAGAATAATTTAAATGCGATACAATTGTTCCTATAAATGAATGCCAGAGTTTATTATGTTAATTTAGAAAAATACATACTTACATGTTTTTGTTTCAAGATTTTAAAGGATATTGTTAGATTTGATTTTTATACTGATATACGAGTCTCTAAGACAAAACTTATGCATGTATTTACGATTTAAGCCCTTAAATTAGTCGCATTTGAACGTCTAGTTTCTGAATAATCTTAATCATGTGTCTTAACAAAATGATTATGAGACGATAGACTGAATATGATGATAATGTGATATAATGTTCCTATAAATATAAGTTAAAGTTGATTATGTTAATTTAGTAGAAGAATAATAGACAAGTTTGTTTTTAGTGCTAGATTTTAACAGATATTATTGTTTCTTTAATTTACATAATTTTTATACTGATGCACGAGTCTCTAAGACAAAACTTATGCATGTATTTACGATTTAAGCCCTTAAGTTAGTCCCAGTTGAACGTTTAGTTCCTGAATAATCTTAAGTATATTCCTTATCAAAATGATTATGAGACGATAGACTGAATATGATGATAATGTGATATAATGTTCCTATAAATGAAAGTTAGAGTTTACTATGTTATTTAGAAGACAAATAATAGACAAATTTGTGTTTGGTGCAAATTTATAATAGATACTGTTTTATTTTATTTTTATAATTATTAAACTGTTGTACGGGTCTGTAAGATCAACATTATGCTAATACTATACCTACTAATAATCTCTTTAATTCTTCGTGTTTAATTGTATTAAACTCTCGTTCCAATATAACTATAGTGTTTTAATTTCTTACAAGGAAAACATAACAAATTTATGAAAAGTTCCCAAGTTAGTACCTAAGTAGTAGTAGTGCACCTAATGCACAAGATCTCAAGCAAGGTTCAAGACTATATTTTTTTTTATAAATCTAGATAACCTACCATGTATCATTACAAATAAACAGTAGTAAGTAATAATATCTCACTGTTTCACGAAGGACATAATATTTCCGCTAAAAGAGTGGTAATCACTTATTAAGTTCTAAGCATGCATCAATATTAACGTCACGATGAGCGGTTTCTTTGTTTTTCATAAATACGTTCATACAGGGAAATGGTCGTAAAATACTGTTGCTCTACAGTGTAATTAAATAAATTAATGTAAAGTACATTTTGTTAGTTTTTGCCTATTTACTCTAAGTTTATAAAAATAAAAATCCCATCATAAATTAGGAAAAAAAAATACCGTTCATTTGATATATAAATTGTTTATGTAGTACAAATAGGAGTCTAGAAATAATAGAAATACCTTCTTTTGTTTTTTCTGACAAAAGTTGATTTTACTATAACGACTTTATTCCCCGGGGCAAGCGAAATGTCACTCGCCACTGTATTGAGAGACAAAAATTAGTTTTGTCGGTTTAGTCGTTAAGTGTGACACTGAGCTTATATCAGCTTTTTGTGTTCTCCCTATCTCTATAATATAATATGTGCATTATTTTAAATAAGCATAACATAGATACTACAAAGATCTCACAGGTCCCATAACGCTCCAAAAGTAGTATAACAAAACAGTAAAACTTAACAAGAAAGCTACAGCGACGGCTACGTTCCTTAGCTTTCCCTAAAATCGCTGTCTCCACTGAGCGTGCACCCGGAATGCTGTATGACATGCGTCGCCGTGTAGATCCCGCACTTGACGCACGTCTCGTAAGGTTTGTTTTGGACTAGCTGGCTGAGGAAGCCGCCGGTGAACGCGTCGCCGGCGCCGTTGGTGTCGACGATCTGTTCGCGAGTGAGCACCGTGACCGGGATGAGGGATATTTTACCGTTCTCGACCAGGATGGCCGGGTCGCAGCCCTGCGTGATGACCACGACGCGCGGCCGGGTGGACAGCTTCGGCATCGTGGATATCTTGAGCGCGATTTGCTGCAGGTCTGTCGTGTCGATGTTGAACGCTTTGGCGAATGCTTCCGCTTCCTGAAAATGTAGGATTACATTTCAATATACAACCTCTCAAAACAATGACCATCTAAATTCGATTTCACTAATTTGTGCCAGATGAATAAAGCATTTTTTACTTTCAATCTGAGTACTTTGTGATCACTGGAATATCTTATTTGATTGAACAGTATTGGAGCCCAATTATTGACCAGTTTTTAAAGAAAGTAGGGATAAAATCAGACAGTCTGTCTCTTGGTGTTGATTATGTTTTTAAGGCAAGTTTTTGAAGATACCCTTTTTATTCTTGGAATTCATTGGATAGACCTTCGGAGAAAGGGACTTTCATTACAGGTTGATTGCTGATCGGTGCAGGCAATTTTGAACATCCCCGCTTCTCCCGCCTATGATTGTAAGTATGTAGGCTATTTATTAGTAGGCTGGCGGAGGTTGCTTTCAGCAATAAAGTCGCCGCCTGTGGCGATAATTCATAAGTAGTTTGCTGTACTGTTTTAATTTGTTTGTGTCACAAGTCACAATAAAGAGTCGTCTATCTACATATATCTATCTACCTACCTATAGAGAGGAGTGGTGACGTGTTGTGAAGCTTGCCACCAACACATGAAGTGACCACGACCACTCTGTCAAGTCGAAGTCCGACAAAAGTCAAAGTAATTTATTCGCTAAAAATTGTGGTTACAAATAAGATCTTAAAATAATATGGTTTGGTGCTGCAGAATTTCAGCCTAAAAGGCATGCGAAATTTTAAAAATTTGTTACACAAATATCAAATTTTCAAAGAAGATGAAGAATGTATAATGCAACACGAACCGATTCGTTCCCGAACAGCACGTCAACGTAGGGCAGTATCTTGGCGAGCGGCTCGCTGTAGAACTGCGACACGAAGGGCGCGCTCAGGTTCATGATGAAGGTGCCGCCCTTGCCGTGCGCGTGCGCAGCCAGCTGCATGATGGACTCGGGCGACACCGCCACGAAGAAACCCTGCGGAGATACAACGGAATACGGTGCAATGGTTGCTCCAAACTGGCGCTTTAATACAGAAATATACAATTATAAGCTCCATAGAAATAGCAAATAGCTACGCCATTTTCACAATGACAGATAAATCAATCGGTGCAATGACTGCTCAAAACTGGCGTAACCCGTATACCGGCGCCGTACTCAAATGGGCTCGGACCACGTTTAAACCGAGATTCTAATAGGATAGAGTCTATATTTCATTAAGATTTTGCAAGTTAGTTTAAGTTAATTACAGAAAAATAAAATTATAGGCTCCATAGAAAAAACTAGGCTATTTTCACAATGACAGATGAGCAATGCGACACGTGCAATGGTTGCTCAAAACTGGCACTTTAATACAGCAAAATAAAAGTCATAGAAATAGCACGGCTGTTTTAATGACAGATGAACCATGCGACGCTCAAAACTGGCACTTTTAAGGTACAAGTTCGCGCTGAGACCGCGACAGGCACTTAACACTGGAATTGTATGGGCGCCAGTTCGCGCCGAGACCGCGACCGCGACCTGTCTCGGTCGGCCGGCGGTCGGTTGTGTCAAGTAACTGTCGTGGTCTCCGGTCGCGGTCTCCGGGCGAACTTGTACCTTAAAGGTAGCGGGTTCGCGCCGCGACCGCGACGCGAGACCGCGACCCGAGACCAAGACAGGCACTTGATACTATGGAATTGTATGGGCATCAGTTCGCGCCGAGACCGCGACAGGAGACCGAGACAGGTCGCGGTCGCGGTATCGGCGCGAACTGACGCCCATACAATTCCATAGTGTCAAGTGCATGTCTTGGTCTCGGGTCGCGGTCTCCTGTCGCGGTATCCGCGCGAACTTGTACCTTTATACAGCAAAATAAAATTGATAGAAAAAGCTGGCCTGTTTTTAGAATGACAGATGAAACCATGCGACGCGATGCATGCGTTTCCCAAAACTGGCAATTTAATACAGCAAAATAAAATTATAGGCTCTATGGAAAAAGCTAGTGTCTTATTACGATGAACTGTTTTCAGAATGATAGATATAAGGCGATTAACACACTGCCACGCAAATACGTCTTCTAACGTTGCTTGTAAGTACCTCCGTTTGTATAGAAATGCATGCCAGTTAGCCGATCATCTACGAAGTAGAATGAATCACCGAAGCGTGAAGAACTTGGCCGCCTGAATGCTAGCCTTGCTCTCCTCAGTGGCGAGGTTGTTTGGCATGATCTTCTCTGCTGCAAGTCGACACACAGCGACCAAGGCGTGCAAGTGTCATCCACGAAGTATAAGAACTCACCGAAGTATAGAAGAAGTTGGCCGCCTGGATGCTGGCCTTGCTCTCGTCGGTGGCGAGGTGGTCCGGCGTGAAGCGCTGCGCGGCGGCGAGGTTGGCGCACAGCGAGCGCCGCGTGCCGGTCAGCAGCACGGCGCACGTGCCCGTGCCGGCCTGCGACGTCACCTGGTAGCGCACCGTCACGCCCTCTGCGCTGCGCACGACCGACCACGCATTGGAAATATTGAACACTTAAAGATTTTTTTAATTTAAATTATCCACTCCACAGGGTCCGTGATCTTTGTCAATATTTTCTTTTACACATTTCTTGGATTAAGAGGAGAAACGGAAAATAGGGGAGAGTTGGGTACATTTCAAACCTAATTCTAGAGCTCGTCTGTAAAGCCGATCAAAGGGATTCCGCTAGTAATCGACTCGACATCGAATCTTTGCCTAATTGCCATTTGGCTAAGCCGCCTCCTCCCGGCCCAGAGCCTTCACTACGGTTGCATTTCTGATTTCTGATTCCCTGAACTCTCGGATGGTCTTCGGTGATGCAGCCGGCCTACACTTCAAGGTCAGAGTGAATAGGTACTTTCTATGTCAGAGTGCGTCATCTTTGACCACACCGTCGCTTACCATCAGGGGAATTGGTGATACGTCCAACGCGGGCCTATGCATGCCTCCTGACATCACCGGCAGGTCTTTCTTTCTGTTGTTTTCATTTGAGATGTCATCGGCCAATTTGATAATGCCGATGAAAGCTGATGATTACATCTGCTTTCAGGGTAGCGATTCTGAAACCATTCGGTTGCATCCGACACGGAATCTCATCTCTCGGTCTTTGTCATGCTACACAGATAAGACAAAGACCGAGAGATGAGATTCCGTGTCGGATGCAACCGAATGGTTTCAGAATCGCTACCCAGTTCAGCTGCATACGGAAAACAGATGTAGTCTGCTTTCATCGGCGTTAATAAATTGGTCGATGACGTTACAAATGCGAGCATAGCATTTTTTTTTATTGAACAACACACACACATAACTGCCGTCCACAAGCTAAAATGTCCCCAACTACCAAAACCAAGTTTCGAGTAATACGCGAAAAGCTGGGAGTATATAAAATAATGCTACCGTTTGAGAACCGAAAAACTTAGCTACCATTTGAGAACCAATTAATTTGCGAAAAACTTTAAATTATGGAAATATACGTAGATCTAACTGAGTGTTTCATAATTACTATAGTCACAGAATTGAAGAGTTATTCATTTGGTAATGGTAGTTAAAGAAGTTTAATGTGTTGCAGTTGTGTCGATGGGTTACTTCACGATGTTTCTCATATTTCTAAATCAAAAACTACAGCTGCTATGAAGATACCGATTAGATGGATCGATAGTTTCTTTGTTAGTATGATGGCATTTAAAAATCAATTAAGGTAAATTGTCACTTAAGAGTGCGCCTAATGCCAGGGAAAAATCAGTTTTCACCCGCGCGACGCGTTTCTTAATGCGATATACCTACCTACATAAAGTCGAGAATAGCATGACACAGTTTGGAGGAAAAATCAATATTAAATCAGGAGTCAATTTTTGACCAAGTTTTATTTAATTACTCAATAATTAAACTTACCTACATTTAAAAAAGTGTTCGGTTACTTTACTAGAACGTACAATTAGGAATTTTATTACCAAAAAATAATGTGGGGTTATCGCTGATAATTTCGAGTACTCGAATTAAAACGGGTTTTTTGGGTGTCATTTTTATTTTTTTATTGTAAAAAACTCTTGATCTTTTTTTAAAATTCTTTTCGGTTATTGTGCTTCTTCTTGATTGTACCCACACATCAATATTTTTTTTGTCATAGTTTTTAGTTTCTTAACTTCAGTGAGCGGCGTCGAAAATTTCCTTTTTTCGTTTTCTGGCACTAGGCGCCCCCTTAAAGACGTTATAGCTTACGGACGGTAGATAAGCAGCCCTCTAAACGTTCCCACTGCCGGTACTCGGGGCCTTCATCTCTCGCAAGGAAACAGTCAAGGTCACAATCTAACACGCTAGCCCAGTGCGAGTTGGTGGATAAAACACATGACCTCAAAAGATTCTAAGTACATGTCGGCTTCCTCGCGAAGTTTTCCTTCACTGTTTTAAGTTAGCGGGATTACGCACATGACTTCGAAAAGAGAGTGATGCGCGTGGGATTTGAACTTTGAACCCTGGGGCTCCGGATCGGCAGTCGCCGACCTCCCGACTAGACCAGCCGTAACAAAAAAAAAAGCTGCGAAGCTGCGATATTGTATCAAGTAGTAGGTATTAGCTAATATTTGACTAATTAATATTGACTGTCGTTGTCCTACGAAAGTGTTGGTTGCGGTTGGAAACGTAAGACCGAGGATCGGGCCGAGGAGAGACCTATGTCCACCAATGGGAGAATACAGGCTGATGATGATGATGACTGTCCTAGTGGATAGTAACTAGCCCTGCAAAGCGGTCGGACGTGGGTTCGCCCACCCAGGGTAAATATTTGTGTGATGAATAGAAGCAATTGTGTCTGGGTGTTTCTATGTATGTATGATAACTACCTATGTATTTATAATCATGAGTATTATCATATCAGCTATCTGGTTCCATATAGGTAGGTAAGCTTTGCTTGCTTACATGTTCAAGTAGGTAACTCCCAAGAGCTCGAGATGGTACGTAATTGGAACTCTGGACGTCTACTCTCTTTCTATGAAAAACGTAATTTCGAAATAAAGTCGCGACTTTCCTACTCGGGTCCTACCTACTTCCATCCGTCGTTTCGTCTATGTTCTAGAACATTTAAAAGTCAAACAATGTTCGATCGGACGAAACGAAGTAGAACCAGAGTAGGAAAGTTGCGAGTTTATTTCGAAATTACCGTAGAGAGAGAGTAGACGTCCTGGACTTGAACTTCTGAACTTTTTTTAAAATCTTTATTACTAATTTAAGTAACTATACATTTCAACATATTATTGTAATCCATATGCCAGTTTCTTGGCAAAATAGATCATTTACTTAATAAGTAATATGAACATCTTAATATGTTTTTGGATTCATTTATTAAACTTATAATGCTATCCATCAATGTTATCCATCAGTTGGTCGACAAAGTTCTAAAACCCAGACGATATTCGTCAGTTTTGAAAACATTTTTTTTCTACGTTGTACAGGTTAGGTACCTACCTACCGAGCTTATACCACATCCCGCTCGCAACATCTGATATTCCGATAACATTTGCTCTCGGTATCCGAGGCCTTATCTCTGTATCAACGGAGTCGAGAGCTACCATTATCGTGCAAATGTTGATATTTTTACATGTTTCGTCATCAACGTGACTTGGACTTTCCGACTAAAAGGAGAATCTTCTATACTAATATTATAAAGCTGAAGAGTTTGTTTGTTTGAACGCTAGGATCTCGGGTACAACTGGTCCGAATTGAAAGATTATTTCTTTGTTGGATAGTCCATTTATTGAGGAAGGCTATTTAACAATAGTGTACCTACTATCAATAGGAGCGGAGCATTCATGAAAAATGTAACAAATACGGGGGAAAATATTGCATGACAGCATGTGTCTATCTTTTAAAAGTAGTGTCATTAGAACCTAAGGTAACCGAATTTGTTCAAAATATGAATTGGTACGACCAATTTTCAATAGATGGCGTAGCAACGGGCGCACGATTCAGCTAGTAGATAATAAAATTCGAATGTTTGTACTAGTTGAGCCCTGTTTCCTGCTATTTTAGACGATAGTTTAATTTCGCAAGATAAATATGATTAAAGAGTTTTTTTACAAATGTTGAATGTCATATTCATTTATTTAAATCTAATCAAAAGCTTAAAAACATAGGTATGTTTCAAGCATCTAGCTAATTTCCATACAAATTTTCATCTTTTTATTTTGTGTGGGGGAAATGCATTTACGCACACCACTGAAACTGGTGCTTCTACCGAGTAAAACCCTCTCAGTAGGTCTAACGCCTAACTCTCCAGCTTTCTGCTATGCTTTCATTTGTAACGTCATCGGCCAATTTGCTAAGGCCGATAAAAGCAGACAGCTATACATATTTTCTGCTTTCCGTATGCAGCGGAACTGAAAGTTGATGTAGTTGTCTGCTTTCATCGGCGTTATCAAATTGGTTGATGACATCACAAATCAAACCATAGCAGAAAGCAGGAGAGTTAGGCGGTAGACCTGCGGGTTTCTCCGGCAAGGCTAAGATAACTATGACGGAACGAGCTAGATGAGGATTAATCAGCAAGCTGATGGTACGCAATACGCTTACCCATAACAGCACCGTCAAAGATGAGAATAAAGTTGCAGCAGTTTGATCATGAAGAACTCAATTTACTAGGTACCTAGCACTGGGGTGACCTCGTCACCCAGATAAATACATCTCTTTGCCCAGTAATTCCAATGAAAATATTTCTCTTGAAACCAAAACACAGTAATGTTTGCAGATTACTGCCTTCGCGGTTAGGACTCTGCAAAGAGTCTTACCATTACAACATATTTTTACAATTATTTGTCGTATATATTATATCCAAACATTGCATGGTGCATTTACGTAGTTTCTATTATAGATGTAGTTTCTAATGTTATGGATAAAATTAATGTGCTATTATGCCGAATCAAGCTTCACGGTTGAAAACAAAGGTATTATGAGTTGCGGCCTTCAAATTACAAATTCAAATGGGTAGATTAGATTTTGCAGCTTAGCCATATCCTAATCCGTTTAATGTATTATCACTATAATTAGTATTTAGATCTAAGAAATGTTAGACAAGCTAGCTACGTCCCGTGACTGCGATCTCTCTCTCTCTCTCTCTCTTGATAGACTACAGGCTTGTGTCAAAAATTGATGGGCCATTTGAACCACCAGGAAACTTACATAATTATGTAGAAAGATGGAAGGCTATAAAATAATAAGTTTCAGCACTATGCCTTCACTTGTAAGCTGTCCAACTAAGTGCATGTGAAGAGAGGGGGTTGCAACCCTCAATCTTTACCCCATGTTGCATGATTTTTTTAAATTATTTTTAGTGTCGGATTATTATTTTTTTTACTTTTCGGCGATTTTCAGGGTAGGTAAATTTGGTTATTTGATTGTGTATCGCATCAATTCCATATAGTTTCAATACGTTTTCTAATCCATTATTCCGCAACGCCGTGCAAAAATCATGCGACAACGACAAGACAAAAGATCGAGAGTTGCAACCCCTCTCTTCACCTGCACTCTGTTGGACAGCTACGGCATAGTGCTGAATCTTATTATTTTATACCATTTTTTATCTTTCTGCACAGTTCTCCTGGTGTTCAAATAACCCATCAATTTTTGACACGGGCCTGTAGTCTATGAGAGTTTAGTCCTGATAAGCCAAATAATGTGAATCTATCTTGCAGTCAAGTAAGTCAGTCTAATTATGGACAAATACACAACAGACAGTCCTTCCCGTATCTAATATTGGGCTGATAAATACTGGATACAACATGGCGCGATCTGTTCAATGATTGATTTCTGAACTTTATCAGAAAGTTGTAGATAAAAACCTTGTAGTACGATGTGGTTTATCGGTATCACTCAGCATGACAGCTTTTTTTATGTTATCTGAAATGATGACACATGTAACAGTTTCTAAGATTCAGTGAGAAATGTGGAGTTTTATATCGTAGTTGCTATATTTCATAAGAAGAAACTTGGCCCCTGACTTGAACTGTTGCAAATGGTACTGTAACGACCCCGGTATCTATAGGTATGTCGTGGGCCGATCGTTGTATTGGCCACATCGTGATATATTTATGCAATATGCAGACATTTCTTGATACGCCAGGACATACTGATCTAGTCATCGTCATCATCAACCAGTCTTCGAATAAAGAGACGAAGTATTAACTTCATGCGTGTGTAAATAAGAACACACACTTTTTGTTTTCTAGCCATCTCACACCAGCCATAGGTATCGCTCAACGTTAAACAACTGTCGATTTGGTCAGCGACATTTGGACATATCGTTTGTAGGATTGTAGTGTAGAAGAACTAGATGTTTTAAAGAATTAAGGTACTTATGGCCTCAAGTGGCCTCTGTCTACTGCCTCCCAAAGTTTGGGCAAGAGCAGAAGACGCAGGACTCTACTATTAACCTAATTTTACCGTACACGACGAGTTTAAGGTAAATCTCGTACAACGACTAGAATAAGGGCGGTACGACTAGAATAAGAACCTCAGACGGCATAAATTCGGGCTGCCACCGGTAGGGAAGACCAAGAAGTCGTTTCTTGGACCGCTAACCCAGGAATGGGTGACCCAAGGACCTTTGTAGATTGGGAAGATCTAGCACCTGCATACTTGAGAGGGGCATTTAGAACTAGTATACTTCTATGTTTTTCTTCATAGTATAAAGTGACGAGACGAACAGGACAGAACAGGTCATGTGCCTGATGGTAAGCAACATGCCTGCCCTTAACAGCAATGACGTGCCGCTATTGAAACATAAAGAATCCAATACATTACCGCTCGTCACCGAGAGATATAAGATGTTTTATCTCTATGCCCTATTTCTTGCCCTTCAAACTTATTAATTTGAATGAGACAGAACAAGAAAGAGATTTATAGAAGAAATAGAGTAACTTACACAGCCTTGTCTCGGAGTATGTTGGCGTAGTCGTCGTCGCCGACGCAGCCGAAGTACGTGCAGATGTGCGGAGTCTTGAGGATCCACTGCGCGACCCGCATGGAGTTCTGCACGCTGCCGCCGGCTATGAACTCCGCCTGGTATCTGGAACGGCCACATCCTCACACATGGAACTCATTCATTTACAGAAACAAGGGATTTTTACCTACTTTAAAAAAGGATTGGGTTCTCAATTCAGCTATCTTTTTTAAGTAAAAGTTATATACATACAGAAAGGCAGTAACTCTTTATTATGGACACCAGAAATTAAATATAGCGAATAAAAATGATACAAAAAATTACGTAGACCTTAGGCTTAGGTATAGACGATGTTTTCTGTTACGAAAAAGAGTGACAGCCGCTTGGATAAGGGATAGACAATATACTGTGCTTGGCACCTCGACTTGGTGCACCCTGGGTATCACACAACAACTTGCCCCGGTGGCATCTTGTCGTGTGATGGCGAATACCGGTCGGGGCTGGGAACTTCTACTCATGCTCTTCTTCCTCTTTTGCAGCAGTGCGTGTAGAAGTGGAAGTGGTAGGGGAAAGGGACTGGAAGATTTGAAGGTAACATCTAGATGAGGGTCCACCTCGAACGCTCTGATTAGCAGAGTGCTCAGAGGAAGGTTGGGGTCCGTAATGTGGCATAGAGGAGGAACCGCGGTTATCCCTCGCTGCGGTCACGAGGGTGGGCCTTTCGCTGCCGACCATCTTACCCAAGATGCTCGACAGTGAGAAGTCGTGCGAGGCGGAGGAGCGAGAGTTGCGGAATCTTCCCCAGCACACATTTCGAATGTAATTTGTTACTTCATACTTTCAACTGGGTGAACCGATTTTGCTAGTCTTTTTTTGTAACAAAGTGTTGACTTCTCGAATGGTCCATTTAAATTTTGTCGAAATTTGTGGAGAGGTTGGAGGGTTTGTAATATCAAGAAAAATTATATACAAATTTTGTTGACGATAATATATTAGTTTATTATTAAAATTAGTGAACCGTGTGAGTTTAACTTTGAAATTGATTATTTCGTTTTTCATAGATTTTTTATTTAATGGACCTATGGCAGCTGGCCTCAAGTGGCCTCTACTTTACTTTTAGCTTGCGCAGGCGCAGGGCCTTTGATAGAAGCGAGGTAGGTATACAGTATACACACGGTATGTGGGACGAAGCCGCGCGACTAGAATTTCGATTAGCGTAACATTGCATAGGTAATTAGTGTGACTATGTGGCCTTAGAGCTATTATGTAAGCACACACATCCTCGGCCTTTCATTAACTATTAGGTAGGTATAGGCTTACACTTAGCCGCTATCTTGCCTGGTGTTAAGCGACGATGCGGTCTACGATGGAGCGCGCTTACCTAAAAGAAACTAGTTCACTCTCGATTTGAAAACAACATCGGGAAACCCCACTCAAGGCAACGCATTCCACAACCTAGACATTCTTATTACATAATTAGCGCCAAGTGTCTCGAATGCAGATCAGTTACATACTCGCCGAAATGTATCAGATAAAAACCCGATAAGGTAGACTTTTGTATTAGTCTTAGATTACTAAAGGACATTGTTCAAAATGGGCTATCCGTGGACAAAATGTTCTTGATAATTTGATTTTGTCAAAAAATCGATTTATTTTTGGAATGAATTATGATGTATTATTTGAGTACCCAGATTAATAGACAAAAAGTTCATTATATAAGTAATTTAATCTTTATTTCCGACTTCTCAACCAATTATATTGCCAGTCTATAAGCTTTGAATGATGTCGATTTTTTTCTCGAATAAAATCGATTTCTGTAAATCGATAGAAAAAGTCGTCTTAATAATTATGCGTGAAATAAACAATTGATATCGTATTTAAGTTGTTTTCAAGCGACACTGTAGCTAGCTTTTTTGTGCAATGGTTTTTCGTCGCACCCGCTTTTATTTTACAACGCCACGAAAAACAAAATCATCTACTTAGGCAGTTTTCTTACCGCCGGCGAGAAAACGAGTAACTATCGACTATTTTCTCGCTCAAGAAACGTACAATAGATATACATTCCGTGTACCTAAATAAAAGAGATGCATATACAAACAGTTGATCGCTGACTGTTCACACTCCCGGCGAGCACTCGCTTCACTAGTTAGTCGCTGAGCGACAAGAGCTATGAAAGATAACACTCGCTCAGCGATACTCGCTAAGCGATTAGAATTAGAACACGCCGAGAGAGCAACCAGCGGTTCATTTCTGTCTATTCAGTGTGGATCTGAACGTACACGTTATTTTACGCCGCGGGCGAGTGATGCGAGTAATCGCTCGCCTCACTCGCACACTCGCATAGAGCCGAGGTACACAACTATGGGAACTACGCACTCGCTCCCCGCGGCTCGCCAACTCGTTTCTAATTCTAGCTTTACTCGTTCATCGTTGCCGGTGAGACAACTGCCTAATGCTGAATAAACAGTAAACAATAATTCCGTAGAGCAGTATTAATAATCATCTACTCATTTTAACCACTAACTTGTGAATATTTTAGTTATTATTTTAATCAGCAGCCACCATAATAGAATTGCATCGATTTTGTCCACACGATCACTATCGATTTTTTTAGATCGATATTGATATATTTTTTACAATGGCAGCACTGAATATGTCGATGCAAAATGCGTAGTTATCACTTATCAGCTGTTTGTTTATGTTTATTGTGTCATGTGTTTCGTATTTGGAAATTGTGTTATGATGTGTTTTTGATTGATGAAAATGCATTCTTGGGACCCTACCTGACCCTCGGAAATCGATGGCATCGTCCAATAACGACTCTGGCCCTCCGATGGTACAAAATGTTGTAGTTTTGTTTAAAAATAACCTCGTCAACGTTCGGATTACTTATGGGAAATATGTGTAAGTAATTTTTCTGCTACTACCAAAAGATAATATTCTGATATCAACTGCTAGAAGCCATTAAGTTTAATATATGATATCAGTGACAGTCAATGGCCACGTTTAGCCCAAAGTCCCTAATAAATGAACAATGTCCTTTGTAATATAACATGAAGTGTTTAAATGGGACCACGTAAGCATAACCGCGATAATAATATCCAACGAAAGGCCCGATATTAATGTTATAATAGAAGCTTATTTAAGAACTATGCTTACTTTTACAGGCAAGGTACCATTGGGATGCTTGGAAAAGGTCAAACATCTGCTTACGACTTATTGCTCCTTGTTTTAGTCAAGCAACGAGCAAGTGTCAGCAACAATCATACATGTATATGTCAATTTGAAATTTCTAAAGGTAACTAGGTAGGTTCGCGCGGAGACCGCGACAGGCACTTGACCGCCAGTTCGCGCCTAGACCGCGACGCGACACGTGTCTCGGTCTCCTGGACGTCTACTCTGTTTCTACGAAAACGAAATTTAACTTTTTTTCCCACTCGTCCCCAGTGGGGACGACGATGTGGGGACGAACGGGAATAAACCAAGTGATTTAAGTTAGATGTAAAATATAAGCATTCTTTAAAACTCATGGGTATTAATTACTAGGTATACCAGTATGTGTTTATCACATTTGAAAACATTTCTACAAACTAAAGGTGCACAAGATGTCATGCGCAGTGCTCATTCAATAAACTGAAATGGGATGACACATAAATGAAATTCTCCTATTTAGTACCTTCAAAATGCAAGGATAAATCAAATACATACTATGATTCTATCAAAAAAGGTGGTTAGTCACATTTAGAGCTGCCATCTTTCTAGATTTCCCCTAGTTTTAGGGGTATCCTGGGTGAAACTTGGTACTAGGGTTTCCAATAACATACAAGATTTCCCCTAGTTATGGGGATATCACAATTTACAACTTGTATGGATTTCAATAATAAGATACAAGTAGGACTAAAAAATATTTACATATGTACAAACAAAAACTATTATCATTATATTAATTTGTTTCTTAGATAATGATAAGGATGCCATAATTATGTACTTAATATGAATTTTGATATATATCTACTGGTACACATTTGACAAATTCAGGTCTAATTAAACTCTTTTATAATGGTGCTATAGTGAATATTGAATGTTCACTATATTAATGATCTAATCTAATCTAATTGTGTACCTATTTTTGCAAGGATTGAAAAAACTAACTAATATGGAGATTTTAAGTAATGTCCATAATTTATGAAATCTTTGTCTATTATCTATGCAAAATTTGATGGCAGCCCTAGTTGCATTGGTACACAAATCTGTATTGCATTACTTAATTGTTTCATCTCACCCTGAGGATTCCTTTTACCTTTTACCATCCCTATAAAAAAGGTAATAAATAGTTAGAAGCAAATTTGTGGAATGTACTCTAAAAAGACTGATAAATAATATTCATTATAATATAACAGAGAGCTTTAGCCTTATATTCACATAAGTCTTTTACTGAACCCACTCATCAATTTCAGATTAAGCAACCCTATACGAAACAATATAAATTCACAAAAAAAGTAAATACATTTTCTGATCATTTTTATCAGGAAATAAACAAATTTGTTGTCAAAATTTAAATGACAAATTTCATCTTCCTAGACCTATATTTAGGTAAACATATGAAGCTACATATTATAGATTTTCCACAACTTATAAACTTTACAGGTCTATACAAAATAGATTTTTTTTCACTGCAAAAATGGTGTGCAGCAACTGTATCTTGTTAATTAAATATCACTCACTGTTCCATGAGCTCCCGGTACAGAGGCATGTGTTTCTCCTCCGCCATGATAGCATCGTCGGGTTTTAAGTCATACTTCTTCAGGAGATCTTCTCCAACAGTTGCTGAGATGTCGAGTAGGGGGTTCCCTATTCCCAGCAGAATACCCTTCTCACATACACTGAAACAATTCAAATATGTTTGACAAAAACATCAGAAAAAGGCAGGTAAAATCTCCCCACATTTTCATGCATTTCTATAAACAGTGTTTAAATTTAAAATGAAGTCAAATATACATTTACATAAGAATGAAGTTAAAAATAAAGCAAGAGAACAGTGCTGAACATACAGATTTATATAATAACTAAATATTTTTGAACCCAATTCTATTTTCTGGTCCCAAACTGAGCAAATCTTGTATTATGGAAGCCAGCTGATACAATACCTATTTTCATAATTGTAAATAAAATAAAAAAAGGGCTAAAAAAATATGAACACTTTTAAGAAGTCACCCATACCCTACTATATATACAAACTTGCAGACTATGGACATAATAATTAATTTCAAGCTTTAGAAAGTCATTGGTTTTATTTTGCACGGAGCCCTCAACCTGAAATGTACTTTGGATAATTATAGAGATTTTACGGATTCTTCTTTTCTCAAATTAACTAAATGAACAGCTAGAGGAAACAAACAATAAACGCATAAAATTAAATATCTTACCCAGAGGAAGACATTATGTAATATTAATATTTTAAACCACCAAGTACTACTTGAAATTTAATAGTTTACACCAAAAATAGTAGCAGATATTCAGACATCCAATCTCCAAGCTAGCTCAGAGATATCGCGTGTTTTGTTGATAAAATTAATTGAAAACGTGCTCGCTATTTTCCACAAGAACGAGAAATGACAATTTTTCAATGTGCGATGAGTTTTGACATTGACATATCATATCAATAGCTACAGATATGAGCAAACAGGATGGAACGATGGAACCAAATACTTTTTGTTTTCATTTTCTCCGTTCACCAATTATTTTAGCCATGCAACACTAAAAGGAGTGATGCCGATTGGTTTAAAATGAGGATATAGTTACATTTGTCTATGATTTATAAAGAACGAAGCAGCAGAGTTCTCATCTCAAAAGATTTTTCTTTTTTCATTCATTTCATTCAGTATTTCATAACCTATAACCGGTGGAAGATCACGTTTTGCGATCCGGGCAAGAATTTTCGAGAAGTTGAGTTTGGGAATCCTCTGCAAAGTTCTGTTTTGATTTTTTAGTATCATCAAAATGTTGCGATTACCTCGTGTAGTTCGTCAAACCATCTCCCTGCAGAAAGCCCACCAGCTTACACGATTTTATGCCAAAGATGTGAGATTCGGCGCTGATGTAAGAGCCCTCATGCTGCAGGGTGTGGATATCTTGGCTGATGCAGTCGCCGTCACAATGGGACCGAAAGGTAGAAACGTCATTTTGGAGCAATCCTGGGGCTCACCTAAAATTACAAAAGACGGTGTGACAGTTGCCAAAGGCGTCGAACTCAAAGACAAATTCCAGAACATCGGCGCCAAATTGGTACAAAATGTAGCGAATAACACAAATGAAGAAGCCGGAGATGGCACAACCACCGCCACAGTTCTCGCCAGAGCGATCGCAAAAGAGGGATTCGAAAAAATTTCGAAAGGCGCTAACCCCATTGAGATCCGCCGAGGAGTGATGCTAGCCGTCGATTCCGTGATAGAAAAGCTCAAGAGCATGTCGAAACCGGTGACGACGCCCGAGGAAATCGCGCAGGTCGCGACCATCTCCGCCAATGGAGACACTGCCATCGGGAAGCTCATCGCCGATGCCATGAACAAGGTTGGCAGAGACGGAGTCATCACCGTCAAGGACGGCAAAACGCTCGTCGACGAATTGGAAATCATCGAAGGTATGAAATTCGACCGAGGTTACATTTCACCATATTTCATCAACTCATCTAAGGGGGCCAAAGTCGAGTTCCAGGATGCTCTCGTCCTCTTCTCCGAAAAGAAAATTAGCAATGTACAGACCATTATCCCCGCGCTCGAGCTCGCTAACCAGCAGCGGAAGCCTCTGCTGATCGTCGCCGAGGACGTCGACGGCGAGGCCCTGTCCACCCTCGTCGTCAACAGGCTGAAGATCGGCCTCCAGGTGGCGGCCGTCAAGGCGCCCGGCTTCGGTGACAACCGCAAGGCCACCCTCAGTGACATGGCCATCGCTACCGGCGGTGTCGTCTTCGGCGATGACGCAAACCTTATCAAGCTTGAAGATATACAAGCATCTGACCTTGGCCAGATTGCTGAAGTTATTATTACCAAAGATGATACCCTCCTACTGAAAGGTAAGGGTAAGAAGTCTGACATTGACAGGAGGGCAGAACAAATTCGTGACCAGATTCAGGAGACCACCTCGGAGTACGAGAAGGAGAAGCTGCAGGAACGTCTTGCCAGATTAGCTTCTGGAGTAGCAGTTCTGCATGTAGGAGGTTCAAGTGAGGTAGAAGTCAATGAGAAGAAAGACCGCGTCAACGATGCTCTTTGCGCGACCCGAGCAGCTGTCGAGGAAGGTATTGTCCCCGGAGGTGGTTCTGCTCTCCTCAGATGTATTCCCACTCTTGAGGAGCTCAAAACTGCAAACAGTGATCAGGCTACCGGAGTCGATATTGTCAAGAAGGCATTGAGAATGCCCTGCATGACCATCGCACGCAACGCGGGAATCGATGGATCAGTCGTGGTCGCGAAAGTAGAAGACTTAGGTCCCGAATTCGGCTATGACGCGCTCAACGACGAATATGTGAACATGATTGAAAAGGGAATCATTGACCCCACAAAGGTTGTGAGAACAGCACTGACCGATGCCAGCGGTGTTGCATCCCTGCTGACCACCGCCGAGGCAGTAATCTGTGAACTGCCACAAGAAGACAAACCGAACCCCATGGCAGGCATGGGAGGAATGGGTGGCATGGGCGGGATGGGTGGTATGATGTAAATCCACTCACACAAACTTCTCAGTGCATTTATGGTGTAAATTGAACTGTTACTTAGTAGTTACTTCACCGTTATGGGTATTGAATCCTGTAGTCTGACTGTGTTACAAATATGCCGAATGAATGAATATTTTTCTTTTTTTTTTGAGTCTGATTGTGTTGGAATGTAGTAAGGCAATTATCTGTCTTGTTAGAATATTTAGTTTTAATTTTGCTTGGTTTATTGCAAGCGAGGTGTTATTGTAATAAAAATTTAAATTTAATGTTTTTACATAGTATTTTTATTTTACCTTTTGAATTCATTTATTCTCGTCAGTGTACGTAAATGTCCTTGCTTATAAGTGCCCTCTAGTGCATTTGATTAAAACCAGTTTGTAAAAATGGTTTTACTTGGCTTAAACAGCCAATTTAGTGAGTAAGGGCAGTGGGTGGATATGTAAGTACATAACCCTGCATACTCCTAAAAAGAGTTGATTATTTCTCATTAATCTTTGCAGAATGTTATGTTATGGATTTCTGGTAATCAATTATTATAGTTCAAAGTTAAATACATAGCTTACAAAGATGCAAAATATTGATTCACCTTTATAAGTGTTACATTCCATAACTTACTTTACTATAGTATTAACAAATCACTAACTATAGTTTGGTAGTTGGTATTTTATGGTTACTAATGGTAGTAGTAATTCGAAAGGGAACCTATTGCAAGTGAAAATAGTTTTCTGCTAAAGATCCTATACTGTTGTAAACTGTATGTACTCACGCTTTTGTCAGAGGACGCTATCGGCGTTCCAAAGTTCATTCTTATCAATTTACTATTGATCTATTTTTGAAAGGTAATAAACATCTAAACTGCATCGTAATCTACTTGTATTGTACAGGGTTATATAGCCTAACTCACTACCTGTATTAAAAGTTTCGACATAAATGGCATTTATTGCGGTATTCATTGTGAAACGCGAGCTACGAGTACCTACCTATGTGTCCTTTGGATTCGGCGAAACGTATGGGAGTTGAATTTTTGGTGGAGGACATAGTTAAAGTTCGTAAATATGAGCAAACGCACCCTTTTAAGCTAAATTCGGGTGAATTTTGTGGATTAGATTACCATGATACTAGAAAATTCTCACGGCAACCAGTATTAGTTACGTAACAATAGTAGGTAGATCTTCGCTTGACGATTCAATTCTGCCGACCGCTCATATTTGCAGTTATAATCGTAAAAGCCTCACTGATAAGCCTTGCGTCTTATCAGGTATCATTATCACAGTTCATTGTCCAAATGCGGCCGCGTGTGTCTTCGTTAACTAGCACTTACTGCGGGGGGCATTCCACTTATTTTCAATTAAAACAGCTCAACTTTATTAACATCTATTATAATGAGTCGGTAGGTCTAACAGGCTTAAAAATTGCAGGTGGTTATAACCTTATAATTAATAAAATGTACAATATATCAACATTAAAATATACAAATCTACAAAAATATTTGATCTTCATCTGAGTCTCCAGCACCATACACGAAATGTCTCCGCAAGACATTCGCATCGTCAGGAATTGCACTATCTACGGACGGAACGTTACTGTTCTTGCAAGGAGTTACGGGATATCTGACAGGACCTAGCCACTTTCTACTTAGACCGAAGTTTCTCGGAAGCGCGACACTCTTCGAAGAACCACTCTTCACTGACTTGTCTAGACTAGTCAGAGAGCACTGAATCGATTTTAAGGAAGACTTCTTCAGCAACTCTTCTGTGTTCTCATTCAAGTAATCTTCAGGCAGTTGCAAATCAGTCGGGATGCTCAAACTTAACGGGCGCCGTTTCGGTCTCCCGTTGTTCATTTGACCCCTCCAAGTGTTGAATTTTTGCGCATTCCTTTTCGTAGAAGAATTATCTTGAGACGAAAATGTCCCCAAATCATCACAACATTCTTCAAAAACGTTTTTCTCAGAAACACTTTTTTGTAAATTACTTTTATTTGGAGTCGATTGTCTCGACTTGTCTTTCATCTTGCTTATTACTTTTTCTTTCGTTAATTTGATAAGTGCGTAAATTGTTTTCAATGCTTCTTCATTCAATAATTCGTCATCAGTGAACTCTCCATCCAAGGCACTAGCGATACTGCTGGTCAAAGCGCTTCGGATGTCGGGCGAACTGATCGCCCCAGTTCGGTAGTTTATGCTGCAGAGTTTGCCTGCGTTTTGTAGAACTATTAGCTCCACTTTCTGAGGTGCGGCCTGCAACATCGTCAAAGCCTTGTCATACTTCACATTGAGTAAAGTTTTCCCATTTACAGAGATTATTTGATCGCCAGGCAAAAGATTGTTGCATAAATCGGCAGGACTCCCGGGCGTTATCGATTTTATATATACATTGCCATCAGAACCTTCTGCGACCTGCAGGCCCAGTGCGTTCATCGCATCCCTGTGTATGACGGCGGTCACAAACACCCGCTCCCCTTGAACACATTCCATGTTTTCTAATTTCTCGAACAATGATGTGTTCAGACAGGAGTCGTTACTTGTTGCATTGTAATTGAACGCGTCTGGGTACACTTTGGGCGATTCTAACACGTAAGCAGTCGGCGCCACGTATTGTCGTTCAGGTAGTAGCTTCATACTATTCACAGTACAGTGCTGTTTTTGCTCCGAACATAAATCATCAGAGTCACTCTGAGTAGTTGCTATATCGCCGTCAATCTTCAAACAGTCATTTGAATTGGTTATGTGACTTGGTGATCTTGAGTATTTACACAATGGTGATCTCATGCCATGAAATACTCTAGTTCCCATTTTGACACCTTGCCTCCTTGGAAGACTGCAACTTTCAGAAGATGACAGACCGTCATTTGAAGAAGTATTGCCTTGATTCATGTTGGTATTCACAGCTGCTTCGTCACACTGGGGCAATAAGATCTGTCTTAATAGTTCCTCTGTATTAGGTTTTTCGTTTTCTTTATTTTGTGCTTTCTTATCTCCAAAAATATCGACCTTGAACCTCCGTCTGACAGGGCGCCTCGATCGAATCTGATTCCTCACAGCTATGTTATAGCTGTCTTGATAGTTACTACAATCGTAATTCCTTGGGCTCTCATTTGTATTCACGGGGCAACTGAGTTCATCTGATAAATAATTTATAAAATCAGACTTAGCATACAGCTTTAAATACAATCTGTGGTGAAGAGATGCCAACCAAAAGGTGAAGTAGCTTTTATTATCTAACATCTTTAGTTTATACTTGACTCCAATTTTTGAAAGGCCCGAATAAGAGTTGGGCATGACATACAGGCTTTTCTTATTGTAATAGAATGTGTGTATATGATGCCATGGCAAGCTCTGCAACACAATCCTATTTGGACAAGAATTAGATTCATCATTTAAGTGGTGGGTCCGTGAATAAAGAGTGATTCCTCGGGGCCCAATAGAGAGCCAGACATCTCGGCAAAACCCATCTCTCGTAGCCCAAATCGCAGAATAGAAATGCGCTCCATAGTCTCGAAATGTTTGTGCCAGTGTTATGTAGTTCACAATTGCTTTATTACTATCTAATCCAACTCTTGATTCATGAGCTCTTTTCATTCGTAATTTAATATCTGCCATATCATCGACAATAACATTTTCGGGCAAGTAATGTTCAAGCAAAAAGTAGTCTGCAGTTCCATGCTCTCTGTATGAGAACTCACCAAACTCAATATGTAAAGCGTAGCCTGCTAAAAGAATGAGATTCTGTATTGTAGAAGTCAACTGGCCCTCCACTGTAGCTCTTCGCAACTGCAAATACACCCTGTGTCTCCATTCCCCACCCTGTACATTGGTTGCAATATTTTTGGGTAGGAAGAATTTGATCCTCAAGAAAACAGTAATAGGTACATGTTCTTCCATTACTTTCTTTTTCCCGCCAGTTTTGTGCCAGCTCTCCGGAGCAACTTTCTTGATTTTGTAGTCATCGGGCAAGAAGACAAAGTCTCCACCAATCAAAATGGCTATTCCAAGCATAAAGTTGTGTTCATATTTCTCACTATGAACCAGGGCCTCAAACAGCTGCCCGGCGGTTATTATATTTGGATCACAGGTTACCTCATATTTCTGACCATTTAAAAGAACAACTGTAACAATTCTTTTCTCAGCATTTGCTGAGAGAGTTAAGTCCATCTGCTTGACAGGCTGTGCCGCCCTGACTATGAATTCTGGTCCTACACATCCTTCTTTACCTTTTGACCCACAATCAGCTTTGTATAACCTTGAAGCAGCTCTTTGGACAGGTTTTCCCCTTCTAAAATTTGATTTCAAATGTCCTTGTTCGTTTTTAGATTGCCCGTTAAAACCTAAGGCGTTCATCGAAAGAGCATTATTTTGTAAACCAGGTTCTTCAATTTGCGTGCTACAGGCTATATCCAATGTAGAATGTGCATTACTCAGTCCTCCTCTCCTAGATGTCTCAAACAAGTTGAATACTGCTTTCCTGTGGTTTCTTGGAAGTCTACAACTGGGAAACGGATCTTTTTCATCAGGAGATTTCAGTAAGCTGACACAACTTCTTGGCCGTAAACTAACTTTCAAGTCAGTATTTGTACCAGCCTCTTGTGTTTTGGGCTCTCTTCGGCTGGCATGGTGCAGGTCGTCTGTAAGATAATCCATTATGGGACTGAGGCCAATTGATGCTGCTGAGCAGGAGCTCCGTCCTGAATCTTCGTCGAAATTCCGAGGCATTGTGCTGAAAATATTGAACACATAATTGAGTTTCTGCTTCTACCTCAATATTATAAAATTATATCAAATTCCAGGAGTTGGGTGACTCATATTCTTGCGCACATTACACGGTTGATTTGTCCATTTATGGATATTAGCTTTTCAAATAATTACGCGGACAACTACGCGATCACGCTATAGAAAGTAAAAGTATTGACTTGTACAGGTGGGTAATGCAGCGCATGTGTATGTATGATTAATCACCTAAATTAGTTTTAAAATAGTGCACGTAAAGTAGGATATAACCACGATTTAATTTCGAAATAATTTCAGTTACAACATACTAAACATAACTTACAAAGTTTGTAGGTGTTCATCGCATAACAATAACTGAAGCGCTCGGTAACATTGTTTACTGGCTTAACGTTGAGATCATGGTCTATTCCACTGCAGAATGCGGATTATCGTTCTACTTAGTTACTTTTGGTATTTTACGAAAATCGGCAGCCAAACAATCACTGTGCGGCTGCGACATCAAACTTTCTCACGCACACAAATAATAATAAGTGTACAGATAACAGATAGTCAGAGCCAGATAATGTATGTGTGCATGTAGAATTAAATCCTTTTTTTATTTACTCTTCGCTACGGATACTAGTCTTTCAGCCAAGATATTATATACGAAAGCCAGCGTTGCCAATGCCCGAGAATTCCTAATTCCCCAAAATTTTAAGAAAATTTCCCAAATTCGGAGAGATTCCCAATAGGGTACCGGACTGGGTCAAAAATACACCATCCTAAAATGAGCGGGTTTCCGGATTATAATGAGCGGGTTTCCGACTAGACAAAAATAGTTCCACCGTACGCACTAGATGGCGTAGTGTAGATTTGGCAAGATCTGTCTCTACCATAGACTCTCAAAAGTGTAATCACAACGAAACCCCTCCCCATTTTCAAGGAAAAAATCGAAGCTAAATTATTTGTGATAATTTAAAATTTTAGAGTTTTCGTTAATCATCAATTAAATTTAGATACTTCTCTTCTTAGCTCAGCTGATTAGTTTGGTATGTCTACCTTCTATAAAAACCCCTAAATACATGAAGGAATTTCACACTGAAACAATGTTTCTTCTTACCTCTTGTGTTAAACTCTTAAAATATTGGGAATTAAATAGCCAATTAAGTTGATAATGTAATAAAAACCGTTACTGATCACAATCCATTTTCAGTAAAAATCTTTAGAACTCCTGATCCAATAGACACCAACTAAGCCAAAGTAGAAGGAAAATTCAAAGATATAAATAGCAACACTGATACGACAATGTTTTATCCACAGACTAAGTAGAGAGATGTTCTCTCGGCTGAAGGATTAGTATCCATAGTCAAGAATAAATTTAAAAAATATTTATTTTGTCTTTCATCACGTTTACGAATTTGTTTTGAAAGGAGACGGCCCATTTTCCATGGGCATCTGCCCCACAGAAAAAGTGCAAGAGACTTGACCAAAATTGGATCATTGTATAGGATTTTTAAATTATATTGAGGAACCTTTTATGTTTTTATCCTGCATAGCGGGGTTTAAAAGATATCAACTAAAACATTGAAAAAAAATAACGCCGCAACTAGGTAATCAAGAACGTGATTATCTGATTATGTACTTACTACTAAAAGAAGGTAGTAAATTCATTACTTTGCGATGTACTGTGCTCAGAATAATGTCGACTCAACAAAGAGAAGGACCGGAGATTCGGCCAAACCACAAAAAAATTACAAACCCTTTGGAAAAATAAAGATATTCTATTCCATTTGATGTGTGAGTTTCGAACGAATTTTTACTGTACGTAAACTTCAACTGAACGTAAGTGTGAACAACATGGCTGACTTTGACTATAATCTGTACACATTGTTCACCGTAGTACTTATTTATTGGGTACTGACCCGAAGACAAACCACGAACTAAACCTTAACAGGCATATTTAAATTCACATAAACTTCGCTAGCGTGTTTTAACGCCGTACAACGCCATCTAGTTTGGTTTTATGGAACTACAGTACCAATACAAAATTACTTAAACATAGTCATTAAGGTACTTTTTAATCACTAATTTGCAATCCCCGCTTGGCAGGTTAGTATTGAATGTACAGTTTGAATTATTTAATCATATGTTATTTTAAATAAATTAATTCTTTAGGTCTCCGGGGCTAATTAAGTACCTAAACTTGAAACAACTTGGGGCAGAAATGAGCCGTCTCCTTTGGATGTTTTGTATAGTTTTCTTTCGAATAAAATGCGTACATGGATAAAGTAGTTCATTATTTATTACTAGAAGTCGTGCTTTCGCAAATTGAATGAATTGAGTCCCATTTTGCTTACCGCTTTTGACAACAAACCAAAAGACCTACAAGCGCCTCCTATTGTCGTTTTATTAAACCATATGTTTTTGTCTCGTCGAAAAACGGCTCAATTAGTCCGTCAGCTAGATCATGAAAAAACATTGGACACGTATTTTTTGTTTTTTTTTCATAATATTAAAAATCGTCAAAGATATATACCATCAAACTTCGAGGTCGCGACGTCACTCGTGAGCAAAAATCGTACTCACAAGTGACGTCACACGAAACTTCGAAGCGCTGTATCTTCGTAATTTTTTTGTTTGTGAAAAAAAATAACAAATACGGGTACAATATTTTTTGGCAATCTAACTAACGGGCTACTTAGTTTTTTTGAGGATTGTACCCTATTCCCCACACTTGGAAACAACGGAAAATATAGTAAACTAGCAGCGCCGTGGTTTTACCCGCGTAGTTCCCATTCCTGTCGTTCCCGTCATTTTCCCAGAATAAAAAGTAGCCTATGTGTTCTTCAAGTCTATAATATAACTGTATTCCAAATTGCAGTCTGATCTGTTCATACGTTACAGCGTGATTGAGCAACAAACATCCAAATATCCAAACATCCATACTTTGACATTTATAATTTTAGTGCGATGGGATAGTAGGACTATTTATTTAATTATCGGGGCAGTATTACTTTCTTATGTTTCCCAACGACATCAGGAGGGCCTTATCTTGGCATATAGGGCGTATAGGATCCTTGAATGAGCGTTTGTGGGTTAGTACTAGCATAAATGAAAATTATTAATGTCTTCACAGTGTTATATTGAGTGTCACAAGTTAAAGTTGCGATCAAATTTACAGTAAAGTTTACGAGCAGCGTGTTCAATGGATCAATCTATAATGTCCTCATATGTAACACACTTCAACATGTACTGCTGATCTAACTCTCACGCACAGCGAGTACTCTGAAAATACTGCACAAGAACAACTTATCTGACTGCTCCGTCAACCATACGAATCAAAGGAATCACCATGACTACGCTCTAGACTTAAAATCCTAGCTCCAAATTCAAAGTAAATAAGTTATAAAATGGAGGTTGTACAATAAAATGTTACAAGAAGGTTATAATTAAAATATTGGATTATTCGTAGATTCCCCTCGCAGGCTCCTCTTTGACATATTTATTGGAGCTTTTGCCATTTTCAGAGTTAAATATTATTTTGGGTTGTATAAATTTGACTGAATAGTTTTTGAACAGTTTTTTTTTTAACTAAGTGGGTTTTCCCTATTGGTTACAATGTTTGTGTCTTCAAATCGAGAGTGAATCGGTTTCTTCTAGGTAAACACGCTCCATCGTACACCGCATCGTCGCTTAACATCAGGCGAGATGGCGGTAAAGTGTAAGCCTATAAAAGTAAAAAAAGTAAAAAAGATGAGTTTAACTTACAGCTTCTTACCGAAAAACCAAATTTTAACTTGAATTTTTATTTTTTTATCTGCTTACCCGCCAATTTTGTTTTATTTTATTACAACAAAGTTACCCAATTTGTTCAAGTTTTATAAACTCATTGAAAAACTAAGCTGCATATTTTTTCAAATGGTGATCAAATATAAACAAATGATATATGAGAATTCTACTAAATTAAATGATTGAAATGATACCTCACAACGCAGTCATTGTTCCCGACGCGACGGTGACTAAATTCCAACAGTTGAAATAGCTGAAAAAATTAAACGCCATCTATGATTCTTTCCGAAGATTAAAAACCACAGTCAATACAATGTATCATCTACACATTATTAATAAAAACATGTTTCCGAACGCTTCGTGATTGTAGCACTACAGAATGAGTAACAGTTGACCGACAAAAAATGTAGCACTGTAGTGACCAGGGACAGGCAAGTGGCTAACCCATAACTCAAAATCAGTTATAAATTTACAACTTGAAGGGCTGACCTGTACAGTTGGTGTCACATTTACAATACACAAAGTAGAGATGTGCTTTATTGAGCAATGAGCATATTCTCCGTGATTTGCATAATAATTGACTGAATTGAAGGTGCAGTTTAAGCATCAATACGAGTTTGATAAATTGCCCGCATTTTCTCCACAAAGAAGCAATTCCCACACCAATCCCCAGTCGAGTTGAATTTCCCCGCAATACGGGGAATTTTCAAAAAATCGGCAACGCTTCGAAAGCACGAAATAGTGGACGGCTGCAAAACTAGTATCCATGGACAAGAATAAAAAAAAAACTAAACAGTAGGGAGTAGCGTGAGTAGAGTGCTTTAATGCTTTTTACTGTCATTTAGAATTCAGAAGTCACTGTCAGTGTATAAATCTGGAAAATACAAGTTGTAATGTTTATCCTGTATTTACGATTATAAAATCCAAAAAAATAATTATTTATTGTTATGAAATCCTAAATAAAAAAACTCGTCACAATGGCTACGTTAATACAGTCTTATGAACAGCAATATTCAGTGCTTACCGCCGATATAACGTCTAAAATAGGTCGTCTAAAGTCGGGCAATGAAGGTAAACAAAATTTATATTAATTTCTACACTTGACTACGCGATGGAGTTTCGAAGACTATCATGTTTTTGTAATTAGATATCATTGAGTTAATATTTGTTCTCGGATTTACCTTAATTTCCTAAACAGGGCTTATAACTGATGTTAACATTTTGTGTAACAAACACTTGTATTCTTGGTACTTTCTCGATAGTTTTGAATTACATTACCCTGCTACTATGCCATTTCAGACTTTTACGTACCTAAACTCTAAATTTCAGACTGATCCGTTCATGTCTGACAAGGAGCTTCTTACTAAAGTAGTTCTGTTGAGCAACAAACAGCCAAGCACATTTATAAAATGAGTGAGATCTGCAAGTTTGGATGTTTCATGGTCAATTCCAATAGAAACAAATCAAACTCAAAAAATAAGAAATCAAACTTCAATAGGAAATAGTATGAATTACCACAAAGGCTACTTTATATCCCAAAAAAATGTTTTTTTTTTTTCCAAACTAGGGGGGTGAAGTCACATGCATATGGTACTGGTCAAGGTGTATTCTGGTCTGGTAAAATATTTTAAACATTGTTCTTAGTGACTAGGGCAGATACTTAAGAGCCGGTCACGCGGCGCGGCTGCCAACCGCGCCCGCGTGCGGGCGCGGTGCCGCGGTGCGTGACGGTTTTGTTTCAATACTCACGAGACCGCAGGTTTTAGCTACTAGGAAAGCTACTGCGCAAGAATCGCTCGCAGCCACGCGGGCGCCGCGCGGCTGCCGCAGCCGCCGCGGCCGTAAACCGCGTCGTGTGTTTTGAATTCAATTTTATATGGTTGGCAGCCGCGCCGTGTGAACCGGGCCATATATGTAAGTAGGGCAGAAAAAGCTTCAAGTTGTTATTAGAAATTGTCATGATTTCTAGATTGTTGTGCAGCTTGGATTTGTTGGACAAACTACAATAACTTATGACTTCAAATTCAACAATAGTCTAAATTGTTTATTGTCTAATTGTATGTAAAAATAAGGTGTTTAAGTTGAGAAATAGTCGAACTATAAATCAGAATAAAGTTTTACATCATAAATCTCATATGAAGTATGAAAGCCAAGATTGTTAGAAAATGTCCAGATTTTGGAACCTTAACATCCTGGGTTTTCACAAGTCATGTCCTGGTTGCCAAACTTTAGAGATCGCAACCGGAGTTAAGATCAAATGTATTTTTATTACATTACACTAAATAAATATATTTAATTATTTGAACTTTCAGAAAACCGTGACCAGTTGCTTCGAGAGTTACAAGCTAACTTTGAGGAGGCTAATGATCTGGTAAGCATTTGATCATCTATAGTTACTACGTATGATATGTTGGCAACAAACATGTCCTATAACGAAGATATTACGTATGAGCCATTACAAAAATAAAGTAGCCAAGTGCGAGTTGGACTCGCCCATGAAGGGTTCCGTTCCAGCAAGTAACATAATAATATACATAGTACATATAGTTCTTGTAGTTCGTTGTAACTTTGATCGAAGTTTTAATAATAGTGTATTTATGACGTACTAAAAAAAAACTACTCATCAGATCGAGTTCAAACTAATTTTCGTTGGTAGTTTTCATGGTAATGTACATCATATATTTTTTTTAGTTTTTTCATTCTCTTACTTTAGAAGTTAGACGGGGGGGGACACACATTTTACCACTTTGGAAGCGTCTCTCGCGCAAGTTATTCAGTGTAGACAAAAATTATATTAGAAACCTCAACATCATTTTTTAAGACCTATCGATAGACACCCCACAAGTGTAGGTTTGATCAAAAAAAATTTTTGAGCTTCAGTTCTCAGTTTAGGGCACCCCTAATTTTTTTTTTTTTTTTAACTTTTGTAAAAATCTTAATGCGGTTCACAGAATACATCTACTTACCAAGTTTCAACAGTGTAGTTCTCATAGTTTCGGCAAAAAGTGGCTGTGACATACGGACGGACAGACAGACAGACATGACGAATCTATAAGGGTTCCGTTTTTACGTTTTACGGAACCCTAAAAACATAGTATCCATATTGCATTAGTGTGTGTTTACAACATTCAACTATTTGTTTATATCATTTTATGTAAAAACTAGCAGCCCATTTCGACTTTGCCTGTGGTACATAATATTTAACCTATAGCACTTTGGGATCACATATAAATCCAATGGTGAAAGAATTTTTTAAATTGGTTCAGTAGTTCCTGAGATTAGCGCGTTCAAACATAAAACCTCGTTTTTTTTTATTACGTCATAAATACACTATTATTAGAGGTAAACCAGCAAAATCTCTCTATAACCTGCTTATAGACCTTGGATTGTCCAGAAGTACAGTAAGTTCTATACTAGAACGAGTATCTAAAGCTGCACTAGTAGGATCATATCGGATTTGGCTGGGCAGGGATAGAAATACGAGTAGTGAAGGTGAGTGTTGACGTACGTCAATATAAGGGGCCCCTTTTAAACCTACGCCCGAGTCACAAGTCTTGGGGTCTATTCGAGATTTCTCTCTCTGCCACACGATGGACCCGGCACCCGCACGGTGAATCCATGGAATGCTAAGAAGTACGTCTCAAACTTCGATCAAAGTTACAACGAACTACAAGAACTATGTGTACTATGTATATTATGTTACTTGCTGCAACGGAACCCTTCATGGGCGAGTCCAACTCGCACTTGGCCACTTTATTTCTTTTGTTTCACAAACAAAAAAATGACGAAGATACGGCACTTAGAAGTTTCCCGTGACGTGGTACGATTTTTACCGACGAACCGACGAAACCTCAACATCATTTCTGAAGACCTATCGATAAACACCCCACAAATGTAGGTCTGATGAAAAAAAAATTTTCAAGTTTTAGTTCTCAGTATGGGGGGCAACCCAAATTTTTCTTTTTTTAATTTTTTTTTGTAAAAATCTTAATGCGGTTCACAGAATACATCTACTTAGGAAGTGTCAACAGTGTAGTTCTCTTAATTTCGGCAAAAAGTGGCTGTGACATACGGACGGACAGACAGACATGACGAATCTATAAGGGTTACGTTTTACGGAACCCTAAAAATATATCTCCAATATTTTTAGCAATCTAACTGACGGACTAATTAGTTTTTTTTAGGATTGTACCGTACCCTATTAAAAAGGTTTTGTAAGAATTGCCTCCCCACTTCTCCCAATTGAAAGCTCGGCGTACTGAAGCTCGGCGTTACTAGTACATATGAGGAGTATAATAAGGCTGGTTTCAGCTGGAGCAGTTGGAGCTGGAGTCTCGCGGCTCGGGCGCGGGCGCGCGCGTGCCGGCCTACCGCGCCGAGCTGGCGCGCGTGCGCCGCGAGCTGCAGAACGTCACGCATCCACGGACCGCCTGTGAGTTGATCTCTCTTTTTGAAGTGATTAGTAGTGGTAGGACTCTTAGCAGAGTCCGCCTGGGGAAGTACCACACCTTTGCCAAATATTCTACCGCCAAGCAGTAGTGTGCAAACATTACTGTGTTCCAGTTTGAAGGGCAATGATTGCAGAGAAATTACAGGGCTTAGAGACATAATATCTTAGATCTCTGGGTGACGAGAGCAGTGCAGTGCTAGGTAATGATTCGGACTATCATGTTCCAATAGCTGCGTGTTACTGTGCTGTTATGTGGCAGGCATGTTGCTTACCATCAGGCACATGACCTGCTCGTCTCGTCACTCTATGCTATAAAAAAAAAAAGTGAAAACTTCTTTAGGCGCGCCTAGACAGGTTTTTTGTGGGATGTAAATTGAATTCTAGCGTCACGCTCGGGTATGACAAGAAATCTTCGGGTAAACTCGGGACCATGACCATTGGCCATCTAGAAATGCGTCAGCCAATGGGAAATGCTAAAAAGGCGTGGCCTAGCCATCGTGGCATGGCCATCTAGAAATACATCAGCCAATGGGAATTGCTGACGCATTTCTAGATGGCCATGCCATGATAGCCAGGCCACGCCCTCCGGTTACACCCGTGTAGTTTCCAAGGAGGTAAGCTATCAAATTCTGAGTTATAAGTTTTCACTTCTATCGGCAGTTCCTATGACTGCCAATTTTTTTCCGTAAGCCGTAGGTGACTCCGAGGTGAAAGGCTCGATCGACCGAACTCGGGACCGCCGAGTGCGTCCCAGCGAGATAGATACAGTCAGCTGCTCTTTAATGCGGTGTCACTGTGTTTACTATTTTGATTTGTGTAAAATAAAATAATAACTTTAATATAGTATGACACACATAGACTAGTTTTTATAGCGGGAAAATAACGGAAACTACTCGAGTGAAACTACGCTGCGCTGCTAGAGACGTACTTCTTAGCATTCCATGGATTCACCGTGCGGGTGCCGGGTCCATCGTGTGGCAGAGAGAGAAATCTCGAGTAGACCCCGAGACTTGTGACTCGGGCTGTAGGTTTAAAAGGGGCCCCTTATATTGACGTACGTCAACACTCACCTTCACTACTCGTATTTCTCTCCCTGCCCAGCCAAATCCGATATGATCCTACTAGTGCAGCTTTAGATACTCGTTCTAGTATAGAACTTACTGCACTTCTGGACAATCCAAGGTCTTTAAGCAGGTTATATAGAGATACGCTGGTATACCTCTCGCTCCTACTTCTACAGCGTATAAATTAACTACATAGCCATTTTTTGTTAATTCATTTTGTAGGTCGTAATACTTATTTTGTTTCATCGCGTGGTCTTTAGGTATATTAGTTTCCCACGGTACGGTAAGTTCTACCAGGACTATGCGTTTCGTAGCCCTAGAAAAAAGGAAAATGTCCGGTCTGGATGACGAAACACCCACATCCTCTGGGATTTTGTAGTGCTTTTCATACGTGTCCATTAAAATAGTCCAATCAGGTGCTGAACCCAGGATTGAGTAAGGCTTGTTCTTGGAGTTTAAAGTTGAGCCCTCTTTTACAAAGTTAATTTGTCTTTTGTTTATCGTCAATCCCTTATGGGCTCTAGCTACCGAAAGGCTTATGGCTTCACGTATGATTTCAAGTACTCTGTCAAGTACAGTAGTTCAAGTACGCTGTGAGTAATGACCCCTATTAAGGAGCACCTTGCATCCCACCAATATGTGCCTTGCTGTACATATCGCCTCACTACAAGTATAGCAACATTTTTCAGAGGCTTTTCCCCACCTTAACAAGTTACTCTGGTCAGGGAGGGTCATTTGGAAAGCGTTCAGATAAAATTTTAATAAGGCAGGAGACCAGTCATATAGCAAGGTGCGCCACTTCAGAGCTAATGGGATACAAAACTCACCTATGGTTAACCACTCACTTTGCATTGCTAAATTCATAGCGTGCACTTTGTAACTATCATTTTCGTCTTGTTGTAGAAAGGTTTTTACCATGTCTCGGTCTTCCCTTTTCTTTCTCGCACCCAACCCAGCTGTATTTACTTGCGCGCCTGCCATAAATTGTTTGTGGAATTGAAGTCTAGATTCAAGGTCCGAAGCGCTTTTGTCTTTTGGGAGAGATGCGATTAATTCGTCTTTCGACTTTCCCAAAACATGCGTTTTTGTAACTCTTAGGTGTTTGTAGAGTTCGGATGGTTTTTTTAGTTTCAGGCCAAAACTATTGTGATCCCTAAATAGAGTAGAGGGATCAGCCGGATGTGCCAATCCAAACCATGACTTCAATATCTTTATGACATTAGCATCTAGTTTTGCGAGGAGGGTTTTACCGATGTCATATACTAGGAAAGGCCAAGTGAGACGTGATGTGAGATAGTTGTCATATATCCATGCTTTTTAGGGTTCCGTAAAACGTAAAAACGGAACCCTTATAGATTCGTCATGTCTGTCTGTCTGTCTGTCTGTCTGTCCGTCCGTATGTCACAGCCACTTTTTGCCGAAACTATGAGAACTACACTGTTGAAACTTGGTAAGTAGATGTATTCTGTAAACCGCATTAAGATTTTTACAAAAGTTTTTTAAAAAAACAAAAATTAGGGGTGCCCATACTGAGAACTGAAGCTCAAAAATTTTTTTTTCATCAAACCTACACTTGTGGGGTGTTTATCGATAGGTCTTAAAAAATGATGTTGAGGTTTCTAATATAATTTTTGTCTACACTGAATAACTTGCGCGAGAGACGCTTCCAAAGTGGTAAAATGTGTGTCCCCCCCCCCCCTCTAAGTTCTAAAGTAAGAGAATGAAAAGACTAAAAAAAATATATGATGTACATTACCATGAAAACTACCAACGAAAATTAGTTTGAACTCGATCTGATGAGTAGTTTTTTTTTAGTACGTCATAAATACGCTATTATTAAAACTTCGATCAAAGTTACAACGAACTACAAGAACTATGTGTACTATGTATTTTATGTTACTTGCTGGAACGGAACCCTTCATGGGCGAGTCCAACTCGCACTTGGTTTCTTTATTTGATATTGCTGATAGGCTGTTGGTCTACCTTATTGAGGTCATTCATGAAATTTCCAACAACTACCTCTAATGATGGTGTACGTCCTTTGTAGTCTATCTTTCTACCAATAAATTTGAAAGGCACTGCCTCTGCAATTGTGGCAACTCTTTGGCCACTTATGGAGAGTCCCGGATCGTAAGAAGTATATTTGGCATCTCGTCTACCCAGACATAAACAATGACATTTACTTGGTTTTGCCCTCATTCCCTCCGTCCAAGTACAGAACTCATCAACATCATTCAACAATTCTTGACACTGTTTGGGATTTCGTGTAAGTATTGCAAGGTCGTCCGCAAAGGCTAAAATTGACTCAGTGTACTTATTGTTGATTTTAAACCGGTAGCCCCATTTCTTCTCACGGGATATAATTAATAATAAGATTTATCCGAAAAAATTAAATCCCAGTGCCATTTTGTTAATCGTTGTTCTGGACGGAACAGGTACCACATTATTCGTATTCAATAAATGAATTGCTTTGGAGTTCAGCTGTATAACAGTGTCGTTATCATTATGTAAGTAGCGGTCCGCTCCGGCTTCGCCCGTGGTACATATACAGCCTACTAGCTGTTACCCGCGACTTCGTCCGCGCGAAATAAATACTAAGGTAACTCAGGCAGTACCTATTTGTATACCCAGACACATTTACGGTTACTAAAAACAGCTTATAATAAAACATTTTTTTACAATTTCATAAAAATCGGTTAAGTTGTTTAGGTGTGAAAGCGTAAGAGACATTCGTCCCCCATTTCACCAATTTCGTCCCCATACAGTTAGAAATTACAAAATTGCTAGAACAAACATTTATTGGCTTCGTGCCAAGTGCCTATATAAAGAGTTTCATAGTTTTATCTTCAACGTTTGGGAACTTCCATATTGACATTCATCCCCCATTTCAACCCCAATTTCACCCCTGTACAATTCGAAATTACGAAATTGATAGAACAAACATTCGTTTGCTTCGTGGCAAGTGTCTATATACTTACAGAGTTTCATGGTTTTATCTTCATCGGTTGGGAACTTCCATATTGACATTCATCCCCCATTTCAACCCCGATTTCACCCCCGTACAGTTCGAAATTAACGAAACATTTAATTGCTTCGTGTCAAGTGTCTAGATACAAAATATTATAACTTTGAAAATCACGAATTTTCATACAACCGTTCAGCCCTTGTTTCACCCTCTTAGGGGTTGAATTTCGCAAAATCCCGTCTTAGCGAGCGCCTACGTGCTAGAAGGGACCTCCATGCAAAATTTCAGATTCCTAGCATTTGTAGTTTCTGAGATTCCTTGATGAGTGACCTTTCGCTTTTATAAATATAGATTACTAGCTGTTACCCGCGACTTCGTCCGCGCGAAATAAGTACTAAGGTAACTCAGGCAGTAGCTATTTTTATACCCAGATACATTTACGGTAACTATAAACAGCTTATAATAAAACAATTTCATCAAAATCGGTTCAGTTGTTTAGTTGTGAAAGCGTAAAAAAGACATTCGTCCCCCATTGAACCAATTTCATCCCCATACAGTTCGAAATTATAAAATTGCTAGAACAAACATTTATTGGCTACGTGCCAAGTGCCTATATAATGAGTTTCATAGTTTTATCTTCAACGATTGGGAACTTCCATCCTGACATTCAACCCCCATTTCAACCCCAATTTCATCCCGTACAGTTCGAAATTGAGAGAGGGCAACACAGTGCCACTGTTTACATCAGCTCCGTACATCTAGCCGAAAATAAATATATTTAGTTGCGAGAACTAGCTATAACTATTAAAAACGTGTACTAGTGCCAATAAATCACCTGGAAAAAGTGAAGTCCACGAATAAAAGTGAAAGACCTAGTGTAAAACTCGGAAACTACTATGCTACATCGAACCGTACAAAAACGATAAACATTCGAGACGATTGTCAGAAACTGTTATCGGAAGTCAAGAGATTCAAAGCAACTATAAAAACGAGTGTTGTTAAACAAGTGCGGAACTAAACAAAACAATAGTAATCAAGTGCATATCACAACAATAACCTAAGTTAACTTCAAAACTTCTGGAAGAATCGAAATCAATATTTATTTTACTGCACTACTAGCGACATCTATCGGAGAGTAGCAAAACCGTGCAACTAGGTCAACAGGTACCGAAAAGTTGTATCTACTCACCGCAAGAGGGAGCTTACCAAAATTATCTGCTTTTGTAATCTGAAAATCAATTAAATATGGAAGAGATCAAAAATATGTTAAAAGCAATGCAAGAAGAAATAAGACAACAGAAAATAGACATGAAGGATATGAAGGAGGATATTAAAAACACAATAAACAACAATATTAACGAAAAATTCAAAAGTATGGAAAACAAAAATGAGATTTTAGAACAAAAGCTGGAAGTACAGACTACAAAAATAAATTATCTGGAGAGGACCATGAGGCAAAAAAATCTAATTTTATTCGGAGTCGCTGAAAATGAAAAAAGCTATTGGGATCTAGAGAAAAAAGTCTTAGACATATTGAGCATTAAAACCGACAGAAACAGCATAGAGTATGTAAGAAGGCTTGGTAAAAAGGGTGAAAAAGTGAGGCCTATTGTCATAACGTTTACAACAATGGGGCTAAAAATAAAAATATTAAAGAATAAGAAAATCTTTGAACAATCAACGCCTTACTACATTAAAGAAGATTACCCCCCTGAAATACTCAGCAAACGCAAAGAACTCCAAAAAGCAGTAAACAAAGAAAGAGAACAGGGTCGACTGGCGATTATAAAATATGACAAAATTGTTATCATCCAGAATAAAAACCAACACGCTGAAACACAAACTCTAGAAAGCAAGAAAAGGGCTCTATCAGAGTCACCCGAAACAACAACACAGAAATCCCAAAACAAGTTAGAAAAACAACCAGCTAAAATAAATCGAAACAGCAATATAGATAATTACCTATTAAAAAAAACAACTTTACAATATAATTCAAACACAAAACAAATCACTGCTAAGCCTCAAGACCTAAGAGATATGCAATAGCAACCAAAACAGGCCCCTCTTCATCTCCCAACACGGCTGGTCACCGCGGGAGAATATGACTGTAACCCTCCAACTAACCAGGAACTCTATATTTGCACATACAATGTTAAATCATTGTTATCACCGGAAAGAATGACTTTACTGAAATACTCATTATCAAATATAAAATACGATATTCTGGGATTGTCAGAAATAAGAAGAAAAGGAAATGAAATCATAGAGGACGAAAACCATATTTTCTGCTATATAGGAGAGACTCAAGGGCAACATGGTGTAGGATTTTTAATCAAAAAGAAATACAAAAATAATATTGAAAACTATGTGGGCCTGTCCGAGAGAGTTTGCCTTCTAAACATGAAGTTCAACACAACAAAAATATCAATAATACAAGTTTATGCGCCAACCTCAGAAGCACCTGATGAGGAAATAGATAATTTCTACGACCAAATCGAAGCAGCACAAAAACTTGCACAAGGAAAAATTATACTAATGGGAGATTTTAATTCAAAAATAGGACAAAGAAAACCATTAGAAAACACAATTATGGGACCATATTGCTACGGAATAAGAAACTCTAGAGGTGATAAATTACTCAAATACGCATTAGCTAACAAATTCACAATAATAAACACAACATTCAAGAAACACCTTAAAAACCTATGGACTTGGATCACACCAGACAAACATTATAAAAACCAAATTGATTACATTATGAGCAATTGCCCTAAATTATTTTCTAATATAGAGATTTTTTTTTTTTTTTTTTTTTTTTTTCTTTTCTTTTATCCATTTGCAATCAGCCCTGAGGCTATAATCAAATTTTATATTATTTATTATGATTATCGAGATTTGCGCATCCTGTAATACGTCATCTCCTATTTTCTACTGATTAGATTGAAGCTAATCTTGATCTTTTCAGCCGGAATATGCTGTCATTTGTATTTAGCAGTGTTGCAGCTAAATGGTTTCTGTGTCTCGTTAGTCTCTGTTTATAGGTAATTGAAGACCTCTCTATTTCCTCTTTGATAGTAGTTATTTGCAAATACTCTTGTACTTCAGTATTCCGAGTAAACCATGAGGCATTGATCAGAGTCTTTAGCACTTTGTTTTGGAAGCGCTGGAGGATTTCTGTGTTGGAGTGACTTGTTGATCCCCACAGCTCTATGCCATACGTCCATATCGGTTTTATGATGCATTTGTATACAAGAAGTTTGTTCTCCAAGCTCAATGACGATTGTCTACCCAGCAGCCAGTACATATCTGTGAACTTTCTATTGGCTTGTTCCCTTTTGGATTTTATATGATCTCGCCAGGTAAGTCTTCTATCCAGATGCATTCCCAGATATTTAACTGTATTGTTTTGTGGCAACACAACTCCATTTAGTGTAACAGGGGGGCAATCGCCTTTCTTCAGAGTGAAGGTTACATGCACTGATTTTGAGGGACTGGCCTTTGTTCTCCACTTTTTCAGCCATAGTTCAACTCTATTGAGATGTTGCTGGAGCTGTGTAGAAGCTGTGTTCGGGTCTTTATTACAGGATAAAATAGCAGTATCATCTGCATAGGTTGCGGTTGTCACTTCTTCAGCAATGGGTAGATCAGCAGTAAATATTGTGTATAGAACAGGACCTAGCACAGAACCCTGGGGCACTCCTGCTTCTATTTCGTAGATGGAAGAATAACAGTCGCCATATTTGACCTGGAATAACCGATTTTCTAAATAGGACTTTAAAAGCATATATGCTGTATTTGGAAGGTGCAGTTTAAGCTTGTACAAAAGACCTTTGTGCCAAACACGGTCAAAGGCCTGTTGGATGTCAAGGAATACAGCCGAGCAATATTCTTTCCTCTCCAATGTCTGTCGTATTGTGTGGGCTACTCGGTGTATTTGCTCTGTCGTTCCATGGTGTGCACGAAAGCCAAATTGGTGATCTGGTATTACTTTTTGATCTTCAAGAACGGGTATAAGACGTTTAAGTAGCAGTTTCTCAAAGACTTTTGAAAGTAACGGCAGTAGACTTATGGGCCTGTAAGATGACACTTCTGTGGGCGGTTTCCCCGGTTTGGGAATCATATTGACAGTGGACACTTTCCACAGGTTCGGAAAATATTGGAGTCTCTGTATGGCATTGAAGAGAATCGTCAGCAAAACTATTCCTTTTTTTGGGAGTTGTTTTAGAACTTCTGCTGTTATTAGATCGAAACCTGGGGCCTTTTTTAGCTTTAGATGTGTTATAGTTCTCCTGACTTCTGCTGGAGTGACTAGTTTTAGTGGCAGAGACATCTGTTGGTCACTAACTAAGATTTTATCGATCTCTTCTTCTGTGTTCATAGCATCAGGTTCATTGGGTTTGAACACGTCTTTTAAAAACTCAGCAAATAATTCAGCCTTTTCCTCAGGTTTTTTGGACCAATTGCCGTCGGATTTTCTGAGTGGGGCTTTATGTTCCTTTGGCCTTTTTAGTGTTTTGGTCATTTTCCAGAGCGAATAATCTTCTGCTCTATATGGGGATAATGTCTGTAATTTGTCTTGCAATGTTTTGTTTTCGTTTTCTCTAAGCATGTTCTTTAACTCTTTCTGTGCTTTGTTCAGAGCCATTTTGTCTTGTCGATTTCTACTAGTATGCCACTGACGTCTAAGTCTTCTTTTTGTAGATATCATCTGCTTTAATTCTAAAGTAGTGTCTTGGTGTTGTGATTTCATTTCAATGTAAGGAGTTGATAACCATGCTGCTTTTTGGATTAGATTAGTGGCACGCCAGACTGCATCTTCCACATTGTTTTCAGTTTTGAGTGGAATAGTTAGTTCAGCATTCTCCTCAATGTAGTCTCGGAAGGATTCCCAGTCAGTTTTGTAGTTATACAGTGACTCCTGTGGGTCTTTTAGAATTACATTGATGCTTAGGGTGCATATCACGGACGTGTGGTCAGAAGAGCCATCCAGACATGATTCCACTTTTGTATAAAGTCCCGAAATCCCCTTAGCGATGAAAAAATCCAAAAGATCTGGGACCTTATTGGGGTCTGTTGGCCAGTAAGTTGGTTCTCCTGTTGATATAACGTGGAGGTCATGTCTTCGGAGGGTTTTTTTCAGTTCTCTGCCTCTTGTTGTCGTCAGTCGTGAACCCCAGGAGGTGTTTTTAGAGTTCCAGTCGCCCCCTGCTATATATCTGTTTCCAAAAGTGAGGAAGACATTATTGAACATTTGTTCATCTATTCTATGACGCGGAGGACAATAAACTGCGGCCACATTTAATGATCCCTGCCAATCATCGATTGATACTATAGCAGCCTGCATATATTTTTGTTTAACATGTGCTAGTGCATGGTGCCTTATATTTTCCTTGATTATCACAGCTGCGCCAGCATGTGATGTTCCATCCGGATGGTTCGCATAGTATATATTGTAGCCTTTTATTTTAATCACTCTTTGGTCAATCATGTGTGTTTCAGAGACTAAAAGAATATCTACTCTGTTATAGCTTAGAAATAGCTCGACTTCATGCTTATTCGGTGTTAAGCCATTTATATTCCATGAAGCTATTCGTAGGAATTTCATTTTTTCTGCTGGGCTATGAGTGTCGTTAAGAGACCCATTAGGGTACCCATTTGTTGTATAAGGATATCTATCTTTTCTGATTGTTTAATTATTACTTGCTCTAATAAGTTTGTTGGCTGAGAATATATATTCTCTGTTTTTCTGCTCCAGCGTCCATTATCCGATGGGTAGTGCATGTTTTCAGGATTGTTGAGTGAGTTTCTTTCTTCATTATTTGTTGGCTGTTGTCTAGTGTATCTGCTGGGTTTTAGTGGTGGGAAATTGTCTTGAGACAGGGAGGGTGGTGTTACTTTCATAGACTGCTTACTGTTTATTGGTTTCTTGTTCACAATATGTGCTAGTTTTCGTGCTCTGATTTCTTTGTACACTTGGCAGCCTTTGTAGTTGGCTGGATGATCACCATGACACAAAGTGCAAGTAGCTGGCGTACTTTTATCAGTTTTGGGGCAGTCTGTTGTTTTGTGTCCTTTGGCACATTTGACACATCTGTAGGGCCGCATGCAGTTGTTTTTAGTGTGCCCGTATTGTTGGCACCTGGTACATTGAGGAATTTCTGTAGATTTTCTTGGATCTTCGATCTTGACTCTAGTGTGGTATATGTATTCTATGCTCTTTATTTCTGGGTTGTTGGGGCCTGGCTCAATGTTCACAAAGAACATGTTCAGTGGCTTTTTGTTCTTTCTGGAAATTGCACATATTATTTCTCCTCTAACCCTGTTACCTGTTTTCTCTATTTCATCTACAATAGCCATCTTTGGGGTGGTGTGGTGCAGGTTTTTGATGACAACTCTGTAACATTTGTTTTGCTTCGGAGTGAATGTATTTCCAATAAGGCCATTGGCTCGAATTGTTTCTAATAGCTTTTTGTATATTTCAGTTGATTTTGTCATCAATCTTAGCTGATCTCTATTAATTATCTTATACAAAAAGCTATCAGTAGGAGCAGTCTTACTTAGTAGTTCTGTAAGTTTAGAGAGATCTTCTATACCATAAAGGATAATAGGTGGTGGTTTGTTTGTCTTTTTCGTTTCTGTAGATGGGTCTTCTATGGATTCCTCAGTCAGATCCACAGGTAATCCAGTGTATCTATTTGACGTGCTGGTTTCTATTTGCGTCTTTTGATGTTTTTGTGAGTATGGTGGACTTTCAGACATTTTCTTCCTTTTTGGGTTGCGGTCTGTAGGTACTCTTTGCCATGAGGGAGGACAAACACTGTGGGCATCATCAGTAGTATTGGTTGTTGTTGGCGAGTCATTTGAATCAGTGACTATCATATTGCCTAAAGAAGATGATCGTGGTCTTGTATTAAACAGGCTTGGATGGAATGCCTGCTGAATTAGTTTTTTACTCGTGCTGCCAGTAGCATTTACCGACACGGGGGCCTGGTCAGCCGCTCCCGCGCAGTCTTCGGTGACATATTTCTCACCCGCAGGCCCGGGCACCTGCGAGCGCCGGGCGTTAGCCGGATCGCATGACAAATCAATATTCGTATCATTCATATTCATTATTTAAAAGTGGGTACATACTAATGTCGCTTCCCCAAGGCTTCATCGTCACTCTTTTAGAAGGGATTTAATCCTTCTTGGCCTGTGGTATGCCAGGGGACAGGTTATGTGACCGCCGCCTGCTGCTCGGCGTTGTTGCTCTTTTCGCACCACCCAGGGGGCACGTGTAGGGTGGGTCTTGGAAAGATGGTAATTCCTACGGACGCGAGCAACTTAACCCCCCTTAGAGATATAGAGATTTTAAAAAATAATATTTTTCCTACTGATCACAGATTACTCAGAGGCACAGTTCAACTTGGAACATCGAGGCAAAGCAGAAAAAACTTTAGAGAAGCTCATACGGATTTAACTTGCGATAAAAACCAACAAACATATTTAAGAACTCTACAAGAAGAAACAGATCAAATCCAGTGGGAAAATAGCGACAACATAGAGACATTCTATCTGAAAATAGAGTCAGCCATCAAACAGAGCCTAAGCTTTGCCACCTCAAAGAAAACCAAGAAAGATATTATATCAGACGAAACTAAATTACAACTAAAAAGACGCTCTGAACTGCAATCGAAGCCATGCAAAAACATAGAGGAAAAGAAAGAACTTACAGGTCTCTATAAAAGAACAAACAAAATGTTAAAACAAGATTATGAAAAGTACAGGATGGGAATTATAGAAAAAAACCTGCTCACTACTGGAAGTCAAAAAAAACGTACAAACAACTAAACACAGAAAAAAGATGGATACCTACTCTGAAAACACAGACGACAACAAATAAACAACAAACACGAAAAGAGATAATAAACATTGCTTCAAACTTTTATCAAAACCTCTATGATGACGGGCACAGCAACGAAAATACGTACAAAAAAACAGAAAAGCAAGGAGAACCACCCGTTACACCTTTTGATGGTAGAGAAATCCTGAAAAACATAGACAAATTAAAGACAGATAAAAGCCCAGGACCCGATAACATCGCTAATGAAGCCCTGAAAATAGGAAAAAACGTTCTAATAGGACCTGTCACAACCTTGTTCAATAAAATACTAGAAATGCAACAAATTCCAGAGAAATGGGGAGAATCAAGAATAATTCTACTCTACAAAAAAGGAGAACCCTCCGATATTAATAATTATCGCCCAATCAGCCTGCTTCCGACAATATATAAGTTATTTGCCATGTGTCTAGAAAAAAGAATAGCGATAAGCATAGAGAAGCATCAACCAGTGGAACAGGCCGGCTTTCGCCCGGGTTACTCTACCATGGACCACATCCACACATTAGACCAAATAGTGGAAAAACACCAAGAGTTCAATCAACCTATATACATCGCGTATATAGATTACGCAAAGGCCTTCGATTCAATTGGACACGAGAGCATATGGCAAGCACTCTCGAACCAAGGCGTTTCAAATACTTATATTAACATCATCAAAAACATATACAAGAACAGCACAAGTAGAGTAAAGTTAGACAAAATTGGGCCAAGAATATGTATAAGAAGAGGAGTGAAACAGGGAGACCCTTTATCACCGAAAATATTTATAGCCGTGCTACAAGATATAATGCAAAATTTAGATTGGAAAAACAAAGGAATAAAAATAGATGTAGAGCTCATAAACAACCTACGTTTTGCTGATGACATAATTCTCTTTGCAAAAACATCAAGCCAATTGGAAGCAATGATTAGTGAACTAAATAACGCCAGCAAAAAAATTGGTTTACATTTAAATACATCCAAAACAAAAGTCTCTACAAATAGTATAAAAAAGGCAATAATAGTTAATGGAACACCGATAGAGTATGTGGACAGTTATGTGTACCTTGGAAAACAAATCTCATTCAAGAAATCGCGACATGAAGATGAAATAGAGCGCCGTATCAACATAACTTGGAAGAAATACTGGAGCTTCAAAGAAATCCTAAAAGGAAGACTTCCATTAAAACTTAAAAAGCAAGTTGTAGACTCCTGTCTGTTACCATGTCTGTCATATGGAGCACAAACTTGGATTTTCCAAGAGAAAACTAAGCACAAAATTCGTCGTGCCAACGGGCTATAGAAAGAAGTATGCTAGGTATTAAGCTTAGCGAAAAAATCAAGAGCAAAGATATTCGTAAGAAAACAAAATTAATAGATGCAGAACGTCACGCACAACAGCTAAAATGGAGATGGGCTGGTCACATCGCACGCAGTACAGACAAGAGATGGACTAAACGAGTCACTAAATGGAAGGGACCCAATGGAAAAAGAAATAGAGGAAGACCGAAAGATCGATGGGTCGATGAAATAAAAAATATAGCCGGAGAAGACTGGATGACGAAGGCGGCAAATCGCAGACTATGGAAACAGTTGGAGGAGGCCTATATCCAGAGAGGAGCCATGCCCTAAACACACCTTGTATATATAATAACTATAATTGTTTAAACTTAATGTAATGTGCATGGAAATAAAAAGGCTTTATTATTATTATTATTCATATTTTATCTATACAAGATCTCTCGTTGCCGAGGATAGTTAGCATTCGCGGGCTTTTGGCCAAGCGAATGCTAGAAAATAGAAGTGTATATAATTGCTACGGCGACTTATAAATATATATATATATATATATATATATACCCAGGAATGGTGATTATTAATCTAGCGACAAAAATTTTCTGACTATTCTGCAGGTGTTCAAAATAACGGCTTTTTGGAGTAAAACGGAGGTTAATGGATGTATGTTAAGATTCTGCAGACTGCTGTGTAGTGTATAGGGAATTACACCGGTGGAGGAAATAATTATTGGTATCGTTTTTACTGTTTGCACTCTCCATTGCGTTTTTAATTCAATGGCAAGATCAGTGTATTTAGTGAGTTTTTCAGTATAAGTGGAAGTTAAGTTATGAGTATTTGGGATAGCGATATCAATGAGAAATACGAGCTTTTCAGTTTTATTATAGATCGTGATATCTGGTCTGTTGTGATGGATGGTTTTATCAGTGATAATTGTCCTATCCCAGTACATTTTGTAATCAGCTGACTCTAAAACAACTTCAGGTGAATACTTATAGTACGCTACTTTTTCTGTAATAAGTTTGTGTTTGTATGCAAGATACTGATGTATTATAGCAGCGACCTGATCGTGACGATGTTTGTAATCTGATTGGGTTATTGACCTACAAGCTCCTGTTATGTGTTGAATTGTCTCAGAGGCACTGTGGCAGTGTCTGCAGAGATCGGAGGTACTATCTTTTATGATATATTTTCTGTAATTTCGCGTATCTATTACTTGGTCCTGTATTGCGAGCATGAACCCTTCTGTTTCCGGGAATAGTTCACCTCGATTTAGCCACATGTTTGAAGAAGTTTTGTCTACGTTTGGGTTCAGCAAGTCTCGTCGGTGTCTACCATGTAAAGATTTCTGTAGCCAGCTTTGTTGTTTTTCCGCGGGAGCCACTATAGTCTCATTTTTCTGCCTAACGTGATCATGTAAGTTAAGTGGTGTATGTTTACGGTCGGCATTAACTACAGCTCTGTGCATAGATGACGTGTTTGCTTTTTCGTGGAAAAATGATCGTAGTCTGGTTACCTGTGTGTTGTGCAAGTTTTTTATGTCAGTTAGCCCTCTGCCTCCTTCTATATTAGGAAGTGTTAACCTTTCAATGCAAGAACGAGGGTGATGTTTTCTGTATTTGGTCATCAGTGTGTGTATCATCCGTTGCAATTTTTTAAGATGTGACTGGGACCAGTTGACAATACCAAAAGAATAAGTAAGGGTAGGAATGGCAAATGTATTTAAAGCTTTAATTGTATTTTTGGCATTTAATTGACTGTTTAAAATTTTATGGATTCTGCTTTTGTATTTTTGTTCTATTTGATCCTTAGTTTGTTTTTGGTGAATTTGTTGTGTTTGGAAAAAACCTAGATATTTATAACCGGTCGCCTGATCAACAGGTTCAATTTGTTGACCATTAGTGAGCTCATATATGTTTTGATCTACCCGTCCTCTGCTTATTGATAAGATTTTACACTTATCGATCCCAAATTCCATCTGAATGTCTTTTGAAAAAGATTGCGTGATGTCAGCTAAGCGATGAATTTCTTCGAGACTACTGGCAAAGAGCTTTATGTCATCCATATATAAAAGGTGAGAAAGTAAGTAGCTTGTATTGTCATTAGTAATTTTGTATCCGATATTACTATTGTTCAGCAGATTTGATAATGGATTTAATGACATACAAAACCAGAGAGGACTGAATGTTTCACCTTGAAAGATACCTCGGCGGATCGGTATGGGTTCTGTTTCTATTGAAGTATTGCCTGCATGAAGTTTAAGTATAGTTTTCCAGTTTGACATTGCAGTTTTGAGAAAGTTCACGAGAGTGGAGTGAACTTTGTAGTGGTTTAAAATATGAATTAACCAGGTATGAGGAACAGAATCAAATGCTTTCTTGTAGTCTATGTACATTGTATATATGTCTTTCTTTTTAACTAAAGCTTGTTTTGAGGCTACAGAATCAATTATCAACTGTTCCTTACATCCTTGGCTATTACTACGACATCCTTTTTGTTGTTCAGCTAGAATTCCGTTAATTTCTGTATGTTTGTATATTATATGACTAATACATGAAGTAATGATTTTGTATATTGTCTGTAAGCAAGTAATAGGTCTATATTTTGAAGGGTTTTTTAAATCTGTTTTATCTTTAGGTAGCAAATATGTAGTTCCTAAAGTTAAGTACGTAGGCATAGTTTCAGGTGATTGGATGAACGTGTTAATGTGTTTGAGAAGGTATGGATGTGTGAAGGTAAAGTATTTGTACCAGTAGTTGTGTATTTTGTCCGACCCTGTGGCTTTCCAGTTGTGTGTTTTTTTAATTATTTGTCGAAATGTGTCAATCTGGATGTTTTCGAATTCCATTATGGGAACATCCTCCAAAGATTGGCCATCTTGGTTAATCCAATCGCTATTCTTATTATGCTCTTTAGGGATAGACCAAACTTCGTACCAAAATTTGTGGAGTGTTTCAGGCCGCGGCAGTTCAGATTCTAAGTTAGTATTTAATTGTCCGTCTGTAAGATTTCTGTAGAATACTTTCTCGTTTCTGTTGAAAAGCTTATTCTGTGATTTTCTTTTTGTAGTGGCAACATATCTTCGTAATCGGCTAGAAAGTGCATTTAATTTTTGTTTCAGAGTATCTAGGAAGTGTATTAGTTCTGTGTTTTCAGCTTCGTGCTGCGAGTGAATTTTATGATTTAGTTTTATTTTGTCGACATGTTTTTGTAATCGTGAGCTTGTGTTTCCGTTTGTGTATTCAGTTAGTCTACCAATTTTGACTCTTAACGCTTGTATTCTGGCTTCAAGGCGTCTTTGCCACCTAGGTTTTAGAGGTGGAGTTTTCTGTGTAGTTGTTGAGTCTTTAATACTGTTTCCACTCACTACTACACTAGTATAAGCAGCGCTGTAAATTATGGTCTGTAGTGTAGAAAAGTCCGTATCAGCAGAGATATATTTGGTTAGTAGGTGGGCGTTTATGTATTGAGTTATTACGGATAATTTTTTTGATGGTTTCTGTTTTGAAATTGCAGGTCTTAAAGTTGGGTCACTGTTTTTAAATTTTGAAAATGTTTCTGTCAACGTATTTTCGACTTCAGTTTTTAGTTCTACTGATATATCGGAGATATCGTGATAAGTTGTTTGCTGTTCTTCGTTTGTATGAGATTGCTCTCCTGTTTGTGTCCTAGTATTTATGTGGAAGATAGTGTCCTGAGTGTTCGAATTTGTTTGAGTATTTACCAATACATCATCTAGATTAGCAGTATCAGTTTGAGAAGCCCTCCAGCCTTGTAGTGTATTTTCCTGTTGAGTGTGAGTACATTGTGTTGTGTTCACATTTGTCCGTAAGGGTTGCGATGGTGTACCTAATTCGATTGAAATTTCGTCCTGTATTTGCTGTAATTTCTGAGGATCAATCAACTTATTGTTAACTATTACTCTACGCTGGTCAGCTATCCGTTGTTCTGAGACGTGCGATATTTCAGGATGTTGATCAGTAACAGATTTGTGGAGAAGTTGTCTGTATGCCGATTTGTTCGTTTCCATTTGGGTTATTCTATAGTAATTTCGCATTATAGTTTCATTCATTTCACTCCTCCATCTCATTCTTTGTGTTCCCCCACTGATTTGTGATTGGAGTTGTGATAATGTACTATTCTGATTGTTAGATTGTGTAAGTTCTGAGTTTACTTCGTCGCGAATTTTCTTAATTTTATCTGATGGTAGTAAATTATTGCGAATGATTGCTCTACGTTGGTCTCCCACTCGTTGCTTACTAGCCTCCATACTCGGGAACTTATTAGAAAATCTACTGTGTAGTTCAGATAAATACGATTTTGTGTCAGTTTCTAATGCTGTTAATATGAAGTACGTGCGCAAGATAAAAATGTTCATTTCCTGAGACCATTTCTTGCGTGCACGGGTAACAACCGCAGTGGGTACAGGGATATTGACCGAGGTCTCCTGTACAACATCTTCGGTTGTTGCTAATGTTTCTATTGATTGGACGTTAGTGTTGTTATCGTTGGTTATCTCGGAGTCCGTTGGGAAAGCTTTGTCGTCATAATTATCCGTCTTATTACCTGATTGTGAAGCCATTTCGTCGTGGTTATTTATCTCATTATCCGTATTCGAAGCATTAGTCGTTTGACAGTTTAAGACCCTCACCCGGAGATTCTTCTCGCCCCTGGCCCTTAGGATTCTCCGCTTACTGTCATCAGCATCACTCCTAGAGCCGCCGGGCACTTGGGGACAATTTTTAGGTTTCATGTTCATAGTTTTTTGTTTAGACTGTTGTAAGCCCACATTGTTTGTCCACTTCAAGTGAGCGCGCAGTAGGCTATCTACCTAAGGGCGCGTTCACATATAATGTCCGTTTTTACAGGATCCTTTTTAACGGATCCGTCGATACTGGAGATAGTATTCACACAGCATTTACAGGATCCTTATTAACGGATCTGTAGCTACTGGAGATACGCTGCGGCACTTTCGTTCTTCAGTGTTCGCCTACTTTCAACGAGGATGGACGTTGTCGTGTTGTATTGGTACTAATGGCGGCTGAGTGCAGCACTCCACACCCCACGCACCCCCGTGCCAAGCCTCGCACGGTTTCGATCCGATAAACGGATCAAAAACGGATTGCTGCTTATTTTATCGGATCAATACTTTTTACTGGATCCGGAATACTGTATTCTGTGTGAACTCGCTCATACAACTACATACGCTAGTAACACATACGTTTAAACGGACCTGTAAAACGGATGTTCTATGTGTACGCGCCCTAAGCCTGTGGATGCCGCCGTTGGTGTACAAGCCACTCCTCCGCCGCCAATCCTAAACCATCATCCCACGCTGATGCTGGTTGTTCTATTTCGACCTCAATTTAGACATTAAATCTAAGAGCTCCAAATAGCAATATTTTTTTATTTTTTATTGTTTTTTTTTTTTTTTCCCCTTAATACCTACTACTTACTTAATTTTTTGTAACCTAATTTTCTAAATTTACTTACACTATTTACTTACCTACTTACTACACATCTACCTATCTCCAGAGCCACGTTGGCCGCACCAGTAATTTCTCATTGCGTTGTCCGCCCCCCACGTGATCAGATGGTCGATCAGGACGTGTGGTTGGTCTTTAGGGGGCTTATTATTATTATTTTTGGAAGAGGTGTCTCTTTCTCGAAACTTGAAGAGTTTCGGTATTTTAATGAAATCCACGGGTCTAGACCAAGTGGACTTCATGATGAAGATTATTTTCGGCTCCTAACTCGTCCTGCAGAAACTTTCGAACAATTCGACAGGTATTTAATACAGCAGCTTTCTGCATGGTTATAAATATGTTACTATGTAAATCAATTTGTTGTAAGTAGTGGTGTAAATGCTTAGGGATGACCCCCGTGCTAGAGATCACCAGAGGTACAATATATACTCTGTTCATATTCCATAATCTCATGATTTCCTCTTTTAGTTCAGTATATTTTTGTATTTTTTCAGTAATGGTTTTTTGTAAATTATGTGTATTGGGTACAGCTATATCAATTAAGTAAGTCAATCTATTTAATTTATCTATTACCATAGAATAGATAATATAGATAGAACGGACACTCCCCACCCCCCGCCAATTTCAAGCTTCCTCCCCCTCGCGGACGCGAGGCGGACTCAACGAAGGGTTATTATATCGGACGATAATTTTCTATGAGAATACGACCATGATGCTGTATTATTTAACAAAATGGTACCAAATTTTTCGTCTATTATACGAAACAAGAATAAGAGATTTTTAATTTCATAAGAATTTCTAAGATTGAATCATTTTTATAAACTGTCTTAAGCTATTCTGGTTAGAAGTACGCGCCAACACTGAAGTCCTGTGACGAAATTATTAAACTCGTTGTTTTTAAACTGCGGCTTTCGTTGTCAGAATTGAATTGTCAGAATACCTACTACTTAATAAGTGTACCTACTTAACTAAAAATCAATTCGTACATGGTACCTTTATTATCTCCTATTTTGTTTTAAATCTTCTCCCTTCTGATTGTTGATGAAAGTTATATTTACCTACATTAAAGATCGAACACTAACTAATCAAATCAAATCAAATCAAATCTTTATTGCGTAAATGGGTATACAAGAGATGGTATTATAATGTTATTAACAGTACGCCAAATACTGCCTTTCGGCATGCAAAATTATAATAAACGTAAGCAAACATATTAACAAAAGAAACTTACATTCACAGCATGACATACATACCACATTCATTACATTAGAAGTCAAATTTTCATTTGTTACCAATATAAAGTGCATTTCTAACACAGATTAAGTAACATATTCTTATAACAATATCAACACAATTACAATAAAAATGTCGGGTAGTTGCTGTTTTACATTTCAAACGACGTCCGTCAGATACGATAGTACAGTATCAGCTATCTATTCATGGTCAACCATGTTCGTATTTTTGTCCGGTATTGCTGTAAACTTATTGAAAATGGAAAAATAATAAGCAAATGTCAAAAATGAAAATTAAATACAAATGAATGCTTTCGAAATTTAAATAAAATATCTATAACATTTTGAAATAACAATAACAATATATCAATTTGGTCAGTATCATAGTGAGAAAAAAATAAATCAGCTAAGTATTATTTTACAGATTATACAATTTGTCAGATATAAGATATTTAAACTTGCTATTGGAAAACGTCAATCTTATCCGACAACTTTTTTTTTTTTTCCAATGACAAGAATGAAAATGAAACAGAAAATAATTGTTTTCTGAATATAAACAAAACATTAATAACATTACAAAATAACAATAATATGTCGATATGGTCGGTATCTCATGAAAATTTATCAGCTAAATATTCCTTCACAGAGTAATATGCCTTGTCAATTAAAAAACATTTTAATTTGCTGCGGAAAACGGTCATTTCATTCGTCTTTATTATGTCCTCCGGCAAGTTATTGTACAATAGTGGGGCCATACTTAAAGCACTGTTAGACATTAAGGCTGTTCGCCTATATGATAGGCGTATCTTGTGATGGTTCCGTATGGACTTTAAATTGCTGTACATTCTTAAATTGTTGCGTACAAACATTACACACTCGTAAATGTAAAGACTAGGCATAGTAAGTATTTTCAAACTTTTGAAGTAGGGTTTACAGCTTACTCTTTGTTTAAGTTTAGAAATTGCTCTTACACATTTCTTTTGGGCTTTAAAAACAGATGCCTTATCAGCACTGTTTCCCCAAAACATGAGGCCATACCTAAGTGATGAGGACACGTTACCATTGTAGGCAGTCAGAACCGTTTCCTTACTCACTATTTTAGACAGCATACGAAGTGCATATGACTGCTGGTTCAGTTTATTTCGTACACTTTCGACATGATGTTTCCAGCTCAAACAACAGTCAACATTTAACCCTAAAAACTTGGTGTTTTCAATATTATCAATGTTTTGATTCGAGTATTTGACATTAAGGTTTGCTATTCTCTTAACTCTATTTCTGAATGTCATAATTTTAGTTTTAGTCAGATTTATTTTTAAATTATTTCTGGTCAACCATTTAATTATATCCCTAAGAGCCCGTTCCATTTGACCTTCTATCAATGACTCATTTTCTCCTGTGATGAGCAGAGTGCTGTCATCAGCAAACATAACCATGGGATGATCTGTTACCTTAGGCAAATCATTTATGTAAATGATGAACAATAGTGGCCCTAACACGCTACCTTGTGGCACGCCGTACTTTACATTCTTGTATTCCGATGCGCTTATGGTTTCCTCTTTCAGATCCGGACATACACTACTGATATGGGTACATTGATGACGATTATTTAAATATGATTGGATTAGTTTGTTTACGTTTCCTCGAATGCCATAAGCATCAAGTTTATTTAACAACAACCTGTGATCCACGAAATCAAAGGCCTTAGTGAGATCCATGAACAAGGCACATGCTGGTACACCATTATCTATACTTTTCAGAACAGTTTTTAAAAAATTGTACATGGCTAAGTTAACAGACTTTTTCTTTCTGAATCCCACCTGTTGTGATGCAAAAAGATTTTTTTGTTCAAAGAAATTGTAAACACTATTATAGATAACCTTCTCAAATACCTTTGACAGTACTGGGACGAGAGCTATCGGTCTATAGCATTTTATGTCATACTTATTTTCCTTCTTAAATAAGGGCTTGATTACGGTTTTTTTAAGTTTCTCAGGAAAAACACCATTAGTAATACAAATGTTTACAATATGACTCAACACATGACACACTGTACCCGATACATGTTTTAACACTTGCGTCGATATGTCATCATATCCGGTGCTAGCTGTGTTTTTTAAACTCATAATTATCTTATGGATATCTTGTGGTATCGTGGGTTTCATAAACAAAGAGTTAGGGTTTGAGGTAATATGGGTGTATTTTGTATTTGTATCTGTAGAATTACTAGGTAAGTGGTCAATAAAATGGTTATTAAACAAAGTGGCCACTTGAGTAGGATCTTTAACCAATTTACCATTAATTTTAAGGTGTATACTCTCATTAGGCACATTGTTCCTGGGACCGTTTATAATTTTCCACATAGCCTTACTTTTATTTGTGGCTTGTTTTATGTAGTTGTCATTTTGGGATTTTTGTGTAAGTTTTACTATCTTATTTAGTCTAAGCGATAACAATTTAAAATTGGATTTATTTTGTGGTGTTCTATTTTTTCTATATGTCCAGAGTAATAATCTTTTGTTTCTACAACATTTTTTTATTCCTGTTGTAATCCACTTAGGTCGTTGCTGTGGAGTAATTTTTATTTTGCATTTAGGGAAACACAAGTCATAAAAAAGTTTAAACATGTCATGAAAATCATTAAAAGCAATATTTGGATCATTTTGGTTCAGAATGTCAGAAAAAGAAATAGATTCGAGGCATTCTTTGAATTTGTCCATATTTTCACGGGTGTAGCGGCGCTTTATAATGGTCCAATGTTTTATGTGAAAAGTTGGTTTTACTGGGCAGATTAGTAACTGAGCTAAATGGTCAGAAACAGCAAGTTCCAAAAGGCGAGCCTTACACTTTTTTATATTGCATAAAATATTATCTAAACAGGTTCCACTCGCTAATCTAGTTGGTTCATCAATTGTAAAAGTTAGGTTGTAAGCCGTGGCCAATTGTTTAAAATCATCCACTCTACTGTTGTTTTTTAATAAATCAATATTAAAGTCGCCGCACAAAATTACTTTTTTTGTACCAAGACTTGTATTACTGAGTAGTGCGTTTAATTTTGAAAAGAAAGTATTATAACAAATAACTGAATTTCGAGGAGGTCGGTAAACACACAAAATTATTATTTTATGGTCGATCAGTTCTATTCCCGAGCATTCAATTACCCCATCAACACTATATTTTTGTAACCCTGGGAGTAATTTAAACTTGTGATAGTCCCGAACCAAAATGCAAGATCCACCATGTCTACTTTTCCTACAGTATGAGGACGCAAGATTGAAATTTGGGAGTTTCAATAACTTAATGTCACTTTTTACCATGTTGTGCTCCGTCACACATAACACATCCAAATGTGTGTTATTTTCTATAGCAAGTGTATCCAAGCTGGCAGCAATCAGATCCAACTTACTTAATAGACCGTCTACGTTCTGATGCATTATTTTGATGTCATTATTGTTTCCGTTTTGTAATATCTAACCGTTTCTTAGGTGTGCGCGTTTGTGCAAGTGTATTTTTATCTTGAGAATGTATTATGGTAGGAGATATGTCAATCTCCGGCAATCTAGAGCCCTTATTTGAACTAGTGCACCCTTTTTTTGAAATTGAGACTGGCAGTCGTTTACGTGTAACTATTGGACTATTTAATTCATTCTCTAAGTTTGTGGTACGAGTTCGTTTACGATTCTTAAATGGACTTTCTGCATAACCTACTTTTTTATACCTTTCTACTACTCTTTTCAGATGATCATTTTCATTTTGTAGACGATAGTTTTCTGTGCATAAGTTTTCGATTTCATTATTTGCCGATTGCAGATTAATTGATAGTTGTTCAATTTGTCTATTGAGTTCAATATACGTTTGACTTTCATCTAGGGTATTGTTTGGTAGGCTAAGTAGTGTACTCTCAAAAAGTGTTGATGTTGTTGATGAGAGGTTGTGGAAGGAGTGTGATTTGGTAATAGGGCGAAAAGTCACATTTTCAAAGTCCATTTTTAGTGAGCAGGTCAGTACGTGAATAGGTGGCTTTATTTCTAGGTTTGTATTTTTTCTGTAGTCACCTGTTGTCGTGCGTTCCCTGTTAATGTTATCTACTCGTCGTGAGTTCACTCAATCAATCAGCTGATAAAGTATTAATAATTAGTTTGCGTTTGTTCTGTGGTCTTACTTATACAATTGTTGCCAAAATAGAAAAGTAATTGGATCAAAGTGTTGTTAATGAATTCAAATTAAGCCACCGTAACGACATTTTCTTCATAAGAATGTTTGTGTATGTGCTTAATATGTTGAAATATCAACGTAATTCGAGTAGTTTATCTCATCTAGTCCAATACAATTCATTTATAACAAATATATATTATATTGCAGTCATTAGATCACCAAGTGAAAGTTTAAATAGTGTTATGTTAAGTGTTTGTGCAAGATATGCAACATGGTTAAATATCTGTGTGTATTTACTATCTCACCGGTGTCTGGATGTTGAAGATAATTTGGAGGTTAGAAATCTTGAGTTTTATCACTAATATGTTTAGAATCGTGGAGTCAAACACTTTTATTTTAATTGTTTTCACCGATCTTTGCAATAAACTTGTTTACAACGCTGGGGTTGCCAGTGTTTTTTACTAGGTAAGATTGTAAGCCATAGGCAGGTGAACTCACGGGTCACAGCTATTCCATAAAATAATTTAGTAACCCTAGATGACACGCACACATGCGTAAATGTGTTCGAACGACATATGCGTAGTTGTGTGAGTGTAGGTATGTCGACTTCACCGTTTGTTTGGAGTTTAGGCCGAGTGTCCGGGGTGTGCTATTACAGTGATGTCGGGTCGATTATAGTGTATTGTTCTATCTGTTAAAATGGCCCTATCAAAGTATATTTTGTAGCTCTGGTTTTCCAGCACAGGTTTAGGGTTATATTGATAATATGGTACTATCTTCGGTGGTATAAGGTGGTGTTTAATGGCTAACTTTTGGTGTACAATATGGGCTACTTGGTTATGTCTATGGGTGTAGTCTGTTTGTGCTAAAGCCGGGCAGGCACTAGTGATGTGTTGTATTGTCTCAGACGCACGGTGACATTTTCGACATTTATCGTTTTGGATGGTACGGTCTTTGATGATAAATTTCGCGTAATTTTTGGTGTTTATTACTTGATCCTGGATCGCGATCATGAAACCTTCGGTTTCTGGAAACAGAACACCCAGCTTAAGCCATTTGTTTGACGCTTCAGCGTCTACATGAGGTTGTTCTAAGTCATGTAGATGTCTCCCATGCAGTTCTTTTGAACGCCATTTTTCTATTTTTTCTTGTTTACGGATTTGTGGTGTTTTGTAGTGAATGTCTTTATTGATAAGGTTCAGTGGTGTGTAGTTATTATCTAATTCTACGATTGCAGAGTGTAAATTACTGGTAGTTTTTGAGAAGAAAAATTCTCTCAAGTTACGCACCTGTCCTTCCCATAGCTCTGTTAGGTCTATTAGTCCTCTACCTCCTTCATGCCTTTTCACTGAAATACGTTCTATTGCAGATTTGGGGTGTAGATAGTTGTGTTTAGTCAATATGGTCCTAGTGAGAATCTCTAATCGGTATATATCAGTACGGGTCCATTTGACAACTCCGAAAGAGTATGTCAAAACAGGTATTGCATAGGTGTTAATGGCAGTAAATAAATTTTTCGAATAAAGTTGTTTTTTACAAATTACGTTTAATCTTCTAGAGTATTCTGTTGTTAGATCTTTTTTTATTTGGATGTGATTTATGTTACTTGATTGATGGATCCCCAGGTATTTGTATGTTTCTGTAGGGTCCATATTGGCAAATGTGTTGGGGCCCCTCTCAAAAGGGTTTTCGTTACTACTGTTATTGGCAGGTTTGCCTTTGTGTACATGAAGTATTCTGCATTTATCTATGCCGAAAGTCATGTTTATGTCCATGCTATATTTTGAAGTGATACTTATCAATTCTTGTAAGTCTTTATCTGATTTTGCGAAGAGCTTAATGTCATCCATATACAACAAGTGCGTAATGGAAGTGTTTGTGTTCAGTTTGTATCCATTGGAGGTACAGGTTTTGTTCAGAAGGTTGGAGAGTGGGTTTAAACTAAGACAAAACCATATTGGGCTGAAAGAGTCTCCTTGAAAAATACCATTTTCGATAGGGATTTCGTCAGTTCTTATGGTATCAGTTCCATTTGATAAGTGTAGCGTGGTTCTCCAGTCAGCCATGGCATTTTTCAAGAAGTTTATGACTTGAGGATTAATTTTGTAAATGTCAAGAATTTTAATTAACCAAGAATGTGGGACACTATCAAATGCTTTTTTGTAATCTATGTAGGCAATGTGTAAGTTTCTTTTGTGTGTATTTGCGTGCTTTAAAATGGTGGAATCTATTATGAGTTGTTCTTTGCAACCTTTATGATTTTGCCGGCATCCTTTTTGCTCTTCACATAATAGATTGTTGTCTTGGAGGTGTTTATTGATTTTACGTGTAATGCATGATGTAATGAGTTTGTAAATTGTAGGAAGACATGTGATAGGTCGGTATTGCGAAGGGTCAGTAGTATCGTTACTTTTGGGTAACATATATGTAATACCTTTCGTAATGAATTTGGGTAATTCTTGGTCTCCTTTAATAAGGTCTGTTATATTTTTTGCTAAAATGTCATGAATAACGAAAAATTTTTTGAGCCAAAAATTGTGAATATGATCTATACCTGAAGCTTTCCAATTTTTTAACCCTTTAGTAATTGATTCTACATCTTCCTTAGTTACCTGTGAGAACTCCATTGTATCTGTGGCTTCAAGTCTATTTTCTTCGTCTCTTAACCAATCAGCTTGGTCGTTGTGATCTCTATGTTTTTTCCACAAGTCAGTCCAGTAATCTTTAAGGTCAGTTTCATTTGGTAGTTCTTTTCTTTTATTATTATCTATTTGGTCTGTTCTTAGCGATCTGTAGAAACCTTTTTCGTTAGTAGTAAACTGTTTGTTATCGACTTTTCTTTTCAAAGCTTTAGTATATCTTGACAATCGTTTTGATTTTAGGGTTAATTTTTGTTTTAGTGTATCTAAAAACTCTTCTGGCCTAGTATTGTTTTTTTCATGCGTTGTGTGTATTTTGGTTTTATTGAAAATTTTTTGAACTTCTCGGATTACTTTTGTAGATCTATTATTATTTATATATTGCGTTAATCGGCCAATATCTGCTCTTAAGTTTTTTATATCCGATTCGATCCTTATTTGCCAAGCGGGTTTACATGTTTTTTTACTTTTTTGTGGAGTAATTGTGTTTTCTTCTGTTATTATTTTGTATCCTAGTTTTTCTGAGATAACTAAAGCACTACAATAGATGAGAGTGTGAATAGTGTTAATGTCCGAGTCTATACTGAAAAATTTACCTAGAATATGTTTGTTGAAGCTATCCAACAACTGGTACAGCTTTTTGTTTTCTTTTAATTTTGGTAGTCTAGGGCGAATGGATCGATGGCGATCTGGCCTAGTATTGTTTTTTTCATGCGTTGTGTGTATTTTGGTTTTATTGAAAATTTTTTGAACTTCTCGGATTACTTTTGTAGATCTATTATTATTTATATATTGCGTTAATCGGCCAATATCTGCTCTTAAGTTTTTTATATCCGATTCGATCCTTATTTGCCAAGCGGGTTTACATGTTTTTTTACTTTTTTGTGGAGTAATTGTGTTTTCTTCTGTTATTATTTTGTATCCTAGTTTTTCTGAGATAACTAAAGCACTACAATAGATGAGAGTGTGAATAGTGTTAATGTCCGAGTCTATACTGAAAAATTTACCTAGAATATGTTTGTTGAAGCTATCCAACAACTGGTACAGCTTTTTGTTTTCTTTTAATTTTGGTAGTCTAGGGCGAACCGTTGGGTCCAAACCTGTATATTTAGTGAGTGCTGTTTGAACTAGATCAATAAGATCTTGTGATGCCACATTTGTTTGAGTTAATTGAGAGTTTTGATCCTGTTCTTTTTGCTGAGTGATGGATGTGATACTTGGTAAAGGGCTTGTTTGGGTTGAGTTGTGCTGCCGCATAGTAGATTCGTTAGCTGGTTGTGTGATTAAAGTTTGTAGTATATGTTGTGTAAGGAGAGACTCTTGGTTAGTGTTTACTTCATAGCTTGAGCCGGCAGTTGTGTGGTTATCTGGGCTTAATGCAAGCCCGGAATTGTTCTCCAATGCTTCGTTGGCTAGTTGTTTTGATACCTCGAGTTTTAAATCATTGATAGTTTTTTCAGAGAGTAATTTATTTCTAATTATTACTCGTCTTTGGTCGGCAATTCTCTGTGCCGAGACTTTTAAATCCGGATATTTAATAGTGAATTTATCGTGAAGTTTCTTACAGTACATGGTTCGATCTGTTTCGAGATTAGTAATGTGAAAATATGTCCGCATGATAAATAGGTTTATTTCATCGCTCCATTTCATGCGAACTCTGGGTTTACCGGCTTTGGTGGTCGCAGGTTGTGTGGCAAGTGCCTCCTGCGAAACATCCTCAGCTGGTGTATTGGATCTACTGTAGCTACTCCTACTATTCTCATCGTCTTCTGACTCGGCTGTAGTCCTTGAGGACATTCCCCTACCCCCCGCGTCCCCGACTCCCGCCCAGCCGCCCAGCCGGGAGTCACTGGCTAGCATGCTGTCACGCCTGTGGCCAGCTACAGACGTGCCCCGGCGATCGCCCCCGGACAGCGGCCCTATACGTACTTTTTTACTTCGTGTCTCCATATTGATGGGTTACCCTGACCTTGTTAGCCGCATAAGTTTCAATAGTATGCGTGTCCGCCCCCCACGTGATCTGGTGTTCGATCTGGACGTAAGGTGGGATTTTGGGGGGCTTATTATTATTATTATTATTATTATTATTTATTTGTTTATATTTTTTATTCTCTCGTTGAACGAGGTATCAATATTATTCACGGGCTTGCGGCCAAGCGAAAAATAGAGTAAACTTTATTGGTTGAGTGACAAAAATTTCCGAACAATACGGCAGGTGTTTAGTATGGTTGCTTTTTGTAATAGGATGAATATATTCCGGTGTATATGCAATGACTCTAAACTAGTAAAAAGTGTATGAGGTATTACGCCTGTAGTGGAGAGAATAATTGGAACAGTTCTAACTGTGTCCACTTTCCACTGTGTTTTGAGTTCTATTGCTAGATCCGTATATTTAGTAATCTTTTCAGTATACGTAGTAGAAATGTTGTGTGTGTTTGGAATGGCTATGTCGATAAGGTAAACTATTTTATTTATTTTGTCATGTAGGGTGATATCAGGCCGATTGAAATGTATTGTCTTATCTGTAATTATTGTTCTATCCCAGTAAAGTTTGTAGTCTGTAGAGTCGTGTACTATTTCAGGGTTATATTTATAATACGGTATCTTTTCTTGTACGAATTTGTATTTAATTGCCAGGTATTGGTGTATTATGGCAGCAACTTGGTCATGGCGGTGTTTGTAGTCTGTTTGCGTTATGGTTCTACAAGCTCCGGTAATATGTTGAATTGTTTCAGAGTTACTGTGACAGTGTCGGCATAAATCAGTTGGTTGAGTATGATCACGAATAATGTATTTCCTATAGTTACGTGTGTCTATTATTTGATCTTGTATGGCTAACATAAATCCCTCCGTTTCTGGGAAAAGTTCACCGGACTTTAACCACATGTTCGACGCTATTTTGTCGACATTTGGGTCTAGCAAATCACGGCGATGCCTTCCATGGAGCGATTTCTGTAGCCAGGTGGAAAGTTTTTGTGAATCTTGGGTTATAGTCTCATTGGCTTGAACACTGGTGCTATTTAAATTTAACGGCGTGAACTTCAAGTCAGCCTTAGCCGATGCTTCATGAAGTTTAGAGGTGTGTGATTTATTGAGAAAGTAATTACGGAGTGATGTTATCTGTTTATTGTGCAAATTTTGAATATCGATAATAGCCCTTCCTCCTTCTATTTTTGGTAGTGTCAACCTTTCCGTGCATGCTCGTGGGTGGTGTTTTCGATATTTGGTTAAATGAGTATTTATGATTCGTTGCAGTTTTATGAGATTTGATTTCGACCAATGTATGATACCGAATGAGTAGGTAAGTATGGGTATGGCAAAAGTATTAATGGCCTTCGCTGTATTTTTAGCGTTAAGGTAAGTGTTTAGAATTTTGTGTAGTCGAGCTTTAAACTTTGTTTCTATGGCAGATTTTGTTTGTTTCTGATGTATTTGTCTACTTTGTTGGTAACCAAGATATTTGTATCCGGTATCTATATCAACAGGTTCTATTTCTTCATCTGTGTCGAGATGGTAAGAATTACTCTCTATTTTTCCTTTATTTACTGACAGTATTTTACACTTATCTATGCCAAACTGCATACATATATCTGAGGAAAATGACTGTGTGATGTCTGCAAGATGTTCTATTTCTTCTCTATTGCTTCCATAGAGTTTGATGTCATCCATGTACATCAAGTGTGACAAAGTGTAGTGTGTGCTTCCTTGTGTTGGATTGTGTTTGATTTTAAAACCGTTGTTACTGCTATTTAAGAGGTTAGACAAAGGGTTTAAAGCAAGACAAAACCAAAGCGGGCTGAATGAGTCTCCCTGAAAAATACCCCTACGGATAGGTATAGGTTCAGTTTCCAGAGAGGTTCCACCGACTTTGAGTTTGATTGTTGTGTTCCATTTATTCATGGTGCTTTTTAGAAATTTAATAACTGTAGGATGTATCTTATAATGACTAAGGATATATAAGAGCCAGGTGTGAGGCACAGAGTCAAAGGCTTTTTTATAATCTATATACATTGTGTATATGTTTCGCTTTTTGACAAATGCCTGTTTAGATGCTATTGTGTCAATTACTAGTTGTTCTTTACAACCTTGGCTATATCTTCTACATCCCTTTTGTTGTTCAGCTAATATATTGTGCGTGTCGGTGTGTTGGTAAATGAGTTCATTAATACATGAGGTTATTATTTTGTATATATTCTGTAGGCAAGTGATAGGTCTATATTTAGCTGGATTTGCAGTATCTGTTTTGTCTTTCGGTAGCATATAGGTAGTACCTAGGCTAATATAGTCAGGCATAGAGTCCGGAGATTTTATAAATTTGTTTATGTGGCTTAATAAGATTGGGTGTATGTAAGTGAACTTTTTATACCAGAAATTATGGATATTATCGGAACCGGTAGCTTTCCAGTTGTGTAGTTTGCAAATTACTTGTTTAAATATGTCTAGATTCACTTCTTCAAATTCCATTTCCGGTATGTCTTGTAATGTCTGCTTGTCGTTTTCAATCCACTCGGCTTCTGTGTGTTCTACTGGCACGGACCAAATATTAGACCAGAAATCTTTTAAAACTGTAGGTTCGGGAGTCTCTAAGATATTTGTATTATTCTGGTTTTCTTTGAGAGATCTGTAAAACAATTTTTCATTATTGTTGAATGTTGCATTTTGAGACTTTCTTTTAGTGGTCAGTTTGTAACGGCGAAGTCTGCTCACAAGAGCACTTAGTTTTTGTTTTAGGGTATCCAAAAATTGCGATAGTGTAGAGTTGTCCTCTTCGTGTTGTGAATGTATTTTGTATCGTGTCTTAATGTTTTCTACTATTCTTTTTAATCGGCCACTTTGATTACCTTTAATATATTCCGTAAGTCTGGCAATATTGGCCCTAAGCTCTAGAATTCGCCTCTCTAGTCTTTGTTGCCAAACCGGAATTTTATCCCATGAGTTTGGATTCATAGGTTGTGTGTCTGTTGTCTTATTAGTGTCTACTGAACTGCTATTTTTAATCTTACTACCATTTTGAACCACAGCCGTGTAGGCAGCGCAATATATAGCAGTTTGTGTTTCTGTAAAACTCGATAGTGGTGTGATGTGTTTCGGTAATATGTTATTGTTTATGTAATTAACTATTGCTGCAAATTTTTTAGATGTTTTTTGTTTTGGCAAACAAGGCCTCAAAATGGGGTCAGAATTTTTAAAAGTCTCTAGAGCTTGCAAGTAGGAATTTTCTAAAGTGTGATTGTCTTCCACTGATTGTGTTTGAATTTGAGTTAGCTCTGTTGTTGCTAAACATTGAGATTGAGTCTCTGCAGTAAGGTTGAAGTCAATATTTAATGCGAGTTCGTTTTGTTCTGTATCTAGTAAATTAGAATGTTTAGTAAGAGTTAGTGACGTTGATGTGTCCTGTACTGTATAAGTTTGAGTCACTGTGTCAGAATCGCGATTAATATTGATACTATCAGCTGTTTGAGATAGTGAATTTTGTGGTGCAATGTTTAATTCTGTGGAAACCTCATCTCGTAATTGTTGTAACCGTTCTTCTGTGATAAGTTTATTATTTACTATTACGCGACGTTGATCTGAGATTCTTTGTTCCGAGATGTGGGACATCTGAGGATACTCATCAATAAATGCGCGGTGTAGTGGTTGTCTATAGCCTGTTCTGTTTGTGTTTAGTTGAGTTATCTTGTAGTAAGCACGCATTATTGTTTCATTCATTGCGTTTGACCACCTCATTCTTTGGCCTATACTCGTAGTCCCTATATCCTGTGTTGATATGAGGTTGGGTGAGTTTGTGGTAGAGTGTAAAATGGCTTGAACTTCTATTTTTAACTTATCTATGGTGTCAGCGGAAAGAAGTTTTTTGTTTACAATAGCTCTTCTTTGGTCACCGATTCGTTGTCGACTAACCTCCATTTCTGGGTATTGTTCGGAAAATAGTTTATGTAGTTCTCCAAGGTAAGATGTAGTGTCTGTTTCAAGTCTGGTTAAAATGTAAAATTTGCGCATAATGAATGAATTCATTTCTTCTGTCCATCTCTTGCGCTTACGGGTTCCGTCTGTAGCGGGTGCAGTATTGTCGGCGCATGCCTCCTGCACAACATCCACAGCCGGTGTCGAAGGCATAAAATCGGAGTCCGTTATGCTTGCGTTGGTCGTTTGACAGTTAATCGATCCCGCCCGGAGATTCACCTCGCCCCTGGCCACAGTGGGTTCTGGCCTACTGTCATTGGCTTCCCCCCTGGAGCCGCCGGGCACTTGGGGACAATGTTTTTTGTTTCTTCTCATGTTTAGATTGAACACGATAGTTAACTCATGACGCTGGTTCAGGACGTCCATAAGTATGCGATAGGCTAACTCACTAAGCCCGTAAGTGCCGCCGTTGGGTTAACAAAAACACCTCTTCCGCCGCCATCTTGAAACCAGCGCCCCGCATTGACGCTGATTGTTCCACTCAGGCCTCACCAAGCTTTTGTTGCTAAGAGCCCTGAAGTGTCTTCATGCATTTACTTTTCATCCGCCTTCTGTATCTCCTCCCCTATCTCTTATCTTCCCAATTACTTAAAAGTCCTTTTTCTTACTTAACTTCTTACTCTTACTTACTATTGTAATATATCCCGTTTCTTACCTACTTACTTGACTGCTTTCTCTTCCTCACTCATGTTATAGGTACATCCCGTTTCTTACCTACTTACTTAGCTGGTTTCTCTTCCTCACTCTTGTTATATATCCCGTTTCTTACCTACTTACTTGACTGCTTTCTCTTCCTCACTCGTGTTATACATCCCGATTCTTACCTACTTACTTTACTGTTTTCTCTTCCTCACTCTTATTACCCATCCCGTTTTTTACCTACTTACTTACTTACACATTCCAGGGCCACGTTAGCCGCACCAGTAAATTATCAATTGCGTTGTCCGCCCCCCACGTGATCTGGTGGTCGATCAGGACGTGTGGTTGGTTTTTAGGGGGCTTATTATTATTATTACAGTTCGAAATTACAAAATTGCTAGAACAAACATTTATTCGCTTTGTGTCAAGTGCCTAAATACAGAGATTAATGATTTTTTCTTCAACGGTTGGAAACTTCTATGTTGACATTCACCCCCCATTTCAACCCCAATTTCACCCTCGTACAGTTCGAAATTACAAAATTGACAGAACAAACGTTTAATTGCTTCGTGTCAAATGTCTAGATACAACATTTGATAACTTTGAAAATCACGAATTTTCATACAACCGTTCATCCCTTGTTTCACCCTCTTAGGGGTTGAATTTCGCAAAATCCCGTCTTAGCGAGCGCCTACATTCCAAAAGGGACCTCCATGCAAAATTTCAGATTCCTAGCATTGGTAGTTTCTGAGATTCCTTGATGAGTGACCTTTCGCTTTTATATATATAGATATTATATATTATATAGATATAGATAGATAGTACTCGGGGATCACGTACATATCCACGGTGAAAGAATTTTTGAAATCGGCCCAGGAGTTGCTGAGATAGCGCGTTCAAACAAAAACCTTTACAGCTTTGTAATATTAGTATAGATTCACAAATGTAGAATATAAACTATGTCAAAATAAATAATATGTCAATTCTTACCTAAAAACTGTTCCCCAAATAGCCCACCCCGAACCGTTCCCGGCGCAAAGGCTGCGTTCCCGCGTTGAATGGCAATGGCCAACCTTTGGTCCAGGAACGCGCCGGAGCGGGAGTCGCCCGTATTCTCCCTGAGCCTGCGCCCCAACTCTGGAATGAATCCTTTAGCTTCTGCTCCCCAATAACCCATGGTCTCCGCGGCGACAGGAACAAATTCGTACAGAGACATTAATGCGCTATACTTCTCCTTTGTCCCAGATGACATGGATGCGGAGGAGCAGTACGAGGAGTGGGGAGCGAATGAGCAGCAGCGGCAGCTGCTGGACAACACGGAGCGGCTCGAGCGCGTCGGGAACAGCCTCACCGACGGGTGCGTGCGATATCCTACTAGTCATATAAATACCAAAGTTTCGATCTTTGTTACTCAATTGCGTCGTTTAAACGGATCAGGTTGAAATTTGGTATATGTAAATATGTATACTTAAATCATACTCGAGAATGCCACTTATTCTATTTTTTATCGTTGTATAAATGTGTAAATAATAGGTTGTGGAAAAAGTTTCGTTGTATTTTTTAAGAAATATCAACAAACATTTTTTAATATAGTTTGTGTACATTAAAGTAAATTATGTAGGTACCATTTTGTTCAATAACTTTTTGCCATCTTGTAGGTATGAACATGATCCCATTGCTATAGAAATTTTCGGGCTTCTGATCAAAATACTGCGACAAGTGGTTTTGGCAACCCTCTCGTGATGTTAACCTGACTACCTAAAGAATTCTGAAGAGACCAAAACGAGTAGAAATCTTAAGGTGCAAGGTCAGGTCTATACGGCGGATGCATTAACACTTCCCAGCCAAACTCACTTAATATTTGCTGAATGGCTAAAGATGTGTGAGGTCTAGCGTTATCATGATGAAAAACCACACCCCTTCTGTTGATTAATTCCGGCCGGAAATTTGGAAAAGGCTGGTCTAAAACATAGGCAACGAAGTTCCGTACCCTGGAACTTCGTCGACCCACTGTATTCTCGCGTTGGAATAGTGAGTGAGTAATAGAGGTTGTACCAGCATCTCGTTAACATCGTCGTGTGTGTTCCTCGGCAGCTACCGCGTGCTCCTGGAGACAGAACAGACGGGCGCCGGGGTGCTCCGCGAGCTAGGGGCGCAGCGCGAGACCCTGCAGCGGACGAGGGGCAGGGTAAGTTCAAACAAAATTAACAACTCCACACAACTAATATTTGCATCCCGTAAGATTGATTGTGGAGTTCTTAATGTAAACATTTAAGATCTTTGTAAATGGAAGTTCCCTGTCTGAATAGAAACACAATAGTGCCGGGTGGGAATCTCGTTTATTGAACAATTTTGATTGAAATATACAGAAACTAGCAAGTCAAGTCAAGTTATTTTATTTTGAAGTGAAAACTTTTTTGGCGCACCTAGACAATTTTTTCGTGGGGTGCGAGTTGAATTCTAGCGTCACGCTCGCTTATGATAAGAAATCTTCGGGTAAACTCCGTGGCTATTGGCCATCTAGAAATGCGTCAGCCAATGGGAAATGCTGAAAGGGTGTGGCCTGGCCATCTAGAAATGCGTAAGCCAATGGGAAATGCTGACGCATTTCTAGATGGCCATACCATGATAGCCAGGCCACGCCCGTCTAGTTTCCAAAGTAAGCTATCAAATTCTGAGTTATAAGTTTTCACTTCTATCGGCAGTTCCTATGAATGCCAATTTTTTATTGATGGGTAATTTCAGTTGCGCGAGGCAGACGCGGACCTGCACCGCTCGTCTCGCCTGATGAGCAGCATGGTGTCGCGCGCGCTGCAGGACAAGTTCGCGCTCACGGCCGTGCTCGGAGCGCTGGCGCTGCTGCTCTGCATCGGGGTCTACTTCTACGTCACCTAGCGACCTCACGACCTCACGCACACTTCCATTCTATGTAAAACTACTTCACTTTTTGTAGTGTACTTACAGCCCGTCCCGTTTGGTTGAATTTGAATTGTCCATAAATCCGTTCGGTTCTTTTTGGGATTTGGATTATCTGTAATTCCGTTCCTTTTGACATTTTAACTATCCATAAAGGTGGGCCCGCACTGGGCGACGCGACGCGACGCGACGCGCCGCGGCCAAATCGTCACAGATCACAATATAGACTCCGCGCCACCACTCGTGACCGTTGGCGAAAGGAGCCACTGTCGTATTCCACAATGACAGATGAAACCTATGATAATATAGTGGCTTAGTTCAATAATGTCGCCAAAGTACTTCAGTGATGGCACGGAGTCTACTACTAGCACAGATAAGTAAATCTAGAAGCTGCCGTCATTTTCGAGATATTATTAAATGTCAGTGTCAGTGAATCAGTGACAAACATTACTGTTACGAACTGTGTTGCCAAACGATACGAGTTAATACGATTTAAATCGTATTTATAAGATCTTTTTGGCTCATGTACGATTGCAAAGTCGAAATCGTACGCAAAATATAGGTACGATCTTTTGAATGAAATCTTACGAAATTAACAATCACCATAAGTTATTTTTTGAAGTGAAATCTTCTTCAGGCGCGCCTCGACAAGTTTTTCGTGGGGGGTAAATTGATTTCTAACGTTACGCTCGGGTATGATAAGAAATCTTCGGGTAAACTCGGGACCTTGGCGATTGGGCATCTAGAAATGCGTCAGCCAATGGGAAATGCTGACGCATTTCTAGACGCAATGCCAAGATGGCGAGGCAACGCCCTCCAGTTACATCTGTGTAGTTTCCAAGGTAAGCTAGCAAATTCTGAGTTATAAGTTTTCACTTCTATCGGCAGTTCCTATGACTGCCATTTTTTTTTAGTGTGTAAAGTAAAACAAGATGGTCGAACAACAAAAGAGTTAATCGAACTGAACTTCTTAAGTGTAGATTGCTTTATGAATGCATACCGGAATATCTCTACGTAGTTCCTTTATAAATATATAGCGTTTTAATGTTAACACAGTCGAGATATAGTTAAATTGTGGTATTATCTTGTCAATTTGGCTATGCAACCACTTGAAGTTGTTTTTGATCAAGTTTCGGAATAAACCTAACAGTTTTCTAATCTGAAAAAGTTTGATATAACTATATCTTAATGCCATAATGTTTCATCCTATATACAGTGAGGCATATGTATAATGCGACAGGATGAGCAGAACATGGATGGTAAGCCATAACAACCTAGCGTCACGCAGCGTTTGAACATGATTTGGACTCTTTAAGTCTAAATCATTACAGACCTTACACTGCAAAGCGCTCAACACCCATAGATAGTTTAGTAGTGGTAGGACTGTTTGGAGAGTCCCCCTGGGGAACTACCATCTTTGCTAGTTATTCTACGGCCAAGCAGTAATTTGCAACAATCACTGTGTTCCGTTTCGAAGGTCACAAAATGTCAAAGCCCACTTGGCCAGTTTTGTTAAATTTTTTATATGGCAGCATAGAAGAATGAGTGAACGTAAAATTACTTATCTGTGCTAGTAGTATATTGTGATCTGTGACTATTTGGCCGCGGCGCGTCGCGTCGCCCAGTGCGGGCGCACCTTAATTCTGTTCCGTTTGACAGTTGAATTATCCATAATTCCGTTCCGTTCCTTGTGACTTTTGAATTAACCATAATTCCGTTCCGTTCCTTTTGATATTTGAATTATCCAAAATAATTCCGTTGCGTTTGTCCCTTCAAATTTCCAAACATCAAAAAAATGTCAAATAGATTTTTTTATGGAACTGATCGGTTGAATGTGGCCATCATTATGTGTTATTTGTGGTTGTTTTATATAATTACTTTCTGAAAAACTAAATAATGAAACTCACTCTCGAGTAGTTTTAAGGAATTTTGTGAAACCAAATAATATGAGTGGGCCAACTAAGGCCCGAAAATGCGTGACGCGGTCGCCCACCGCGGTTCCATACAGCACTGACACATGAGTGCACACGCTTCGAGTCGTTTTTGTATGAAACTGCGCGAACATCACAGATAATATATAATTAAGAGTAGGGATAAAAGTTTCGTTCGGTCCCACAGACTAAAACGCGAGCACACAACCTGATTCTTAAACAGTGCAAGTAACATCGTTTAAGTCGCAGTGGGATGAGGCTTTACTAGATTTATTTATAAATGTTTTGCTTAAAGCTCAGGAAGAATGGATGAGCTCAAATTAATAAAGTTTGTTGGCAACACAACTAAATAAAGACATCACGGCTGAAGAACTAGTATCCATGGCCAAGAGTAAATTATAAAAAAATCATAGATATCAATTCAAAAACATACAATTAAGCCACCTAAACCTAAACTAAAGCCTTAAAAAACCCAGCAGATGTTTTTGCACCAGGCCTCAAATAGTTTGCAGCCTTCAATATCTATAAATAGTAAATAAATATTGCTATTTGATAACAGATAATGTAAGGTTTTTACACGTTTGATATTTAACAATTATAAGCTGTAATCCATTAGGTGTAGAGTATAAATCAAATATCAAGCTTTTATTCTACGAAAAATCATGCTATGGAATTATAATGACAATTAACGAAAAAAAAGATTGTTTGAAAGATTAAAACGCTAAAGATAAGTGCTGTTAGGTCTATTTTTGTTTGAAGTAGAGGTATTGAGGATGTCATTAAAATCAAATGTTTTTATTTCAAATAAATCAGCCATAACTATTTTAGTGCAAACGATTTACACATTAAATTATTAGTATGCACACTAATGTGGTTATTACACATTTTAAATAAATACACGAGTAATTCACGTTTGATTTAGTCAGTCCAGTCCGACTCGAGTTTCGATCGCGTCCGGCGATCTATTTCAAGGAGAATGTTCGCTGCTCGTTTAGCACTGAGTTTTGATAGATAGATAGATAGATAGAAACACTTTATTGCAACACAAAGAAATTAAAATATTACACAGAAATAACTTATTAACTAGTGTTACAAGTGGCGGCCTTATTGCTGAGAGCAATCTCTTCCAGGCAACCAGCAGTTTTGCTTGAGTTTTGATTGAGTTTAGACTGACTATATCAAACGTGAGTTACCCGTGTATTTAATTTAAAATTAAATTATGTTTATTTTACATTGTTTATACAAAGCGGCTGGAATTTCTTATAATACCTAATTTCTGATCACGTTCGTCACGAAATGCTTCAGTAGGATAGGGTCTTGCGCTTTCTTCACTAGCCCAAAGTTGCTTAGGCAAAAGAGGCCATCTGAGTTATTAGAGGGACTTATGAGTAGCCGCCATAAGTCCCTATAATAAAAGACTCCTGGAAGGAAGCCCCTAGCTCTTCGACTACTATTATCAGCATAGCAAGATATTGCAAACAATTTTCAACAAATCAACTCTGCCAGGTAAAAAAGACACCTTACCTGTAGCGAAATGAAACCTTTCAAGTAGAAATTGTTCGATGATTTAGATTTACACATATTTTTACTTGGCGTTATTGTTTTATAGATGTCATAAGTCGTTATATCATATCATACATACACATAGCGTTTTATCATATAATACATATTATATGTACTGGAGTTGAATCGGTACTGCATTGTAACATATTGTCGACCAAAATCTTCAATAAATGTAGGTAAATATGTATGTCTAAAATTGTAAAAACTATCAAATTATATTCTAATGCCGTCAGATTACAAACCTAACCTACCGAAGGATTATAATCTCACGGGTTAGATTATAATCTGACGGTATTGATAATTTTACTACGTGTCACACTATTTTAAAATACTGTTTTAACCCTTTTCTGAACTCTAATTGAGCCATATATGTATTTTAGAGGTATGTCTAGTGAATAGCTAATCTAGCTACCTTCCAGTGAGAGACCTATAGAAATCGGTACATCCCTTTCTTAGTGTGCGAGCCGTCACAGTACAAACTCAGTGCAAACGACTGGTAGATAAACATTTCAAAACTGCTTAGGATGTTCAAGTTAAATCTCAAACAATTTTTTATTGTACTTCAATAGATACTTGTATTTTATTTGTGTGGATTTATAACTGTGGCTGTTACTCATATTTAGGCCGTAGTAGTACTTTTTGACATTCCGGAAGTTTCAGTGATTAAAGAAATTATGCTTATTTCTACTAGTAATAATATATGTGAGCCCATTATGAAGGCGTAACTTAGAACTGAGAATCCTAATTTTCATTGTCTTCAAACTGAACTTTATAAATATTAAACGTAAGACTTTTAAAAGTAAAATAGCTAGAGGAGTAAATTTTAAACGTGTGAGGTGTAAGTCAAATGTACTCGAAAGAAACGAGCAAATTAAGCAGCATAAGTGAGATTTTATATAATATCAGTATGGCTTTTAAGTTGTAGACCAGCGTTTCCCAAAGTGGGCGATAACGCCCCCATTTGGGCGCTGCAGGCACCGGAGTCCGTTGTGTACTACCTACTGGGCTCAGTTCTCAAGTTAACTCTTGCGGGTTATTGTAAAACTCTCGTTTAGAATTAATGTTTAATCTCCGCAAATATAGCTCACAATCAATAATTCATTTAATTTTAAGTTATAGTGGTTTTCAGTTTGTATGTGAAAAAATGGAGGCGCTAAAAAGTAATTTATCCTCAAAGCGAGCAGTAGCCATCATAAGTTTGGGAACCCCTGCTGTAAACATATCAATCATTCATTCAAATTAAATTCATTATCATAATTTGTTAAAAATTTATGGAAAAATGAATATCCTTTGCGACGATGCGGTCTACGATGAAGCGTGTTTACCTAGAAGAAACCGATAAACTCTCGATTTGAAGACACCAAGATTGTAACAATAAGGAAAACCCACTCACGCAACGTATTCCACAGCCTAGACGTTCTTATCACAAAAGTAGAGTCAAATCTCTGCGTTGGTGTCTTTGGAACATCAACCATGAAACGATGTCGCTTACTCGAGCTACGAGCATTCTGATAGAAAAAAGGGCAAGGTGGATCATGTAAATCAGTTGCACATTCTCCGACGTGTATCCGGTAAACACCGATAGACTAGCAATTTTTCGGCGATGTTCAAGACTTTGAAGTCTTTTTCGCACAAGAGTGTCGTTGCCTATGAGCCTTTTGGCACGTTTCTCGATCGATTCCAAGGCTTCCAGCTGATACTTAGCCGATCCATACCAAAGATGCAAACAGTACTCCATGTTGTTTAGGGTGACAAAGTATGTATATTGATTAATTATGTATACCACTATACCAGTATAATATACAAAACGTCGACCTCATATTGATATGGCATCCCACCAGGCGCATATCTTGCTCGCCATAGTTTAGGAATTTAGTTTTAAATTGAAACGTTACGCCTTCAAAATTGACATCATACTGTAAATTAACAAATTGACTGTACATACTGCATATTTTGTTTTACGTTTAATTTTAAGTACGAGATTTGTTACATATTTTTAAGTGTAGGTAGGGTTAAATGTTATGTGGATAAGTTATATTATTTATTGTCATTATTTATTGACATATTGACTGGAAACTATAATACAATTATTGCTTGAAATGCAAATGTCTTTGTTATTTTCAATCTCTGAGCTTTATTGTATTGCCATAATCATTTAAGTACCTACTGGGTTCGAGTCCCACCTAGGACAAATATTTGCATCATAAATGCATGTACTTATGATGCAAATATTTGTCCTAAGTAAGTATAATACATTATGCATGGCTATTTGTAATCCGTCTGCATCCTTTTATGGGGGTTTGTTAGTGGTAGGACTCTCGGCAGAGTCCGCCTGGGGAAGTACCACACCCTTGCCAGTTATTCTGCCACTAAGCAGTTATACGCAAACATTACTGTGTTCCGGTTTGAAGGGCAATGTTTCCAGAGAAATTACAGGCCTTAGAGATACAATATCTTAGATCTCTGGGTAACGAGTGGATTGCAGTGCTAGGTTATGATTTGGACTCTTCGTGTTCCAATAGCTGCGTGCCACTGTGCTGTTATGTAGCAGGCATGTTGCTTACCATCAGGCACATATCCTGCTCGTCTCGTCACTCTACACTATATAAAAAAGGGGATGTTAAGTACGAGGGTGGATCTAAATATTCGCGGCCTAGCCCATAAATACACAGATTACTGAAACAAAACGCCGATGGAACCTTCGTGGACGACACTGTGAGCCCGTAATTAGTTATGTGTGCCTAACAGCGCTCTTGAACGTTGTCAAATTACTTGTGACTCGTTGGGAATATATTTTTAGAGGCCTCAGTAGGTATAGACTACAGGCCCGTGAACAAAATTTACGTAGTAAATGAACCACCAGGAGACCTATGTAGATAGAAGAATAAAGATGATAGAAGGGTATAAAGTAGTAAGATTCAGCACTAAGCCGTCACTTTTAAGCTGTCCAACTGAGTACAGTCGAGGGGGGGGGGGGTTGCAAATGCTCACACATTGAGACTTGCAGAATATCAAAATGTGCTCCAAATTTCATAAACATACCTGAAACGGTTATTTCAGGGGTTCCCAACCAGTGGTCCGTGGAGCACCAGTGGCCAGTGGTCCCCAGAAACTAAAATATGGTCCCTAATGATTTTAAATTTGTGCAATGTTGGGGATTACGTTCCGGGCTGGCGGGTTTATTCCCGTTCGTCCCCACTGGGGACGAGTGGGAAAAAAAAGTTTCGTTCGTCCTCACTGGGGACGAATGGAAAAAAAAAGTTTCGTTGGTCCCCAGTGGTGACGATTGGAACTCATAAATATAGTGATTCAAATATTTATTGAAAAAAAAAGATTTATAATTTAATACGTATTTTAATTCGTATATTTTTTTACGTTTGTATTTCCTTAATGTTTGCTTAAATTATTGAACACTACCAGTGCCCCGCAGTTTTACCCGCGTAGTTCCCGTTCCTGTTATTTTCTCGGGATAAAAAGTATGTGTTTTTCCAGACTAATCTAACTGTATTACAAATTTCAGCCTGATCCGTTCATACGTTACGGCGTGATTGAGCAACAAACATCCATATTTTCAAACATAACATCCATACTTTGACATTTATAACATAAGTGGGATTACGATGAATGTTTATAATACACCACAATAAAGTATTAGAACTTAAGTCTTTTTAACTATAATGTTGTGATCATTGCTTTTTGACTCTCGGTCAATAGCGGAACGAATGGGAAATAAAAAGTTCCAATAGTTCCCAGTGGGGACGAACGAAACTTTTTCCCCACTCGTCCCCAGTGGGGACGACGGGGCGGGGACGACCGGGAATAAACCTACGCTATTGTAAAGTTAAGCCACAGTTACAGCTGGACGTCTACTCTAATTCAACGAAAACGTAATTTCGAAAAAAACTCGCGATTTTCCAACTCCGATTCTACTTCGATCCGTCGTTTTGTCTGTTTAAATGTTTTAAGCCTACTCTAATTAGGGTATGCTTAGAACACTTAAACGTCAAATAATGTTGTATCGGACGAAATAAAGTAGAACGAGAGTAGGAAAGTTGCGAGTTTTTTGACGAAATTTCGTTTTCGTAGAAACAGAGTAGACGTCCTGGTCTAGTCGTAGTCAGGAGAATGGCGACTGTCGATCCGGAGCAACTGGTTCGAATCCCACACGTGCACCACTGTCTTTTCGGAGTCACGTTCGTAATGCCGCTAAATTAAAATGAGTTGAAGTAAAACATAGTGAGAAAACCGGCATGTACCTGATGTACCCATAATCTTTCAAGGTCTTTTGTCATCAATCAACCCACACTGGACCAGTTGTGCCAATGTGCTGGATTATGGCCTTGATTGTCTTTGTGGGACTCTTCTCACAAAGTTCTGCCTCGAGTCCCACAAGTGTGAATATTTAGTGAGCTGCTTGTGTATTTACTATTTCTGACTGTAATCTAATCAAAACTTTGTCATAGAGCTGATCCGACGTGATTGAGCAACAGACACCCAAGCATCTAAACTTTAATTTTAGCATGGTACTTAATCATTCCAGTACAACATGTAACAATATCTCGATACCCCATCAAAAACATAAACGTGAAATGAGATCCAAGTTCAATAGTACGAGTATGATATTTGGCATGATTGTTGACTTCAACAACAAAAGAAGTAAATGGGTGCCAAGTTCAATGATCAGTCCTGCAATTGATTAAAACAATATAGATAATTTTGTAAGAACTTAAATTTATTATTTCCTTATAAATTAAAAATTAACATAACATATTAAAGCTTCAGGTTTTACTTGGCTAGTTTTCGCATACAAATTATTAGCAGTTTTCGTACATTCTAAAGCTGTTATTTTATTCTTCGTCAATTTGGCTTGCTGGTAGATAGTAGGTACCTACCCATCAAAAAGAAGGCTCTTAAATTACTGTTTTAGTATTTGCTTAAGAAACATTTGTGTATGATTACAAACGAGAATAAAATAACTAAACAACTAGGTACGTTGTCCCAAACACTAAAATTTTAATTTTTTATTTGTATTCGAAAATTAATTTAAACACCCAATTTTTATAAGCGATTTACAATAAATCGATTATTGTTACTTTAAAAATCAATTATTATACAATAAAAAATCGATTTTTTTAACATCCCTACAACCTAAGATAACCGGGCATGTACCCATAATAATCTTTCAAGGTCTTGTTTCATCAATCAACCCACACTGGACCAGTTGTCCCAATGTGCTGGATTATGGCCTTAACTGTCTCCTTGCGAGAGAAGGCCCCTAGTCCCAGCAGTGGGAACATTTAGTGGGCTGTTGATGATGATGATTTTCTATACTATGATTTTACTAGGCTGTGGTCCATCAATTTAAAGTTTTAAGTAAAGAAATTGGAGTTGAAATGTAAAGTACTATTATAAATTTACAATAATTAAACTTTAATCAGAATCACTTTCATCTGAACCAAATATATTTGTATGTTTGCTATACATAGGTTTCAATGGCATTTTTGTGAAGTTTTGAATTTGTTTTAAATCTTTTTTGCGTCGTTTTGGTGCATCAATCTCTTCATCATCATCATCATCTCTGTACAGCTGACTTGGTTTCTTATGGAAATTCAATTGGCTGTCGTGGATCGTCACACCCTTTGGATGAGGTAGTAATAATTTGTTTTCAACCTTTATGGGTGACACATATGGTGTTTGAGTAACATTTGGCATTTCGTTAGAGAGTAACATGGGCCACAAAAACAGTGCTGTAAATCTTTGCTTAAGAGTATCTATGGCTTGTTTTAGAACCATGTTTTGCCGTTGCATCACACTTAGATTGATGTCATCATCTGGTTTGGTACCATAATGCTTCATGAGCACTCTGCAGCCAGTTATTGTAGCATAATTTGGTGGTAAAACACAGGTCATCGGTTTGACCACTGATTGTGTGCCCCATATTTCTGGGAACTTATCCATTTCTATAGTTTCCACAGATTTTGTTTTTGAGTAAGATTTTACTTTCACAGTTGAGTCTTTTGGATGTGTTTCAAGTAAACCTGGGAATTCTGTTGCATATTTGCTATGTTTAAAAGCTTCTTTATCTAAAGCTGCATTGAAGAATAGAAGCAAGTTACGTAGATTTGTTAAATTATCTGGTAACAAGTCACCATGAGGAGTTACCACTTCTTCTTCGTCTAGGTCTTGCTGGCAGGGTTTTCCACCAGATTCTTCTGCTATGATCTCATTTACAAGTGCAGCTATAATGCCAGCTTCAATTTCGTCTTCTCTAGATTCTAATGTAATTTTGTTCTTTTTCTTAGTCTTTACTTCTGTTTCTAGTCTCTTGTTTAAATTGGCAATAGCCTCATTCAAGTTGACATCCGCAAGGCCGTGGATAAGTCGGCGCGCTCCGCGGCGTGGAGCGAGATCAATGTCGCAGGTCGGATGGGCCTTCATCCATTTCATCAATGTCGTATACCTAGTGCGTATATTAGTTCGATCCTTTCCTGGGAAATGCCTTGTAGTGCTTGCAAAGCAGACATTTGAGTCCTGATTAGCCATGAGTTGTAAAAGTTTTTTGTCTTCTTCCACAGTCCATGTTGTGGAGACACGGAACTTAGTTAATATTCGATAGCGAGTCTTGAGCTGTACAACAGATCGGCCTGGGAGAAACTGTGCTATTTTCTTAAAATTATTGCCATACTTTTCATAACAGTTTATTAAGACAACGTCTTCTTCTTCTAAAAACCTTCCCTTTCTTTGGTGCAGCATTCTCATATATTTGTTGTAGACTTGTGACTTGGTCCGACTGTCCACTGCAGATGCTACTTTACCCCAGGGTATGTAAGTGCCTTCTCTGAAATACTCAACCACCCTTTGTAGATACTCTATTTCTTCTGGACTCCATTTATGATTAGAAGGGTTGCTGTTCATATTAGTACGGTAATAGACGAAGCATTGATACCCTGTCCGGCCTGTTTTCAATTGTTTGGCAATAGAATCCCAGTCTTGCAAGTAGTTTGCTAATGCAATCTTCTGCAATTCTCTGTGCTCTGTTTTGGTCCAGCTGCTTTTGTTTATTGATGGATGGAAGAATAGCTTCCACAAAGCTCTATATTCTTGTGGAGTGTGCCTCTGATTCATGGTATCGGCTAATTGTTCCCAATCATACTCCTGCTCTATTGGCAATGCTATCTCTGCCAGGGTCTTCTTATTCAGCTGTTTGATTTCTCGTTCTAATTGGGCTATTTTCATTATATTTCTCTTGTCTTTACGAAGTCTAGCAATTTCAGATCTTAGTTCATTCTTTTTTATATTTCGTGATACTTCCAGGAGTGCATTCGCTAACTCATTTTTGTCATTTATCGTCCAACCAGGGACTGAAGTCACCTGAGAAAAGTCATACATTCCAGCTTTTCTCATCATAATAGTGTCCTCATTATCAGGAGGGCAAACGTTTGAAGAGTCTTTGAAGTAGGGTTTACCACATCTGAAATAGCTGTAATCTCCTTCATTTTGATTATGAGACTGCTTCAACAGGGCTGCTTCGTTATCTTTGAGCCTTTTACGTACTTCTGTGAGCATTCTCGTGAAAGTATCTTCAAGTTTCTTATATTTAGCTTCAGTTTCCCTGTTGAGAGCTATAGCCTGTTTATATAGAGCGATATCCTCGAGTTGCTCTCGAGTAAACACCGGGTCCTGATGCCTTCGTTTAGCCAGTGCCGATTCCACCCGGGCGTCATTAAGATATTCCGCCACAAGAATATCTGCATTATCGTCTGATTCACTGGTTTCACTATCAGTTATTTCTGCCGGCTCCATTGTTCAGAATTTGTTGAGAAGAGCGGTATACCAAGGAAACACACCGTTTCAAATATTACTATTTATATCGTTATTCAACTTTAAACGTATAAAATTTCGTCGCACGGGCGCTCTTCAAAATTTTCAAAAAACGTTGAACGAAATTCATAGGTAATGGGTAATCCATTAATTCAATAAGTTACAACCAAAGAGAATGTAAAGTTACAACTACAACCGACCAAGTAAATGGTTGCTGGTTGCACGGCACAGAGTGAGTAATCCTTAGTATCTTAGTAATCACTATACCTCATTCCAAATCTCTGTGAATAAAAGGTAAACAAATCGATGTCACTCAAAATATGACAGACCAGCATTTCTCAACCATTGTTTTACAAGATAGTTTGTAGTACCTTTCATTGCTTGCCCTTTTAAATTTTCGCCGCATAAAAAGGCTAAATATATATGTATGCATATCATAAACACCCAAATAAATGTTCCCACTGCTGCTGGGACTTGGAACAATCAACACATTGCCGCTGTAAAAAATCGTCAGGCACAAGAATCTGCAATTGCTGAACATTTGATTGATGCTAAAACTGGTCATTGGATCGAGATCCACGACCCGAAGGTTCTATCTACCGAATGTCATTACTACGCAAGAATGGTTCGGGAAGCATTGGAAAATAAAAAACATAGGTATATATTTCAACTACGACGCGATGACCACGATGTCAATAACCGAAAACTAACCAGTTTACGGTTATCGGCGTCGCGAAATCCTCTAATAAATAAATGTGTGCATAGCGCACTTAGTTTGGAGAAACCTGGTGATATGGTTAGTCTTGTGTGTAGTGTTAGTCACCGTGCAATTTTTGAAGCCCAAATGAGGGTAGATGGAGATTTCCTCTCATTTCATAATGAGAATATGGCGGGCATACGTACATTTATTTCCCCCACGTAAAAAAAGGAAAGGCAAAGCATTTGAGTTCGGAGAAGAATGTAACACTAGAAGAAAAGTAATTTAGATGTTTCCTTATGTGAAAACGTTCCTTTTATTTTTAACAATAATTAAATAAGACTGGCCTCGTGGCTTAGTTGGTAGTAGCTCTACCTGCGAAGCCGAGGGTCGTGGGTTCGATTCCCACCCAGTGCAAATATTTGTGTGATGAATTCAAATGTTTGCACTGTGTCTGGGTGTTTCTATGTATAATAAAAATGTATTTCAAACTATATAAGTATTATATCAGCTATCTGGCCGCCATCACACAAGCTTTGCTTAGTTTGGGGTCAGATGGTATTGTGTGTAAATTGTCCACCAGTATTTATTTATAAAAAAAATATCTCGTTCGAATTGTCCTCGTACTACCCAAAACTGATCATTACACTATGACGTAATATTCTGTAAACACATACAAAAGTTTCGATCAAAATAACACAAAATGTATGTCATTTTAGAGTGAAAACTATACATGCTTTTGATAGTAAACAGCGTAATGTGGAACACGTATTTAGAGGTTTGCGATTTTCTCTCAACTCGTTACGACACAAGAAACCTTTTTCTCGGAGTTCTTTAGTCATACTCTTACTCTTTTATTGATAACGAGTAGTTGCATGTCATATTCAAGGTATTCAAATATTACCAATACAAGTCAATAATTTAAAAAAAAGTAGACGTCAATTTAAAATCCCATTACAATAAAAATCAAATAATACATTATATTAAAATCAAATTACATTATAATTAAAAATTCTAAACTAATGACAAAAATAAATAGAGTAAAATTAATCCATACTGGAATATAATGGAAATGGGCATTTTCACAATATGGGCATGATGGGCAATATGGGTATGTTAGAAAAATAGGCGCGTACTTAATAAGAATAATTTGAAGAAAAGAAGTATAAATGTCTTGAATGCAACATTGAGAGTTTGAGAAACACAGATCAAATTGCTAGTACTTAAAATCATATTTCTATCATCCTACCATTACTTTATATAACTTTTAAAATAAGATAGTATAGAATTATTTGATCAATACAAATCTAAGTATATGGTATTTAAGATCGCAATAAAGTCGAATTCTATTTGTGAAAAATATTTTAAGGCTATTTCATAAAAATACTAAGATTAAACGATGTTTATGTTATGGTATCACCTTTGTTTTGGTTTGTTTTGGTTTTCTACACAGCTTATTGGAATGCACTATAAGGTGGGAACGCACTGGGCGACGCGACGCGACGCGACGCGCCGCGGCCAAACAGTCACAGATCACAATATACTACTAGCACAGATAAGTAATTTTACGTTCACTCATTCTTCTACGCTGCCATATAAAAAATTTAACAAAACTGGCCAAGTGGGCTTTGACATTTTGTGACCTTCGAAACGGAACACAGTGATTGTTGCAAATTACTGCTTGGCCGTAGAATAACTAGCAAAGATGGTAGTTCCCCAGGGGGACTCTCCAAACAGTCCTACCACTACTAAACTATCTATGGGTGTTGAGCGCTTTGCAGTGTTAGGTCTGTAATGATTTAGACTTAAAGAGTCCAAATCATGTTCAAACGCTGCGTGACGCTAGGTTGTTATGGCTTACCATCCATGTTCTGCTCATCCTGTCGCATTATACATATTCCTCACTTTATATAGGATGAAACATTATGGCATTAAGATATAGTTATATCAAACTTTTTCAGATTAGAAAACTGTTAGGTTTATTCCGAAACTTGATCAAAAACAACTTCAAGTGGTTGCATAGCCAAATTGACAAGATAATACCACAATTTAACTATATCTCGACTGTGTTAACATTAAAACGCTATATATTTATAAAGGAACTACGTAGAGATATTCCGGTATGCATTCATAAAGCAATCTACACTTAAAAAGTTCAGTTCGATTAACTCTTTTGTTGTTCGACCATCTTGTTTTACTTTACACACAAAAAAAAAATGGCAGTCATAGGAACTGCCGATAGAAGTGAAAACTTATAACTCAGAATTTGATAGCTTACCTTGGAAACTACACAGATGTAACTGGAGGGCGTTGCCTCGCCATCTTGGCATTGCGTCTAGAAATGCGTCAGCATTTCCTATTGGCTGACGCATTTCTAGATACCCAATCGCCAAGGTCCCCCCACGAAAAACTTGTCGAGGACCGCCTGAAGAAGTTTTCACTTCAAAAAATAATTTATAGTGATTGTTAATTTCGTAAGATTCCATTCAAAAGATCGTATATTTTGCGTTTCGACTTTGCAATCGTACATCGTACATGTATAGTATTTATGCCAGAAATACCGACTTGGGGCCCATAGCAAGTCTAAACATTATTATTTTGCTTTTATACCGATTTTAATATTTACCCCCTAATTGCAAACAAGTTACCGAAAAGAAATCACTTACGTAGGGTTCCCGGCGTCGTCCAAAGCCCAGTTTGGTCGAGAGGAATAAGGAACGGGGTCAGAAAAGGGAATATGTGGACACCAAACCAGACAGTAGTTCCGTAGACTTCCCGTTCCAGAACGATCCTGCGTTGTAGAAGCGGCCAATCCAGCAGCCACTTCACAATTAATAGTCCAGCACTAATCCAGTAGTCACACTTAACGTTAATAATGTATTCCCGCACAATATTACACTTTTATCCAGAAAAGCAAACCAGGTTAGAAACAAAAAACAAGGAGTGGCTCGAACGTACCGGCGAAACGAGACAACGTCACTTGACAGCCGGCTGTCAAAACATAGATCCGCTATATTTCGATGGCCGATATAATGTTGCCCGATTATACGGAACAAAACCCCCGACCAATTGAACTCCAGCTCAATTTTAGAAACCAGTATTTAGTAGTAGTATTTAGTAGTATCCGGACCCCAAATAAAACGAAATTCCCAACTTTGACCCGAAAGTGGAAATCAAACCAAAAAAAAACACTTTACCAAAAATAGTAATAAAATTAAATTAAATTTTAACCTTGAAAACACGTATATCTAATAAAGAGGCAAGCGAGCCAGAGAGGACACCGCGCGCTGAAGTCTGGAACCAGAAACCAGAATCTCCGCCACGCGGGGTGTGCCATCAGTACCAGATATCAATTTTAAAATACGTCCCCTACGCCAAAGTAGGGGGGCCAAATTTGCCTCCTTTAATAATACTAAGTCCCCTTCCCGAGGGGCCTCCGTCCTATCTGTCCATTTTACCCGTTGTTGCAACAGATGTAAGTACTCGGCCGACCAGCGCCTCCAGAAGTCTTGACTTATTTGCTGCAATAACTGAAAACGGGACAGGCGTCCGGGGCGCTCATCCTTCCAGGGATACTCCGGCAACGCGGTTAAAGGCTGACCGATCAAGAAGTGACCCGGCGTTAAGACTTCTAGATCGTTAGGGTCAGGCGAGATTGGACAGAGAGGACGGGAATTAAGCACTGCCTCCACGCGGCATAGTACCGTGACTAACTCTTCCCAAGTTAACACGGTCTCCCCGATGACACGGCGGAGATGGGTTTTAGCAGACTTCACCGCAGCCTCAAAAATTCCTCCCCAGTGAGGACAGGCCGGCACACTAAATTGCCAGCTGATTCCCCGCTGGGCGAGAGCCAGACTTAAACTATTATTACCAGAATTTAAAAAATTATTAACTTCGCGTAAATAATTCGCCGCCCCTCGATAATTTGTGCCATTGTCCGAACGTATTAAAGAGGGTACTCCTCTTCGCGCTACAAAGCGATCCAGCGCCGCGACAAAGGCCTCCGTAGACAGAGCAGAGACCAGCTCCAGGTGGACTGCTTTGGTGGCCAAACACACAAAGACGCACAGGTAGGCTTTAACGACCTTGGCGTTACGCAACGTCGATGACTTGACCGAGAAGGGCCCAGCGAAGTCCGTTCCGACCCCGTCGAACGGCCTCGAGGGAGAAATCCTATCCGGAGGAAGATCTCCCATCATGGGCTGCATGGTAGACGCCTTGAGCCTATAACAAGGGACACATCTAAACAGCACCTTTCGGACCGCCCTGCGAGCCGACAAGATCCAGAATTCACGCTGCAACACAGCGAGAAGCGCGCCACATCCAGCGTGCGCGTTACCGAGATGCCGATCGGTGATCAGCAGGTCCACCAGAGGACCTCCTTTCGGTAGCAACAGGGGGTGCTTGCTGCCGTACGGCAGGTTGGCTTTCCGGAGCCGACCTCCTACGCGCAGAAGACCATCCTGATCTGTGAAAGGGTTCAACTTGGCGACCGCACCTTTCAAGCGAGCGCGTCCGCAGCGCAGCGCCTCAAGTTCCGTCGGAAACCTCTCACCCTGCACCAGCCGAATGAGGTGCAGCAAGGAACTCCGACGCTCCTCCACAGTGGCGATCTGGTCACTCCTCCTCTGACGAGGGTGACGACAGTTGTGGATGAAGCGTTTAATCCAGCTAGTTACCCCCAACAACTTATCCAGCTTGCTGTAACGACCCGTCAACCAGTCAGGGTCTGGGGGCACTTCCGCCACAATCGCATGCACGCGGACTCCGGGCAGCTCCGCTCGCTCCGAGTCCGCGCCGAGAGCTGGCCAGGAAGCTTCTGGCTCCCGCAGCCAGTCCAGACCCCACCATAAGGGGTGATCAACTAGCTCCGGCGCGGAACAGCCGCGCGAAGCACAGTCAGCGGGGTTCAACTCACCCGGGACATGTCTCCAAACCATGTCCAGTCCAATGTTTTGGATTTGGGAAACCCGATTTCCCACAAAAGTCTCCAAGGTGTGAGGGGCTGCTCGTAACCAGGCAAGTACGACCTGACTGTCTGACCACGCATAGACCTTCCGGATGTCTATCGAGGTGGACAGTTCCTGATATACGTGCTTAAGCAGCCGAGCAAGTAATGTGGCTCCGCTCAATTCCAGTTTCGGAATAGTGAGTCGTGTCCTGATAGGAGCTACCTTGCTCTTCCCCAATAAGAGCGTGACATTGACGTGGCCTCCAGCGTCAACTGTACGCAAGTACACAGATGCGGCATAGCCCAGCTCGGACGCATCACAGAACCCGTGCAGGCTGATCCGGCTACAGCCTGGTGGCAGAATGCGACGGGGCAACGCCACTCGATTGACCGTTTCGAGGTCAGATATTAAACGAAGCCAAATGTTAAGCGAGTCTCCAACCAGGGGGTCGTCCCATGAGACCTTCAGAGTCCAAAGTCGCTGTAACAGACACTTGGCTGCGAACAGAACCGGACTGATCCAACCGTTTGGATCAAACATCCTGGCGATGGTGGACAAAACCGTCCGTTTTGTCAACGCGCGTGTGGCTTCCAGTGCCACCCGAAAGGTGAAGATGTCAGCAACCGGTTGATACTGCATGCCCAGAACCGCAATCCCGTGCGGATCGTCACCTTCCTCAAAGAGCCCGGGATCCTGCTGGTGATCGTCCGGGATACCAGCCAGGACGTTGGGGTCGTTAGAGAGCCATTTCCGAAGCTCATAGCCTCCAGATGCGAAAAGCTCTGTAAGCTCATCCCGGAGCAACAGAGCTTCCTCCACCGTCTGCGCACCAGTGCAAACGTCGTCCACGTACAGCAGGTCAACTACGAAAACAAACTCCGATTGATCGGGTCCGACCGACAGCGGTCCGATTAATCGAATTGTAGCCTACCACGAAAAACAATCGGATCGATACATCTCGGTCGGAAGTCATAGACTTAGGTCGGCTGAGGGTCGGATCGAATGATTTGAAACCTTAGTGATGTCCTAACCAAAACGGTTTTATCGGTTTTTGATTTTTTCTTTTAATTGTAATATATCTATCGAATTATCAATTATAAACACAATATAAATAAAGAAAAACGTACATATGTTTACTTTAGTTTTTGTATATTATTTCTGAAAAGTCACTTAACAAGCATGATTTCGATATTTCAACTGTATCGTGACAAATACAAAAAACACTAAGTGCCAATAAGGAAAAAAAAGACGTGTCTAGGTTATGGTCATCCAAAATAAACAATACTAAATCTTGCTTAAAATCAGTTTGTTTTTAGTTTTTATGTTACTTTCTCAAATCAACGTAAAAGAAATAACAAATTTGAAGTGTTAGAAATATACAAGCACACTTTTACTTTTTTGCTGTGATAATTGTGATGTATTTTCGAGTTGTTGTAAATAACCTATGTACACGATAAATAATATCAACAAAAGTGAAATGCATCAGTAGTACAAATTGTACGTTGGGTTCAATATTACGATTATAACAGCGCTTAAGTCCCTTTTGGGTTCACGAGAACATAATTAGGTTATAGTGTTGACACATTCGGGTTTTGAGAGATGACTTCTAAAATGACATTTACACCGGCACCAGCGGACCAGCGCAACTTGAAACTCTCTTGGACTTTCTGGATGTATATCGTATTACCTCAAGGAATACTGAGACGTGGAAGGGCATATGTGCGTTTCTATCAGCTATGAGAACCTCTCCACACTGTGTACCACACTCAATAACTTGGGACAGTGTTCCAAATCCACAAAATTATGATAAAAAGTAAGTATAATAATTCATCCTCTTGGCGCTTGACTACTTAAAGTTGAACCTTTAATTATACCTAACAGTTATTGAATTATAAATAAAATGTGGAAGTGAATAAAAAAAGATACAAGTGAGCCACACTATTGCAATTATTAAAAATATATACTTCTTACACCTAGTGGTGTCTATGTACTAATACATAAATACTTATGTAATTTATCTACATTTTGCATATCTCAATTTGTTTTATTATTCTAGGTATGCACAGATGAAAGGATATAATATCACTCATAAAACAGCAACTCACAACAACAACAAGCAGGGAATAAACAATGATATTTATAATGGGAGATTGATTTGGCGAACCGCAGACATCAGCAAGAGTGTTGGTATTTCCTGAGGTTTTTTTCCATTTTTATAAATCCTAAGCCCGGATGTTTGATAATGTATAAAAGGGGGTACCTATCTCTTTTTATGTTTACTTGTCAGTGTTGAATAGTTGGTTGCCATCCTTGTCATTTAAAATATCTATTGCAAAACTAATGTCTAAAATCGTAAACGTATTGTATAGGAACAATCCTAAAAATAACACTTAAACCGTTAAGCTTTCAAGTTTTATAAAATGTTACTAGTTTCTTATACATGCAACAGAGAGAGAAGGCCGAACCCCAACTGTGGCTACAAAAAGGGGGTCTCTCTATGCTGAGCAGCATAGACTTTTAGACTTATATTAAAATTAAAAGTAATAATTGATCAACTACAATGATTGCTCTATAGGTTATCTAAACATTCCTTACAAATTTCATCATAGATTTGTTTTGTCATAGGTCCCGCCAGTCCAGAGAGCATGTATAGAGCGACGAGACGAGCAGGATATGTGCCTGATGGTAAGCAACATGCCTGCCACATAACAGCACAATGACACGCAGCTATTGGAACATAAAAAGTCCAAATCATTACCTGCAGCACTGCACTGCGCTCGTCACCCAGAGATTATTACATTTATTATCAAAATCTATCCAGACTGGAAAATACTGGAACGCGCGAAAAACATAACCCTTCCAGTAGGGTAAAAGCACTACTAATTTAATTATAGTTTTGTCTTGTTATAGGTCCCGCCAGTCCAAAGAACATCGACGGCAGCCATCACGCCTATCTGATGGCTCAGTACCGGAAAGGCTGTTCTATTCATCATCATCAGCCCGTGTTCGTCCACTGCTGGACATAGGCCTCTCCTATCATAGGCCACTCAGCCCGATCCTCGGCCTTACGTTTTCAACCTCCACCAGCCACCAGCCATCATATATAGTCACTCCATCTGGTCTCAGAACAAGCTTGTCAGAAATGCACCGGCAAAGAATTGAGGAGCTGGCGAGCATCAAAACCGATTTTCATGAATGGTGCAGGCTTTTTCGGCAATCTTTAAAAATTATAAACCAGAAAAATATTAGCCATTTCTTGTTCTGTGTAAAATTGTATTAGGCTAAGATTAAATTGTTTGTTTAACTTTATATAGGTACTTATAATTATCATTCCAAATAATAAAATCGAAATTAAAGTTTTATTAGTTTTATTCAGTAATAAATTTGTTTATTTTAATTAATTTATTTATATTTGACGGGCCTAGTGGTTTAGTTTGCAGTAAGACTGCCTGTGAAGCCGTAGGTCATGGGTTCGATTCCCACCCAGAGCGTTATTTGTGTGATGAATACAAATATTTGTTAGGTGTCTGGGAGCCGTTATGTACAATATTTACAACTATGTTAGTATTATATCAGGTATCTAGCTCATATAATACAAGTTTTACTTAGTTTGAGGCTAGATGGTGTTGTGTGGACAATATAATTTTTAAATATTAAATATTGCTCTAAGCTATAAGGCCGCCATTTATGGTGCTAGTTTGTAAGTGTTTTACTGTAATGTTTCTGTTTTTGTGTTACAATAAAGAGTTATCTATCTATTGGTGGTAGACAATTCACACACAACTCCATCTGACCCCAAACTAAGCAAAGCTTGTACGATAGCGGCCACATAGCTGATAAAATACTTGTATAGTTTTTAAATACATACTTATTATACATAGAAACAACCAGACGCAGTGCAAACATTTGAATTCATCACACAAATATTTGCATTGGGTGAGAATCGAACCCACAACCCTTGGCTTCGCAGGCAGAGCTACTACTACCCATTAAGCCACGAGGCCAGTCACGCCACAATGTCCACCAATATTTATTTATGGCAGAAAATTTAAATTAAAAAAACTCTATTGACAATCATAACATTAATATGAAAAGTATATTTATGTTTTTTTATTGTAGCATAGAGTGACGAGACGAGCAGGACATGTGCCTGATGGTAAGCAACATACCTGCCATGTAACAGCACAGTGACACGCAGCTATTGGAACTTGAAAAGTCCAAATCATTACCTAGCACTGCACTGCGCTTGTCACCCAGAGATCTAAGATATCATATATCTAAGTCCTATAATTTCTCTGGATGTATGGATATGTAATGGTATATTATCTTAAATATATTTTTATCGAGCATTTTTACCATGAATGGTAAAAACTGATAATAACATTTACAGTAGTTACATAATACATTTGAGTAATAATACTTTGTTGTAACATTACTTACGTCATCACCATTTTACATGGATTCATTTTAGTCAAGTTAATCAAAAAGTCAAAAAGATCTAATCAGGAAAACGGCGATTGCCGCTCCGGAGACCCAGGGTTCAAAACGCGGGGTATCCGGATCCGCACCACTGTGTTTTCGAAGTCATGTGCGTAATGCCATTAACTTGAAACGGTGATGGAAAACATCGTGAGGAGACGGACATGTACCTAGAATCTTTTTAAGTTATTTGTCATCCACCAACCCGCACTGGGCCAGCGTGGTAGATTATGACCTTGATTATCTCCCTGCGAGAGAAGACCCCGAGTCCCGACAGTTTTAAGCAGTTTTTAGGAACATTTAGAGGGTTGCTCATGCAAAATTAGTCAATTTTTAAAGATACAAGCTTTACACGATAGTCGCACGACTAAAAATTTGTTATCGTGGATTTTAACGACGTAACTCTTGTCAAACTCAAATATTCGGTCGGACAAAGTGTTTTCGGAGTAACATTTATGACACGAAAGCTGTCAAATCAGCGTCGGTCGGAAAGAACGAAACGACCGATCCGATCAACCGACCGGTTGTCTTTCGTGGTAGGAAACGTCAAATGTTCGGCCGATAATATCGTTTATCGGACTTCGTAGTAGACCTGCAGGTCGCGTTCCAGAACTGCGGCTGCACGTGGGTACCGAGCCCGTTCTTGCTCCGCCAACTCCAGCAGTGAGCGGATCGCAATGAAGGGGCTTGATCTCAACCCATAGGTGTTGGTGTTCAACTCATACACCATCATAGGGTCCTGAGGACTTTCCCGCCAGAGGATCAACTGGAACCTCCTGTCCTCGGGGTGTATGACCGTTTGTCGGAACATCATACGGATGTCCGCTCCCAACACCACCTGATGCCTACGGAAATTCAGGATGATGTCTACAATATCCCGATGTAACTTCGGTCCAGCGTGGAGGCACTGGTTCAGTGACACTCCTGTCGAAGTCGGAGCGGATCCATCGAACACCGTCCTGAGTTTGCCTGTCGACGCTTTCAAAACAGCGTGATGAGGCAAAAAGTAGTGGTCCATGGTCGACCAGTCGTCGCGAGCCGGAGACATGTGGCCCAGTGCCTCATACTCCCTCATGAACTCGATGTACTTTTCCCGAAGTACAGGATCTCGAGCCATGCGTCGCTCCATGGACCTGAGCCTTTTCTCGGCCAATGATCGAGACTGGCCCAGACGCGGGGGGTTATCCCGGAAAGGCAGCCTAGTCTCCAATCGCCCAGAAACCATTCTCCGAGTGTGAGCCTGATAAAAGTTCTCACACTCCACGTGCTCGGGATCCAGCCGAGACACGGTAGGCGGCTCTTCGATCTCCCAGAACTTCTGCATGATCTGAGCGAGGGCCGTTCCCGTAAAAGAAGCCTGATTCGACTGCTGCCACTCATCCACCATTCCCAAAATGGCGTTCCCGTAGATGGTGGGCAGCGCCATCAGCGAAGACTGATCCAGCAGTCTAGGCTTGCCGTTCATGATGTAACCCAGTACATCAGAACCCAACAAAAGGTCTACCGGACCCGCCATCCCGAAGCGGGGATCCGCCAACCTGAGACCCTTAGTACAGGACAAAAGATCCGGATCTATGTCCGCCTGAGGAAGCCAACCGACAACCGAAGCCATGACGGTGGCCCTGACCGCAATCCTTTCCGAATATGAATGTACGGACGAGAAGGAGAGGCGGGTCTGTCCAGCCAACCGCACCTCTGTGTTCCCGACTCCTCGCAACGGAGTCGGTGACGGAAACCTAGCCAGGCCCAGGCGATGAGCAACCCGGGTTGTCAGAATACACCCCTGGGACCCTGTGTCCAAGAGCGCTCGTATCCGGACGTAGTCGCCTCTTGGACCCCAAACCCTTAACCAGAGGGTGGGCAGCAGGACCACCGGTTGATCCTGTGCCATTAATCGCGGATTCAGCGGCGGAGAAGGATAACGCTGGGGAGGTGGCCCCCGTGGTGACTCCGGTATCACCCCTCCACCTCTCCAGTTCGCCCGCGTCCGCGCGGGCTGTGAGGTCGGTGACCGAGCCACGTGTAGGACGCCCCTTGTTGGGCTGCCCGGTGCTGCCGGGAGTTGGGGTGGAGGGGGTGTGCTCCACGCTGTAGCCACTTCATTGTTGTACAATGCGTGGCTCGTCGTGGGAGCGCCCCCGCCCGTGGAGGGCCCCCTCCCTGAGGGCTGTCGACCAGCACCATCGCTCCTAACGCACAAGAGCTGGTGGTGTGGTCCCCCACACCCAGGACACGGCCGTGCCGTGGGGCAGTCATTGAACAAATGACCCCCCAGGCACCCGTAGCACCGACGCAACCTCCGAACGATCCCTCGTCGTTCGGAAGTCGTCCGCGCAAGCAGGGCCGGACACTGCACCAGCGCGTGAGGCTGGCCACAGTTCGGGCACTCCTGCTCCGACGCACTCGTCACCGTCGCCGTCCGCTTCACCCCACCCTGAGTGCGGGAATTGGTAGGTCGCGGTCCTGTTCCGGCAGGGCCACGAGCTGAAACGGCGGGCTGCGCCTCCTGAGGCGCCGACTCGACCATCCTCGCCTCCCACTCCAGGACCCGAAGTAGCTCCTCAAACGTGGGGAAGACCTTCGGGTCTGCGTGAAGGCCCCTTTTCCGCTCGAACCGGGCGCGCAACTCCAGCGGCACCTTGCCCAGCAGGATGTGGACCAGCAGAAACGACCAGTGTTCCACTGGCAGTCCCAAGCTGCGCAAGGCGTTGTACGCCACCTTCACGGGCGTGAGGATTAGCGGCCTCAACTGAGACCTCTCAGTCACCTTCGGCAGCCCCAGTATTTGGGACACGTGAGCGTCGGCGAGGAGCCGAGGGTTTTGGAACCTCGTATCCAGCAACTCCATCGCCGTGCCGAAGTTGTCGTCGTCCAGCTCCAGGTGCTGGATCAGGGAGAGTGCCTCACCCTCCAGTGACGTGCGGAGATAGGCCAGCTTCTCCGCCCTCGTCAAGTCCGTGCGTGAATCTACGAGAGAGGCGAACATGCTCCGGAAGCCGCTCCACTCCCGCAGGTTCCCTATAAACCTGGGCAAGTCCAGAGTGGGAAGGCGTCCCACTACACCCGAGCCCGCATCCCTGATGACGGGTCCCGAGCTCGCCCTTCCCTGACGAGACCTCTCCAGCTGGCGAACCCTTTCGGAGACCTCGTCGTACACATCCAGGATGCGCCGCATGTCCGCGTCAATCCTCTCCATCTGGTCCTCAGGTGGAGGCGGCCTTGCATCCCGCAGCAATCCTGTGCTCCTCTCAGCGATCTCCAGGCGCCTGTCGAGATGTTCTGCCCTGTTTAATAGCGCCTCCTCCCGGTCTCTCCGGCCGACCAATCCTTGTAAGGATTCGAACCATCGGAGCTGGTTGGCCAAATCCGAAGCCATTTTTAAATTTACATTTAAACCAACCTAAAGTTCGGACAATGTCTCAACAAATATATCCGCAACCTATTAAACCGGATACCACTTAATACTAATTTCCCGACAGTTTGGGGAGAAATTATAAACTGGGAACCCCCAAATATCTGGCCTACCCGATATATTTTCCCAGAAAACTAAAACAAAAAAAGGGGTATTTACGGCTAACCGCGCTCTGTCTACCAAAAAATGTATAGTATTTATGCCAGAAATACCGACTTGGGGCCCATAGCAAGTCTAAACATTATTATTTTGCTTTTATACCGATTTTAATATTTACCCCCTAATTGCAAACAAGTTACCGAAAAGAAATCACTTACGTAGGGTTCCCGGCGTCGTCCAAAGCCCAGTTTGGTCGAGAGGAATAAGGAACGGGGTCAGAAAAGGGAATATGTGGACACCAAACCAGACAGTAGTTCCGTAGACTTCCCGTTCCAGAACGATCCTGCGTTGTAGAAGCGGCCAATCCAGCAGCCACTTCACAATTAATAGTCCAGCACTAATCCAGTAGTCACACTTAACGTTAATAATGTATTCCCGCACAATATTACACTTTTATCCAGAAAAGCAAACCAGGTTAGAAACAAAAAACAAGGAGTGGCTCGAACGTACCGGCGGAACGAGACAACGTCACTTGACAGCCGGCTGTCAAAACATAGATCCGCTATATTTCGATGGCCGATATAATGTTGCCCGATTATACGGAACAGTACATGAGCCAAAAAGATCTTATAAATACGATTTAAATCGTATTAACTCGTATCGTGTGGCAACACAGTTCGTAACAGTAATGTTTGTCACTGATTCACTGACACTGACATTTAATAATATCTCGAAAATGACGGCAGCTTCAAGATTTACTTAGCTTTGCTAGTAGTAGACTCCGTGCCATCACTGAAGTACTTTGGCGAAATTATTGAACTAAGCCACTATAATATTATAGGTTTCATCTGTCATTGTGGAATACGACAGTGGCTTCTTTCGCCAACGGTCACGAGTGGTGGCGCGGAGTCTATATTGTGATCTGTGACGATTTGGCCGCGGCGCGTCGCGTCGCGTCGCGTCGCCCAGTGCGTTCCCACCTCTATGTTGCACGGCCGCACGTAGTATCACACTATCACAGACTAAGTACTAAGTAGAGAGGTAGTATTCACCACAGGTATTCACACTCACAGACTAGGTAGAGAGATGTAGTATTCTAGTATTTCTAGTATTTTACAAATTACAAAAATCTCATTGTCAAACAGTAATATTTTGACAATGAGAGGGTTTCCGACGAGACAAAAATAGTTCCACCGTACGCACTAGATGGCGTAGTTTAGATTTGGCAAGATCTGTCTCTACCATAGACTCTTAAAAGTGTAATCACAACGAAACCCCTCCCCATTTTCAAGGAAAAAATCGAATCTAAATTATTTGTGCTAATTTAAAATGTTAGCGTTTTCGTTAACACATCAATTATTTATATACTTAAATTTAGATACTTCTCTTCTTAGCTCAGCTGATTAGTTTGGTATGTCTACCTTCTATAAAAACCCCTAAATACATGAAGGAATTTCACACTGAAACAATTTTTCTTCTTACCTTTTGTGTTAAACTCTTAAAATATTGGGAATTAAATAGCCAATTAAGTTGATAATGTATTAAAAAACCGTTACCGATCACAATCCATTTTCAGTAAAAAAATGGTTGTCTGTAAAGTCGGTTTACTGACGATAGTTGAACGTGACAACGTCTAGTATTTGTGTTAAGCGCAATCTAGGTAAAACATTCTGAAGCTTTTTGAAAAGCTGTTCAAAGTGCCATCTCTGGGTACATCATTGTACTAGCACAAGTTCTTAACTTCGTATCGTTGCTTTTCTAAAACATGGACAGACTCCTTGAACGTAATACACATTTCACTCACTAGATGGTGCGAAAAGTAATAAGGCGAGGTAACGGCGGTAAATATTATCTAATCAATGGCGGTAACATTACATAACGTCATGTTTTGCGGACGTGCAGCCAGCTTCATCGAATTATAAGACGTTATCACGTCAAAAAAAATTAGAACTCCCGATCCAATAGACACCAACTAAACCAAAGTAGAAGGAAAATTCAAAGATATGAATAGCAACACTGATACGACAATATTTTATCCGTTCGTTAACCGTTCGGTTGCATCCGACACGGAATCTCATCTCTCGGTCTTTGTCATGCTAAACAGATAAGACAAAGACCGAGAGATGAGATTCCGTGTCGGATGCAACCGAATGGTTTCAGAATCGCTACCCAGATTCCGTGTCGGATGCAACCGAATGGTTTCAGAATCGCTACCCTGAAAAAAGACAGTGTGATTGCCAAATAATCGAAATAGATACCTACATAAGAATGGTCTACTATATAATAGTGCAAAGCGTCTTCAAATAGAGTGTTTTATTTATTTATTTATTAGTACAAAATCCACAGCCCTTGTCATCATCATCAACAGCCCACTAAACGTTCCCACTGCTGGGACTCGGGGCCTTCTCTCGCAAGGAGAGAGTTAAGGCCATAATCCACCACGCTGGCCTAGTGCGGGTTGGCGGATGCCACATGACTTCGAAAGATTCTAGGTACATGTCGGTTTCCTCACGATGTTTTCCTTCACCGTTTTAAGTTAGCGGCATTACGCACATGACTTCGAAAAGACAGTGGTGCGCCACAGCCACAGCTCTTAAATAACAGATATTATTCAAATCAAATATTTTGAAAAAGTGCTTTAGTTATTCTTGCCCAGCATCCCGTACCGATTATTTATTAAATGTGTTCAAAGTTATCAATCGTTTGAGTTAGAAATCTAAGATTCTAAAAGTCCTATGTATTTCGGTATCAATGGACTGTTCTGTATCTACACATGTATCTTGAATAAATTATGGCTGGTCTCACACGCCACACGCACCACTGTATTTTTGAAGCCATGAGTGTAATGCCACTAACTAAAAAGTGATGAAGAAAAACATCGTGAGGAAACCGACATATGCCTAGAATATTTTGTGATCATGTGTCATCCACCATGCTGCAATGGGTCCGCGCGGTGGATTAAGGCCTGGAATCTCCTTGTGAGATAAGGCCACGAGTCCCAACTGTGGGAAAATTTAGTGGGATGCATATACTATGTCAAGTCTAGTCATAAATGTTACGGCTAGTCAAGTTAACGCCAACTGCTAATTCAGAACCCCCTCGTTCGCATGCATCCCACGCCCACCACTATCTTTCAAATAACCGAGGTAAATAAATAAGAACAGCCTAAAGGTACAAAGCATGTGCGTACGGCTCGTCTAGTCGTACACGCCATAAGCACCACTGTAAAAAAAGTGAAGGAAAACATCGTGAGGAAACCGACATCTCGCTAAAATCTTTCGAGGTCATCCACCAACCCGCAATGGGTCCGCGTGATGGATTAAGACCTAGACTCTCTGTGTGAGAGAAGGTCCCGAGGCGTCTTTCCATTCTATACAAGGCGGGGACGCAAGGGTATGAAACTAATCACGTATAGATTGGAAATAAGTTTTTTTACTAAGTACTTCCAAACCATACAAGAACAGTACGCAAATACTCGTGTATACTTTGTAGTAACGTAGAAGTATTATGTTGTTCCATAATATACAGCGCCAGTACGCATACGGACTAATCGTGTATGTTTTGGAATAAGCGCGCAAAATTCTAACATTGCAATTTGTACGTGAGCAGTTGCATTTTTTTTATATTAAGAGTGACGAGACGAGCAGGACGTTTGCCTGACGGTTACCAACGTAGGTACCTGCCACATAGCAGCACAGTAACACGCAGCTATTGGAACATGAAGAGTCCAAATCACTACCTAGCACTGAACTGCGCTCGTCACCCAGATATTTAAGATGTTCTATCATGCTACCATGCTCGCCATTTTAAGTTATTGACCTCTCTTGATTGATTTATTGTGGATGTTGTTTTGCCAGATCCGACTCGGAGCACCCCGACTCCACCTAGTCTTGTCGCTACTACCCCTAGAGTGTATATAAAAAATGCGGGAGCCAGAAGCTCAAGGGAGGTCCTGAGTGGAGCGAGCCATGTGAGGCCTAGCGAAGCTCAGGCCGAGTATGGAGAAGCGACACTCAGGGCTGACCGCAGAACTTCTAGCGGGAGCCTACCCATAGTCAAATCTTAGTGATAGCCCCTTATCGGATCGACAACATACACAATGAGTACGGAGAATTCTTGTATGCGTTGTAATAACAGATTTTAAAACAACATTACAATAAAATATACTCGTACGCGAAGAGTTTCCTATGGCTGCGTTCTGGCGTTGTATAGAATGGAAAGACGCGACGCGAGCATCCACGTTACAAACTATACACGATCAGTACGCAAAACTCTTGTATGGTTTGTAATAACAGATTTTAAAACAGCATTACAATATATATATACGCGAGCAGTTTCCTATGGCTGCGTTCTGGCGTTATATAGTATGGAAAGATTCGGTCCCGAATCTCAACTGTGGGAAAATTTAGTGGGTTGCATGAGAGTGTTACGGCTGGTCGGGATAACGGCAACTACTGATTCGGAGCCCCTCGTTCGAATCCAAGGCACACAACGGTCTTTACGGAGTCATGTGCATAATGCCGTTAATTTAAAAACAAAAAATAGTAATAATAGAATGGTAGATAAAATAGGTAGGTAGGTAAATTATTATTAACTTATGTTGAAAGCTTGACACTTCTTATATCTGCACTTGTATACCACGGATTAGTCAGACTTGTATACCTAGTTTAAAAGTCCAAACATTCCCCTGTCGACTTTTGGTAAATTTCATTAGACTGTCCGCGCAGTAATCCTCGGTCATAGTCTAAACTTAACGTATATAATTAGCTTAAATAGCTTATTATAAATACCAGTATAATATAAAATATTATAATAATTGCAATACTACATACATCACCACATTCGGGATAGTATTAGCACGAAATTCTAGTTTCTCTGCCGCGAAATCAGATTCTATTGCGTCCTTTCTATCCTACAGCGCGACCGCGTCGGAACTCTTGACGTCACACGGCTAACGCGCCGCGCGGCTTTTTGATTTTGACGTGATAACGTCTTATAATTCGATGAAGCCGGCTGCACACCCACAAAACATGACGTCATGTAACGTTACCGTCGGTCGTTACCTCGCCCCATGTTTGTTACAGTTGTATTAATTATTTCGACCAGCAGTTCAAGCGGGGATGTAGCTCAGTGATAGAGCGTTCGCTTTGCATGTGAAATGCTCCGGGTTCGATCCCCGGCATCTAAAAGCTTTTTTGCATTGTTTTGATTGAAAATGACTAAATTCTACTGATTACTTTTTACATACAAATCTATTAAACAAATGAAATTAAAATTTTCTTTTGAAAAATGCTACCATTCCATCAGTATTTTCTTAAGACGTTGTCACGTTCTATCGTCAGTAAACCGACTTTACAGACAAACATTTTTTTGCATTGTTTTGATTGAAAATGACTAAATTCTACTGATTACTTTTTACATACAAATCTATTAAACAAATGAAATTAAAATTTTCTTTTGAAAAATGCTACCATTCCATCAGTATTTTCTTAAGACGTTGTCACGTTCTATCGTCAGTAAAACGACTTTACAGACAAACATTTTTTTTTTAGTTAGTAATTTTAAAATGTTCACAGATTCCTCATTTATTGAGATATTCAAGTTTTTTTTTCAGTATGTATAATTTATTTCTATTATCTTTAAATCTATGTAATTATTTTTTGATTTTATGCAATTGGAAACTTCCTTATTCCGTTCGCCTGAAGTTTGGGAAGGCACATCCATTGATTTATATCGATGGCTTAGCCTCACAACTCCGCCAATGTCACGTAGATATAACAAAATTTAAATGAGGTCTTTAATTAATGAAATGTTACTGTCATCAAGCAAGAGCAGATCAGAAGGCGCTTCTATCGTATCAGAAAAGTACTCATCAGTACGAATAAAATGAGCTCAAACTTGAAGAGGTATGTCAAACGGACAGCGATCACTCTCCTTGATGCCCGAGCTACACGAGGCTAGTTTTTCAAGCTAGGATGGCAAGCTAGTAATTCTAGCTTAAGTTTTAAGTTACGGCACACCCCGGACACTCGGCCTAAACTACATACAAACGGTCCAGTCGACTTACCTACTCTCCACACAACAACGCAGATGTTGTTCGCACATGTTTACGCGTGTGTGCGTGTCGGCTAGGGTTACTGAATTATTTTATGGAATAGTTAGATGTGACCCGTGAGTTCACCTGCCAGTGTTAAGTGGCCTACAATCTTACCGAGTGTTGGATCTTTAATGCAAATATAACTTTTTAAATCAGAAGGGAGAAAATTCAAACCATCAAAGTATTACCTACCTATTGGTTTTTAGTAGGTACACATTTGAGACTTACTTACCCAAGGAAAAAACTTTGTTCTGACCAAATATTAATCACTCCACACACACACATACCTATTTCGTTGTAAATCACAAAACATTGAATTAGATAAAATTACGTGCATACCTACGTTGGTTGCATTTTGTAATCTATGTACGTATAACGCGCATTGTAATACAGTTCACTCAAATCATACACTAAGTTACAATGCACACACGAATTAGGTATTCACATCTAATACGGCAGCGAACAGTACAAGTATTTAATATGGTTTTGCAACTCATATTAAAGTTTGTAAACATGAAACTATATAATATTATACTTATACGCGCGAAATGCAACAAATCGCCAGAATCAGCTGTTGGCTGATTTGTGTTGCCAGTTCCGGATTTAATTTTTTTCCGAATTGCTTCAAGAATCACTTATTTCATGTCAAATGGCGAATTACATAATATTCACATTTGTTGGAAGGAACGCATAAAATTTTAAATGTTGCGAATAGTGTAGTGATAGTGTATCTATATTCAAAGCACACTATAAAATTAAAGTATATCGCCTGACATAAAAAACTAGAAGTAGAACAAGTGAAGCTGTATAAGTCAAACATAAGAGCCAATGTCAAAGTCAAAGCTTAAAATAACTTAAGAAGTTTTATTTTTAACCGACTTTGAAAAAGGAGGAAGTTCTCAAATACATTTTAATTTTTTTGTATGAATGTTACGGTATAGCTTCGCCAATTGTGAATAGATTTTGCTAGATCTTTTTTATTGTTTGATAAGATTATTGTTCCAAGTTTTCCATTCCAGTTCCATGCGATTTTGGATTGAAATCGGTGTGGCAGTTTTCGCAATTACAACAAAAATAACTTGAATTTAATTTAACTGGACGCTATTGTAGATATCACAGAAATTATAAAATGTAGTCTAGTGTCTGTTTAATTTTAAATTGATGTCAGTTTTTGTATTTTCGGTAAAAACTTAATTATTAGCATATAAATAATTGTAGTTATTATTACATAGTACTCAATTTTTCCTGTCACTTGTTTATTGACACGCCTGTTACAAAAACCAGTTAATAGACCTTTAGTGAGTCTCTATATCAAACCTAAACTACACTAAATTTACTAAGCATAACTGAATTATCCATATACCGATGAAATATATCGACGATTTACAAATAATCAAATAAATCTAGCCTGCTATCAAATGGAACTATAGGTTTAGTATTTCTGAACGTACATAAAATTACATACAGCCTTTCCTCTCCTCCTAACTAACCTCTTTCCTTTTTTTGTCGGTTTTTATAACCAACAGCAGTCAATATCCTCTTACTTGTTTATTGACACGGCTGTTACGATATCTTAAATAAGTACAACAAAAATAAGTACTGAAACCGTATATTCAGTGTTCACTATTGACGGACATATTCATGGACGTACATAAAACTACATATAGTCTAATATAGAACCTTTTTCTTTTTTTTGCGTCGTTTGAACGCTAAAAAATAATCACGCACCAAGAAATCTGAATTGAAGCAATCGTAGCAAATAAATCCACTACATTGGTAACACTAGTGATTTTGTAAATTGTAATCGGCTGAAGGACTAGTATCCATGGCCAAGAATAAAATAAAAAAAATGTAAATTGTAAACTTATCAAAACACAGTAGAAAAACGATTCAATCCTAGTATATTATAGAAATTCTTATGAAATTAAAAATCTGTTAGGTATTCTTGTTTCGTTTAACAGATGAAAAATTTGGTACCTAAATAACACAGCATCATGGTCGTATTCTCATAGAAAATTGTCGTCCGATGTAACCCTTCGTTGAGTGCTTCTCGCGTTCTTGCGGGGTAGGAAGCTTGAAACTGGCGGGGGGTGGGGAGTGTCCGTTCTATCTGTATTATCTATTCTATGGTTACGGCTGGTCTAGTCGGGAGAACGGCGCCTGCCGATCCGGAGACCCCGGGTTCAAACTCCACACGCACCACTGTCTTTTCGAAGTCATGTACGTAATGCCGCTAACTTAAAACGGTGAAGGAAAAACATCGTGAGAAAACCGACATGTACCTAGAATCTTTCGAAATCATGTGTCATCCACCAACCCACACTGGACCAGCGTGGTGGATTATGGCCTTAACTCTCTCCTTGCGAGAGAAGGTGCCGAGTCCCAGTAGTGGGAACATAATTAATGGGTTGTTGATGACTTCTAGCTTCGTGTAGACAACGGTACGCAACGCTAGTTTTGTCTACACAAAGCTAGAAGTACTAGCTTGCTAGTTTACTAACACTAGCTTGCTATTCTAGCTTGAAAAAATATCCTCGTGTAGCTAGGGCATGAGAAAGGCCGCCGGATGAGACTAAAACTTTAGTCGGACTGGACGGATCAAATGATACGGGAGTTACGTTATACCCGTTCACTTTTATTTGCGTACAGGCAGTTAAATGAAATAAAAAGAGGTAACTAGGTATGTGGTATGTACATAGCAAATACTTATATTATATATAAATAATTATACTTACTTACCTATTTGTTTATTTTCGTACATTTGAATGAATATTTTATACCCTATTTTATTAGTCGCTTAGTTACTTTTAAAACTCAACTACCTACCTGTTCAATTTCTTTCAATCAATAGTTCAACACATACCTACGTACATCATCATCAGCTGCAAGACGTTCACTGCTGAACATAGGCCTCCCCCTAGATTTCCACAACGATCGGTCCTGCGTTACCTGCAACCAACGGTTTCCAGCGACCTTTGTGAGGTCATCTGTCCTTCTAGTTGGAGGCTGTCCAACACTGCGTCTTCCGGTTCATGGTCGCCACTCGAGAACCTTTCTTCCCCATCGGTTGTCAGTTCTACGAACGATGTGGCTTGCCCATTGCCACTCAACCTTGCTTACTCTTTGAGCTATGTCAGCCACTTTCGTTCTTTTGCGAATATCGTAATTACGGGTTTTGTCGGACAAAGAGACTCCGAGCATAGCTCTCTCCATAGCTCGCGGTGCGACTTTGAGGCCCAAAGTTAAGGGCCACGTCTCAGTTCCATAAGCCATCACAGGCAACACGCACTGGTTAAAAAGACTTACGTCTTTAGGCATTGGGGTATTTTGGACTCAAAGATGTGCCGAAGATTGCCGAACGCTGCCCATCCGAGTTGGATCCTTCACTGGACCTCTCTGTCGAAGTTGGATCTACCTAATTGGATCTTTTGACCCAGGTAGACGTATTCGTCAACAACTTCGAGTGTGGTATTCCCAACAATAACCGGTACAGGTGAGACATGAACATTTGACATGACGTTCGTCATGTCCATATTCATCCTCAAACCTACCTGTTGGGATACTCTAATGAGGTCTCTGACCATAGCACCGAGGTTCTCCAGCGACTCCGCCACAATGCCTATGTCATCGGCAAACCGAAGGTGAGTGATGCATTCGCCGTTGATATTGATTCCATATCCGTTCCAGTCCAGTAGCTTGAAAACATCTTCCAGCGCGGCAGTGAACAGTTTCGGAGATATAACAACTCCCTGTGTCACGCCTTTCTGTAGCCGGATATGTTTTGTACACCAGTCCTGTAATCGGACGGACATTGTGGCTTTGCTGTTAATACACTTCAACACTTCGACATAGCGATATAGCGGCATCGCTGGAAAGACTGAAGCACTGCCCAGATCTCGATGGAATCGAAGGCTTTCTCATCAAAGAAGAAGCTCTGCCTTTCCAAAAAATCAGTTAGACGTGGCCCTCTTGGGTTCCGCTGCCCATATCCGAATTGCCCCACTCTCAACTCATCACCGCAACGTTTGCCCAGTTTAGCGTTGAAATCTCCCATCACAACTTTGAAATGTGTTGGCGAGACATGTTTGTCGAGGTCGGTGCGTATACCTGTATGGCAATGAATACCGGTCGGTAATTTTAAGTACAAGGTACATATACAGCCCTGCTCGACACACTCTCGATCATTATCACGTTGTTGACGAGACTTGCGGACGATAAACCCGACACCCCCTTGGGATTGTTGATCTCCCTCCCGTAGAACACGTTGCCGGATTCGAGGGCCTCGCCCTGCCTACGCACTTCGGATAACCATATGATATCCCAGCGCAACTTGTCCTTTTTTTCTTCCAGCTCCACAATCTTTTTGTTAGCCCTCAGCATTAGTGCGTTGTACGTTGCCAGGTAGAGCCGTTGGATTTGGCGGCGGGGCGTCTGCCGGGGATTCTTTACACCCCCTGCTCCTCCGGAACCAATGCTGCAACCAGCGCCTGGAATAGCGGACCCGCCATCCGTAGGTACATACCTAATAATAAGTAACTGCAATTGAAATAAACTAAATACCTAAGACGTGGTATAAAGTACCTAGGGTAGACGGGTTCTAGAGTGGAAACCGCGAATCCGTAAACTTAGTGTAGGACGCCCTGAGACTAGATGGAGTGACGATATACGAAAGGTAGCTAGCTGGTGGCGGTTGGCGACGCAAGACCGAGTATCGGACTGAGTGGCGTATTATGGGAGAGGCCTAGAGGCCTATGTCCAGCAGTGGACGAATAGAGGCTGATGATGATGAAGTACCTAATACAACAAATACCTACAAGTTAAAAAACGATACTTATTAATTAATCGTTTATCACCATTGAAGTCTTAAAACACTAAGAAGCGGCACGCGCTCTGCTACGATCCCAATGCAAAATCAGGTGACGTCTCCTGATTGAGTCTTGACGTCTTGAGTCTCATGTCGTCATGTCTCAGTCGCAACAGGAGCCACAAGTTGAGTGGACGTTCGCTAACAATTCAAAAAAATCCGATATGAGCCGTAATAATGTTTTATTTTGCTTTCGCAAGGTGCACAAACAGTTCAAAGACCAAGAACAAGTTCCATGGTATCACTTTTTATGCGTAAGTACACAAAATCTTTAATTATTTCCATAATGTTATAGCTATGTAGGTAAACTTAAGTTACTTACAAATTTTATTATTCATACTTGTATATAACTAAGAACTTGACATAAATTATTACGTTGAGTACCTACTACGTCACTATGTGACACATATTGCACGTCCGTAATTGGGCACACTGTTTGTACATTTAAGCTACTTTAAGATCTTTGTAAACACAGTGTTTGGAGTCGCACTCCGTTGATCTGTAGAACTTGATGGTCGTAGATGTAAATAATACAACTTCTCAAGTGAACTGGTATTTATTGTTTGAACTTAATATATGACCTATGTTGTAATAATACTGAATAATCTTTCGACGATAGCTCTCATTGTTCTCACATGAACTTTAAACTTCCATAGCGCGTTTTAAGAACGAACAACGCCATCTAGTTACTTCGTAAACATTCGTAAACATATCGCCCCCCAAAGACATTTAGTGGCGAAAATGTCTTTCGAAGTAAGGTAGTAATAACAGTATAATAAACCGTAAAAAACATTTAACATAACAATTAAATAACATTTAATAAAAAATAACATTTGAAATTAAAGTAACCTTTTTAAATTACGTTTAAAACAAACATAGGTATTGACTCATGAACTAACAGGTAGTACACAAATTTTAGAAGTTGGTCTTTTTACAATAGATGACTTCGTTTTCAACGTGACTACACGTGTTATGCCATCTTTACCCGGGTGTTTTTCAACGATTTTTCCTAACAGCCAGTGGCTAGGTGGCAAATCATCTTCCTTAATCAAAACTACATCGTTGATGCTCGGTTCCGGAGTTTGAGCAGTCCATTTATAACGATTTACCAATGTCGACAAATACTCATTTGACCAACGACGCCAAAAGGTTTGCAACTGGCGCTGAACAAATTGCCATCTAGACAAATGTGAAAGATTTGAATCCTGGTAATTATTGTTGGGTACGCTTAGCAACTGTTCTCCAACTAAAAAATGGCCGGGCGTTAAAGGTAACGTGTCACCGGGTTCTGAACTAATTAAAATACTTAGTGGTCTTGAATTCAAACAAGCTTCCACCTGACAAAGGAGTGTACTCATTTCCTCATAAGTCAGCGTGGAGTCTCCAATGACTCTTTTGAGATGGAACTTCGTAGATTTAACTCCTGCTTCCCAGAGTCCACCAAAATTAGGGGCATGGGGCGGAATAAAATGGCACTGTGTACCAGACACTTCTAGGTGTTCTGCTACTGCCTGTTGTTGTACAGATGTGAGCTGCTGTAATTCTTTAGAGGCACCTACAAAATTGGTGCCATTATCGCTCCACAAATGTGCACAATGACCCCGTCTCGAGACAAAACGCCTGAATGCAGCCAAGAACGCTTGAGTAGTCATATCACTCACTAACTCTAAATGTATGGCGCGAGTCACCATACAAATAAACAAACATATATAGCCCTTGTAGGAGCGGTTTCCGCGTCCACGAGTTGTTCTTATATTGATAGGGCCAGCGTAATCTACACCGCTGTTTAAAAATGGTCTGGCTGGAACACATCGTACTGACGGAAGAGACCCCATCAACTGGTTTTTAATGCTTGCCCTATATTTAACACAAGTGACGCACCTATGTACATGTTGCTTAACCAAATTTCTGGCTCCTAAAATCCAGTAGGCTGTCCTTAGGTAATTCATCATGATCAACGGACCTCCATGAAGTGTTTTCTTGTGCGCATCAGCAATAATCAATTTAGTTAAATGAGCGTCTTTAGGCAAAATTATTGGATGTTTAATTGCGTCATCCAGGTGGGCTTTTTGTAAACGGCCTCCTAACCGAATGATCTTATGCTCGTCCAGAAATGGACAAAGCGCTTTTAGCTTGGACTTAGGTTGAAGAACCCCATTTTGTTCTAAGTTTTGGAACTCCTCTGAAAACGCTTGTTTTTGCACAAGCTTGATGCAACAATGATAGGCATCGTCTATTTCTGTCTTTTGCAAATAGTGGCTTTTGTTCTTCTTTAAAAATCGTCTGCAATAAGCCACAACTCGTAGCAGTTTTTGCAGAGAAGAAAATTTCTCTAACACAGAAACATCGGTTTTTGCTGTAAAATGAACTTTAATTGTTTCTTCAGGAACAATATCCAAATTTTTGGGTTTGCTGTAAACAACATTTTGGTCTTGAAGAAATGGAGGGCCTGAAAACCAAAGTTTATTTTGAACTAATGCTTCTGGTAAAAGGCCTCGCGAAGCACAATCGGCTGGGTTCAACTTTGTGGACACATGAAACCATTGTGAAGAGTTAAATGCTGTCAGAATCTCTGAGACACGATTACCGACAAAAGTTTTCCATCTGCTAGGATGGCTGTTGAGCCAGGAGAGGACAACAGTAGAATCGGACCATGCTCGAATTTTATTCCTTGGAATATTCAACACTTCCGCCGTCTCTAGTAACAGTTTCGACAATAAAACAGCACCACACAATTCCAACCGAGGAATGCTGATTTGCTTAATTGGTGCCACTCTTGTTTTTGCCATCAATAAGGAAACGTGAACTTTGCCTGTGACGTGAACTATTCGAATGTACACAACAGCAGAGTACGCAGATTTAGACGCATCGCTGAAACCATGCAGTTCCACGTCTAAGTCGTCTGTTCGTGTTTCTAACCATCGTGGGACTCGAATCTTGGTAAGTGACGACAATCCATTTCGGTAAGTCTCCCATTCATTAACTAATTCTGTACTCAATGCTTCGTCCCATCCAAGACCTGTCACCCATAATTTTTGGATGAAGATTTTTGCAAGCACTATGCTTGGAGCGATCCAGCCTAGGGGATCAAAAAGCCTTGCTATATCAGCTATTATTCGTCTTTTAGTTACAGGTCCAGCTGGTGTCATCGGAAGTGTCACCGAGTATTGAAACTGATCCTGATATTTGTTCCAGGTAAGTCCTAAAATTTTTATATTACTATTTGAGTCTAATTTAATTTCCTTTTCAGATTCTTTTTCATTTTGAACTTCTTTCTTTTCTATTTGCTTATCTATTCTATCCTTATCATTTTCCTGTATGTCCTGTATAGTTGTTTCTTCTTTTTGCTTTATGATTCTTAGTAGTTCTTCGCTGTTACTGTTCCATTTCTGCAACTTAAAACCTCCTTTCTCAAGTAGACCTGTCATCTGTTCAATGATATCTACGCCTTCTTCAAAACTTGAGCAACCTGTCATAAGATCGTCCATGTAAAAACAGTTTAAGACCTTGTCTGCTACTAAGGGAAATTTGTGACCTTCGTCATAGGCCACCTGATGCAGAGCCCTAACCGCCAAATATGGAGCTGACGCCGTGCCAAAGGTAACAGTGAGTAGCTCGTAATCTTTGATCTTGTTTTCAGGACGGTCACGCCATACAATGCGCTGAAAAACCGTGTCTTCGTCTGCAATTCTCACCTGTCGATACATTTTAATAATGTCAGCTACGAGAGCAATAGGATGAATCCTCCATTTTAACACCGTGTGACGTAAATCCGCTTGCAATGTAGGTCCAACCATTAATGTGCTGTTTAACGATACACCTTTTTTATTCTTTTTAGACGCATTGAAGACTACTCGCACTTTGGATGTAGTTTTATCATTTCGTATCACTGCGTGGTGTGGAAGATATACAGCTTCGTCTTTCTTAGTGTCATCATCATTCAAAGGTATCATATGACCTAGTTCGATGTACTCGTTTATTACATCACTGTATTTCTGTTTTAAATCATTGTCCTTATTTAATCTTTTTTCTAAAGACTTCAATCGTGATATAGCGATTTCACGCGATTGACCTGCTTTACATTGAGGATCATCATCCTTAAAAGGCAACTTTACTACATAACGTCCTTCATTTGTTCTGGTTGTTGTACTTTTAAAGATATCTTCGCATCTTTGTTCTTCTTCTGATAAGATTTTCTTACCTGTAGACAGTGGCTCTTCCATCTCCCAAAATTTGCGGAGATTGTCGTCTTCGTTGACCTGGACATGCAAGACACTAATATTTAGTGTAGTGCTGTTTGAACTAACCTTATCGGTTGAGCTGGTTGAACTTACTACACCTGAAATGATCCAACCCAAAGTAGTATTCTGGGTGATCAGATTACCGGCTGGATTTCTCATCAAACCTTCCTTTAAAATGCAGCTGTAAACATCTGCACCTAACAAAATGTCAATTTTGTTGGGTGCGTTGAACTCGGGGTCTGCCAAAGAGAGGCTTTTAATATCGACCCACTCAATTAATCGTATCTTTCTTTCTGGGATGTATGATGTTATGTTCCGCAATACATACGCTTCAATTCGAATTTCATATGATTGTTCAACTCGAGAACGAATAATGAGATGCACCATATATTTTATGTCAACGGATTTATCTCGGCCTATACCAGAAACAACTCCTCGAATCGGTATCTTTTTCAGACGCAAAAATTGAACTGTGGCTTCAGTAATAAAACAAGCCTGTGAGCCTTGATCTATTAATGCTCTTACTGTTTGAAAGCAACCATTTTTTGCTTCGGCTTGTACTAATGCCGTTGCTAATAATACCTGCTTCGACATGACAACCCTCCCAGCAGACAAGCATGAGACTATTGCAGGGTTATCAGTCGATGAGCTTGTAGCCTCAACGACGGCGCCATCATTTGGGTGTAGTAGAGAATGGTGACGTTTTCGACAAACTTTACAATTGGTGGTATTTTTGCACTCATACACCATGTGGTTACCTCCTAAACAATTGAAGCACATGTTTTTCTTGAGCACAAACTCGTGTCTTTGATTGTAAGATTGTTTAGCAAATTGTTTGCAGAAGCATAATTTGTGACCTTCTGCGCAGTACTCGCAACGAATGCTAGACGACGAAGGTGTTGTTGTGCCTAATAATGCTTTCGCATTGTGTGCAAAGTTAGTTTTACCTTGTTGACCTGATCTTTTAGGCTCTAAGCACTCTAAAACGCGGAATCTAGTTTCTAAAAACGATTTAAACTGCTCATAAGTTGGCAAACCGTTAACGTCATTGATCTCATGAATGTGTAATTCCCACTGCTTGCGAGTTTCAGCATCAAGTTTGTAGGAAATGAGGTAAATGATAAGAATATCCCATGTAGTCACGTCTATACTGAGGTTATTAAGAGCGTTGAGACAATCCGTGGTTGTATCCACTAGCTCTTTAATAGCTGAGGCTGTTTCGACATTACACCGTCTTTGACTTAACAGTCTTTTAAGTATGCAATTAGCCAAATATCGGGTGTTGTTATACCGTCTCTCTAACTTTGACCAACACTGGTCATAGTTGGCATCCGTTATCGGGGTATGCCGAATTAGTTGATCTGCCTCACCAGTGAGGTGGCTTTTTAGATAGTGCAGTTTTTGAACATTATCTAGTGATGTGTTTTTATCTACAAGAGAAACAAACAAGTCACGGAAAGTTGTCCATTCTGAATAGTCACCTGAAAATAGTGGTATGGTAATTTTAGGCAAATTTACCCGAGTACTAGTGGATACACCCGGAACTTCCGTGCGCTTTCCTAATCCTTCAGTTAATTTATTTAACAATATTTTCATTTGTGACTTGTAGTTTATATAAACATCTTCTACAGTATCATATAAGTCACATTTTACATATTCACTTTTGTTTAAATCTGAACTATCATAACATTCATAAATGTTTGTATTATTAGTTTTAAACTGCGTCCAATCTCTTTCTAAATTTTCTAATCTTATTTCAATATATTCTACACTTATTCTTTCTTTCGGAGTCTTTTTGAAATTACTTAAACCTTTCTCAATGGATTTCTTCAAATCCTTCTGCACATTTACAATTCCTTCCATTATGTATGAAATAAAGAAATAGATGATTTTAAACAACTTTGAACCAACTAAAAATTCTATGTAAATTTTATTCAAAATTTTTCTAAGTCCAAATTAGTATGGAAAATTTTACAAGTGTTTTTAAGTTTAACATTATTTTGAGAAATTGGACATAGAGGCCACGTTCCCTCGTTTTTTCTCAAATTATTCTAAGTTAAAACTAAGCATACACTAATTTTTCTAAGTCCTTAAATACTGATCTTAAAATATTACAAGTCCCAAATTCTTGAAATTTCTTCTAAGTTTTTGAACTGATGATATTAAGGTTGAAAATGTACTCACGATTTGCACTGCACTCACTCACTGTAGGGGTATAGGGTATCCTACTTGAATTCGATAGCGATGTCCTCCGATCCACTGGTTTGTTTCCACAGCAGCCTCTTGGTACTCTTTGAAGAAAGTGGCGCCCTCTGCCACTGGGATGACGTCAAGTACCCTTCTGCTGCGATCCACAGCGGATACTGGTTGCACTAAAATTCGGGTCGAATGACCAATGTTTGGAGTCGCACTCCGTTGATCTGTAGAACTTGATGGTCGTAGATGTAAATAATACAACTTCTCAAGTGAACTGGTATTTATTGTTTGAACTTAATATATGACCTATGTTGTAATAATACTGAATAATCTTTCGACGATAGCTCTCATTGTTCTCACATGAACTTTAAACTTCCATAGCGCGTTTTAAGAACGAACAACGCCATCTAGTTACTTCGTAAACATTCGTAAACACACAGTATGGCAATAAATGAATTCTTATTCTATTCTTTCGGCTCATGGACAAGCATCCAAGCCATGTATATAATAAATTAAAAAAAAAAAAAAAAAAATCTATTCTTATAACAGTTCAATGATTATTACATCTAAAATTATTTTTCTGTTGTAAACAATTTTACAATTGGCCATTTCTAAAAAGAGACAGATATACAGCGTAAGAGTGCAACACGACCGGCGATATGTTAGTTGCGACATGAGGTTAACAATCTTTGTAGTTGCGGCTATTTTGTCTCTTTCACGCCAGTGCATTTGTATGTCTTTCTATTCTTGTCGAAAAAAATATCTAAACAAATGTGATGTATAGCTATCTCATTTGTACCTACTGCCTACTTGTCATGATGTCTTTGTCCTTCATTCAAACGTCTCTCACGATGCAAGTGAAGCTGTGTGCACATTGCGTATACTTGTGTGATATTTTCGGCATATTATGCTGTCTTTATATTAGAGCGTACCTTATCTTCGTTTACTTAGTTTCATCAAAGTTTATCACAGAACATAATTTCAACTCAATACGATTAACAACGGACGGTGTTGAACTGAGCCAAAGAGACTCATAATAGAGTCTATACATAAATGTTTTTAAATTTAAAATTAGGAGATAAGGATATCATTACAGTTTGTTTAGTGCTGAAAGCGACATAAAGCCAATTTCATCCACATATACATCATCCGATATGGTCTAGTGGCTAGGATACCTGGCTCTCACCCAGGAGGCTCGGGTTCGATTCCCGGTATCGGAATTATTTTTGCACTTTTGATATCCAGACTGCTGGTTCCGCGCAATGCCATAGTTCCATAGTGTAAAGAAAAAACTACTTGTGTCAATACTATGTGATAAATAAAATACTAGTATGTTTTACGCCCAGGGCCGAACCGAAAGGGAGGATAGAGCCCCAGGGATCCAATACCAAAAACGACAAACTTTGAAAAAAATAATTCCGTTTCTTAATTTTTTCCGCTGTTAACCTGTCAAATTTTAAAAAATTACGAAATAAGGAGGGAAGTACTTAAAAAATATCAATTTTTATTTTTGAAGTGAAAACTTCTTTTGCCGCGTCATATACAGATTTTTCGTCGGCTGTCAATTGAATTCTACCGTCACGCTCGGAAATGATAAGAGATCTTCGGGTAAACTCGGGACCGTGGGCATTGGCCATTTAGAAATGGTTTTCACTTCTATCGGCAGTTCCTATGACTGCCATTTTTTTTTCTGTCTGTTTGTTTCAGCTGATCTTTGAAACGACTGGACCTATTTTAACTCACATAGACAAATACTATTATTCTAGAAACAAATGCTAATTATGTAATTATTAATAAAGAAACATTGGTTGAGAACTATCATAGTTATTTTTGCATCTTGAACACACCTTATTGAAATCTACTAGGTACTAGGATAAAATTGGAAACAAGTTGGAAACGAGCTTTAATTTATTAATAACTTTATTTTATTTTCACTCCATTTGTTTTTGCACAGGTAAATACACAAGGTTACTGCACATCTGTACCGATTTGAAAGGGGGCGTACTAAAATACTTCATAAAACGCATAATATTGAACAGAAGTTTTTTCACGATGACATGATTGAACCTACATTTGCAAAGCATTCTTTTTATTTATTTCATCACAATATTTAATAAATATAAATTCGACCTCAACAAGGGTCTCGGACAAAACACCCTTTTCAAATCAGTACAAATGCGCTGCTTGGACTTAATCCCAGTTGAACAACTAACAAACTAACATAACATACTATATAGCAATTATATACATTTCAAATTGTTGCTCAACTTCAGGAAATATCTGTCAAGCCTCGAATAATTAAAATACATTCCCGCGCGCTTTCGAAGATTAAACATACACGAACACACAAAATCGGCACTCTCTTTGTAATATTAGTATTGATTTCTCATTCTGCGTAGAGATTCTGAACCCATTCGGATAGATCTCGACCCGGAGTCAAACTTCTCAGTCTGTCTTATCCGCTTAGATTTTTATTTTTAATTAAAGAGTGACGAGACGAGCAGGACATGTGCCTGATGGTAACCAACACGCCTGCCACATAACAGCACAGTGACACACGCTTTTGAGACATGAAGAGTCCAAATCAATACCTAGCACTTCACCCACTCGTCACCCAGAGACGTAAGGTGTTGTATCTCTAAGCCCAGTAATTTCTCTGGAAACATTGCCCTTCAAACCGGAACACAGTAACACTGCCACATTACTGCTTGGCGGTAGAATGACAGAGACAAGGACTGTCATTCCGAATGAGTTCAGAATTAGTCCTACTCTTGATCAGTCGTTCAACAACAGGTAACTAACATAAAAGAGTTACATCATATAATTATAATGTGACGAAAACACAAGAAAATATTGCACGATTAAACACAAACCAAATCAGTCGTTTTCAGATTGACATATGCGCAATGACATCAAAGGAAGGACGTGGCTTACTGTACATTTTGTAGAACATTTCTTAAAACAAGCAAAAACAGCGACATCTTTTATAAACCGTACGAACTACGTTCCGTGCCGCGTTCGCGGGCCAACAAAAACAGCTGTGAACTGAGTCGCACTGGGCCTAAACATGCATCATAAGATGAGAAATCTCTTTATTATTAAAAACCAAATATTTACTAAAAACTTTGCCAAATATTCTACCGCCAAGCAGTAATGTGCAAACATTACTGTGATCCGGTTTGAAGGGCAATGATTCCAGAGAAATTACAGAGCTTAGAGACATAATATCTTAGATCTCTGGGTGACGAGCGCAGTGCAGTGCTAGGTAATGATTTGGACTATCATGTTCCGATAGCTGCGTGTTACTGTGCTGTTATGTGGCAGGCATGTAGCTTACCATCAGGCACATGACCTGCTCGTCTCGTCACTCTATGCTATAAAAAAAAACACAACAAAAACTAAAGAAAGAAACTTGGGACTTTTATAAAAGTTTTTTTGAATAAATCATTACCTAGCACTGCACTGCGCTCGTCACCCAGAGATCTAAGATATTATATCTCTAAGCCCAGTAATTTCTCTGGAAACATTACCCTTAAAATCGGAACACAGTAACGCTTACACATTACTGCTTGGCGGTAGAATAACGGTAGGTTAAGTATAAGACTGACTGCAAGACTGCAAAACCGGTCTATCACACACCAATACTGTACATCGGGAAGCTAGTCATGGAGGGTAGCGGGATCCGAGGCACGGTTTGCCGCACCGACCGCAGATAGTTGGGGGCCCAAGTAGTGAGCTAGCCACTCATGAAAGGCTGCCCCGCCATCTAGCGAAAAATCCCGGGATGCGCTATCCTGCCGGTTGGCGACCGGATGACAAGGCCAGATAGACATCCCCGGGGGGGCTCGGGCGTCCCCGCAGTCTCCAGGCTAGCTGCCCACTGGTGTATTCGTGTTGTGTGTTGTGACCAATGGTCAGTAGTGTGCAGCCTCGTTCTACTGCCGTTTTCCCACCGATCCCTCTCTCAAAACAAAAATGAACAAAGCACACAATAGAAACAAGGTTAAAGAGCGGCTGCACGCCTTGTCGGTAAAAGTGCACCTCACAAATATTCGAGGTCTGCACTCCAATCTCTCAGCAGTCCACCATCACCTCGAGACTGAGCAGCCGACACTCTTTTTTCTTACGGAGACGCAGATAGGTTGTCCCTCGGACGTGGCGTACCTAACGTACCCAGGCTATACTCTGGAGCACAAATTCCGGCCTCGTGCTGGAGTGTGTCTGTACGCCCGTGACGACATTTGCTGTCGGCGTCTCCGTAACCTTGAGGATACTAGATTTTCGGTTCTTTGGGCACTGATAGACACAGGCATAGACAAAATTATCTATTCCTGTGTATATCGGTCGCACAGCGGAGACCAGGAGACGACTAGGCTCATTGATTATTTAAGTGAGGCGGCGGACGCGGCTCAACAGAAGTACCCTTCGGCTCAATTAGTGTTACTGGGGGATTTCAACGGCCATCACAAGGAATGGCTGTTCCCATACCGGGACACTGACCACGCTGGGCAGGAAACGAGAAAGCTAGCTTTATCGTTAGACCTAACCCAGCTGGTCCAAGAGGCCACAAGAGTACCCGACGTTGAGTCGCATACACCTTATTGCTTAGACCTTCTGCTGACAACAGATCCAGACCGTTATTCCGTGGTGGTATCTTCGCCGTTAGGCAGCTCCGACCACTGTCTGGTGAAATCTGTATCTGTCTACCATCCGCCTGATCCCAGCCCTAGAGGCAACCGGCGATTGTGGCGATACAAGTCAGCAGATTGGGACGAGATGCGCTCTTTCTTCGCGTCTTACCCATGGCAGTCATTGTGCTTCACTTCTGGTGATCCTTCAGTCTGCGCGGATGCTGTGACTAATGTAATACGTACGGCTATGGAATATTTCATTCCATACTCCGACGTCCCATTATCCAGCAAAGCTCACCCATGGTTTGGTTCTCAATGTAAAAGTGCTGAAGCATTTAAACATGAGACCTACCTAGCCTGGGTTGATGCTCGACAGCGTAAGGCAAGGGACATACGCCAGAAGAAGAAAGCGTTCAACAAGGCTGCTAAGGCATGCAAAAAGGTTCTTCAGAGGGCTCGATCTGACCACATTAGTCGAATAGGGAACAAACTAGCTTCATACCCTGCGGGCAGCAAAGCATTTTGGTCCCTAGCTAAATCGGTCGAATCGAACTTCTGCCGCCCCTCACTACCTCCAATGCTGAAACCTGATGGGACACTGGCTCACACTGCAACGGAGAAAGCAAACTTGTTTGCAACTCAGTTTGCGGAATCTTCTCGTCTAGATGCTGGTAGCGCGACACCTCCTACTCCACCTGGCTGTCCGACTTTTATGTCAGATATTCACATTCGCCAAATGGAGGTTCGCAAAGTGCTACGCAATCTGGACGTGAATAAAGCCAGTGGCCCAGATGGTATTCCTGCCCTAGTATTGAAGGCTTGTGCGCCTGAGTTGTCTCCGATACTGACGCGCCTATTTAGACTCTCTCTCCAAACTGGGCTAGTTCCGAAGTCTTGGAAGCTTGCTAATGTGCAACCTGTGCCCAAAAAGGGTAGTCGTGCTGACCCTGCCAACTACAGGCCCATCTCGGTCACGTCCATACTCTGCAAGACTATGGAACGTGTCTTAAACCACAGGCTCCTGACGTACCTAGAATCAAACGACCTCCTCAGTGACCAGCAATACGGATTTCGCCGAAACCGGTCCACCGGGGATATTCTAGCGTACGTCACTCACATCTGGAGTGAAGCTATTGAGAAACACGGGGAAGCACTTGCAGTCTCCCTGGATATCTCAAAGGCTTTCGACAGGGTTTGGCATGATGGCCTTATAAGTAAGCTTTCTAGGTATGGTTTGTCTTCTGGGTTTATTGCGTGGATATCGGACTTTTTGAGGGATCGATCCATACGAGTCGTCATTGATGGCTGCTCGTCTGATCAAATGGCTATTAATGCCGGAGTCCCTCAAGGGTCGGTACTCTCTGCAACGCTCTTCCTGCTACATATCAATGATCTGTTGAAGCCCGGTATCTTTGGGTACGCAGATGATAGCACCGTTGTAGAGAGTTACATATCTAGCGCCAGAGCCAGTGGGCAGCAAACTCAGGTACTGAGAGAGAGTCTGATCGAGCGTTTGAGCTTGACCCTTGAGGCGGTGTCTGAATGGGGCGATGCCAATCTGGTCAAGTTCAACGAGAGTAAGACGCAGGCGTGTCTATTCTCCGCTAAAAGGAGTCCATTCGAACTGACTCCAACTTTTAGAGGTGTGTCCGTGCCGGTTTCTGACCGTCTTGAGCTTTTGGGCGTGACTTTGACCTCTACGCTCAACTTTGGCTCGTATATCGAATCTAAGGCTAAACTAGCTGCCAAAAAACTGGGTGTCCTTTCAAAGGTGCGAAGGTACTTCAAGTCTGAACAGTTGCTTACATTATATCAAGCACAGATTCGCTCCTGTATGGAGTACTGTTCGCACCTTTGGGATGGTTCGGCTAAGTATCAGCTGGAAGCTCTGGAATCGATCGAGAGACGTGCCAAAAGGCTCATAGGCAATGCTACTCTTGTGCGAAAAAGACTTCAAAGTCTTGAACATCGCCGTAAAATTGCTAGTCTATCGGTTTTTTATCGCATACACTTCGGAGAGTGTGCGACTGATTTACATGATCTAATACCACCTTGTCCTTTTTTCTATCGGAATGCTCGTAGCTCGAAAAAGCGACATCGTTTCATGGTTGATGTTCCAAAGACACGAACGAAGAGATTTGACTCTACTTTTGTGATAAGAACGTCTAGGCTGTGGAATACGTTGCCTGAGTGGGTTTTCCCCGATGGTTACAATCTTTGTGTCTTCAAATCGAGAGTGAATCGGTTTTTTCTAGGTAAACACGCTTCATCGTAGACCGCATCGTCGCTTTACATCAGGCGAGATGGCGGTCAAGTGTAAACCTATAAAAGGTAAAAAAAAAAAAAAAAAAAAAAATATTTTATATTTTTATGACATTTCATTTGGCGACCTCATCGTTTGAAGGAGTCTCTTCCAGCCAAGTCGATTATTACCTGTTAATGTTTCATTATGTCACATAAATTGTATGTTATAATAATAATAATTTGACATATTTCCCCTCCTGTCTATCATTGCCATATGCCATTCTGAAAACCATTAATTAAATAAATACCGACATATATATATTTATATAATATGATCTTATTATTTACATTTAGAACATTTTAGTTTCGTTTTCTTGGGAGAAAATTCTCATCAGACAAAAGTTGACGAAAAAGTTTTTTAAACTACGATTAGAAAAGAAAAACTGAAATAGCACGACAAGGTATTATGAACCGCGGTGCGATTACATAAGATTATATAGATGCAGTAAGGTCTATTTTCGTCTGGCAGAGTAAACATCGTGAATAGTTTACAACAAAAAAAAATAGTTTATTTTGCCAGATGAAATTAAACCTTATCGCTAAGGAATAGAGTTTTTAAAGTGAAAACTTCGTTTGACACACCACACACAGAGTTTCCGTGGGCTGTGAATTGAGTTCAACCGTCACGTTCGTTAATGAATTAAATCTTCGGGTAAACTCGGATGATCTAGATGGCCATGGCCACGCCCTCCGGTTTCACCCACGACTTTCCAAAGTCAGCTATCAAATTCTTAATTATTAGTTTTCACTTCTATCGGCATCCTGCCATTTTTTAAAGTTTTCGATTTCAAAGATTTTCGTGGTATCTCAGTCACATTCTTTTTTATAGTATTGAGACAAGATGATGAAGGCATGCGCCTGATGGTAAGTAACACACCTGCCCATAACAGCACAGTGCCACGCAGCTATTGGAACTTTGAAATCGCTACCTAGGACTGCACTGCGCTCGCAGATATAAAATGATGATAATTAGCCTTGTGTTGTTTCTGGAAACATTGCCCTTCAAACCGGAACTCAGTAATATTATCACATTACAGCTTGGCGGTAGATGAACTAACAAACGTGTGGTGTTTTCCCCAGTATGGACTCTGCAAACAGTCCTACAACTACAAAACTTGGTTTTGCTTGAAATTATTAATAATTCTGCAGTATTTTGGTAAGTAGATATTAACTAAAATGTTCTTATTAGCGTTTATTGAATAAGGTTAATTTAAATAAAATAATTAACAATTGCGATAATAATACGACCATTTGAATCTATTTCGCTTAACAGATAATTTTCTACAGGCACATTCTAAAATCAAATTAAAATTATTTCTGATATCTACAAGATACTGGTTGTAGCAAAATTGAGTAATTATTTAAATTTAACTTTAGAATATGTCTACAGAACTGGCCATATTCAACCGATATAAGTCTCTGAAATTGGGGTGCGTTTTCGACGTGAGCGGACGACGGCGCGACAGCCAGAATATATACATTTCAAACTTACTATACATTATATTCGATTTATACCACATATGAATGCAACAAGGTCTAGAACGGAGACAGGTAGGTTAACTATTTACCTACACAATAAATTCAATTATTGGTCTGTATCTGTATAGCCATAGCCGGTTACCTGGAAGAGACAGCTTTTAGCGAGAACTTGCGACACTTTATATGTATTTTCTTTTCTTCTAATAATGTTTATGTGTCATAACGAAAAGTTTTATATCTTCTATCTATATTAACTTAGAGAAGCTTCAATGGAAAGAGGGTAGGGATGCTTTTGCGTAACGATAAGACATAAGAGCTCTTAAAAATTATAACTTGAAATTCAACAGAAAAAAAGAGAAAAGAATCAGTCACAAAAAACAGATTTTTTGTCATTGAACCAAATAACTATGATTGCGATTAATTTTGGTGAAGAAAACGATTATAGAACATGGAAATAAATCATCTTATATCTCTCTGGGTGGCGAACGCAGCGCAGTGATTTACACTTCAGATTTAAAATATCCATATTCCAATAACTTCGTAGCACTGTGCGGTTATGATCAAGCTTGTTATTAAACATGGACATGGACATAAACGAACAATGTAGTTTTAGCAGCATTCGCTACACCTCGTCGCCGCCGTCAACTCCACATGATTTATTCTATACATAAATTTACAATATACAAGTCGAAAACAACACCGCTTGTGATGTCGCTCTGTCGCCCGCTCGAGACCAAACCGCGGCCTTAACATTCATAACACATTGCCACTTCTACGATTCAAACTCGAATTGAAAATTGTGCACACAAGTGAATAGCAAATAAAATTATATTTAATGACATTTCAGTCGTTAAACAACGGAAAACTGATGGAATATGCAAGTCATGTCATTAAGAGACGAGGGCATCGCAAACTACCCTCATTTCGTCTTCAAAAAAAACCTAGCACAAAAAAATATTTTTAAATACGGAGGCCTAAGTACGCAGGTCATCTTATTGCTAAATGAGAGGTATGCTATCTGCCCACGTTTAAATTTAAAAAAAATCAGCAATACTCGAAACGTAATAAAAAAATAATTTAACTAGTCAGATTAATAGCAATAATCAGACTAATTACAATTCAATAGTATATAGTAGTGTATATGATAACAATTTAAACTGCGCGAATGAAATAAATGCGCATCACTTCATTGGGATATAGGGGCTCGCTCTACCCTCAGTTGATTTTCATACCCACCCTCATTTGGTGTTTCTACCTTCATTTGATGTTAGATACTTTTTATTGTTCACACCAAAAGAAAAAGAAGATTTACAGACAAAGAAAAACAATAACAGCTACAACAGGCGGCCTTATCGCCGAATGCGATTTCTTTCAGATTTCGATGTTCAAAGAGTTGTGTATAACATTTTCAACATGAGTTCAAACCGCGTCACTCGTAGGTTCTAGAAGCCGGGGCCGGCGGCGGCGCGCATCACGTGAGCGCCGGCGCCTCCGACGGCGGCTCCTCGACCACGTGCCCGAGCGAGAGGAGACGCAACTTGTACTCGTTTAGCTTCGCGTCCTGGAATAGAAAAACATTGGTCGTCTGTAAAATCAAGTTTTGTAGTGGTAGGACTCTTAGCAGAGTCCGCCTGGCGAAGTTCTACCGCCAAGCAGTGCATGTGCAAACATTACTGTGTTCCGGTTTGAAGGGCAATGTTTCCAGAGAAATTACAGGGCTGAGAGATATAACAACTTAGATCTCTGGGTGACGAGCGCGGTGCAGTGCTATGTAATGATTTGGACTGGTCATGTTCCAATAGCTGCGTGTCACTGTGTTGTTATGCAGCAGGCATGTTGCTTACCATCAGGCACATGTCCTGCTCGTCTCGTCACTCATTATTTGTACAAAAAAGTCGGTTTACGGACGATAGTTTAACGTGACAACGTCATAACAAAACATTGCGTAACGGGACAATGAGGACAATTGTGCATGCGGCCAGCGTTCATTGTTTATCGTTGTCACGTCAAAAACTTCAATAAAACTGTCAAAGTAAGTCCAGTCACATATAAGAATAAGTTGCCCACTTTATGTCCCCCTTCTTCACATTATGTTAAACCGAGCGTTTCTCTCACAAGGCATCCAATCAAGACGCTATCAAGGAATTTAGGCTGAGACTTTTATATATTAGGTGCTCAAAAACAGTCCACTAAATGTTCAACACTGCAGGCACTCGGGGCCTTCTCTCGCAAGGAGAGAGTCAAGGCCATTATCCACCACGCTGGTCGCGATTGAGAAAGTATAGTATGCGTAATTAGGTAGTGTGACGTCACGCCTGTCGAAATGACGGGCGCAAATACACAGACGCCGAGAGGATGGCGCGAGAGCGGCACCTATGAGTCAGTTCAGTTACCTTTTCTCAGCACATATATAAAGTCGTACCTGGATTGAATCGGACCTGGATTGAATTGCACCAAGATTCAAATCCTACCTGGTCAGCTAACAGCATGAGTAGATCGTCCTAGTCCTAGCAGAGTCTGTCTATGTCCCGTCTGCACTAGCTCGCTCTTTCACCTGGTGCTAGCAGTCTCCCTCCCTCCCGCCTGCCCTCGCTCTCAGATGGTGCTAGCAGTCTCCCTCCCTCCCGCCTGCCCTCGCTCTCACCTGGTGCTAGCAGTCTCCCTCCCTCCCGCCTGCCCTCACTCTCAGCTGGTGCTAGCAGTCTCCCTCCCTCCCGCCTGCCCTCGCTCTCACCTGGTGCTAGCAGTCTCCCTCCCTCCCGCCTGCCCTCGCTCTCAGCTGGTGCTAGCAGTCTCCCTCCCTCCCGCCTGCCCTCGCTCTCAGCTGGTGCTAGCAGTCTCCCTCCCTCCCGCCTGCCCTCGCTCTCAGATGGTGCTAGCAGTCTCCCTCCCTCCCGCCTGCCCTCGCTGTCACCTGGTGCTAGCAGTCTCCCTCCCTCCCGCCTCGCTCGCTCTCACCTGGTGCTAGCAGTCTCCCTCCCTCCCGCCTCGCTCGCTCTCACCTGGTGCTAGCAGTCTCCCTCCCTCCCGCCTCGCTCGCTCTCACCTGGTGCTAGCAGTCTCCCTCCCTCCCGCCTCGCTCGCTCTCACCTGGTGCTAGCAGTCTCCCTCCCTCCCGCCTCGCTCGCTCTCACCTGGTGCTAGCAGTCTCCCTCCCTCCCGCCTCGCTCGCTCTCACCTGGTGCTAGCAGTCTCCCTCCCTCCCGCCTCGCTCGCTCTCACCTGGTGCTAGCAGTCTCCCTCCCTCCCGCCCTCGCTCGCTCTCACCTGGTCCGCTAGCAGCACGAGCAGGTCGTCCTGGTCCCTGGCCAGCCCGCCGAGCTGTCCGTCCGCGGCCGCGCGCGCCTCTTCCGCGGCGCGGAGCTCCCCCGTCAGTCGGACCACCTCGCCGGACAGCTCGGCCACTCGGGCCTCCGTCTCCACCAGCTTGGCCTCCGCTTCTCTTAATCTAAAAATATTTTGGATTTGTTTCATAATTTTGGTTTACACTTTTTAATCGACTCCAAACACAGGAGGAGGGTCATAATTCGGGTTTTTGTCTGTATCTATGTTACCTACTCGGTAGCTCCGCCAATTATGAATCGATTTTGATAGTTTCTTTTTTTCAAAAGAAATAAATTTTCGGGTGAACTCGGGACCACCGTGTGCCAGAGCGCGAAAGATGGAAATGTAGGTGTTACTGGTACTGGAGAGGAAATGAAACCACGTCACTGTATAAACTGCTGACTATATTGATCTTACACAAGTGACGCGGAGCGAGAGACTAATCGCTCGACCGCTGTCATCTTCTTATATACTAAATCTGACACGTACAAACGTGCCCCCACATACACCCTTTTCTTAAAAAAAAGGAGAAAAACATATCTATAACATTCCACAAAAAACATAATTACATCACACCTTGTTTACACTATAATATAACTATCAACTCGTCACATGTTTCTTCCACTTGTTAGGCACATTTTCCTTCCGTGCTAACCTTGGCATATTGACGTCGAACCGCTTTGCTCACTCAGCGTTCTAGTTTGCACTAATGACTATTGATTTATATTTCCTATTACGTGACGCATATCACTTGCAATCCCATCTCTAAAATGAACTATACCCGAATAAATCGCCAGAAGTTCCTTGTCGTATACACAGTACTTTTTCTGGGATTCCGTGGGTTTCTTTGCAAAAATAATCGAGGGTTCTCCAAAGACCCTTTTCCTTCTGTGCAATACCGCGCCTATACTAATGTCTGACGCGTCTGTCATAAGAGTGAACCTTGCCCCTGGACTCGGGTCCGATCACGTGGCAGCATTTTGTAAGTTTTCCTTACCCCCTTCAAATGCTCTAAATTGCCTCTTTAGTAGTTAGTTTATTTATCTCTTTTCTTTGCACATTTGTAAATATTTATCTAAAATTCCTTATAATTTCTGCAGTGTCTGGTATGTGCGCTCTATAAAAATTTACATACCCAAAAACCTGCGTCTCCGGCTTGGGAGAGTCCTGAATAACTTTGTCAGGCAAAGGACTTACTCCATTTTGCGAGACCTCGTAATCTAACAAAAAATCTATTTTACTTTTCTCAACATACATTTACCTCATTCAACTTCCATTTAATATATCTGTAAACGTTCAAATACCCTACGCAAATGCTCTTTATGCCAGGTTGCATTTTTCAAGCCAATTTGTTATGTTATCTAAGTTTCTAAGTACGCATACAAAACTAATTATTCAACATTATTACCGCTGCCATTGACCCCATTATTCATTTGTTCTATGTCAGCTAAAACGTTCGTGTTTATAAATCTTTGAATCGTCTGCGGTCTGCGCTGCATTGCGTAACCCAAAGGTCAATCTCGTAATTTCGAAAATACCAAACGCGTAATAATTGCCGTTTTTCTATATCCTCTGTACCATTTTTCTACCGCCAGCTTAAAATTCCTTGAACAATCGGCTTCAATTATCGGCTGTTTAACATCGCATAGCAATTTTCTTGAACCGGAAATGGGATCTGCACAGCCACTCTGGATCACCTGGTGCCCTTTTCTTCCGCGAACCAGTCCTATTTTCGCTCCATTTTTGGCGGCTTCTTCTTCTTCCGCGTTCTTGGCCTTGAACCTTACTGCGTAGTGAAGCTACTTCTAACTCCAGCTTCCTCATCTGCTCGACTAGCTCCGTGAGAGGTAAATGGGGTACCTGTTCGTTACTCCCGGACACAGCAGCGATGTCGTAGCACGTGGTGTTCTCTATAATTTTGTACTTGTTGCTAAGTTCTTGTCGCTCAGCACTATCCTCATAGACCTGCAGCAGTCGGTCCTTCAGCGCCGTATACTTGTTGTTCACCGGCGCACAGAGGGGTATTTGAGACATCTAGCTGGCCAAAATTATTTATCGCTCTTAATCAATTAGAAATGGTTCAGTATCTCATAAAACCTTAAATACAAGTGTATAACTTTCAAATAGATCACTTCTATATTTTGCTGCTACCCATCGATGCTTCATTTCTGATTTCATGCGTGCAAAATTACGACTTATGTGAAATCAAATAATTTTCAACATATTCTAATTGGTCGTTAAAATTGAGACCATTTTGTGATCTCATTAGACCAAATATCTCCTTGCGAGTCATTAAAGTACTTCCAGATGGTCCTGAAATAATAAAAACTAAATTAAATCAAAATTTATTTATTTTTTTACATTTTTAAGTACGATATCTAAAATCGCTCCAGATGACGGAGTAGGAATTAGTAGGAACCAATTTTTTCCTTTTTTAAAAGTAGAAAGTCTATATATTACGAATATATAAAAATTATAGCCGGGTAATGCCGGGCACTAAAACAAAAAGCCTCGTAAAACTAAATTTTCTTGAAAAAATTAGGGAATTAAACCGGTATTTTTTCAAATGACGAAAAATAATATAATCCCGTCACAAAATTAAATATTTGAAATATGTAAAATAAGTCACTTACCAGCAGTTTCAGAATCCATAGCCAATTTTGGATTATTCACAACACAACATAAAATAAAAAATTGTTAAAATTGAGTTTTAAAGCACGAAAATTGAAAATAAACAACCGCTTCGAGCAATGTCTCAGTTTCAACTGACTATATCTTGTTAAATTTGGGGTGGGTAAAAAAAACAACAATAGGGTTGGGTCGCCCAACTACCTGGCTCTTCTAGGAATGCATTTTTTTTTATCTGAGCGTAATTCTGAGAAATGTAATTTTGGCCGGCTAGATCATGTTAATACTCCTATGTGCGGCGTCTGGAATGAGTTTCTCCCCAATTTTGATATAACCATGTTGAACTTTCCTCCATCCCCTTGTTTCTGCGATGCCATCACTGCTTCAAACTGGCCCAACCATAACCGCGGCATGTCAACCCAAAAATCTGGAAGTCTCGTTGACACACCTATAGCGGCCAGGGCACAATCAGCGGAATTCGTTCGCTCGTCTTTCATGCCCTGCTGACCCACTTGCCCACTTACTGGTTCAGTGTGCGGAAACATTGTTGAAAAACAATTTACTAACGCAGTAACACCAAACAAAATCTTCTGAATCTTCTCTTTGACTCACTGATCAAACGTCGGGCTGGATCAAGTCGGGGTCACCACTGTAGGTGTTACTGGTACTGGAGAGGAAATGAAACCACGTCACTGTATAAACTGCTGACTATATTGATCTTACACAAGTGACGCGGAGCGAGAGACTAATCGCTCGACCGCTGTCATCTTCTTATATACTAAAACTGACACGTACAAACGTGCCCCCACATAAATAAGACAGCTACTGCTGTCTGTCAGCTGTGTTTACTATATTAAATGTATATGTAATACATTTTTTGACTAGCTGAATCCTGCGCGCGTTGCTACGCCACCTGTCGGAAATTGATCGTACCAACTCAGAAACCTTCTTTGACTCATGCACAACAACTTTGCTAAAAACATCGCACGATCAAATGCATAGTTTAGGATTCTATAAAGGACATACAGACAAACATTAATTTTTATGTATGTATACAGATTATTCAACAGTTTTTCATAGTTATTTCTTATTTTATTTTTCACTTCTATGACCGAGCTACACGAGGCTAGTTTTTCAAGCTAGGATAACAAGCTATAGAAAGCTAGTACTTCTAGAAGTACTAGCTTACTAACACTGGCTTGAATAAATAGCCTCGTGTAGCTCGGGCAAAAGGGACGTTTGTACGGAGGGACTAAGGGCTCCCGCACAAAACCACGAATTCGCATCGCATCGTAAATATCTCCAAATTCGCACGAATGCATCGCAAGAACTTCCGATTCGATTCGCATCGCGCATTCCTGTCATATTACGTCATACTGGTCATAATGGTGTCTAGGGCTTGTATACCGGAATTCCGATATTTCGTAATTCCGGAATCTCGGACATATTTTTCCGATATTTCAATTCCGGAATTGAAACACTCAATATAGCTATTCCGAAATCGATATTTTGACTAACTTATTTTTGGGCGCAACCATGACGCATAGACACATACATACACGAACCACAATCAGGACCGTGAAATATCATGCACGCAGCTTTCCCGTCAGTTGTCGTGACATTCCTCGTGACATATCCTGTTTTCCGACGATGATGAGTCTACCTTACAACAGCAGCTGAATAATGAACTCGATAAGTGCAAAAAAGCTCCTAAGAATATGTCCACAACGTTTAACCTCGCACGGTTTGTCAAAATAGAGAAAGCCATGTACGATAACGGAGGAGATCGAGGTGTTTATCTAAAAGAAGCTTTAAACTGAGGTAAAAGAGGTGAGAGAGTATTCTCATCTCCTAGTCTTCTTCCTACTTTATAACCAAACTAGCGGCCCGCTCCGGCTTCGCTCGAATAATAACCTAGATATCGACTGCAGCGCCATCTGCCGGGCTGATTTGTGAATCTAAACCTTCCAGGGCCCTACCCAAACGTATACAAAAAAAATCATTCGAATCGGTCCAGCCGTTTAGGAAGAGTTCAATAACAACGAAAAGTGGCATTGATTTTTATACATATAGATACGAAGTTCACTCTCAGACCAAATGCTAGATGCTTTATTATTCCTGAGAACGCACTATCAAGAACAAGAAGAGTCGTTCCCGAAAAAAATATTATTGATTTTGAGTTTTGATCTTAGTAAACAATTTGATTTCAGCTCTTGCCATTTTTTTTCTTTTTATTATTGTACGGTTTATCGCATCGCACGAATATAATTTATTCGTACAAAACTATAAGCATTTTTGACTAAATAAGAAAGTCAAGCTCGAAAATAATATTATTGTTTGATCTCAGGAGACGATTTGATCTCAGTTCTTGCAATAAATTATCTATTGGTTTTTTTTTCTAGATTTTATTTATGATATCATACGTAACGTACGTGTATACCTTGTTTATCCATTTTTTTCAAACTATAAGTATTGTTGACTGTATTTTAAACAATATTTTATTGTTTCTTTTGGTTCATGTGATTAATAAGTCTGTATAGTTTAAGTTGATTAAAGGATCGATAAATATCTATAATAAAACTTGTTTAATTAATAAATAAACTTTTCTTAAAACTTTTTCCTAGAACCAAAACTTTTTTTTCCAATATCGGAATAATTCCGGAATTCCGATATTGGGATCCAGTATCGGAACTCAGTTCCGGAATTGAAAACCTTCCGATATTACAAGCCCTAATGGTGTCACCACCATTTCAGTCAGCTCTGAGATAGAAGAAGAGAAAGACGCTTTTCAAATGAAGATAAATATGCTCATTCTAAAGTATTAAAAAAAAAACTCCTATTCTGAACCCATAATCCTTGCGAGTAAAATAGTTCCCATCGGCATTGATAATCGTAATATGTGTATGAAACCAAAATCTTTTTTCTATCATATTATCTACTTAACAATAACAGCAGTACAACAATCTTTTTGCGATCCATTTTTACGATTCTGTAAAACACGTCCAACACGGCTGACTACCGTTGGAGGTATGGTTACCCCCTAACCAACGGTTTCCTGCACGAATTCGCATCGGATCAATTCACATCGCAAGACGATGCGGCGTCGCATCGCAGTTTTGTGTGGGAGCCCTAACCAAAGAGTTTAAATACTACGTATAGAGTCAGAACAAACGCTTTGTACCGAAAGCACGGGTTTGATCGCTCTTGCCTTGTCAGGTTTGTGGAAGTGTCATACTTTTGTCGCGGCAATTTGGTGCCATAGTTAACATTTATTTTTTTAATAAAGAGTGACGATACGAGCAAGTCATGTGCCTGATGGTAAGCAACATGCCTGCCACATAACACCACAGTGACACGCAGCTGTTGGAACATGAAGAGTCCAAATCATTACCTAGCACTGCACTGCGCTCGTCACCCAGAGATCTAAGTTGTTATATCTCTAAGCCCTGTAATTTCTCTGGAAACATTCCCCTTCAAACCGGAACACAGTGATGTTTGCACATTACTGCTTGGCGGTAGAATAACTGACAAAGGTGTGGTACTTCCCCAGGCGGACTCTGCTAATAGTCCTACCACTACAAAACCACATACGCCTCATCTACTTACGACTGCTTGACACAAAGGAACCATGCACAAAAACCTGATCTACTTACTTATTCTTTCAATTTAATTCATTTATTCGAACCATAAATTCATAAGAACACTTGGTAACGTCATTAACAAAAAGGCAAAGAATCTGTGTACATAATAAGATAAAGTAACAAAGTCAAAATGAATAAAGCGGCTGTAAAAGAGCCTCGTCAACAAATGCAGCCGTAAAAAGGCTTTGTCAAAGACAAAATAACAAATATATATACATACAGTATACAGTATACTACATGAGTACAAACATTGTTCAAAAGTTTTATAAATCTATTATTTTACCTTTTTACAAGATTCTAGTTTCGACACATTTCTCTTCCATACGTTACTATCTTTAACAAAGTCATCTATATTATAATATGCCTTGCTCAATAGGTAGCTTTTTATTTCATTTTTAAACTTTGTTTCATTGAGAGGTTTATCTAAGATTATAAGAATGTATCTAAGGTTATAACCGTATAAGCGGAAGCTTTTACGGAGGGACCTGATACAGGGTATGGTGTGTACGTACCTGGAGTCATCAGCCGGCTGCGGCACCGCCGGCGGCGCGAGCGGCGCGGCCGACACCTGCGCCTTCAGGAGGGTGTTCTCGTCCTTCAGGTGGGAGTTCGACGCCAGGGAGTCGTTCAGGGCACTCTGCAAATTTAATACAACCAATAACTCTACCTGTGTGTAGAACGGCGATCTTTTGGCCAATCACTGCATAAGCTCAAGCAGTCCACCAAACAGGAGCGATCGAAGCCTCAAATGAGTGTTTTCCACAAATTGTATTTTTTTTTTATAGCATAGAGTGACGAGACGAGCAGGTCATGTGCCTGATGGTAAGCAACATGCCTGCCACATAACAGCACAGTAACACGCAGCTATTGGAACATGATAGTCCAAATCATTACCTAGCACTGCACTGCGCTTGTCACCCAGAGATCTAAGATATTTTGTCTCTAAGCCCTGTAATTTCTCTGGAATCATTGCCCTTCAAACCGGAACACAGTAATGTTTGCACATTACTGCTTGGCGGTAGAATATTTGGCAAAGGTGTGGTACTTCCCCAGGCCGACTCTGCTAAGAGTCCTACCACTACTAAAATTAATTGTCTTCAAAGATAATTATAAATTTTGTCAAGTGTGGCACCACGGTTTGTTTTTGTGAAATTACTCTAACAAAATACAACATTGGCTCCACCTATAATAAAATTGGAAACTGTCTTTGACGTGTCTTTTTGCAATTTGAAAACCTCCCACTTGTAGGGAGGTCACCAAGAACACTTTGCCGTGTTGGTGGCATGGCGTGTTTACTCGTCTGTAGTGGTACAACTGACTCCTGCGTGTCCCTCGCATATACTCTACTAGCAGTGCCCCGCGGCACAGAATAAATATTAGTACAGAAGCCTCACTTACCAAAAACAATTATATAAATAGCGACTCTTGCTGGGACACAACAAAGTTCAATTCAGCTCGCATTAGCGCTCAATATCTGTCGCGATTTTCAACTCTCTCTTCTAACCCGTAACTCTGTCCCTGTCTAGCGCGGAGGGTTTACGACATATCTAATAACAATATGCGCGGGAAACGTTTTGCGCGAGCGCTCAGCCGTGCGTCCGACAACCGACTGGCACTTGTTTCCTGGAAGGAACGGTCTAGCGGTAGGCTAAAACCGTGCGACCTTGAGCGAGTGAGGGTGCACTGCCCGCGGTTTACCCGCGTAGTTCCCGTTCTCGCAACGGGAACCGGGAAGGGGTTACCTCCAGCTGCCGGTCCACCTGGTACGTGTCCAGGGTGCGCTCAGCCTGGCCGGGGGGAGCGCTGGCAGCAGTATTTTTTTAAATAAAGAGTGACGAGACGAGCACGACACGTGCCTGATGGTAAGCAACATGCCTGTCACTGTGCTGTTAGCACAGTGACACGCAGCTATTAGAACATGAAGAATCCAAGTCATTACCTAGCACTGCACTGCGCTCACCACCCAGAGATCTAAGTTGTTATACCTCTAAGCCCTGGAATTCCCTTGAGCCCGGTCACAGTGTCGCACGGTGCAGCAGTTACCTGCAGCTGCCGGTTCTGCTGCAGCAGAGCGTCCAGCTGCGCCCCCAGCTCCTGCAGGCGCGCGTCCTGCGCTCGGATCAGACCCTTGTACTGCTCGAGCGTGGCGCTCTCCGCCGGGGGGTCCGCGCTCGACGCCGTGCCGTTCTCCGTAGCCGTCAGGCTCTGTACCAACATGCCTGGAATAGAGGAAACCATCACTAACCGACCTTACACTACATTCTTCTGTTGGTTTTGTAGTGGACTCTTTGTACCCGTCTGGGGAATTGCCACAACCAAACGGCCAAACGCCAATGTTTCCAGAGAAATCACAAGGCATAGAGATGAATAATCTTCTTAAACTTAAATGGACTTCAATTCGGAACTGTTGTGGTGTTAGAACATCCCTGCTTTGGTAACTTGGTTAACTGGCAAAGGTGTGGTACTTCCCCAGACGGACTCTGCAAAAAATCTACTGAAAGCTCCTGAGAAAGAAAGTGTTTCGTCATACCTTCGTTGATCTTACGCAAAATGACCCAATTAAGAGGATAAGTACGGAAAAAACCCAGTTGAATTAAAATTAATCGTTGATCTTGAAGAGCTGCAAAGAGTGATACGACGGAGAAAGTGGTTTGTGTGTATAAACACAATGCAGTAATCATGTGGCAGTGCATCTTACGCGTATTTCTAAGAGCTGGCTTCAGCTTTCTTTTTTAAAGGGTCCTATGACAGGTTGATCTAAATTTCAAATGGCCTCTACTACGTACAGAACGTTAAAATAGCTCTAGCGGTGGAACATAATTCAAAGTGTTACTTCGTTGATCTTGAAGAGCTGCGCAGAGTGCTACACCTAAGAAAGTCCCGCCTCGTTGATCTTGAAGAGTTACACAGAGTGTTACGCCTGAGAAAGTATCCCGTGTCCTGTCCTACTTTCGTTGAAGCAATGCAAAATGGCTCCTATGACTCATATAGTGTGTATTCCCTTCGATGATCTGACGCAAAATAGACCCTACGACTCAAAAACTATGTGTTACCTTCGCTGATCTTGAAGACCTGTGCAGAGTGCAACGCACTAAAAGGTCCCGCCTTACCCTTGTTGATGTTGAAGAGCTGCGCAGAGTGGTACACCTGAGAAAGTGTCCCGTCCTACCTTCGTTGAACGGCCGCAAAATAGCTTCTATGTCTTGATCTTGAAGAGCTGTAAATAGTGGTACGACTGAGAAAGCGTTGTCTTACCCTCGTTGATCTTGAAGAGCTGTAAATAGTGGTACAACTGGGAAAGCGTTGTCTTACCCTCGTTGATCTTGAAGAGCTGCGTGAACTCGTAGTCGAGCAGTAGCTCGTTGCTGGTGCGCGCGCGCGGCTGCGGCTGGCGCGCGGCGCGCGTGTACCCCTCGAGCCGCGGGACCGAGCCCAGCCGCGCGCAGAACACCTCCAGCCCGATGCGCTTCGACACCAGCTGCTTCAGGCCCTCCTAACAACACAACGACAAACAAAAAAATATCAAAATACAGTCGAAACTCTTTATAACTTTTAGTATTAAAATTAACGTGGTTGTTACACATATTGATTAAGTAAACGGGTAACTCACGTGTAATGAGGTCGGTCAATCCGACTCGAGTTTCGGCCGCGTCCGGCGGCCTTTTTTCAAGGAGAGTGTACGCGCCCGATGGCTTCTTGGCACTGACCCTAACTCTTTATAACGTTACTAGCGACCCGCCCCGACTTCGCACGGGTGCAAATTGGTTGTCTGTAAAGTCGGTTGGTTTATGGACGATAGTTTAACGTGACAACGTCATAACGAAACATTGATAGATGCGGCGCAAGCGTACAATGAGTGTAGCGGGACACTTATTAGTGTATGCAGCCGGCGTCCTTCGATTTATTAGACGTTGTCACATCAAAAATGGTTATTGTGGGTTATTCCTAAGAGATAGACATTTACGTCTGCACTCTGCGAAGCCGATAGTCGTGGGTTCGATCCCCCCCAGTGCAAATATGATGAATACAAGTATTTGTTCTGCGTCTGGGTGTTTCTATGTATAATAAGTATGTACATATTTAAAACTATATAAGTATTTTATTACAGTTTTAGGGAACTTGTTCCTATCTAGGTTTAAGTGAAACGATAATAGAAGTACTAATTGAGTAAGGTTTATTTAAGCGCATCATATATATAATTGTCGCCTGCCGAATTAGCTACAATACAGGTGATAACATGAATCAGCTTCCCTCTCGCTCACGCGCCGTCGTCTGTCCTGCACGCACACATTAAATATACATGCGAGCCGCGCTCGCCTCGCATTCCTCGTTGGCTTCCGCGCTGAGAGCACGTCGCTGCGCGAGCGCCTGTGGCGGCGCGCGCGCGCGATGTTTGAGGATGACAGTGATGCTACATAATTCTTCCCCTAGCGAAAGCGTACCGGTGTAGTGATGATGCGCCCGCTTCTTGTAGTTTTCAGAATAGGTTTCAGTTTGCATGGCGCCGCAGATGGTTGTGAATGTGCGATAGTAATTGCTGGCACTTGTGTAGCCGGCGGTGAGTTTACATATGTATCTTCGTTCACGACGTATGCCGGTTTGAGTCGATCGATAGATATAGTAGGCGAACGATGACCTGGTAGCTGGAGTACGAAGGTTTTGTCGTTTCGATGTAATACCTTGTATGGGCCTTCGTAAGGCGCTTGTAGCGGTTTTTTAACTGCGTCGTTCCGTACAAATACATGTGAGCATGTTTTCAAATCTTGATGCACGAAAACTGGCCGCCGGTTACTATGCGATGCGGTCGGCGTATGCGATATCAGAGACTAGATAGTCGCTCGCAATTGGCTGGCGTAGTCGTAGTTCATTTCTTGCGTGTCAGTGGGTGTTGTGAAGAAATCGCGCGGTTAAACGCAAGGATCTCGGGAACTACTGGTCCGAATTGAAAGATTCTTTCTTTGTTGGATAGTCCATTTATCAAGGAAGGCTATTTAACATTCCGCTACTAACAACAGGAGCGGAACATAAATAAAAATGTAACATAAACGGGAAAAAATATTGCTTTTTGAGAGCTTTTGTTGCGTGACAGCATGTGTCTATCTTTTAAAGGTTGCGTCATTATAATACGTGAGGCTTAGCACGACCCGCGAGACAGTTGTAAACAGTATGACGTGGAAACTGTCAGTACCACGTATAGGTGCTCAACAGGGGAGCACAATAAGTGACGTCACAACTTGCGGGAACGAGACACTCTAATTACCTATTACTTGTGAAAGAGAGAGAAAAAGATACTGATTTTACGTCCTTGTCACCGTGGCCGGGTTTTTCTCTGGCTAAGCTTTCAAATCTGACACCGGGTTCCCCAACAAAAGTCTGTTCAAAGCTTGGATTCTGTTTTTTATTGATTTAATTCATATATGTTTATTATAATAATATTTGAAACGTGTTTGAGAAAGACTTGTAAGTTATTTATGTTTTAGTATATGAACAATGTGTGTTTGCTGTGTTTTAAGCTAAAATATCCGCAGTGAAATGTGAAAGTGAAGAAAAATCAATGGAATCTCATTTTACTCGTAAGTAGACAATATTTTCAAATGCCCACTTGATAAAAATTGATAATGATGCATTCTAGATATCAACATGAGTTAAATTTATACCATAACGGCTGCATCTAGTCTAAAATTTGCAAAATATGTATAATGTAAACATAACCTATATAACAAAACAAACAAAAAAGTGTGACCAGTTATTTCTTACAAATTTACCCATGAAATATACAAGTCGGTACATAATTGACAGTTTATTTACTGGCCGTTTACTAATAATAGGTACTACATTTTGCCTGCGGATTCGCATTCGTTAGTTTTTGAAGTGAAAACTTCCTTTGGCTCATTACATACAGATTTTTCGTGGGCCGTGAATTGAGCTCAAACATCATGATTCGGAATGAAATAAATTTTCGGGGGAACTCGGAGCTATGGCCACAAATGGGTAAACATTTTTAGATAGTCATGGCGTGTTACCATGGTTACCATTACACATCTTTAGTCTAGATAGCCAATGGCCATGACGTGTGAGAAGGCTTATTTAGATGACAATGCTTTAAAGATTTATTCCAAACCAGAAACGCCCTCCGGTTTCACCTGCGTAGTTTCCAAAGTGTGCTGTCAAGTACTGAGTTATAAATTTTCAGTTCTATCGTCAGTCTCTGTGACTGCCAGTTTTTTTTCCGTTACCAATCCCTACGCTTCAATTTCTGTTTCTTCTCCATGTCTGTCAAAATCTCATGTCAGTGGACATTGCAACTCTTGTTTTCTGGAGTGGGAATTGCATCAAACTCCAATTAACTTACACTATCCTATACAGATCCCGTCCCATTCTAATGAGAATGAATGATGCTTTTAGTGAAAAGTAGGTTGTGTGATACATTGTACATTGTGTGAGTAGATTATGAAGTACTAAGCTCTGAAAGTTACGGCTGGTCTAGTCGGGAGAACAGCGCCTGCCGATTCGGAGACCCCGGGTTCAAACCCCACACGCACCACTGTATTTTCAAAGTCATGTGCGTAATGCCGCTAACCTAAAACGGTGAAGGAAAACATCGTGAGGAAACCGACATGTACCTAGAATCTTTCGAAGTCGTGTGTCATCCACCAACCCGCACTGGGCCATTGTGGTGGATTATAGCCTTAACTCTATCCTTGCGAGAGACGGCCCCGAGTCCCAGCAGTGGGAACATTTAGTGGGCTGTTGATGATGAAGCTCTAAAAAAAGATTAATACAAATTTTCACGTTTGATTTAACCCTTTTGCAATTCCAATTATGCAACTTGAATGTATCACTACATTTCTAGTAATAATTTTGATTGTTTTATTCATCCAAATTAATTATCATTTTGCAGATGTGACACTCTGAAGAATAGGATAAAACATTGTGTGAATAATGCAATATTTTTCATGAAGTAATAAATAAATAAATAATAAATCAATTATCCTGAATTACCACAACATCTAATAGTAGTATGTAGTATCTCTACTAAAACAAGGGCTTCGAACATTGAAAAAGTTAAACGTTTGTTCTATACGTAAGTTCCGAGTTACCTGTGTGAAGTCTGGGCTAGCTGCTACTAAATGGTATATCTAAATTTGTCAATCAAACTATATTATTATAATATTGAATGTAAAGTACAATTTGAAATAAATGTTTTATTGTTCTGTTTTTTAATATTCTCCCTCCTATTTTATTTATATCCTCCTATTCAAAAAGAGGTTTCATGTAATATATTACATGAAACCTCTTTTTGAAATGTAATTGTAGAATGGATATAACACGAGCTGAATTCATTCAACTATCGTAGCTTTACCCTTATCCAGTGGAATATTTTCTTTATGGCAATACTTTTTGAGTATTGAATTGAAAATTGAATTGAAATTGAAAGAACGAGAAGCACTATAGTAATCAGGAACTTTGTAATTCTATAGGTACTTCTTCTGAGGTGCTCAATAATCTAATGACATGTGGCCAAAATGGGAACTAACTCCGTCGTCAAGACAACCAGTATCGCCGATGCCCGATTTCCCCAAATTTTTAAGTGTGTGAGTGTGTGTTGATTTCACAAGTGTGAAAACTCTGGGAACATTATGGCTTCAAGTGCCAACTGGTATAAAAATGATAATTTCACGGTTTAAATTATCAAGAAGAGATCCGAAGTTAATATCCACTAAGACTAAAATAAATACGATTTCCGTTAAGATATAAGTGAATAGCTCTTTCACACAGACAGATTCTCTATTGTTGTTACAGAATATCGAAAATTGTAAAACAATTACTGAAAATATAATATATATGAATAGAAAACAATGACCAAGTTTACGAGCCTGTGACGTCGTATAGCGTTTGAGACATTCGAAGGACAGATTAAAAACAATAATTTTGCAAATGAAATGTAAAAAAATTAAGTAATTAATTCGCCCTTCCGACCATATCATTCCTGTCCCGTTAGATTCAGGTACGCCTTTATTTAGCGAGGGATATGACTTTATGCAGCCCCGGATCTTAAATATTTTTAGGCGCGGCAAAAACTGAACAATACCTCCCCCACCCATTTAGATTTATTTTGTTATTTCCTTAATCATCTTTATAATTTCATCTACCAGATGTCCTCTACTCAATTCACTCATTTTATTATTCCATGTAAGGAAAACGCATGACCACCATGCACGGATATAGCAGAGTATATCGAATTCTCCTTTTGACATGGAACAGACAAGCCTGCATATTTTCTGCATATTTTTTTATCGTTGCTACGTAGCAGCGATAAGATACAAAAGCGTCGCAGAAAGTAGAGACCCGTAAGGAATCTCAGCATCGATAGCTATTTGATCCGACGAGCAGTCGTCAATTACTAATTATATCGATTGATTGGAGATAGAGATTTTGCTGAGCGACCGAACTGACAAAAATGTGAGACTAAAACTGTAAGAAAAATATATAACGGAAATTACGCGTAAAAGCTGTCCATCACCAGTGCTGCTAACTTAATTTTTTCAGATAATCGTACCAAAAATAATATAATAGGGATGTTACCACTAATCACATATTAATGTTTAGTGTTAATTTTATGATAGTCTGTATTAAAATAACGTCGAAAATCACATTTTGTTTGTATTGAAGCACAACAAGAAACCACATAAACCGGACATACAGTCATGAATCGCGACCAATGTTTTGCAGTTATTGATGTTATGTCAGTCGTTAGTGTTTTAGCGAAAAAAAAACAAAAATACTAATATTTTAAACAATTTTTTAATGGCCAACCAGCGTCAATCTAAAAGGAATTGCTTTTATATTAACCAGCGTTAATATAAAAGCAATTTCGATAAATTGTTAACATCCCTATTAGGCAATTTTTGCCAATTGGGTTCTGTATTAAATTTAATTGAAATAACTTCGTTTCTACCTGGTCTCTCATGACACCACATCTTATTTTAACTTTAATAGGATACACATGTCTGCTATCTCGACTGATGTTAAGCGAAAATGTGGTCTACAATGGTGGTGAATTTTGAATCAGGGGCTCAATTCTTAATCCAAACTGTTTTTTGACTTAATAAGCTTACCAAAAGAGAAAACACATCGTAAATGATATTTGAAAAGTTAAGTTAAGATCAATGTCATAATTATTAAGAAAAAAATATCGATCTCTAAAAAGTTATAAAATCATTAATTTTTTTTACAAAATTTGCCACCCCCTAAAATCTGCCGCCCTAGGCTTCAGCCTATTTTGACTATCCATTTTTGCAGTCCCATCCATCCCATCACTAAATACGTTGTAATAATTTTTGTGTCACGTTGTACGCATAAAATTTCGTTTATTTTTATTTCAATTTTATTTTATTTGTGGGCTAGAACATTCTAGTTGGTTCTCATTTAATTTATTGATAATAGCTATTTATGATTCAAAATATTACAAATGTGGAGCAGCTGTAATACTAAGTAATAATATTGTAAATCACGGCAATTTTCATAAAACGTTTCGTGCTACGAAACTAGTCGGAACTGTTATAGGACTCATGCTACAGCGCTCAGAGTATAGAACCTAAGAAAACCGAATTTATTCAAAATTTGAATTGGTACGACCAATTTTCGATAGATGGCGTAACAACGCGCGCACGGCTCAGCTAGTAAAAAATAAACGAAGGTTAGCCCTGGTATAGTTCTCGACGGAGTCATCGCTGCAGTGTTAGTTCACCTTGGTGTAGTTCTCGACGGAGTCGTCGTTGCAGTGTCAGCTCACCTTGGTGTAGTTCTCGACGGACCCATCGTTGCAGTGTCAGCTCACCTTGGTGTAGTTCTCGACGGAGTCGTCGTTGCAGTAGATGCAGAGCGCCAGCAGGAAGGCGGCCAGCCCCTGCGGCACGCCGTCCCCGTCGTCGTCGGGCGCGCCGGTCTGCGCCACCAGCCACGTGACGGCGCCCGGCACGCGCAGGAACGCGGCGCCGGCGCCCGCGCACGAGTGGCACCACGCGCACAGCAGCATCAGGAACGCCACCTAGAAACGATGGCGGTACTTTTCACGAACCTACTACATGAGACGAACTTTTTTTTGTTAATTCGTTTTATTTCACTTTTTTTTATGAATTCACTTATTTTCTTCTTTCCTATTAACTCGTTTCACGGAATACACTGTAGTGTTTTAAATTTCAGAGACAAAGAAAAGACAAATTTAGTGCAGAACACCCTGAAATTAGAGAGTGAAGAGAAATGTAAGGTAAACGACATAAACGACGAAATTATACGCGAACACATACAAATATAATATAATAATACGGTCTAATTGAGAAACCTCCAGCTTCTCTAACCGAGTGCACATACTTTTGTACGAAGTTTCTTCACCTTAGGCCGGTTCTTGGTGCTATGCATCAGTAGCAACACGCACTGATCCAGCAGCGACACCGGTGTGCTCCCAATGTTGGTCGCCAGTAGCACCCTCAACAGCTGTTCCTTCTGCCCCGGGTTGTCTGTCAGCGCGTGCATCAGCGCGACAATATGTCATAGGCTGCCCACTAAATGTTCTCGTTGCTGGAACTCGCGGCCTTCTCTCGCAAGGAGAGAGTGAAGGCCATAATCCAATACCATCTAAATAAGAAACCTTCATTTTCTAAGTCTGTTAAAAGTTGGACTCCCAATGTTGGTCTCCAGCGACCTCCTCCTTTTTGAAGTCTGTTAAAAGCACACATTTTGTCACAAGTTGGCTCACCTTAGGCCGGTTCTTGGTGCTATGCATCAGCAGCAACACACACTGATGCAGCAGCGACACTGGCGTACTCCCAATGTTGGTTGCCAGTAGCACCCTCAACAGCTGCTCCTTTTGCCCAGGGTTATCTATCAGCGCGTGCATCAGCGCCACGGCCGAGAACCAGTTGGACAGCGGGTCGGAGGAGAACAGACCCCCGCAGAGCAGCTGTCCACTTGTCAGAGAGGAGACCTCGGTGGACGACGGAAGCAAGGTCTGCACCAACGCCGCTTGGCTCATCTCGTTACGGTACAAGTAGCATTGGAAGCAGTACAGGATTGCACATCTGTAATCATACATCATTAGAATAAAATTGGTTTTTATTATCAAAATAACCATTTTTAGGGTTCCGTAAAACGTAAAAACGGAACCCTTATAGATTCGTCATGTCTGTCTGTCTGTCTGTCTGTCTGTCTGTCTGTCTGTCCGTCCGTATGTCACAGCCACTTTTTGCCGAAACTATGAGAACTACACTGTTGAAACTTGGTAAGTAGATGTATTCTGTGAACCGCATTAAGATTTTTACAAAAGTTTAAAAAAAAAACAAAAATTAGGGGTGCCCCCCATACTGAGAACTGAAGCTCAAAAATTTTTTTTTCATCAAATCTACACGTGTGGGATGTCTATCGATAGGTCTTAAAAAATGATGTTGAGGTTTCTAACATAATTTTTGTCTACACTGAATAACTTGCGCGAGAGACGCTTCCAAAGTGGTAAAATGTGTGTCCCCCCCCCCTCTAACTTCTAAAGTAAGAGAATGAAAAAACTAAAAACAATATATGATGTACATTACCATGAAAACTACCAACGAAAATTAGTTTGAACTCGATCTGATTAGTAGTTTTTTTTTTAGTACGTCATAAATACACTATTATTAAAACTTCGATTAAAGTTACAACGAACTACAAGAACTATGTGTACTATGTATATTATGTTACTTGCTGGAACGGAACCCTTCATGGGCGAGTCCAACTCGCACTTGGCTACTTTATTTATAGAATGGTTTTGATCTCTATTAACGGCTATGCCTATTAGACATAATTTAAAAAAACAATTAAGCAGCCAGTTAGACTATTAAAAAATATTGTAGATTTTTTTTTCTGTTTTACAGACAAAAAGTGATGAAGATACAGTGCTCAGAAATTTCGAGTGACGTCACTTCATTGTACGATTTTTACGAAGACGTGACGTCACAACCCTCCACTCGAGAAGTTTTATAATCTATATCTTTGTTGATTTTGAAAAAATGGATAAAACAAAAAATGACCTATTTTTACCTGACTGAAAGTTTCGCACATATATATTGTATGCTTGTAAACTTCTTTATTACAAACGACTGGATAGATTTTGATAATTAAGATATCGTTAAATTTGTGTTACACACCCATGTGTTCTTAGGTAGTATATTATATCAGATATTGTATGTTTTTACAGTCGGGTTTTTTAAACTAAAGTTATTTACATAATCGACCTGACTGACTAACTAAAATTGTATTTTTGCTTTATTTTAATACTCAAAAAATAATCAACGGGTAACTCACGTGTAATGAGGTCGGCCAATCCGACTCGAGTTTCGGCCGCGTCCGGCGGCCTTTTTCAAGGAGAGTGTACGCGCCCGATGGCTTCCCGTTTGACACTGCAGGCTGCCACGCGGCGCGCACGCAAGGTCGCGTACACTCTCCTTGAAAAAGGCCGCCGGACGCGGCCGAAACTCGAGTCGGATTGACCGACCTCAATTACATGTGAGGGTAACTCACGTGTATCTTTACCTAATCAATATGTGTAACAACCACGTTAATTTTAATACTAATGTTGTTTATAAACCTAATCTATTACAAAATAGTTACAAATATCCCAAAATTAATACAAAATACAAGAAGGGTAGTTGTTTTGGTTGGTGTGGGCAGATGTACTTTGTTTTAATATAGGAAGTTAGTACACTAATAACCCTGGTCTTTACCTCAATGCAAACGGCTGCTTTTCATTGACCATAGACATCAGCAGCACGACAATGGCGGGTCGCGGCGGATTTGAAGGCGCCATTACATTTCCCAAGAACTCCTGGTTCACCACATTGCCTCTCACTACTTCCCCAACTGTATTTATCGTCTCTGTCAGTATATCGGCCGGAACTCCACTCGACATGAGAATGTTACACAGGGCATCTAGAAGCCCAACATTCTTCATAATCTGTTGACAGTTCGTCACTATATGTGCTGAGTTACTCGGTGATACCAAAGTCCGTACAATCAGCAGCATACAGTGCACATTCGAAACCTTCTGCGGAGACCAACCAGCTTCCTCCAAATCATCGGTAGCATTAAACATTGGTAGCATTTTCTGTATGTAACTACCCTCTTTGAAGAAGTTTATGTTACTACTGTTATTCTTTAACAAATTTAGCATCAGTAGCAGACAGTCTTCTACGATGATCCCACCATCTGAATAACCTTCAGACGAGACAATTTCAAACAATCTATCAAAGGCATTCTCAAAGGCAACAATTTTCTGTATGTTTGCATTTCCTTTTGTTAATTTAATTAGGAGTAAGAGTGTTTCGTTGCGGATCACTTCTCGGGAGTCACCGAGCAAGTCCATCATTTTTGAAACAGCCATTGGTCTAACTAAAACTATCTCTTGTATATCTTTTGGTCTATTTGTTAAGACGGATGTCAAAAGCTGTACAGCAGACAGTCTCACTCTGAAGTCATATTCGTCTAGGAGGTCTAGAATGAGTTGAATGTTGTTTTGTTCTTTGATGAACATTTCCGTGAACTGTTCCCCGATGTTCATAGGGACGCACGGGTTATTTTCTTCTTCTTCAAACTGTGTCGGACACATAATATTGTTGAGAGTATCGAGAGCATAGTTGATAGTTTCATTGTCTGCTCTGTCTAGTTCTAAAACCTGAAATACAAAGTGGAATAAGTCAGTCAGTATTGAAATTAGCAACACAGAGAAGTAAACAAAAGAGGAAATATTATAGTCACAAATTAATAGACTATTATTTTTTTACTTAATCATTTATTTCAGACTACAGTCCATAAAAATACTACTACTTTTTACTAAAGAGCCAAACCTGATATGTAGAAAAAAGAAACTAATCCAGTTTTAAGAGTAGAACAGATAACAGTTGGTGGTCCAAGATGTTTAGTTCAGGGCATATTTTACTGAGTATGCAGGTGGACCATGGGTGGCCCCTGTTGGGCAGTTCTAGGATGGTTCATAGTAAATGGTGGAACTAGGTTTTCCAAGGTGCATGGTTCACTGTAGGCAGATCAGGACGGGTGGTGTTTGGGGCTAGATTGAGTGGTTCCATTTGAGGCATAGCATATATACAGCAAGGTATGTATTTTTGACCAAGAGTTTGATTAATTTTCATTGGACTTGATGACAAACATCAGACCTACACAGTAGCAACAGTAAAATATTTTAAAGTATCCAATAGCAAAACCAAAGTTTCAGTTGCTAAACAGTATGTACATTAAATTAAACAAAGTAAGTAGTACTAAAAAAAAAATCCACTGACCTGTTTCAATACTGCCATGCCCTGAGCTCCAACTTCAATACGGTAAGTCCTGGACATGGCCTTCAGAGCTCTGCAGGCATCTCTGCGGTCTTCCAATAATGTGGAACTCTGGACTCGGTCAACTAATCTCTCCACCTGCAGTAACACATTTAATAAATAATAAATGAATTAATATCTTTATTTGTGAAAATGGGTAATTACAATAAGATCTTAAATGTTTATATTGAGAACTCCATAATCAACCTTACGGCATGCAAATATTAGGTTGTCTATGACAATTTGATAACATTGGAGGTCACAGGGGACATAACCCCCCCAAAATCGTATATGTTACATTAAAATGGGGCGCTACTAGTAGTCTTTTTTACTCCATTTATTGTATTTCTACTCGTGACCTCCCGCCAAAATCGGAGGTTCTGTACTGGTGACCCCTTCCAAAGTTCGACACTGGGACCGCGCCTGTCTTGAGCTATTTAATCTATTATTTTACAAAAATACTGACAAGCATCAGGTCATCCAACCTGATGGTAAATGGTTACTGTAGTTAATGAATATCTACAACAATGATAATAATACTTTGCTGACCTGGAGAAGTACTTAAATTATCTTTTTTGATATGTTTAAAGAAAGAACGAACACAGTAAAAAAATCTAGTTACACATAAATTAAAGGTAATTTTATTATTAGAAAAATGGACATGTTTCATTTAATATTTTGTGAAACAGGTTCAAATAATTTGGCTGCTATGAAGTGGTCAAAACTGGAATTTTAATAGGGTAATTCTATGTTGCTAATATTGCGGGTGAGTCGGGTAATAAAGGTAACACTTGTATAATAGTCAGAATATCTGTCGCATTGTTATAATAAATAAAAACATGCCTAGTATGCGAACAGCGCAGGGAATGCTTCGCCCACGCGCTTATAGATGATATGAACTCATTGCAGTCTACTATATACTATAAATAGGTCAAGTAGTGTAACAAATTCATGAATTTGTGTAAAACTCACGGTTTCAGCGCCAGACGGCTGGTGACCGGGTTCCGGTGCTCCGAGCACCGTCTTCAAGCCACTCTTCAGGAAATCCATCGTAGTCGACTATTAGCTCAATTCTATTAACACCATTAACGTTTTTATAACAAAATCATCACAGAAAACAGAATTTTTAACAAATTAACAATTTTCTGCTCGTGGACAGACACGTCAAATGCGTCAGTCAAAATATTTTTGACAGCAACGTTGTTGTCATTTTCGTTTCGATTAACCATTTGGGAAGGACGTCTAAATTCGATTAGTGTTTTTTTTTTACTTCATTTCTATTTCTCCTTGTTGAACAAAATAGTATATCTTCCTACTTAATATGTGAACAAGATCATCCTACTGATTGAGTTCAAAGCACCTACTACCTACCAGCCTCCATATTGAATAATTAAAACAAGAATATTTGCACAAAACGCATAACAAAAACCGGTTATTCGGATGAAATAAAAAATATGAGACTGACTGTTAGGTGTCCAGACATTTTCCAGCTGATTGTTTGTCAAATGTCAAATGTCAATGTCAGAGTAATCGTTATCTTATCAGGTTGTCACCCTAAATGTAAATATTGTAATGTGATTGGAAAGAATTTCGTCACCCACTGATAGCTGTCACATGGGAGTCGGGAATTTTAGTAAAAAGTACCGGTTAATAGTGTATATTTAGCTATTATTAGTGCAAAATATCGTTAATTAGTGTTTTCCCTTGGTGGTGGTGGTATAAATTATACCGGTAAGTGTTTATATGTACTAACATTTTACTGGTATTGTAAGTCCATCATGTCCGATTTGGAGCCGGATCCGCCGGACCCCCCGGATATCCAGATGTCTACCCCCTCCTCTTGCGCGAAACGCCGTGCGACAGACATTTCCGCCAACGAAACAGTTCCTAAAAAAAACATTATAAACCAAGACCTGGCATCTGCCTCGATCCAAAATGTGTACATACACCCATCCTTGGTCATTGGCATTAAGCAATATACGGCCCTAGATAAGGGTCCCTTCCTAATTCACATCTCGAAGACAGACATAGATCCCGCCACAGGCTCGTCGATTAGAGCTATTAAGTTTGGACAATTTTTATGCAAACATCGCGTATCTAATATCTGCCCTGAAGGAGTAAAAAAAGTGGGTAGGAATAAAGTTTCAGTTGAATTTACGACATTTGAAGCCGCCAACCTTTTTTTGGATAACCCAATCCTGGAAAATAACAACTTCCAAGCAGTTATTCCCACATTTAACATAACCAAAATGGGTATTGTACGCCAAGTCCCCGTGGATCTCTCCATGGAGGAATTCGCGAATGAAATTAATATTCCCAGAGGATGTGGAACACTTTTAAAAGCCCGGAGATTCAACCGAAAAATTATAATTGATGGCAAAACTTCCTGGGTTCCCACCCAAACCATTGTGATGACCCTCCAGGGTCAAGTCCTACCACAAAGGGTATTCCTTTTCCACACATCATTACCGGTAGAAACATACCAATTCCCTACTATCCAGTGTCTCAACTGCTGCCGTTTTGGTCACGTAAAATTGCAATGCCGCTCGAAGCCCAGATGTTACCGGTGTGCCCAACCTCATGCCGGTGATTCCTGTGACGTTAGGGAGAGTGAGGCTACGTGTCTTCACTGCTCCGGGCTACACTTCGCTAGCAACAAGAGTTGCCCTGAGCAGGGCAGACAGAAAGCCATCAAGCTTCTGATGTCGCAGGATAATCTACCATATGAGGAGGCTTCTTTACGGTTTCCTAAACCTACCAGACCATATGCGGAAGCAGCTAGTTCACCCTCAATTCATTCATCCCGGCCATCATACTCATCCCAACCATCATCCTCTCTCCAATCCCTGTCATCTAAATCCACAGGCAGCTACAGAAAAACACTCCTTATCCCATCCCGTACTAGAGCTCCTTTGAACAAACCCTATGACAAGGCAGCCCATGATGCCATCACGGCTGAAGTGTCATCTGACCTTCCGAACGGGTTTGCCCTGTCTCAATCCTCACCAGTCCCCCAGGACCACAGAATCATCGAAATTCTCCTTTCAACTCTCCTCACTCTCATTTCTCAAAACAACTTCAACTTACCGTCCCACGTTGCCCACCAACTTTCCCAAATATCCACACTTTTTAATAATGGATCAAGTCGTTCTGCAATGGAATGCACGAAGCCTACGTCCCAAGAAACATAGTGTCATCCACTTAATTAATAAGTTTCAGCCATTAGTTATTGCCGTCTCGGAGACGTGGTTAGTTCCGGGCTCCCGTTTCAGGGTCCCGGGCTACTCGTGTCTCCGGGATGACAGAGCTGATGGTTACTCTGGTAGCGCCTTACTTATAAGACGCTCTCTTCCTTTCTCCCAAATCTCCCTCCCTCCTACCTCCCCCGGTATCAACATAGTAGCTGCTAAAGTCCTGGACATCACTTATGTGTCAGTTTACATCCCTCATCCTCACTCTTCTATGATCTCTGATATCCTATTTCTTTTCATGTCAATACAGCCCCCTATGATTGTGATGGGTGATTTCAATGCCCATCATACTTCATGGGGATGCTGTGTTGACGATGATTTTGCTCTCTCTCTTTTAGACATTCTTGATGATGCTAACCTATGTGTCATCAATAATGGTTCTCCTACCCGTCGAGTCTCTCCAGCCCAAAACCCTAACAGTGCAGTTGACCTCACTATCTGTTCTCCTTCCCTCTCTTCACTTCTTTCCTGGCAAGTGTTATCTCACTCATATGGCAGTGATCACTTCCCAATCTCTATCTCCTTTCCCAATAGAACAGTTCCTGCCTGTAATTTTAATCCCCTCCTAAAATATAGATTATCTAACCCTGATTGGTCCTCTTATTCTTTGTCCCTTGAAAGTCGAATTGAGTCTTTACCTCCCACAAATGGCTTCAATGTCCTTCAAAACTACTGCAATTTTGTAGAATCTATAACCTCTAGTGCCGATGAAAATTTCCCTATCAAAAAACCTTTTAAATTCAGAGTTTCTACGCCTTGGTGGGATGCGGAATGTACAGATGCTGCCAAGAAACGGAAGGATTCTGAAAGAGCATACAGGGTCTCAATGACATTAGTGAATTTCCTAGAGTACAAAAAAAATGCTGCCCAAGCCACTAGGTTATTTAAAAAGAAAAAAAAACAAGGATGGATTAATTTCTGTCAAGAATTATCCCCTAGAACTCCATCTTCTATGGTATGGAAACAAATGAAACGGTACCGAGGTTCATTCCGCCCTGATAACCCAATTAATGCAGATTCATCGGCCTGGATTGAGACCTTTGCTAATAAGCTAGCTCCTCATTCCGTCCCATATATAGATTGTCTTCCCTCTATCCCTGGCCCTCTTCCATCAGCTCACAATTTAGACGCACCATTTACCCTATCAGAACTTCAACTAGCCCTAAATGGGCTATCAGATTCTGCCCCTGGGGCTGATGGCATTCCATACTCATTTGTAAAAAACTCATCTGATATTTGCAAGGTATTCTTTTTGAATATAATCAACAACCTTCTTGAATATGGTACAGTACCTCTTGCGTGGAAATCACAGGTGATCATCCCTATACTGAAACCTGGCAAAAATCCTGCAGACTCCGATAGTTATAGACCAATTGCTTTAACTTCGGCTTTAGCAAAGATTACAGAACATCTGACTAAACAAAGATTAGAATGGTTTGCAGAAAACAACAGCATAATAGCTAAGACTCAGTACGGATTCAGAAAGGGTTTCAGCACTATGGATAGCCTGGGTATATTGACCACCGACATTCGCACAGCTATCATTAGAAAGGAATACCTTGTAGCAATCTTCCTAGACATTGAAGCTGCCTATGACAACGTCCTCCTTCCGGTGCTCAGGAGAAAACTCTCACAGCTGAGTATTCCTCCGAAGTTGGTTCGTCTCATATGCAACATGCTGACCGAAAGAACAATTCACATTAAGACCTCCAATTCCACAATGCCAGCTAGAAGAGTGTGGAGGGGTTTGCCCCAGGGCTCAGTTGTAAGCCCCATATTGTACAACCTGTATACACATGACTTGGAACAGCCTGTTCTGCCCTTCTGTGAAATGCTTCAGTATGCAGATGACATAGTCTTATATTATTCAGGAAACTCACATGAGAAAGCTATTAGCCAACTTAATCTCGCTCTGGAGCATCTCATAGAATGGTTTCTTCCTCATGGCCTTGGCCTGGCTGCACGTAAATGTAAAGCAGTAGTCTTCACAAATAAAAGGTCTATCCCTCCTGCTAACATTCAAATCAACGGAGAAACAATCCCAGAAGACAACAAAGTTAAATTCTTGGGTGTATGGTTGGACCGTAAATTATCTGGTGTCCCCCATTATGAATATGTTAATAAAAAAGCTGAAAAGAACATCAACATCCTTAGGTCTCTGTCTGGTGTGTGGTGGGGCGCTCACCCTTTCACACAAAAACTGATGTATAATGCCCTAATACGCAGCCACATAGATTATGGTACTTTTCTCCTGGACCCCGGTAACAAAGCAGGCTTAAGTAAGCTGGACAAATTACAGGCTAAATCTATGCGAATTATTCTAGGCGCAATGAAGTCGTCTCCCATTAACGCGATGCAAGTGGAATGTTGCGAACCCCCACTATCCCTTAGGCGACAATACCTATCCGACCGATTTTTCGTAAAGTTGGCCCAACAAAATGATCATACCTTACTACATAAACTTGAGTACCTGGCTTCACTCTACCACCCAAACCGGCTATTTGACGACGATATCCCGTGCCTTCTCCGCAGTTTCATGTTTGTCTCTGGACTTCCATACCCACTTTTTCAATCCTCCATCTTACCCCTTTACTCTACGCCTTTTGATGCGTTGACTCTCCTACCCAACAACATCATATCGGACTTTGGGGTGGGCAAGAATTCTGTTGAAGCCGATAAAACCTTTTCCCACAAAATTCAATCTGAATATCATGACTGGACCAAAATCTTCACAGACGCTTCCAAGTCCCCCTATTGTCCGGTTGGTGCTGCGGTATGGATCCCCTCTACTAGCATTATCTTAAGTTTCAAATGCCCGTCTGTGACTTCTGTCTTCACAGGTGAAGCAATTGCAATCCTAGAATCCCTTTTATTCATCATATCCCACAACCTGAACAAGTCCATAATTTTAACAGATTCTAAGAGCTGCCTCCAAACAATTCTTTCAAACCCATTTCATTCAAAAACCAGATTCCCTATAATTTTAAAAATTAGAGAAGCTCTCCTGCAATGCCTCAATCTCAACATCGAGGTAGTTTTGGCTTGGATTCCTGGACACTCTGGTGTCCTAGGTAATGAGCATGCTGATGCCTATGCTAAAGCCGCAGTCCAATCAGGCTCCCTTGCATACTCCCAAATCCATGCTCACGATCTATGCACCATCTTAAAACCTATGCTCCGTAAATGTTGGACCCAGAAATGGAAGATATCGAAACTGGAGAAAGGAAAATACTATGGAGATGTTCAACCTGAAATACCTCATAGACCCTGGTTCTATAAATTCCAAAACACAGACAAATTGACAACTTCCACTATATGCCGACTCCGGCTAAATCACTGTTGTTCCCCTGTCTTCTTGGCCAAACTTAGGATTAGGGATCATTCTGTTTGCGAATGTGGATTAGAGGAAGGAAACGTTGACCACATATTTTTTAATTGTCCCTTAATGCAGTCCTCATTGTATGATATCATCCCTCCAGATATTCCCCGTCCTACTTCCTTCAAATGTCTCCTCTCCCTTGTAAATACATCATTTGTAAATACTCTATGTAAATATATTAAACAAAATAAGATAAAATTATAAATATTTATATACTTCTATGTTTTATTATTTAAGTGTTCTATATATATATTTGTGTGTTGTTCTGTGACTGTCTGTAGTTAGTCAATACTAACAATTTGTATTCCAGAAAACGGGGAAAACACTTGCTTCAAGAATTAAATCCACCGTAGATCACCTTTAAATCTCCTCGTTTGACAGAATATCTTTCTACGTGACATTGGCGGAATTGTGAGGCTAATCCACAATAATAGCCATTAACCAAGAAGTTAGTTAGTAATGTGATTGTAATATTGTAAATACGAAGAAAACAATTCAATATCAGTATTACTCTAAGTTTCTAATAAAAACGCTCCAAAATGTCCACAGATTTAAATGCGAGTTTCAGTGAACAATTTATGAACATCAATATTAAGTTAAAAAAGTAAGTTTTCTACCTGGAACCTTTTCAATAAAGTATCACTTAGGTACCTAATACCTATCATTTTTAATTTTCGACTGTGTTTTAGGCGTTTTATGCGGAAACCCAATATTTCTGAGGCAACAAATGAGTTTATAGCGCTAGCCATTCAATGCGAGCATTCAGATCAGCCAGCGTTCGCTGCTCACGCGTATGTGGGCGCGGCAAAGTGCGAGGCTTCGGTGGGGCACGCGCTAGGCGAGGCGGAGCACTACGTCACCGCAGCCAGGCAGTTCATGAAGGCAGAGAAGAAACTGAAGTCACTCAAATTTTTCAGCCCGGATAGAGAAAATTTAGAGGTTAGTAACACGAACTGAGCGAATTGGATTTTAAGAATAGTGCACAGAATATTTATTTATTTATTGAATAATAGGCGAGCAGCATTAGCTGATATGCCTATATCTCAGTGTTGAAATAACAAATTATAGGTAATTGTCTGTTAAAATGATTTTGTCTTTAACTATCCATTTGTCCAATCTGTTCTTGAAAGAGTTTAATGACTTTGCTGAAATAACATCCTCAGGCAACCTGTTCCAGTTGTAAACCACTCTGTTGCTGAGGATGTGATGTGCAGTGTTTGTCAGTGATGGTGCGTGGGACAACTGGGACTTATGACGCCGACTGTTTCTCTTATGCTCCTTTAATCTGTACAGGTTCTTTATGTGAGGGAGGTTATAAAATCCATTCAGTATTTTAAATGTTTCGATCAAGTCTCCTCGTAACCGTCTCTCTTCCAATGTAGTGAGGTGTAGGGCTTTTAATCTGTCCGTGTAGGATTTACGTCGAAGGGCATATGGCCATTTTGTCGCTTTTCTTTGCACACTTTCAAGCAAATCAATATCTTTTTTGAAGTAGGGGCTCCAGACTTGATAACCATATTCTAGTAGCGGCCTCACATAAGTTTTATATATTTTAAGAAACATCTCTACAGTTATAGATTGAAAGGATCCACGAATGACATAAAGAAAAGAGTTTGCTTTCTTAACTATTGCAGAAATATGTTCTTCCCATTTTAAATTTGATGTAATTATAACACCAAGGTCTTTTTGCTGATTCACTGAGGATAAAGCAACACCATTGAGATAATAGGTTATTAGTGGGTTATTCTTGCCGAGATGTAAGACCCCACACTTTCCAACATTCAAACTGACAACCCAATCCATGGTCCATACTTGCACTTGATCTAGATCCTTTTGGAGCCGTCCAGAACTAACCAATGGGTTTGCAAAAAATTTACTATCATCAGCAAAGAAGGCAGATTGACTTTCAATTGTTTCAATTAAATCAGTTATGTAGATCCCAAAGAGTTGAGGAGCAGTCACCGATCCTTGAGGCACACCACTGAACACGTTCCTGTGCTGTGACAGGGAATTTCCAACTCGAACTTGAAAAGTTCTGCCAGTCAAGTAATGCTCTATCCATTTGAGCAGCCTCCCACGTATACCATAATGGTCTGATTTCATCAGGAGACGCTGATGAGGGACTCTATCAAAAGCTCGCTGAAAATCTAAGTAAATAATGTCCACTGGATTTCGTCCGTCCACTTCTTTACTCCAAGTATGGACACACTCTAGCAAGTTGGTGATAGTGGATCTTTTCTCAACAAAACCGTGCTGTTTTGTAGATATGATACAATGTCTATTAAGGAACAGTGTCAGCTGCCTATTTACAATTTTTTCCATTATCTTAACTACAACTCTGGATGCATTTTGTCCCCCTTCTTAAATATGGGAGTGACCACAGAGTGCTTCCAATCTTGTGGTAGTTGTCCAGCTTCAAAGGATGCATTCATCAGAACCGAGAGAGCAGGGGCAAGTGTGTGAGCACAATTTTTTAAAACGCAGACTGGAAGCTGATCTGGACCTGGAGATGACTGAGTGTTAAAATTTTTAAGAGTTTTTATTACATCTGATTCAGAAAAGGATATGTCACACAAGCTATCATTTACACGTGGAATAGATGAAACTGTCATACCAGGATCAAGAGTAGGTTCATTTGAATAAGCTTTTACAAATTCATCGGCGAAAGCATCAGCTATCTCACAAGGTTGGGTGACAAGGTCTCCATTGTGATTCCTAATTGCCGGAGGAATGCTAACTTTTGACATAGTACATCGTCTCATGTGGGAGTAGAAAGCTTTGTCACCCTTACTGAGAATTTTAGTTTCATAACTGCTCCGTTGTTGTCTGCATAGTGCAACACATCTGTTGTTCACCTCTCTAAACTTGTGATAGTCATCTACACTCATAGAAGCTCTGTACTTGACCCATAGTGCTTTTTTCTCAGAAATCAATTTAAGAACATTATTATCAATCCATGGCTTGTTTTTTGGCTTGGATGTTACTTGCCTCAATGGGGCATGTTTATCAGTGGTGATGTTGATTGCATTTAAAATACCACTCCATAGTTGCTCAGGGTCATTAGATATAGATATCATTTCCAAATTGTTGCTAAGTTCAGTGTTAAAGATGTCATAATCAATACAATTGTAGTTTCTTCTTAGCCTAGGTATAGAATTTTCTTTACGTGTTAAGCATTGAATGGTAAAATGTAACACTGAGTGGTCACTTTTTCCTATGGGAGGCAAGTGAGAGACATCATGTATAAGAGTGTCCTCATTCACTAAGATAAGATCTAACATTGATGCCTGCTGATTAACTTGGTGTCTAGTAGGACTTTTTACTAATTGATGCAGATTACTGGATAAATACATGTCGACAAAAAGATCTTCAGGTTTGGAAATCTGGGCACTACTACGATGTAGGATATCGCTATCTTCTTCGCTGATGATGGTAAATTTTTTGCAAACCCACTGGTCAGTTCTGGGCGTCTCCAGAAGGATCTAGATCTAGTGCAAGACTGGACCATGGACTGGGTTGTTAATTTGAATGTTGCGAAGTGTGGCGTCTTACATCTGGGCAAGAATAACCCACTAGTCACCTATTATCTCAATGGTGTAGCTTTGTCTTCAGTGAATCAGCAAAAAGACTTCGGCATTATAATTACACCAAATTTAAAATGGGAAGAACACATTTCTGCAATTGTAAAGAAAGCAAACTCTTTTCTTTATGTCATTCGTGAATCCTTTCAATCTATAACTGTAGAAATGTTTCTTAAAATATATAAAACTTATGTGAGGCCGCTACTAGAATATGGTTATCAAATTTGGAGCCCCTACTTCAAAAAAGATATTGATTTACTTGAAAGTGTGCAAAGAAAAGCGACAAAATGGCCATACGCCCTTCGACGTAAATCTTACACAGACAGGTTGAAAGCCCTACGTCTCACTACATTGGAAGAGAGACGGTTACGGGGAGACTTGATCGAGACATTTAAAATAATGAATGGATTTTATAACCTCCCTCACATACGGAACCTATACAGATTGAAGGAGCATAAGAGAGACAGTCGGCGTCATAAGTCCCAGTTATCCTATGCACCATCACTGACAAACACTGCACATGACATCCTCAGCAACAGAGTGGTTTACAACTGGAACAGGTTGCCTGAGGATGTTATTTCGGCAAAATCATTGAACTCTTTCAAGAACAAACTTGACAAATGGATAGCAAAAGACAATATCATTTTAACAGACAATTACCTGTAATTTTGTTACATATTTCAACACTGAGATATAGGCATATCAGCTAATGCTGCTCGCCTATTAGTAAATAAATAAATAAATATTCCGTGCACTATTCATAAAATCTAATTCGAAGATATGAAGATATAATGTCAAACGTAAAGATGATTGAAAATATAACTTCATCACAAACTCAACTGTTTGAGTTATTTTGATGTAGAAGTGATAACTTATAACTTGGAATTTTAAAATTAAAAACATCACTGATATGTCTCCCTTGTTACTTGTATAGCTACAGATATACTGCTATTGTGCCTGTCGGTGATGCCAACAAACAAGATTTCAGCCGTCCAAACAGGGTCTACTGCTCTGACCCTACGAAGACCCACATTAGAATGTTGGTGATGCGCACCCATAGCATTTTTCCTTACCAAAAAGTGCCAAATGTTGATAAAGAAGATTTCACATCAAAAAAACTGTGTGTTGTCGCATGCAATCGTCATTAATAAATTAATATTGATGGACATTTCTAACGTAACGTAACACCTACGCCCCAAAAAACAAAGCTTGTTCTATGGGAGCAAGATAGCTGCTATAATCTACTAACATTATAAATGGAAATGTTAGTTTTTTTGATACACCTCCACATGAAAACTACTTAACCGATCATCATGAAACTTTGTACAGATATTAACAGTAACATAGCCTAGTTTTTATCCTGAAAATATTGGGATTCATTACTACGTGGATGAAATGACTGGGCACTGCTAGTACATATCGCACATCTAGATCTAAATGGAGTCAACTCAAAAAAACACTTTTTTCAGAAAACGCGAAAAACTGATTACTGTGTCCTAATGCACGGCAGAAGTATTCTGATTAGAAATTATGATTTTAAACCTAGCCAGAACAAGTATGTTATAGGAAACTCGTGTTTTTCTCATGTTTTGCTGCTAAAAATTGTATTTTCTGAGTTGTTTCCTTGTTGCTAACCAATGTTTATAATTTTTTATTATTATTTTGAGTTGAGCCTGTATTGTTGAATCACGTTCTTAGTTAGCTCTCTTTTGATGAACCAGAGAAGAAGAAGAAGAGTAACCAGAAATTTAAAATTCAATAAAAATCTGTATTATTTATAATTAGTTCGAGCGATTTATTAATTTGTGACCAGCAATAAGGGGTTTGTGGGATGATGAATTAGCAAAATCACATTAGTAGTAATGAAATTAGTCAAAATTTTCTGTTAACAGTACTCTTGAACCCTAATCTTAAGTCTCTTATAATTATATAATATTTATCTTTCTTACAAACAATAGAAACTCTTGTAAAATACCCATTAACTTCAAAACTTTGCCTTTCAAGGTCGCCGATCTCCCAAAATGCTTTAAAAACATGTTACCTTGAAACTTCATCAAACTTGTCTTTACATTTTAATCCACATTTTTCTCCACAGAGAGGTCTTGTGTTACGAGTTGTGTCTAAACACAGATTGGTATAATCTTAGGTGAAAGTTTACTTTTGTGAGCCAATAGAAAATTAGGATTCGGAGTCATTAAAGCTATTAGCTAAATAATTGTATTTAGGTAGGGTTTTAGAAATAATATAAGCGTTTAAAATATGACTCATCAATACAGAGGTAACTCAAAATTCGAAAACGACTCATTAATATGGCAACAACTCAAAATAAAAATTAAAAAATTACTGACCTTGCCAGCAATACGGGTGCAACTCAAAATGTTGTATAAATTCACTCAGTACTAACCACCTACAAAACGTTAACTCAAAATAGATACTATTGAAAATGTCAACACTGCGGGTACAACTTTGAATAATTTTAAATTGTGTACAAGTTAGCTAGTATTTTTGATTACAACTAGCAATATCCCTGTTTTGGTGGGAGATAAGCAGGAGGCACTCTTTCAACAAAAGAGAGATTAGGCGCCATCTAGCATCGAATAGCAGAGATATTTTTAAATCTGTTTTGTTGGTCGATGGGTTTTTCGCTCGGGAATGCGATGGTGTGCTTAACTCAATTTCGCCGATTTTTGAGTTGACCCCCTTTAGATCTAGATGTGCGATTATATAAGTGTGAATTCATACTGATTATGTTTATAATAGACCAAAATAATAGATAATATATTGAGATTTCTATAAGAAGAGATAGAACGCCATAGTGCTAACCTGCGACTGCAACTGAAACCATTTGTCGACTCAAAAAGCGATGGGACATGTATGATTGTTGATAAAACAATAATGTAAAAAAAGGGCAAACCCCACTGGGAGCGGGAAGCTCAACACCACGAAACAGTCACCTCTTCTGCTTATAGTCACCATGACTGATTGCATAATTAAGTCTCAAAAAAAAAAGAGATTTGTTTGATTTCAAATTCCAGGCTGCAATAGGGTGCTTCATACAAGCTCTCCACAAATATCCCGAGAAGTCTCCGCTGCGAGTCTCAATCCTCACAGAGCTGGCAGAGGACCTGGCCTCCCTGGGGCACTGCGCCGAGGCTCTGGAGTACCTCGACCAGGCTCTGGAGGACGTCACGGAGGGAACCATGCGGCTGATGTTCTTAAAACGGAAACTGAATTTACAAATCGATTGTGGTGTGTATTTTCGTTGGATTTGTGTTTAAACTGTTTGAAAAACTAATTGGACAAACGCATGCTTAAAAATACTACTAATAGAGAGACGTACCTACTTCTTAGCATTCCATGGATTCACCGTGCGGGTGCCGGGTCCATCGTGTGGCAGAGAGAGAAATCTCGAATAGACCCCGAGACTTGTGACTCGGGCGTAGGTTTAAAAGGGGCCCCTTATATTGACGTACGTCAACACTCACCTTCACTACTCGTATTTCTCTCCCTGCCCAGCCAAATCCGATATGATCCTACTAGTGCAGCTTTAGATACTCGTTCTAGTATAGAACTTACTGCACTTCTGGACAATCCAAGGTCTTTAAGCAGGTTATAGAGAGATTTTGCTGGTATACCTCTCGCTCCTACTTCTACAGCGTATAAATTAACTACATAGCCATTTTTTGTTAATTCATTTTGTAGGTCGTAATACTTATTTTGTTTCATCGCGTGGTCTTTAGGTATATTAGTTTCCCACACCAAATATAAAAAAAATATAAATAAATCACCAAGGGAACCACGAGACTGATGTTCTTAAAAAGGAAAATTGATTGCGGTGTGTATTTTCGTTGGATTTGTGTTAAAACTGTCAAACTAACTGGACGAGTGCATAAGAAAAAATTCTACTAATATTGTAAACTAGCAGGGCCCTGCATAGTTCCTGTTCAGTTGTGATCGAGGGAACCTCCCTATGTGCTATTCCAGACTATAATCTGTGTTTCAAATTTCAACTCAAGCCATTTATCGGTTCCGATGTGATTGAGGAGCATCTAAACTTTCGCATTTATAATATTAGTACAATTTTTAGTATTCTACTAACATTATAAATGTCAATGTATGGATGTTTGTTGCTCAATCACGTATAAACGGATCGGGCTGAAATTTGGAACAGAGATAGATTATAGTCTTGAAAAACACATAGGCTACTTTTTATCCCGGAAAAACGACGGGAACAGCGGGAAGGGGAACTACGCGGGTAGTTATTTATAAGGCTTTTTCCACGTTAATTTTACGTTGTTACTGGACTACTATACTGTGGGGCTGGGGTATGTTAAAAACCACTGTGAGCCATGAATAATCATCTCGGCTCATTCTCTCCAACGTCATAATACGCCACTCAGCGCGATCCTCGGTCTTACGTCTCCAATCACCACCAGCCGCCTTTCGTATGTCGTCACTCTATCTAGACTCAGGGCGTCCTTCACTACGTTTACCGATTCGCGGTCTCCACTCCAGAACCCGCCTACCCCAACAGTCATCGGGTCTGCGACGGATGTAACCAGACCACTGCCCCTTTTTTCCTTTCCTTTTTTTTTTTAAATAAAAAGTGACGAGACCAGCAGCAGGACATGTGCCTGATGGTATGCAACATGCCTGCCACATAACAGCACAGTGACACGCAGCTATTGGAACATAAGAGCCCAAATCATTACCTAGCACTGCACTGCGCTCGTCACCCAGAAATCTAAGATGTTATATCTCTAAGCCCAGTAATTTCACTGGAAACATTGCCCTTCAAACCGGAACACAATAATGTATGCACATTACTGCTTGGCGGTAGAATAACTGGCAAAGGTGTGGTACTTCCCCAGGCGGACTCTGCTAAGAGTCCTACCACTACAAAAACACTACTTCAGTTTGCTAATACGTTGAGCTATATCGGTCACTTTATTTATTTCGGTTTTCTTTCGCTGACGAATTACTTGATTGAGGATGCAAGAACTACCGACTTAACCGCTTTTTAATCAAATGTGTACACCATGTGCAACTTGAAAGATATGTTACTCGTAGTTTTTATTTCAATTCATAGTCAAAGCGGGAACAGGCCGCTAGTCCTATTAATATAATGCGAAAGTTTGTGAGTTTGTATATTTGTTACTTCTTCACGTCTAAACGGATGAAGCGATTTTAATAAAATGTTGTATGGAGTTAGCTGACACCCTGAATTAACACAAAGACAAATTCTTTTATTTCAGAAAAGTATGATCTTGCATTGGAAACAGCAAACGCTATAGCAGATTCCAACCTGAATATACCAGAAGATACTCTAGCTGAGTAAGTATTTGAAACAAAGCTGCTGTCTGTCTCATAGTTATCTATACATTTTGAACTCTCATAAGTCCAGGGCGTCTACTCTAATTCAACGAAAACGTAATTTCGAAATAAACTCGCGATTTTCCAACTCCGATTCTACTTCGATCCGTCGTTTTGTCCGTTTAAATGTTCTAAGCCTATTCTAATTAGAGTACCTATGCTTAGAACATTTAAACGTCAAACAAAGTTGTATCGGACGAAACGAAGTAGAACGAGAGTAGGAAAGTCGCGAGGTTTTTTTCGAAATTTCGATTTCGGAGAAACAGAGTAGACGTCCTGTACTATATTACAATACAATAAAAAACCGAAAAAAAAAACATCATTGTCATCATCATTAGCAACGCTGGCCCAGTGCGGGTTGGTGGATGACACATGACCTCGAAAGAACATGTCTGTTTCTTCAAGATGTTTTTCCTTAACCGTTTTTAAGTTAGCGGCATAACGCGCATGTCTTCTAAAATACAGTGGTGCGTGTGGTATGTGAACCAGGGGAGTTCGGATCGGCAGTCGCTGTTCTCCAGATCAGCCGTAACATGGATAAGATTGGTGATTTCGGTGAAACCCGTATTATTGATCACTGAGGAGGTCGTTAGAGTTTAGGTACGTAAGGACCCTCTGGTTTAAAAACGTTCCATAGTCTTTCAGAGTATGGACGTGACCGCAAGGGCATATAGTTGGCAGGGTCAGCACGACTACCTTATCTGGGCTCTGGTTGCGTTAGCAAGCTTCCATGACTTTGGTACTTGCCTAGTTTAAAGAGAGAGTCGATATAGGCGCGTCAGTCGAGGAGACAACCCAGGTCCACAGGTTTTATATACTAGAGGTATAGCAGAAATAATGGGGCCACTGGCTTTGGCATATCCAGATTGCGACCACGCAATCTGGATATGCCGGACGCCAGTGGCCAAAGCCGGCTGGACGCAAAGCCAGTAAAGTATCAACTTTACGAACCTCGTCTATTTGGCAAATACGTATTTCCGGCATTAAAGTCGAACTACCAAGTGAAAGGTGTTGCGGTACAAGCATCTGACGCAAACTGAGATGCAAACAAGTTTGCCTTCTCCGCTGCGGCGTGAGCCGGCGTCTCATCAGGTTTCAGCTTACATGGATGTATCAATTTTAAATTGACGGGAAACTAACGTATGCTATAGTCAGTCCAGTCCGATTTAAGTTTCAGTCGCTTCTTTCTCTCTTCGCCTTTATCACCGAGAGTGCACTCGCGTGACAGCTGCTCGTTTGACACTGAAACGAGCAACGGTCGGTTCACATCCTAGCATCCTACTAATAATATAAATGTCAATGTTCGGATGTTTGATGCTCAATCACGTCGTAAAACATGAACGGATCGGGCTGTAATTTGGAACACAATTAGATTATAGTCTGGAAGATTGCATAGGCTACTTTTTATCCCGAAAAATAATTGGAACGGGAACTAAGCAGGTAAAATAAAACCGCGGGGCGCTGCTAGTTTTTATATATGAACTTACTCATAAATACAACACAGTTATCTCGAATAACTTTTAAAAAATAATTACGCAGTGATCATGTATAGGTGCCGGCAAACAAGTTGACCCAATGAAGTTAGCTGCGCAGAAACGTTTTCTCGCGACGCGGCCGGCGTCGTGACGTCACACAAAAAATCATAACTAAAAAATGAAACCAAATTTTGTGTGTCTGTAAACGACAATGTACTGATAAATATTATCACCTATCTCTTAGGCATCAAAATAAACTAATAATCGAGTATGTTTATTGTTCCGTATAATCGGGCAACATTATTTCGGAACGAACGAAAATCATATCGGGTCTATGGTTGTCATCTGTCAGTGACGTCGTTTTTTTTTTTCGCTGGAACGAAACGACGCGTTTAATATAACCTGGTTTGCTTTTCTGGATAAAAGTGTAATATTGTGCGGGAACACATTGTTATCGTTCAGTGCGACTACTGGATTAGTTCTACAATCGTTGTGTAAAGCGTTAATATAGTGCTGGAATATTATTTGTGAGGTGGCCACTGGATTGGCCGTTTCTAGAACGCAGGATCGTTCTGGGAATTTGCGGGATCGCCTGGAATCTGGTTTGGTGTCTAATTATTCCCTTCCCTCCTTCTTCCTGTCAGACCAAACTGGACCTTTGGACGACGCCGGGAACCTCAGGTAAGTCATTTCATTGCACTACTCGGTTTGCAATCAGGGAAGTAAATGTTAAAATCGGTATAAACGACAAAATTAATGTTGAGATCTGCTTATGGGCCCCAGACGGTAATTTCTGGATAAATTACTGAACATTTTTTGGTAGCAGGAGCGCGGTTAGCCGTAAATACTCCCTTTTTGTTTTAATTTTCTGGCAAAATATACCGGGTAGGCCGAATATTTGGGGGTTCCCAGTGTATAATTTCTCCCCAAACTGTCGGGAAATTAGTATTAAGTGGTATCCGGTTTTTTAGGTTGCGGATATATTTGTTGTGACATTGTCCGAACTTAGGTTAATTTAAAGTTTAAATTTAAATTTAAAAATGGCTTCGGATTTGGCCAACCAGCTCCGGTGGTTCGAATCCTTACAAGGATTGGTCGGCCGGAGAGACCGGGAGGAGGCGCTGTTAAATAGGGCAGAACAGCTCGACAGGCGCCTGGAGGTCGCTGAGAGGAGTGCAGGATCGCTGCGGGATGCAAGGCCGTCTCCACCTGAGGAGCAGATGGAGAGGATCGAGGCGGACATGCGGCGCATCCTGGATGTCTACGACGAGGTCTCCGAAGGGGTTCGCCAGCTGGAGAGGTCTCGTCAGGGAAGGGCGAACTCGGGACCCGTCATCAGGAATGCGGGTTCGGGTGTAGTGGGACGCCTTCCCACCCTGGACTTGCCCAGGTTCACAGGGAACCTGCGAGAGTGGAGCGGCTTCCGGAGTATGTTCGCCTCTCTCGTGGATTCACGCACGGATCTGACGAAGGCGGAGAAACTGGCCTATCTCCGCACGTCACTGGAGGGTGAGGCACTCTCCCTGGTCCAGCATCTGGAGCTGGACGACGACAACTTCGGCACGGCGATGGAGTTGCTGGAAACGAGGTTTCAAAACCCTCGGCTCCTCGCCGACGCTCACGTGTCCCAAATACTGGGGCTGCCGAAGGTGACTGAGAGGTCTCAGTTGCGGCCGCTAATCCTCACGCCCGTGAAGGTGGCGTACAACGCCTTGCGCAGCTTGGGACTGCCAGTAGAACACTGGTCGTTCCTGCTGGTCCACATCCTGCTGGGCAAGGTGCCGCTGGAGTTGCGCGCCCGGTTCGAGCGGGAAAGGGGCCTTCACGGCGACCCGAAGGTCTTCCCCACGTTTGAGGAGCTACTTCGGGTCCTGGAGTGGGAGGCGAGGATGGCAGAGTCGGCGCCTCAGGAGGCACCGCCCGTCGCGTCAGCTCGTGGCCCTGCCGGAACAGGACCGCGACCTACCAATTCCCGCACTCAGGGTGCGGTGAAGCGGACGGCGACGGTGACGAGTGCGTCGGAGCAGGAGTGCCCGAACTGTGGCCAGCTCCACGCGCTGGTGCAGTGTCCGGCCCTGCTTGCGCGGACGACCTCCGAACGACGAGGGATCGTTCGGCGGTTGCGTCGGTGCTACGGGTGCCTGGGGGGTCATCTGTACAATGACTGCCCCACGGCACGGCCGTGTCCTGGGTGTGGGGGACCACACCATCAGCTCTTGTGCGTCAGGAGCGATGGTGCTGGTCGACAGCCCTCAGGGAGGGGGCCCTCCACGGGCGGGGGCGCTCCCACGCAGAGCCACGCATTGTACAACCATGAAGTGGCTACAGCGTGGAGCACACCCCCTCCACCCCAACCCACGGCAGCACCGGGCAGCCCAACAAGGGGCGTCCTGCACGCGGCTCGGTCACCGACCTCACAGCCCGCGCGGACGCGGGCGAACTGGAGAGGTGGAAGGGTGATACAGGAGTCACCACGGGGACCACCTCCCCAGCGTTATCCTTCTCCGCCGCTGGATCCGCGACCGATGGAATGGAGGGCGTACACGCCTCCCCTCCATGAACATCCGAGGCTGGATTATCACCCGCCCTACTTTAGGTACGGCAGGGCAGCTGGATATGCCCCCCCTCCGATGGCCCTTTGCACTCGGCAGCCATATTGGGCTGGGCCCTGTAGTCCGACGGGTTCGGACGAGCTTCGGAGGGAATGACTAGCCTCCGTTCCCTTGGCACAGGATCAACCGGTGGTCCTGCTGCCCACCCTCTGGTTAAGGGTTTGGGGTCCAAGAGGCGACTACGTCCGGATACGAGCGCTCTTGGACACAGGGTCCCAGGGGTGCATTTTGACAACCCGGGTTGCTCATCGCCTGGGCCTGGCTAGGTTTCCGTCACCGACTCCGTTGCGGGGAGTCGGGAACACAGAGGTGCGGTCGGCTGGACAGACCCGCCTCTCCTTCTCGTCCGTACATTCCTATTCGGAAAGGATTGCGGTCAGGGCTACCGTCATGGATTCGGTTGTCGGTTGGCTTCCTCAGGCGGACATAGATCCGGATCTTTTGTCCTGTACTAAGGGTCTCAGGTTGGCGGATCCCCGCTTCGGGATGGCGGGTCCGGTAGATCTTTTGTTGGGTTCTGATGTACTGGGTTACATCATGAACGGGAAGCCTAGACTGTTGGACCAGTCTTCGCTGATGGCGCTGCCCACCATCTACGGGAACGCCATTTTGGGAATGGTGGATGAGTGGCAGCAGTCGAATCAGGCTCCCTTTACGGGAACGGCCCTCGCTCAGATCATGCAGAGGTTCTGGGAGATCGAAGAGCCGCCTACCGTGTCTCGGCTGGATCCCGAGCACGTGGAGTGTGAGAACTTTTATCAGGCTCACACTCGGAGAATGGTTTCTGGGCGATTGGAGACTAGGCTGCCTTTCCGGGATAACCCCCCGCGTCTGGGCCAGTCTCGATCATTGGCCGAGAAAAGGCTCAGGTCCATGGAGCGACGCATGGCTCGAGATCCTGTACTTCGGGAAAAGTACATCGAGTTCATGAGGGAGTATGAGGCACTGGGCCACATGTCTCCGGCTCGCGACGACTGGTCGACCATGGACCACTACTTTTTGCCTCATCACGCCGTTTTGAAGGCGTCGACGGGCAAACTCAGGACGGTGTTCGATGGATCCGCTCCGACTTCGACAGGAGTGTCACTGAACCAGTGCCTCCACGCTGGACCGAAGCTACATCGGGATATTGTAGACATCATCCTGAATTTCCGTAGGCATCAGGTGGTGTTGGGAGCGGACATCCGTATGATGTTCCGACAAACGGTCATACACCCCGAGGACAGGAGGTTCCAGTTGATCCTCTGGCGGGAAAGTCCTCAGGACCCTATGATGGTGTATGAGTTGAACACCAACACCTATGGGTTGAGATCAAGCCCCTTCATTGCGATCCGCTCACTGCTGGAGTTGGCGGAGCAAGAACGGGCTCGGTACCCACGTGCAGCCGCAGTTCTGGAGCGCGACCTGTACGTGGACGACGTTTGCACTGGCGCGCAGACGGTGGAGGAAGCTCTGTTGCTCCGGGATGAGCTTACAGAGCTTCTCGCATCTGGAGGCTATGAGCTTCGGAAATGGCTCTCTAACGACCCCAACGTCCTGGCTGGTATCCCGGACGATCACCAACAGGATCCGGGGCTCTTCGAGGAAGGTGACGATCCGCACGGGATTGCGGTTCTGGGCATGCAGTATCAACCGGTTGCTGACATCTTCACCTTTCGGGTGGCGCTGGAGGCCACACGCGCGTGGACAAAACGGACGGTTTTGTCCACCATCGCCAGGATGTTTGATCCAAACGGTTGGATCAGTCCGGTTCTGTTCGCAGCCAAGTGTCTGTTACAGCGACTTTGGACTCTGAAGGTCTCCTGGGACGACCCCCTGGTTGGAGACTCTCTTAACACTTGGCTTCGTTTAATATCTGACCTCGAAACGGTCAATCGAGTGGCGTTGCCCCGTCGCATTCTGCCACCAGGCTGTAGCCGGATCAGCCTGCACGGGTTCTGTGATGCGTCCGAGCTGGGCTATGCCGCATCTGTGTACTTGCGTACAGTTGACGCTGGAGGCCACGTCAATGTCACGCTCTTATTGGGGAAGAGCAAGGTAGCTCCTATCAGGACACGACTCACTATTCCGAAACTGGAATTGAGCGGAGCCACATTACTTGCTCGGCTGCTTAAGCACGTGTATCAGGAACTGTCCACCTCGATAGACATCCGGAATGTCTATGCGTGGTCAGACAGTCAGGTCGTGCTTGCCTGGTTGAGAGCAGCCCCTCACACCTTGGAGACTTTTGTGGGAAATCGGGTTTCCCAAGTCCAAAACATTGGACTGGACATGGTTTGGAGACATGTCCCGGGTGAGTTGAACCCCGCTGACTGTGCTTCGCGCGGCTGTTCCGCGCCGGAGCTAGTTGATCACCCCTTATGGTGGGGTCCGGACTGGCTGCGGGAGCCAGAAGCTTCCTGGCCAGCTCTCGGCGCGGACTCGGAGCGAGCGGACCTGCCCGGAGTCCGCGTGCATGCGATTGTGGCGGAAGTGCCCCCAGACCCTGACTGGTTGACGGGTCGTTACAGCAAGCTGGATAAGTTGTTGGGGGTAACTAGCTGGATTAAACGCTTCATCCACAACTGTCGTCACCCTCGTCAGAGGAGGAGTGACCAGATCGCCACTGTGGAGGAGCGTCGGAGTTCCTTGCTGCACCTCATTCGGCTGGTACAGGGTGAGAGGTTTCCGACGGAACTTGAGGCGCTGCGCTGCGGACGCGCTCGCTTGAAGGGTGCGGTCGCCAAGTTGAACCCTTTCACAGATCAGGATGGTCTTCTGCGCGTAGGAGGTCGGCTCCGGAAAGCCAACCTGCCGTACGGCAGCAGGCACCCCCTGTTGCTACCGAAAGGAGGTCCTCTGGTGGACCTGCTGATCATCGATCGGCATATCGGTAACGCGCACGCTGGATGTGGCGCGCTTCTCGCTGTGTTGCAGCGTGAATTCTGGATCTTGTCGGCTCGCAGGGCGGTCCGAAAGGTGCTGTTTAGATGTGTCCCTTGTTATAGGCTCAAGGCGTCTACTATGCAGCCCATGATGGGAGATCTTCCTCCGGATAGGATTTCTCCCTCGAGGCCGTTCGACGGGGTCGGAACGGACTTCGCTGGGCCCTTCTCGGTCAAGTCATCGACGTTGCGTAACGCCAAGGTCGTTAAAGCCTACCTGTGCGTCTTTGTGTGTTTGGCCACCAAAGCAGTCCACCTGGAGCTGGTCTCTGCGCTGTCTACGGAGGCCTTTGTCGCGGCGCTGGATCGCTTTGTAGCGCGAAGAGGAGTACCCTCTTTAATACGTTCGGACAATGGCACAAATTATCGAGGGGCGGCGAATTATTTACGCGAAGTTAATAATTTCTTAAATTCTGGTAATAATAGTTTAAGTCTGGCTCTCGCCCAGCGGGGAATCAGCTGGCAATTTAGTGTGCCGGCCTGTCCTCACTGGGGAGGAATTTTTGAAGCTGCGGTGAAGTCTGCTAAAACTCATCTCCGCCGTGTCATCGGGGAGACCGTGTTAACTTGGGAAGAGTTAGTCACGGTACTATGCCGCGTGGAGGCAGTGCTTAATTCCCGTCCTCTCTGTCCAATCTCGCCTGACCCTAACGATCTAGAAGTCTTGACGCCGGGTCACTTCTTGATCGGTCAGCCTTTAACCGCGTTGCCGGAGTATCCCTGGAAGGATGAGCGGCCCGGACGCCTGTCCCGTTTTCAGTTATTGCAGCAAATAAGTCAAGACTTCTGGAGGCGCTGGTCGGCCGAGTACTTGCATCTGTTGCAACAACGGGTAAAATGGACAGATAGGACGGAGGCCCCTCGGGAAGGGGACTTAGTATTATTAAAGGAGGCAAATTTGGCCCCCCTACTCTGGCGTAGGGGACGTATTTTAAAATTGATATCTGGTACTGATGGCACACCCCGCGTGGCGGAGATTCTGATTTCTGGTTCCAGACTTCAGCGCGCGGTGTCCTCTCTGGCACGCTTGCCCCTTTATTAGATAAACGTGTTTTCAAGGTTAAAATTTTATTTAATTTTAATCCTATTTTTGATAAAGTTTTTTTTTTTGGTTTGATTTCCACTTTCGGGTCAAAGTTGGAAATTTTGTTTTTATTTGAGGTCCGGATACTGCTAAATACTAGTTATTAAATACTAGTTACTAAATACTAGTTACTAAAATTGAACAGGAGTTCAATTGGTCGGGGGTTTTTGTTCCGTATAATCGGGCAACATTATTTCGGAACGAACGAAAATCATATCGGGTCTATGGTTGTCATCTGTCAGTGACGTCGTTTTTTTTTTTCGCTGGAACGAAACGACGCGTTTAATATAACCTGGTTTGCTTTTCTGGATAAAAGTGTAATATTGTGCGGGAACACATTGTTATCGTTCAGTGCGACTACTGGATTAGTTCTACAATCGTTGTGTAAAGCGTTAATATAGTGCTGGAATATTATTTGTGAGGTGGCCACTGGATTGGCCGTTTCTAGAACGCAGGATCGTTCTGGGAATTTGCGGGATCGCCTGGAATCTGGTTTGGTGTCTAATTATTCCCTTCCCTCCTTCTTCCTGTCAGACCAAACTGGACCTTTGGACGACGCCGGGAACCTCAGGTAAGTCATTTCATTGCACTACTCGGTTTGCAATCAGGGAAGTAAATGTTAAAATCGGTATAAACGACAAAATTAATGTTGAGATCTGCTTATGGGCCCCAGACGGTAATTTCTGGATAAATTACTGAACATTTATCATGAAAAAATAAGGTTTTTAAAGTCTCAAAACCGGTTTTGCCCAAATTTGGCCTCTTGGGGCTTGACTACCTCTCTTTGGTGGAAGTGTACATGCGCCAACTTTCCCCTTCCACGTCAATTTTGGGTCAACTTGTTTGCCGGCCACTATACTTAATATGTGGTGTTTATTGCAGGATTCAAATAGACAGGGTGCTCCTGACCCTGCTGGTCCAGCCCTCCGAGGAAAACAAGCCGGCGTCGCTGAAGCAACTCTTCACGGACCTCATGAACGACGCTGACAGCGACTGTGAGTTACAACTTCCATTGTGATATACCTACATATTCGTAATTAATAATTATACTTATATTGTTCCGATAGAAGAGAAACCCTATATTTAACCCTTAATTAAATAACGGTAATCTTATATCAATATATTCATCATCATCAGCCTGTGTTCGTCCATTGATGATTGCTAGACATAGGCCTATCCTATAATTCTCCACTCAGCCCAATCCTCGGTCTTACGTATCCAACCGCCACCAGCCAAATGAATAATAAAAAAAAAATCATAATAAATAAATCTGATCGTTTACTGTATTGCTGTACATAATTAGTTTGTTTACCCCACATAAATCCCTACTAGAAATCATTATCATCGTTTAATTGCTCGAGGTTAGCCACTGCGATGGAACCCCCTGAAGATGTGCACCCACCGAGTCCTGAAGCCCACCCTGCCCCGACAAGTATATCTTAGAATGCTACTAATATTATAAAAAAATGTCAATGTATGGATATTTGTTGCTCAATCACGCCGTAACGTATTAACGGATCGGGTTGAAATTTGGACCACAGGTAGATTATAATCTGGAAGAACACGTAGGCTACTTTTTATCCCGAAAAAATAACGGGAACGGGAATTACGCGGGTGAAACCGCGGGGTGTCGCTGCTAGTTTAAGTAATAAACATAGCTAGTCTTGCACAATACGTCGTCCACTTATACAACTCCAGATAAACTGCTAAGTGTTAGGTACCTACTCAAATCAGTGACTCACTAGATTTCACGCAATTTAAAAAGCATGTGTATAAATATTTTTTGCATAATACCTACTTCTCATGAGGAAAACATAATGGACCTAACTGTAATAAAAGCGGCCAAGTGCGAGTCGGACTCGCCCATGAAGAGTTCCGTAGCAGCCAGTAACATAATACAAAAGTTCTTGTAGTTCGTTGTAACTTTGATCAATGTTTTAATAATACTGTATTTAAGGCGTCTTAAAAAAAACTACTTACTAGATCGAGTTCAAACCAATTTTCGTTGGTAGTTTGCATGGTAATATACATCACATATTAGTTTTATCATTTTCTTATTTTAGAAGTTACAGGGATTACACACATTTAACCACTTGGAAGTGTCTCTCGCGCAAATTATTCAGTTTTCGGATCGAAGTAGAACCGGAGTAGGAAGGTTGCGAGTTTATTTCGAAATTACGTTCTTCGTAGAAAGGGAGGTGTCCTATGAATCTTTTTTTGAAGTGAAAATTTCTTTTGGCGCACCTAAGACAGATTTTTCGTGGGGTGTGAATTGAATTCTAGCGTCACGCTCGGCTATGATAAGAAATCTTCGGGTAAACTCGGGACTATGGCCATTGGCCATCTAGAAATGGATCAGCCAATGGGAAATGCTGAAAGGGCGTGGCCTGGCCACCATGGGATGGCCATTTAGAAATGCTGACGCAATTCTAGATGGCCGTGCCATGATGACCAGGCCACGCCCTCCGGTTACACCCGCTTAGTTTCCAAAGTAAGCTATCAAATTCTGAGTTATAAGTTTTCACTTCTATCGGCAGTTCCTATGACTGCCAATTTTTTTTTAATTTCAATAATTTTCCAGTGTTGCCAGTGAGCACGGAAGTGGTCTTGAAGCTGCAGTCTGTGGTGGGTAGCGCGCTGCGCGGCGACGTGCCCGCGCTGACCGGCGCCGCGGCGGAGGCGCGCCGGCTCGCGCGCGCGCCGCAGGACGCTCTGCTCGGAGCGCTGGTGCGCCGCGAGCGCGCGCTAACACTCACCTGAAGCTGCGGTCTGTGCGCGCGAGCGGCGACGTGCCCGCGCTGACCGGCGGCGGCGCGCTGGTGCGTCGCGAGCGCGCGCTAACACTCACCTGAAGCTGCGGTCTGTGCGCGCGAGCGGCGACGTGCCCGCGCTGACCGGCGGCGGCGCGCGGCGCGCTAACACTCACCTTCACTTCACGAACCACTCACACGTTACAGATTCACTCCTTGTTATGTAAAACCAGGCGCGCTCCGAGAGGTCACAGGGGACATGAGCGGAGTGTTTAAGGTTTTGTGAGACATATTCCTACGGGACTTCCACCATCCATTCAGTGTAGTGATTTTGTCTGACTTCTTGTTAAGTATTCGTAATTTTTGAATCGAATTTTATTTATGATGACATGACATGAGAACAATTATTATTGGCATAATAGTTTTGTTATTTTTAGTAATGATAAGGATTAATTTATTGTTATGTTTAGAGGTATTGTGATTATTTTGTTTGTCTGCTTAAATTGATGACTTATTAATTTTAAAAGCTTGAACTTTGACTTTGTATCAGTGTAATTTGCTGTTTTGTAAGCCGTAATAATATGTAAATAAATAAATTAATGAAATGAAATTAATAAACCCCCCCAAAATCGTATACCTACGTTACATTACATCCAAACCAAACTAGCTACTTTTAGAAGCGGCGACAGGCATCTAAACGCAGCGTCACGCTTCAAAAAGTAGCTGAGCTTGGCGTCTAGTCGCTGCATCCTGCATCTCGCTTCAAAAAGTAGCATGTGTGGTCAGGGCCTTAAAAATCTAAAAACAAGTTTTTTTTATAGTATAGACGAGACGAACAGGACATGTGCCTGATGTTAAGCAAAATGCCTGCCACAAAACAGCAGTGACATGCAGCTATTGGAACGTGAACAGTCCAAATCATTACCTAGAACTGCACCCAGATATCTAAGATGTTATATCTCCAAGCCCTGCAATTTCACTGGAAACATTGCCCTTCAAACCGAAACAGTAATGTTTGCGCAATACTGCTTGGCGGTAGAATAACTGGCAAAGGTTTGGTACTTCCGCAGATTTTTTAAGGCGGGAAAACAAATGGAACGGCAACTACGCGGGTGAAATCGTGGGGCGCTACTAGTAATGTCTTTTTTACTCGACTTATTGTATTTCTACTGGTGACTCCAAAATTGTGAAGCTGCGTCCTGGTGACCCCCTCAAAATTGGAGGCTGGGACCGCGCCTGTGTAGAACCCAACTCCTATTGAGTCATGGGGCTCAAACTATAAATCAATAGACATTTCTCACAACACCATCTAACTACAATGTTGGGCTTGTATAAAAATGATACTATGGAAGCCAGATATATATACACTCACAGGCACAATGAACCGCCCTGTATTTCTCCTAGTTTGCAGAAATCGTTATTTTAAAGCAAACTTTATGGTAGTACCTATGTTGAAAGTTATAATTAAGCAATAACAACTAAATGAAGTTATTGAAAACAAACATTTACAAAACTTAAACGGACTGAATGGTGCCTGTGAGTATAAAAATAAATGTTTGTCAGTAAGTCCTTAGAATTGTAAGCATTTGATCATGTGATGGTCTTTAGCAAAGTTGTTGTGCTTGAGCCAAAGGTTTCCGAGTCGGTGCGACTGTGACCATAATTATGTCAACCAGTGGCGTAGCAACGCGCGCAGGGTCCTAGTAGCTGATATAACTTCTGATTGCCTTGACAACACTGTTGCTTGGTATAAACAGACTGATTTATATCCCCAATATTGGAACTCGGGATCTGCTGTACCAAGGGGAGCCTCCCGGCTCCCGGCCATTATCCAACACCGCTGAACCAGCTGTCGTATAACAAGCATAACATAATAAAGACTGCCATAGCATAATAAATGTGGCTGCTTTCAGATTCGATGACTACAATTTGCTTGTATGACAATGAAAGTACACTATACTTTGTATTCCAACAAAGTTTCACCATTTTAATATCAAAATGTATGACATTTGTTATAAGGGTCATAAATTATAGTTCTAAAAACTTAAAGTATCCATAGACTTCAGAGTGCTTGTTATCTATGCTCTAAGATGAAAATAAAGCAGAAAACTAATAAAAATATAAATATCATTGTTATGTTTTATTTTGTCAAACCCCAATATTAAACATATCTGATACACAGTCGGATCAGTTTTTTTTTTTAATTTAAATTCCTCAATTTGTATACAATTGAAAATTTTTCACATGTCTGTCTCTACTTTAGTAGGTCAATACTTATGAATGTTTAAGATTTTTTTTCAATACTCGTACTTCCTATATCATCATCTTTTGGTAAAACAATATTGATTTCATTGGCAAAATTTACTTTTTTGTCAACTTTAGGACTAGTGCCTGGTGCGGGGGCGGCAGTTTCATCTTTGATGGTGTTGCCAGAATTAGCTGCACTGTCCTCTTCCTTGGACTTGACAGAATGTGTCCACATTTCTTCAAATTCATCTTCATTTTCATCTTCGTCATCCTCATCAGCACTCTTGTCACTCTTCGCCAGTTTTCCATCGCTGGTCTTTTGCCAGCAGTATTCAAATGGATAGCTGGTATTCCTGTTATCATCCAGAGCTATTTCAAATCTTGAAGACAAGGAATTGTAAGTAGTATGTACTCCTTCCAACATGTTCACGTCCACTTCCTCAAAGCCCGTGATGGACTTGAATAATTCATCAGCAGATACCATATTAGGTACTCCTTTTTTCTCAAAGAACTGCAAAAGAAAATTATTTAAATGTGCTAAGTCAAGTGAAAGAAGTGACTTACCCTTAACAGAGTCAATAAGAAAAGTGCTGATGGGCACCTTCTTATGTATAAACTTTGTAGCAATTTTAGTTAGATGTAAATTACTCATTAGCCTAGACTTAATAAATTAGGCTAGATTGTAATAAGTATTAGGATCCAAGGTGACTTGGTGAATAATTTTAGAAAAAAAAAAAAAAAAAAAAGATGTTATAAACCAATTCATTGTTATCTTATTAGATAAATTAACATGTTCCAAATAAAGGTTACAGCTGTTATGATGTAAACATGTTTATTATATTGCATAACATTATGACTCACATTGGCAATGTTGCGGCAATCTCTCAACAAGAACTCGAGCCCACTGGGGTGGTCCGGCTGGACGGACTGCGAGACGTCAATGAACCAGCACTTGTTCTCCCACCACAGGATGTTGTACTCGGAGAGATCGGCATGGACCAGATGACCAACATTGTACATCTTGTGCATAGCTTCTACCACCTCATTGTACACACTCTGCCACTTTTCTGGTTTGAGGATGACGTCGCGCAGCTTAGGGGCAGGCTTGTTGTCACGTCCGATGAAGGACATCAGCAGTATATGCTTTTTCAAGCAAACCATATCTGGGCAATGGAGCCCAATCTTCTGCAGTCTCATCATGTTGTGCATCTCTTTCTCTGCCCACATATGGACAATCTTGCGAGGATTCTGCTTTGAGAACCTGTCCTTAAACCTATAGTCTGCCTCTATGTACTTGTCTCGAGTTTTAAACTCGTTTAGTGTAGTTTTAAAAACTTTGATAGCACATTCCTTAGGGACTGTGAAATCAGGGAAAGATGTATCTCCATTAGCATGCAGGACCACAGATTCCTTACCAGTCGAGATCACTCCATTGATGTCTTCGAGGACTCCGTTATTGATAAACTTGAATAAGATCAGTCTGGTAGGCTCATCGAGCCCCATTTCTGCAGTAGCATGGCTATCTTTACGATCCAACATTTTATTTCTACGGGTCTGGTGGTGCTTTGTTTGTTCCCTCAGGTGATTGAACACAGAGTTGGATAGTTTCATGTCGAATCCTGCACCATCCCCTGTACACACTTCTGGCGGGAATGCCATAACTTTACAAGCATTTCTTCTCCCATTAATAACACTATCATGCTTAGTCACCATGGTTCCATCTTTCATGACGAAGCCTCGTTTCGGTAGGCTCGCGAACTCTTTCTCGTTGGTTTCGAATCTGTCCCAGTCTTTTTTCTCAATCCTCTCGAGATCGTCATCAGAATCTGAATCATAGACCAAGTGATCGGGTACGTGGCGGTAATTTTCATAAGAAACGGATACCTTAGCGTCTCCGTTCTTCTTTTTCTCCACACGTTTGACCTCTTCGTCGTATTCTTTGTCGAACTGACATTGCAACACTTTTGCAATAATAGCATCGGAATCGCAAAAGCTGTTGACACTGGCTTCCTCGATTTGTTTAATTAATTCTGGCGCAATGTCGTTCGCTGACTTATCATGCTGTTCTGATATTTCCACAGCAAATTTGGTTTCCTCTTTAACCTGGAGACCTCGCGCTAACTCCTCGGACATGATTTCAGATAGATTTTGCACTTCAGCTGGAGAGCTGACTTTCTTCCAGGGATTCGACATTTTGAGATTTTTAAACTATAACTATATCACAGAAGTTGTTCTTAAAAATTATGGGTCCTGTAATAAGGATTTCCAATAAGATTACCTAAAATTTACAATTACGCCACACGGACACAATCCACTCACAAACAGGAAATGAATGAAATGAAATGTTTGACTTTTGACTATGAAAGCATGAAACTGAGAATGAAGTAAATGAACATGAACGTAACAACGTATTTTAAGTCAGCTGTCGAGTAATACCATAGAAGGATCTTAATTTTCCCCAAAATATTTTTGAAATCCCCAAAAAAACAATGTTAAGTTTCATATTGATAATGGGCATTTATGTATTAATGGAATTTAGTATGGAAGTCAATAGAATTAAACATTTATACATTACAGATATATTAGGTAGTATTCCAATTAATTTCCTTATCAGTTCATAATTCTTTTATTATTTCGGATAACTAAGATCCATACAAAAAAAAAACAATAAAACCTTAACTATTAAATATTGCTCGTCCATTACAACCGGACAAACTGTTGTTACCAGGGTAGCGATTCTGAAACCATTCGGTTGTAATGACACGGAATCTCATCTCTCGGTCTTTGTCATGCTAAACAGATAAGACAAAGACCGAGAGATGAGATTCCGTGTCGGATGCAACCGAATGGTTTCAGAATCGCTACCCAGGGTAGCCATTCTGAAACCATTCGGTTGCATCCGACACGGAATCTCATCGCTCGGTTTTTGTCATGCTAAACAGATAAGACAAAGACCGAGAGATGAGATTCCGTGTCGGATGCAACCGAATGGTTTCAGAATCGCTACCCTGATCTTTGTAACACTATTATGTAGGTACACGGTTTTACGCAATTAAATTTATTTCTATTGACATGAAATTCCCCAGAATTTGGGGTAATTTAATATAATTATTGCGTTGCGCTAGGTTTTTAGTTTGCCATTTATGAAAAAAAAAATGTCAAATCCCATTTTAAAATTTGACAATGACATACACTTTTGAATGTCATCTTTACTTTTTTCACGGCGGGAATTTTCTAAATTCATTTCGATCTCTTTCATTCTAACGCGACGTCTTACGTAGGCGATTATAAGCGTACGCGATTGCGAAGCGATTCGATGGGGTGAAACGCGATGCGGTGCGATGCGGCAGCTTTGTCCTACATGCGCGCGAATTGTCCCGCACCGCCGCCGTCATTCAGTCGGCATTATGGCACCCACAGAACAGATTATCTGTTCTGTGATGGCACCGCAACAAGTTCGCGCGAAAATATCAAACCGACTGATCGCGTTCGCTTCGTTTCGCGCCGCGCCGCACCGTACTCTACGTGCGTTGGTCACGTAGGCCACTTACATAGGTGTTGACTGTTTGTTGTTTTCGCACCGCGCCGAGCCGCTTCGCGTTCGCGTCAAGGTCGCTCACGCAAGACATCGCGTAAGGGTATGCCATGCCCTCAGGCGCCCTAAAGGCACACCCCGGACACTCGGCCTAAACTCCAAACAAACGGTGAAGTCGACATACCTACACACACACAACTACGCATATGTCGTTCGTACACATTTACGCATGTGTCGTGTCATCTAGGGTTACAAAATTATTTTATGGAATAGCTGTGACCCGTGAGTTCACCTGCCTGTGTTAAGTGGCTTACAATCTTACCTAGTTAGTGTTCGATCTTTAATGTAGGTAAATATAACTTTCATCATTTTTTTTTTTTTTTTTTTTTTAGAACGGATCTATAGTAGCCGGCGGTGAGTGCCTCTACTACCTATCGGACTTTGGGGTTAGCGCTGCGGCGCAGGACCCCCCTAAACCTAATCTTAAAACTAAAAGCCTAGCCAACTTTCATCAACAATCAGAAGGGAGAAGATTTAAAACAAAATAGGAGATAATAAAGGTACCATGTACGAATTGATTTTTAGTTAAGTACACTTACCCAAAGATTTCTCTTTGGGTAAGTGTATTCTGACAACGAAAGCCACAGTTTAAAAACAACGAGTTTAATAATTTCGTCACAGGACTTCAGTGTTGGCGCGTACTTCTAACCAGAATAGCTTAACACAGTTTATAAAAATGATTCAATCTTTGTAGAAATTCTTATGAAATTAAAAATCTCTTATTCTTGTTTCGTATAATAACGAAAAATTTGGTACCATTTTGTTAAATAATACAGCATCATGGTCGTATTCTCATAGAAAATTATCGTCCGATATAATAACCCTTCGTTGAGTCCGCCTCGCGTCCGCGAGGGGGAGGAAGCTTGAAATTGGCGGGGGGTGGGGAGTGTCCGTTCTATCTATATTATCTATTCTATGCTAAAGGTCAAGACTACACTTTGGGCACAGATCAGAAAATAGTTACTTCGTAACAGATGCATCACTTCCATACAAAAGTGCAAATACCTACACGATAATAACCTAAACTGTCGTATACTACTTACCTACTGTTACTTGTAAGCAAAAATACACCTTAACACACCCACGCAGAGTTGTAAATGCCGTGCGCACCGTGTGACTTGTCGTCTGCTTACGTCATTGACCAACCGTGCTAGGGTTGTACGAAATGGTGGTAGGTGGTAGTAGTGGTAGGACTCTTGGCAGAGTCCGCCTGGGGAAGGACCACACCTTTGCCAGTTATTCTATCGCGAAGCAGTAATGTGCAAACGTTACTGTGTGTTTTTTTTAAATAAAGAGTGACGAGACGAGCAGGACATGTGCCTGATGGTAAGAAACATGCCTGTCACATAACAGCACAGTGATACGCAGCTATTGGAATATGAAGAGTCCAAATCATTACCTGGCACTACACTGCGCTCGTCACCCAGAGATCTAAGATGTTATATCTCTAACCCCTGTAATTTCTCTGGAAACATTGCCCTTCAAACCGGAACACAGTAATGTTTGCACATTACTGCTTGGCGGTAGAAGAACTAACAAAGGTGTGGTACTTCCTCAGGCGGACTCTGCTATTAGTCCTACCACTACAGTACTCCATTAGAGAAGCCATTCATTTGATACCCATATAGAGGTAGGTTGTGAAGAAATATATTGGCCGCGATTTTGTGGAGGGGGGCATTTTGAATCGATATTAACCAAACATAGCTAAGAACCACCGCACAAAAATAAACCTTTTTAAAAAAATCGACGTCAAACTTAGAACATCCTTTTTTAGTCGGGGGTTAAAAAATGGTTCACAATTAGCTGAGCTATCGCGAAACATACTTACATCCAATAAAAATTAAGCCCAGAACCGCCTCCTTCTTTGAATTCGGTTAAAAATTCTATAGCTTTTTTTTTAAGTAGGTACGTTTTATAGTCAATTGATACTGAAGTTTATTTTTGTTATACAATGTAGGTAGTTGTAAGTTGTTTTAATACCGTCGAATAAATTAACAAATTAGTATCATTCATTATGTACATGAATATTAAAAAAAGTATCTCGTCAAAAATTTTATTAAACTTAATGAGACATAATAAAGATGGGGTAAAAGGTATTACAGACAAAATAATGTGTATGCATATTGCATAACCTCTACTGTATCTATTCAAAATAAATATTATACATATTACACACTACTGTTTCTATATTCTGTTCGATTGAAATTTGAAACCTACCAAAATTTAGCTCAAAAATAAATATTAACAATAAAAACACTTCCCTTGCTTCCTGTTTCGGCAATTTAAAATAAGATAAATTACTTCTACATTTTAGTTTCTTGCTATTGCAGATTGCAGCCATTCACAATACAATAACGCCGCGACATTATTTATGCGCGCACTCAGTGTTCGTTCGCACGTCAACTCGGGCAAACGGCCGGCGGCCTTGTGATTTTAGTACACCCGGGAGGACCCGAACGAGTAGGTACTTAGCTCGCGCCGTTTAGCCAGTGACGAGGGTGTGCTTTGGGTTTATGATAAACACCCTCCAGCGACCGAATCCAACGCTGGATTGCTTACTGGAATAACGGAAACCGGCACTGAAAACCATCAATCCAGTGCCAATGCATTCCAGTGCCGGTTTACATTATTCCAGTAAGCAATCCAGCGCTGGATTCGACCGCTGGACTGAAATAATGTAAACGGGGTATTTATGTCGAGCCTTGTAGGTACGTACTACTGAATTTGATGCTTTTTGTGGTCAACTGGTAAAGGAAAGATCGAGCAACATAAATATTTATGCTTCCGCTAAGTTTGACTGATAATAGGTATTAAGTGAATTTTCTTCGTCGGTAGCACTCTTGACAAAGTGGTCGTGGTAATTACTTCAGGTGTTAGTGGCAAGCTTCACAACATATTGCATGTGTTAGCAATATTAGTAATTTATGTAAGTTCTTATTGAAAGAATAGTAAGAATACCGAAATGCACTCTATGGCAACCCTACAATTCCGGGTTTGATTGGGGTTCGGTTTTTTGGCGGGAACTGAAAGCACTTATTTGAAAATATTTTATTTTCATTTAACAGTTTCTCTTAGTTTTGCTTAGATTTGGCTGGCGAAATGGCTTCCGAGAGCGATGGAGATGATATGGGAGGAAATCTTCGGGAGTACGATCTTCGGCAGTACGAGTCGAGGAAAAGAAAATTGAGGAGAACGCCTACACCCTCAGTCGATGAAGACGACAGGTACAAACCATATATAAAACCAGGGCATAAACGGTTATATCCTGACAATAGCATCAGCGAGGAGTTTCCAGTCTACGTGGAAAGCTCCGATAAAGATGAAAGACTGGGTAATAGGAACCCGTTACAATTATCCAAAATCTTTAAGAATGTTAAGGGAGTGCATGAAAGGAGGAGAGTAAATGCATCAAAAATAATGTTGGTCTTTAAGCAAGCGGCAGCTGCCAATGATTTTTTAAAGAACGAATGTTTGATATCAAATAATTTACGTGCTTACATACCTGCTGCCTCTGTGGAAAGAATCGGAGTGGTCCGTTTCATCCCTAAAGAGACTGGGAACCTAGAATTGTTCGTGAAGTTGACTTCAGATGCAGAAATTATTAATGTGCGACGCTTTATGAAGAAAATCGATGGTCAATTAATTCCTCTGAGTACAATATCCATTACCTTTACAGGAACTAAATTACCTCAGTTTGTGTACTTAGACAATTGGAGATATAAAGTTCATGAATAATGAATATGTACCACCTGTTTTACAGTGTTATAAATGTTTAAAATTCAACCATTCCGCGAAAGTTTGTCGAAATGAACAGATATGTTCCAAGTGTTCGGAACCCCACAGCTTCAGGGACTGCATCTCAGAAATTCTGAAGTGCAGCAACTGTGGTGGAGATCATTTGGCCATATCCAAAAACTGTCCAATTAAAATGGCAAAATTAGAAAATAATAAGAAAAGCTATTCAAGCGTTTTAGCCAATACATAGAGTAATTTCCCACCTTTGCCACATAAGTCTCAAACAAAAATTGTTCAATCTGGTCAGTTCGACAAATACAATCTGGAACAGAATCCTTTACAGATAAATGATATTGTAAACAATGACAAACTATTAAATTGCATTATTAAAACTTTAGTTGCATTGGGTAATGACAACTCAATAAAGACAACAGCACTAATTAAGGAAACTTTTATTAGAAATTTACATGCATAGCGACCTAGTTACACCATGAAAATTGTACAACATAATATACAGAGCATTAATAATAAAAAACCCTTGTTAATGTCCTTGCTATGGGACCAAGACATTGATATTTGCCTGTTAAATGAAACTTGGCTGAAAGATTCTCAGTATAATATTAATTTTCCTGGATACAACTTTGTACACAAGAATTCAAAAAATGGTCATGGTGGTGTAGGTATTCTTTTAAAACATGCACTTAAATTTAAAACGATTCCCCTTCCTTTTTATGATGACGTCCAGTGCGTGGCTGTTTCTATTGATTCTGACAAAGGTCCTCTTTCTATTTTGTGTGTTTACTGTCCACCTGGAAATGAGAGAAGATTCAACATAAATAAACTTAAAAGGATTATCAATGTTATTCCTAAACCATGTCTAATTTCAGGAGATTTCAATGCACATCATATTGCTTTTGGTTGTCAGGCAACAAAGGCCCGAGGTAGACAATTATATGATCTTTTTGATGAGATGGATTTGTGTGTTCTAAACACAGGATCTCATACTACGGTACAGGGTCCTAATAGAAGTACCTCAGCAATTGATGTAAGTTGTATTAGCCCTACTTTGGCGCCTTTCTGTATGTGGAATGTTGGTAATGACCCCTTGGGTAGTTTACATTATCCTACTTTTATAGAAATGTGTATTTCACCTTCAGTTTACCAAGTAAATGAACCACTAGACAGATATCTTTTTCACAAGGCCGATTGGACCCAATACTATCTTAGATCAAAAGTCCTTTTTGTAAATTTTAAGATTGACACTAATAATCCAATATCTACATATAACACATTTTGTTCCTTACTTGATCAATTGAGGGAAGAGTGCATACCTTTATTCAAAAGTAACTCAAATACTACATTAAGTAGAGCTCCAGCACCTTGGTGGAACAGTAGATGTTCAGAAGCAGTCAAAATCTCACAAGATGCCCTGGGAAAATATAGAAACAATATGTCATTAGAAAATTTCATCAACTATAAAAAATTAGATGCCAGTAAGAAACTTATAATAAAAGAGGAAAAAAAGAATAGTTGGCACAATCTATGTTCTTCCTTTAATAGATACACACCGATCACCAAGGTGTGGAACTTTATTCGCCGTTTTAAAAGAATTGGCATTAAAAAATCTACTAAAAATGATGAATGGATTCCAGACTTCATTAAAAAATTCTCAGAACCACCTAGTAATGATATCGAGAATATTGAAAATCTTTTTGAGTTAAATAATACAAACCCTAAAAATAGTTATCTGCTTGACCCCTTTCAATGGGATGAATTCATTTTGGCCCTTACATCTAGAAAAGATTCTACACCAGGCTTAGACAATTATCCTTACATAATGATCAAAAAATTACATAAGGTAGCACAAACTACATTATTAAATATTTACAATTTATTATGGTCTAAACAGTGTATACCAAAGTCATGGAAAACACAGTGTATTGTACCTATTTTAAAACCCAATAAACCAGACAATGATCACAATTCCTATAGACCCATTTCTTTAGCATCATGTTTAGGTAAACTCTTTGAGCAAATGATTAAAATACGGCTGGATTTTTATATAGAATCAAATAGTATCTTACCTCAGAACCAGTTTGGATTCCGCAAAGGTCGGGCTGCTTCCGAGAGCTTTGTAAGTTACATCGCAGATATGAAAAATTGTTTGTTGGCTCGTTCTTCTGCTATATGTGTTTTCCTTGATGTTGAGGGGGCATATGATAACGTAGATTTGTGCCGTCTATGTCAAGTGTTGCATGAACTTGAATTACCTGGAAAATTAATAGAATGGATTTATAAGTTTTCAAATGAGAGAACTGTTTATGTTAAATTTAATAATATATTACATGGACCAACTACTTCATATAAAGGTTTGATGCAAGGTGCCTGTCTTTCTCCAATTTTGTACAATCTTTTTACATCTCAGCTATTAAAATATGTAAATAATAATATTAAAATGTTACAATTTGCAGATGACCTCCTACTGTATAGTGTAAATAGACATATAGATATGGCAAAAGATGAAATTAATTCAGCATTAGATCAGTTATATAATTACTATGGAAATAAGCTTAAGTTAAATATAAATACATCTAAAAGTTCTGTGATGGTTCTTGGAACCGATAGTCCAGGAGATATTCAATATAACCGTTTGATAATTCCATTAAAGACTAGTCATAAATTTTTAGGTGTAATAGTGGATAATAAATTAAAATTTGAAGAACACATAAAGTACATTACAACAAAGGCCCTAAAAGGAATCAATATCATTAGATGTTTAACAGGAGTTTTCTGGGGAGCAGACCCCAAAACACTATCTACACTATACAAAAGTTTGGTCAGAAGCCATTTTGATTACAGCTGCCTTGCATACATGAACTGTAGTTCTACTCTTTTGAAAAAATTAGATGTTATACAAAATATTGGTCTTAGAATCATATGTGGAGCAATGAAATCCACACCAATAAACTCTATGGAAGTTGAAACTTGCATACCGCCATTATCCTTGAGAAGGTTGAAGCTTGCACAAAACTTTTCCATTAAAGAACAGTCAGCAAGTAATAATTTAGTGATTGACAATCTTATTTTGCCTCTTCAGCTTTCACAGAACTTAAGTGATTTGAATGTCTCCAGTGATGATATCATTAATAGGAAACTCCCTGAAATGTGCACAATAATGACTTATGTTAATAAAACTTTTGTAAATATGTATAAATGTACTGACAATATTTGGCCTATATATAAATGTAAATACGATGCCTTGATTTATAGTGGCTACACAATAAATTTACCTAATATAAAAGACAATGCAGATTATTTAGAATATATTAAGGACAAAGTAGAGTTATATAAAATTTTTACAGATGGTTCAAAGAGCAAAGAGTCAGTCAGAAGTGGATTTTATGATCCTAAGTTAAACTATAGCAGAGTATTTGAAATAGATTGTGTGGCCAGTATTTTTACAGCAGAAGCATATGCTATTCTTCAGGCATTGTTGTACTTACATAATCAGTTTTAGTAATAATGTAAATAATTTTTTAGTTATAACAGATTCTAGAAGTGTATTATTAGCAATAGAAGGTAAGAGGATAGACTTTAAGATGAACTATTTAGTGTATTGGATAAGAGATGAACTGAGGAATTTAAGATTGAAGATGAAGTCAGTACACTTTGTTTGGGTTCCCTCTCACAGAGGTATTGCTGGAAACGAAACCATAGACAGAATTTTATCAGCTGGATATGACGAAGACCACAGACACCAACTAAAAATCCCTTTTACTGATTACTACAGTGTGATAAAAGAAAACATAAAATACATATGGGCCACTTATTGGGCTTCTGTAAATATGACCAAAGGAAAATGGTATGCAGACATACAAAGGTCTCTACCAAACAAACCCTGGTATCATAGTAAGATAAGTGAATCAAGGAAATTTATTACCACATTAAACAGATTGAGATTTGGACACTGCCTAATACCAACTCACCTTCATCGATTGAAGATCCTCCCCAACGATAATTGTACGTACTGCCATGCACCTCAAGCAGATCCCAATCACATTATTTTTTCCTGTCCGGAATTTGGAATACAACGGATCCTACTCGCAGATGAACTACAAAATCTGGTTGGACATGATAATGCCAGTGTTCCCCGCCACATTCAAGATTTACTTTCTGATCCAAAGTACTTCAATGTGATCTATATTTTTATTGTAAATACTGTTGACAAAATCTGATACCAAGTTACGCAAGTTACCAATACCAAGCCATTTGACAATGTTTGACAAGTTGACAACAAAACATTATGTCATGACAAGACAATTATTTATTTATTTATTTATTGATTTTTTTGCCACAAAGGACATGTCTAAGGTACAAAGTCTGAAAATGGATCTAATTTTGTGCATCGAGGAAATGTTCGAGAAGATTGTGTTTTTATTGAAATGTGTGTCAAGTGCTGCAAACTATTTGGACATGATGTAACGTTTTAGAACTGTGAATTATTTCGGCTCATGGACAAGCATCCAAGCCGTGTATATAATAAATTTAAAAAAAAAAAAAGGGTTTGATTGGTGCCATGTATATAATAAATTTAAAAAAAAAAAAGGGTTTGATTGGTATATAGTCTGTGGCTTGATTGTTTTGGCGGGAAACAATCAAGCTCTTGTCACACCCCGGACACTCGGCCTAAAATCTATACAGACGGTGCAGTTGACATACCTACACTCACACAACTACGCATATGTCGTTCGAACGCATTTACGCATGTGTGCGTGTCATCTAGGGTTACGTTCGTTCCTTCGTTGAGTGCTTCTCGCGTTCTTGCGGGGTAGGAAGCTTGAAACTGGCGGGGGGTGGGGAGTGTCCGTTCTATCTGTATTATCTATTCTATGCTCTTGTTTTTGCTCGAAAAACAGGTTAAGAAAAATCATATGCAGCAGCAAGTCTAAGCGAAAGGTTTAAATTAAAAGTACTAGTGGTACTAGTAAACCGATAAACATCTAAGTAAAAGTGATAATTGTACATCTGTTACTGAATTTAAGGTACTTACTGTAAAGCGTTTTCTTCAATTTTGTAATATGTTACAAAATTTACTACTTTAGCTGCACAAGGTAGCTGTGAATAAGTTGGTATGATGAAGGATTGATTTCGAAATATAATGCTGTAGACTGATCATAGCTGTTTTATTTATGGACTAATTGTCTTCTTAATTTAGAATAAATTAGGTACTTAACACATGTGATACATTGAACTCGTTTACTTAGTTTCATCAAAGATGTGATAGCAAAAAATATGTTTCTCTTTTAATAATTTTGTAGCCGAACATATAACGTTGGTAGTGGTAGGACTCTTAACAGAGTCCGCCTGGGAAAGAACCACACTTTTGCCAGTTATTCTACCGCCAAGTAGTAATGCGAAATCATTGAATGAATCATGCGAAATGAATGTGCTGAAGTAATCAGCTATCTAATAAATAAGTCCTTTGAACAAGGTTCTTTCCCTGACGCTTTAAAAATTTCGATTGTGAAACCCCTTTATAAAAAAGACGACAAATTAAACATTAATAACTATCGACCTATAATATTGCTTTAATACCCACCATATCCAAAATATTTGAAAAAAATCATGTATCAAAAGGTCAATAATTTTATCACTAAAGAACAACATTATAAAAACTGAACAAAACGGATTTCAGAAAAATAAATCCACCACATTAGCAAACTTCACTCTAATTAAGAACATAACAGAACATAATTATAAATTCCAATAACCCTGTCGCAGCCATTTATTTTAACATGAGCAAAGCCTTCGACTTAGTCTGCCATAAAACTTTACTTACAAAACTTGAAAACTATGGCATTCGAGGACTTGCTCATGACTGGTGAAACCTCGCTAGTTGGTTGAGTTAAAAGATAGAGAGAGTATCCAAGCTAGCTCCGGTGAACATGAGTAGAAGTAATTATAAGAGTTGTTAATAAAACCGCAAGTTTAACTAATTAGATTTTATTATCGTATAAGTTTACAGTTACCACTGGATGGGTGGTCTAAATGTAGTGGTAGTTCTGGGGGTAGTATAAGTAGAATTAAAGAGAGGGTCGGGGTCGTTTGCAATTCGAGTGGATTATAGTGCAATTCTGGTGGGACACACTGGCCTGTGTAAGCCGCGGAGGGTCGGGTCGCAGTCCTTCTGGGGGTTCAGTGGTGGCAGCTGGACATGGCGATGGTGCTCCTTGTGTCCTACACGGGGTAGCTCCTCTGTCTCATCCGAAGGGTGTGCAGGCTACTACTTCAAGATTGATAGTTCCCTCTGTGCATCAGCCAGCCGTAAGAGTGGCCGTTAGGGACTCAACCCGGTGCTGGAACCCTGGAATTGGTCGAAGGTGACCATTAGAATGCCGTCCCCCAATACGAAGATAACTGCGACATCCGCGGCTTGCTTCGTCGAGGCGGAACAGGACCCAAAGTGGTCCGCTCGTGATTGATAATCATGATGAGGCAGTTATCTTTACATTTTGGTTGTACACTGAGTAAATCACACTTACATAAAGAAGCATAAGTATGAGAAATAGCAGGAAAGTTTATAACGGTCGAAAGAAATTCAACCGTCATTCACTTTTCTAGACACGGGTAGGTCAATGACCCTTGATTCCGACTTATCGAACTCGCCGGCCGTTGACCCCGTGTTCGATTGTCATAATGTAATTTGCTGAATCCAAACGAACATCGTTCTGTCGCGGGATCTCCCGTAAATCATCGGCAGACAAATTCGACGAGCAGTAAAAGTAGCACAATTCATAGACCATATGTTTTACACAATTGTACACGCAATATGAACAGTGATGCAACAGCGATACATAATGCAAATTGGAACACTTACCCTACGGGGTTTTTGTTGCACTTATAACTTTTAAGCTTTCGGACAGCATTTAGTTTTATTTCACTTTTTATAGTTATTAGAAAAATTATTTGTAAAATGGCTTCTGCCTTCAGTCAGCTTCTCTTTTATAATTGTGAGCCCCTTGGCGTCGTCTCTCGCCATTGGGCGATTTGAATTTGTCGCGTCCCGATTGGTCCGCGACACCGTTCCGTTTTACTATCTACGGCCGTTTTACGATTTAATGGTTTCCTAAGACGGCAAGTCTATTTTTGATTACTTTAAGGGAACGGTGGAATGGAACACCGTTACATACCCCCCTTTTTAGGTCAGGATTTTTCCTAAGGAAAATCCGGAGAAAAGTTTCTTGAACTTTTCGGCTGTCTAGAGAGTATAACCTTCTGTGTTCCTGGTATCTGTAGAGTGTTGTAAGGACAATCATTAGCTGGGCTTCGACCTTTAGGGTCAGCTGTAGTTGTAGACTCAGGATTTTAGAGATAGTCATGCTATCTAGGTTTAACATCGGGTATCAAACCTTTTAGAGGTTTGAGTGACCTTGGATGTTAAAAGTTTGTGAATTACGCGTTAGTGTACGTATTCACTTTAAGAGTTTGTTAATGTGATCGGTGCTCCCCTTACCGACTTTCCGGGCACATAACAAGTTAGGCTTAACATCGGGCACCCGAACACTTGTAGAGGTTCGACTGACCCTGAATGTTAAAAGTATGTGAATCACGCCTTTAGAGGACGTATTCACTTAAAGAGTTTGTTAATGTGATCGGTGCTCCCCTTACCGACTTTCCGGGCACATAACAAGTTCATTTGCGCCTAGGGCAAATGCAAATCCATGCTGTGACCGACACCACACTCGTCGATTTTCCGAGCACTAGCATAGGATTTTTAGAGAAGGTGACACTATCTAGGTCTAACATCAGGCATTCAACACGTTACAGGGTAGACTGTAACTGAATGTTGTTAGTATGTGAATCCGCCGTTAGTGAGCGGTATTCACTTACACCTAATAGTGTCAGAGAACCTGTAACTACGAGTACACTCCAGCATAATGTTTTGTCCCCAACTTAGACGGAACGTATAAAAAGTTATTTATGTTTAGATTATTTAGTATTAGATTTAGAATTATTACTAGAGAGGTTGATGGTACAGCATCAATTAGCTTAAACAGTATTTAATGATTATTGAAGCAGTATTATTTAGTCAGACTGTATCAATAAGTTTAGATAGTATTAATTAGTAGAACAGCTTATTTAGTTTAGACTGCATCAGCAAGTTTAGATAGTATTAATTAGTAATAGACAGCATTAATTTGTTTAGACTTTATTTTATTTAGTATAGACAGTATTATTTAGTTTTTTTAGGTAGTATTATTAGTTTTAGTCATCAATATTTAGTTTTAGGTAACATTATTAGTTTCAGATAACATTATTAAGTTTTAGGTAGCATTATGAATTTTAGATAGTATTATTTAGTTTAGGTAGTATTATTTGTTTTAGATATCATTATTTAGTTTTAGGTAACATTATTAGTTTCAGATAACATTATTTAATTTTAAGTAGCATTATTAATTTTAGATAGCATTATTTAGTTTAGGTAGTATTATTTAGTCGAGTTATAGGTTTACTAAGTTCACCTATACTCCCACGAAGCTCAACTTCGTAAAGTAGTTCAGTTTACGAGTACATTTTGTAGCTTAGGTATGTGTTCCAATTTGAGTACAACAATAGAAATGTAAGGTTGTCATAGTAATGACACAAGGTTAATTGCAGAAGCAATTTAATATAATTAAAAGTTAATGTGGAAATATCCGATTGGGAAATCATCCTTCAGGTAGTTAAAAAAAGTTTTGTAAAAGAACCAAAGTGTTCTTACAACTTAAAAAGCTGTAAATTAAAAAAATTTAAAGGATATATCACACATTCACTAGTATTAGGCTGTTAATATGCAATATTACAAGGCAGAAGTACTATTGGTTTAACAGCAATAGCAGTGGTGAGGTAGGTCACCCTAGAAAAATATAAGTACCCTATAATAAGAAGTACCCGATGTGTGGTCATTAACTACTAACTTCCAGAAAAATCTATGAAAAAAAAATTATAAAAATAGTTGTGGGTATAGTAAAGAATATAGGTAAGTAGTTGAAATTATCCACACACAAGGTAATTTTACACACAAAAATTGCCTTAGATCTAGAAGATTATAGCCAACACCATAAATTATCAATAGCACACCTTAAAAAACAATATAAAACCGACTCGATTGCAAACTTAGTAGTTGGGCGCCAATGAAACCTTGGTTCCCATGGCTGGATGGCCAAATTTAGTCTGGATATAGATCCACAAGTAGTAAGGGTTCGTCTGCAAATCGAGTGATTCATATGGTAATCTAGGTAGGGACACACTGGCCTGTGTAAGCCGCGGAGGGTCGGGTCGCAGTCCTTCTGGGGGGTTCAGTGGTGGCAGCTGGACATGGCGATGGTGCTCCTCTGTCTCGTCCGAAGGGTGTGCAGGCTACTACTTCAAGATTGATAGTTCCCTCTGTGCATCAGCCAGCCGTAAGAGTGGCCGTTAGGGACTCAACCCGGTGCTGGAACCCTGGAATTGGTCGAAGGTGACCATTAGAATGCCGTCCCCCAATACGAAGATAACTGCGACATCCGCGGCTTGCTTCGTCGAGGCGGAACAGGACCCAAAGTGGTCCGCTCGTGATTGATAATCATGATGAGGCAGTTATCTTTACATTTTGGTTGTACACTGAGTAAATCACACTTACATAAAGAAGCATAAGTATGAGAAATAGCAGGAAAGTTTATAACGGTCGAAAGAAATTCAACCGTCATTCACTTTTCTAGACACGGGTAGGTCAATGACCCTTGATTCCGACTTATCGAACTCGCCGGCCGTTGACCCCGTGTTCGATTGTCATAATGTAATTTGCTGAATCCAAACGAACATCGTTCTGTCGCGGGATCTCCCGTAAATCATCGGCAGACAAATTCGACGAGCAGTAAAAGTAGCACAATTCATAGACCATATGTTTTACACAATTGTACACGCAATATGAACAGTGATGCAACAGCGATACATAATGCAAATTGGAACACTTACCCTACGGGGTTTTTGTTGCACTTATAACTTTTAAGCTTTCGGACAGCATTTAGTTTTATTTCACTTTTTATAGTTATTAGAAAAATTATTTGTAAAATGGCTTCTGCCTTCAGTCAGCTTCTCTTTTATAATTGTGAGCCCCTTGGCGTCGTCTCTCGCCATTGGGCGATTTGAATTTGTCGCGTCCCGATTGGTCCGCGACACCGTTCCGTTTTACTATCTACGGCCGTTTTACGATTTAATGGTTTCCTAAGACGGCAAGTCTATTTTTGATTACTTTAAGGGAACGGTGGAATGGAACACCGTTACACTGGATTAAAAGCTACTTAAGTAATCGAAAACAATGTGTAGAAATTAAAAATATCGATGAAAATAACTGTTTGAAAAGTTTATTTTCAGACTACGAAAGTAGCAACATAGGTGTCCCACAGGGTAGTATATTGGGGCCTCTTTTGTTTTTGATATACATTAATGACTTACCAGATGTAATTTCCTTTAAATGCGTCCTGTTCGCAGACGATATTTGCATAATCATTCCGAAACAGAAAAATACTAATTTTGAACAAAGCATAAATAAAACTATCAAAACAGTCATAGAATGGATGATCAACAACTACTTAAAAATAAACATAGAAAAAACACACTTTATGCAGTTTCATAACATCAGGACTAAACCACAAAATCTCAGAATAGTATACGAAGGTAATGAAATAAAAGAAACCCCTACAGCTACATTTCTTGGTATTATAATTGATGCGCATTGTAAATGGAAAGCTCACATTGAAAACGTATGTTTAAAACTGAGCAGATTTTCATTTGCTCTTCGCAGACTAGCACGTATATCTTGCAGAAAGACGTCATTAATGGCATATCACGGATACGTAGCCTCAGTTCTGAGGTATGGTCTCATCGTTTGGGGCAACTCGGTTGAATTGGAACGAGCATTTAAAGCTCAAAAAAGGTGTATCCGGGCAATCTGCTGTGCTGGCCCCTTAGATTCTTGTAAACCTTTATTCAAAGAATTAAGAGTGCTTCCACTTCCGTCTCTATATATTTACGAAATGTGTGTATTCGTTAAAAAATATCCAGAGCTTTTCTGTAAGTTAGGAAATAGCCGCCACTACAACACTAGATACCCAAATAGATTAGTTTTCCCTCAATGCAATAATGAACTTTACCGCAGAAACTGTTATATAGCCGCTTTAAGAATTTATAACAAGGTTCCAGAATATATTAAATCACTTTCATACGAAAAATTTAAATGCGGATTATACAGATGGCTAACTGTTCACAATTTTTACGATGTCAAACACTATCTTGATTTTAATGCAAACAGGTATAGTCCCATATAATTTCTAAAATGTTAACGTGAACCTAATTACTTAACGTACATTTTAATTGATGAACACATCACATAGTTTTATTTTTCCTTTTCTATTGTATTAAGCTATTATATTGTATTGCCTTTAATATAAGTAATTTTTTGTTGTTTAGATTATAACTTTCATTTTAAAATGCCTTAGATATAAAAACTGTTATTGTAAATTAAGAATTTCTTAGATATATAAAAACTGTTATTGTAAATTTAGATCTTTGTTTTGAATTTTATAAATGTGTAACATTTTTTTTAAATTTCGCATGCCTTTTAGGCTGAAATTGTGCAGCACCAAACCATAGTATTTTAAGACCTTATTTGTAACCACAATTTTTCGCGAATAAATTACTTTGACTTTTGACTTTTACATATTATCTATTCTATGCTTTTACTGTGCTCCGGTTTGAAGGGCAATATTTCCAGAAAATTTACAGGGCTTAGAGATATAATATCTTTGATCTCTGGGTGACGAGTGCAGTGAAGTGCTAGGTACCTAATGATTTGGACTCTTCGTGTTCCAATAGCTGCGTGTCCCTGCGTTGTTATGTGGCAGGCATGTTGCTTACAGTCAGTCACATGTCCTGCTTCACTCGTCACTGTACTATTTAGCAAAATATATTTTGAGTGTTAGTATTTATAATTGTGATGAAGTTCTTAAATGCGATATTTTTGAAGTGAAAACTTCTTTGGGCGCGCTATAGACAGAATTTTCGTGGGCTGTGAAATGGATTCATCAATCGTCACGCTTGGATATGATAATGGATCGAATCGGATCGGTATCGATATTTTTGAAGTGAAAACTTCTTTGGGCGCGCTATAGACAGAATTTTCGTGGGCTGTGAAATGGATTCATCAATCGTCACGCTTGGATATGATAATGGATCGAATCGGATCGGTTCGGATATGAAATCTTCGGGTAAACTCGGTAAAAACGGCCAGGTAGGTACCAGGGCAATAGAAACAGTAAAGAGTTGAAATATTCTGTATAATTACGTTGATATAAAACTAGATGGCGCAACCATCGATTTAGCTGGCGGTGTTGAAATTATGCGAATGTACATAGACCTACAATGGTTTAACAAATAATCTGTCATCTGACAAGGTGATAAATAAATTCATTTGAGTCATTTCAGTCACAAGTTTTCACTTCTATCGGCAGTTCCTATGACTGCCAATTTTTTTACTACCAATTTCAATATTATAATATTAATCGTACAGCAATTAAATAGTGTAAGTAAGCAAAGACAAAGGAACCCACAAAATTTAAATGTTCCCACAGTTGGGACTCGGGCCCTTCTGTCGAGAGTCAAGGTCTTAATCTCTTAATCCTCGACGCTGGCCCAGTGCGGGTCGGTGGATGATACACGACTTCGAAAGATAATAGGTACATGTCGCTTTCCTCACGATGTTTTCCGTCGCCGTTATTAAGTTAGCGGCATTACGCACATTACTTCGAAAATACAGTGGTGCGCGTGGGATCCGAATCTGGGGCTCCGAGTCGGCATTCGTATGCCGATTCTGTATAAATATGTAGGTATATCAGCCAGGGTTGTTACGGAGCCATCTATATTATCTAGGTATTCTATGACGGAGCTTTGACTCCGACTCCGATAAGTCGGAACTCCCGATTCTTATTACACCTTCGGTTCCGACTTCGGCTCCGAAACTTTTAAAACGGAGGTTTTAATCGGAGGTAAGGTGTAATTAATATTTGAGATAATCCCTTATATTGTGGTGGAAAGTAAATGGAAATACGAAATCCCAACCCATGATAATCGGGTTCAAGAGTTAGCCAAAAAAAAAATCGCTAATAAAAATGTCTCTCCGGCCACCAATTCTGACCCTGCCTACGCCTCCGACTTCGGTTCCGACTCCGATAAATCAAATTTAAAAACTCCGACTCCGCCTTCGGTTCCGATAAAATGTGACCTCCGTTACATCCCTGCAGGCCTACTACGAAGTCCGATAAACGATATTATCGGCCGAACTTATGGACTTTTCCTACCTCGAAAGACAATCTGTCGGTTGATAGGATCGGCCGTTTCGTTCGATTCGACTCTCATCCGACCTAAGTCTATAACTTCCGACCGAGATGTATCGATCCGACTGTTTTTCGTGCTAGGCTACAATCCGATTCAGCTGTCGGTTGGATCCGATCATTCGGAGTTTGTTTTCGTAGTAGACCTGCTGATATCAGCCGTAATATCGAACGTGCAAGATCGTATTACTTACTACAGTGCTCCGTGATTTTACCTGCGTAGTTCCTGTTCTCGTTATTTTCCAGCAATAAAAGGAGCCTCTATGCTATTCTAAGAAAGCTAAGGCAATGTTCAGGTTGGTCTAGTCGGGAGAATGGTGACTGTCGATCCGGAGCCCTTGGTTCGAATCCCACACGTGCACCACTGTTTTTTCGGAGTCACGTGCCTAATGCCACAATCTTTTATTTTTTTTTGTAGTGGTAGGACTCTTAGCAGAGTCCGCCTGGGGAAGTACCACACCTTTGCCAGTTATTCTACCGCCAAGCAATAATGTGCAAACATTACTGTGTTCCGGTTTGAAGGGCAATGTTTCCAGTGAAATTACAGAGCTTAGAGATATAACATCTTAGATCTCTGGATGACGAGCGCAGTGCAGTGCTAGGCAATGATTTGGACTCTTCATGTTCCAATAGCTGCGTGTCACTGTGCTGTTATGTGGCAGGCATGTTGCTTACCATCAGGCAAATTTCCTGCTCGACACTCTTTATTTAAAAAAAAATCTTAAAATAAGGTAAAGAAAAATATAATGAGAAAACCGGCATGTAAGTACCTACCCATAATCTTTCAAGGTCTTGTGTCATCTACCAACCCACTTTGGATCAGATGCGCCCGCGATGCGAAGATGCGAAGTAATGATATCCCATCAAAAACAAATGTACAATGAGAGCCAAGTTCAATCTATAGCTATACTAATATTATAAAGCTGAAGATTTTGTTTGAACGCAAGGATCTCGGGAACTACTGGTCCAAATTGAAAGATTCTTTGTTGGATATTCCAAATGGAATGGATAAATATCGAGGAAGGGTATAGGCTATTTAATATAACGCTACTATCAACAGGAGCGGAGCATGAATGAAAAATGTAACAAAACCGAGAAGAAAATATTGCTGCTTGAGAGCATTAGCTGCGTAACAGCATGTGTCATAAAGCACATAAAAGAACCTAAGGTAACAGAATTCGTTCAAAATTTGATAAGTACAACTAATTTTCGATAGATGGCGTAGCGAAGCGCGCACGGTTCAGCTATTATCTACTTCAACAACAAAAGAAGTGCGATGTAAATGGGTGCCAAGTTCAATTATCAGTCCATTTTGTAAGAACTTAACATTTATCGTTTTCTTATAACTTAACATATTAAAGGTTCACTTGGCTTGTTTTCGTGTTATTAGCAGTTTTCGTACATTCTAAAGCTGTTATTTTAATCTTCGTTAATTTAGTTTGCTGATAGATAGTAGGTACCTACCCATCGAAAATAAGGCTCTTAAATTACCTACTGTTTTCGTATGTTCTTAAGAAAAATTTGTGCATGCATTTTCTTAGTATGTTCTTAAGAAAAATCATGCATGCATTTTAACATCCTCATTTTAAATAAATTATAGAGATTCTTAGTAATAATTATTTTATTACTATAGGCAAACGATAAACCAACATTTTAGAAAAGTAAAATTTGAATCCTAAAAATATTTTATTAATTAAAAAACTAATCTCCGAATAACCCACCCCTAACTAAATAAATCATCATCAGCCCGTAATTGTCCACTGCTGGACATAGGCCTCTCCTATATTTCGCCACTCAGCCCGATCCTCAGTCTTACGTTTCCAACCGCCACCAGCCGTCTTTCGTATATCGTCACTCCATCTAGTCTCAGGGCGTCCTACACTACGTTTTCCGATTCGCGGTCTCCACTCCAGAACCCGTCTACCCCAACGGTTATCGGGTCTGCGACAGATATGACCGGCCCATTGCCACTTCAGTCTGCTAATACGCTGAGCTATGTCGGTGACTTTAGGTCTCTGACGAATTACCTCATTGCGGATGCAATCCCTCAGAGAAACCCCAAGCATAGCCCTTTCCATAGCTTGCTGAGCAACCTTGACCTTTCGGACCATTTTCACTGTCAGTGTCCACGTTTCAGCACCGTAGGTCATAACGGGTAGAACGTACTGGTTGTACATTTTTGTCTTAAGACTTTGTGGGATGGGTGACGAAAAGACTCGACGAAGTTTTCCAAATGCTGCCCAGCCCAACTGGATTCTTCTCATGGCCTCACTCTCAAAGCTGCTCCTACCTAGTTCGAGCGTCTGCCCTAGGTAAATGTATTTCTGAACAATTTCAAGAGTGATTTCATTTACGACAATCGGCCCCGGTGCAACGAACTCGTTGCACATGACCTTGGTTTTATCCAAATTCATCCGGAGGCCGATGCGTTGAGAAGCGTTAGCCAGGCCATCCAACATCCACTGCAAGTCCTCCAGCGACTCTGCCATAATGACGATGTCGTCTGCAAATCTTAGGTGAGAGATGTACTCGCCGTTGATATTTAGGCCATGTCCAACCCAATCCAGCGTCTTAAACATATCCTCTAGTGCGTTTGAGAACAATTTCGGGAAAATAACATCCCCTTGCCTCACGCCTCGATGCAGAGGAATTTGTTTTGTCTGCTGGTCTTGAATTTGAACTGCCATCGTAGCGGCGTCGTACAAACACCTCATCACCTCGATGTATCGCCAATCGACTTGGCATCGCTGTAAGGACTCCAGAACAGCCCAGGTTTCGACTGAGTCAAATGCCTTCTCATAGTCCACAAACGCTAAGCAAAGTGGCCGATTGTACTCCTTTGTCTTCTGTACAATCTGCCGTACCGTGTGAATGTGGTCTATGGTGCTGTACCCACTTCGAAACCGGCCTGTTCAGGAGGTTGAAACTCGTCGAGTCTTCGGGCGAGACGATTTGTGATAACTCTTGAGAACAACTTATAGACATGGCTCAGAAGCTATATTGGTCTGTAGTTCTTTAAAAGGGTCTTATCTCCCTTTTTAAAGAAGAGGACGACCACACTTCTATGCCATGTGGAGTTCTCCCGGTGAAAAGGACGGCATTTAATAGTTCTTGGAGCTCTTTTATAAGTGAAGTTCCACCTGACTTTAAGAGCTCTGTTGTAATCCCGTCTTCGCCCGCGGCTTTTCCATTTTTCAGTTGTCCAAGAGCCATCACAATTTCGTCCAGACTGATCTCAGGCAGGTCTTCTGTGTAGTGGCGTGTTAGAGTGGCTCTTTTGTCCTGGTTTTGTGGGAGATGAGAAGCATGCGATGCGTACAGCTGGCCGTAAAAGTCTTCCACTTCTGAGAGAATATCCGCTTTGTATACAACGACTCTCCCCGTCGAGGTGGTTAATTTCGTCAGGTGGCTTCTACCTAGTGACTTGACGAACACTTTTGACCCCCGATTTTGCTCAATTGATTTTTCAATCAAGAGCGTGTTAGCTAATCGGAGGTCACGGCGTACAAGTTTGGTAATCTTCTTATTTAAAGCCCCTTGTTCTGACGAAGTTAACGTGGGATTTCGTCGTTCCTCCATGAGATGCAGAGTTTCCGTCGAAAGCTTTGAATTTCTGCCTTTGCGCCGCATTTTACAGAATTTTGTGCCCTCATCTCGTAGGACATCCACCACTCTGTCGAGTTTCTGGTCAACGCTGTCTGTGGTTTCCAAGGCAGCAAATCGGTTCTCCAGATTTAGGTGGAATGTTTCAGACCCAACTATGGTTTGGAGAAGGTTCGGACGGAGCGTTGACCTCATCAAACGGACGCGTTCAAGCTTATAATTGATATTCAGGGTGCCTCGTACAAGCCTGTGATCGCTCCCGGTAGCAAACCTAGAGATCACTGAGACATCCCTGAATATACGTCGGATAAACGACGTATATTTAGGGATGCAATGATGAAGTCAACTTCATTTTTCGTCCGTCCGTCGGGGCTTCGCCAAGTCCACTTCCTCTGGGGCTGTTTCTTGTAGAACGAGTTCATTAGAAACAGCCTTTCTTTTTCAAGGAAGTCGAACAGCATTTGGCCCCTGTCATTCCTACGTCCCAAACCATTTGGTCCTACTACCGATTCACTGCAAGTCCGTACTCCCACTTTGGCGTTAAAATCCCCCATAACAACGTTGAAGTGGGCTTTGGAGGTATGGTGCAGTGCCTTTGATATGTCCTCATACAAAGCCTCAACTTCTGAATCGGGGTATGCCTCCCAGGGTGCGTACGCCATGACTACTTTGAGGCTATACCTCTCGGTCAACTTCAGCACAAGGTACGCGACCCTCGGAGACACACTTGCAACTTCCAAAACGTTGTTACGGAGAGTTTTGTGCACCAGAAACCCGACACCACCTTGCGATAGCTGGTGACCTTCACGATAGTACCATAAGATGGCCTGATTCCAAGGTTACGGTGTCCTCTCCCGCTCTTCGGACTTCACATAACTCACATAACCCAAGAATGTGCCATCTTATGTGGGTCAGCTCTTCTTCCAGCTGCGCAAGCCTATCGTCGTCGCAAATCGTTCGTCCATTGTGTACAGCCAGGATCAGTTGGGGTTGGGGGCCTACGGTAGCCCGGGGATTCTTCGCACCCCCTGCCCTGCCGTTAGCATGACCGCCGCCTTGGCCAGGAATAGCAGGGCGGCCGGGAACTAGGGGCCTTTTATTTCTTGGACTTTTCATAGGAGGGTATTGCCCATAGTCGCCACGCTGGGCATGCGGGTTGGCGACCGCACAACTTTTTGCATCGGTGACGCTGCTGCCCGTCGCCGGCCGAGATTTAAATTGTGCCATTTGTTGTGATGGTTTAACCGCCATCAGTCGGTTTCCCCATTTGTGGGCTTTTACCACAGGCAGGGGGACCGATGCCACATTCTATGCCCGGGTAACAGGGCCAACTAAATAAATAGTTAGTTTTAAATAAATAGTTTATTCCTATTCAAAGAGTCATCCTTTGATCTGTTTTTAATCTGTTAGTTCTAGTAATTAGCATGTTACTTATTATATTGATTAAGGTGCGTCCCCCAGCAAAACGAATTTTTTGTCCAGTTTTCAGAGCTATCTACTCATTAGCCAAAACATATATCAACTGGTAAAAAATACATTAAAATTCTACAACTTCATGGCTTCAAAATGGTAGTTTTATTTTTTTGATAATGGACTTTTAAATAATCGCCTCACAACGAAACCATGAAAAAATTTTATAATTGTAGTTATCATGCATCTCCTCGGAAAACCTCCATTATTTTGATTTTGTACTTACACCAACGGATAGACGATTCTATTACGAACATTTTGGTAGTTTTATTTTTTTCAAAAGACCAAAATCTGATTTTATAAAGAGTGTATTCTAAAAATTGAGCGTATAACAGCGGCAAATCCTACTGTTTCTCTCTTGCTCTTTCTTGCGGTGTGCGATAAGGTAAGAAATACTCAAGGTCATTTGCTCGGGGTACGCCCTTAATAGTACAGTAATCATTCGCACCATAAACAAGATAGTTGTTGGCAATTTGGCATAGAATTCAGTAAGGCCCTAAGGTTACGAAGTAACTATTTTCTGATCTGTGCCTAAGGCCCTCAGTAGCTCAGTACCAACATGATGACTTGTTACATAAAACTTATTTACCTTATTATTTTAATCAGATAAAAGTGTCCATAGGTAGTCAATTGTGGTGAAAAGCAAAACTGCTTTTATTGGTTTAGCAAGCTATTGTCATATTAATAATGATACATAGGAATTTACATTCTCTTTGATGACACAGACACAGTTAATAGTAGACACAGTATGATCACAGGCTATTCAAATTCTTTGTACTTATTTTCTATTCTATTCATTGATTTTACTAGGCTGTAGTTCATCAATTTAAGTTTCAAGTAAAGAAATTCGAGTTGAAATGTAAAGTACCATTATAGTAATAGTAATTTATTATTCAAAACCTTACATTTCTATCTACTTACACCAAGATCTCATAACTAAACAAGAACAAAATACAATTTCAGGTTCAAGGTGTTCACTGAAACCCACACTAGGTTATCCTGTGTCGTGGGTTTCAGGCTATCTTCTAAACAGAGGAATTTTGATGAAGTTACAGCTTCAATTACAAATGAAAATAGAGTTAAAGAAACACTTAAATCTAAGATAGGATTATATCTAGAGTAAATATGTCTCAAGAGTTCATACAACCACTACAAGCTATAAATAAATGCTTTGTCTACCATTTATTTACATTTTATGTATATACTTTTGTAATAAGTTAAACATACACATCCAAAAGGAAATAATAATAGTACATAATGATAATACATATATTATTTGAAAAGAGGGCAAAATAAATACTTTATAATTCATATATAGACAATAATAAGTGAAATGGATGGTAAATCGTTGAATTTTCCGGATAAAAACCAAAACATCAGTAACAATATAAGTGAACCCGATGCTATCACTTTTCAATTAACAACAACTTCTCCGTTTTCACGTGTCCTAGGGTCAACAACCATGAAGTTACCATCTTCTTTGTCCTAAAACAAGACAAATATAGTAAATCTAATTTTTTATCAATGCTCTGATAAAGGTATGGCCCATAGAATGAAAACGAATTTTGGGCGAAGGCCGTTCTCATTCTAGGTAAGGCCCAGGTGTTCCATCGGTGTTTATCTTTTTCGTATGAATCGCAGTAAAAACTGCACTCGTATGGAACCGCATGATAACTTTATAATTTACAATACTTAAACTTTAATCAGAATCACTTTCATCTGAACCAAATATATTTTTATGTTTGCTATACATAGGTTTCAATGGCATTTTTGTAAAGTACTGAATTTGTTTTAAATCTTTTTTGCGTCGTTTTGGTGCATCAATCTCTTCATCATCATCATCATCCTCATCATCTCTGTACAGCTGACTTGGTTTCTTATGGAAATTCAATTGGCATTTCGTGGGACGTGGGATCGTCACATGATTTGGATGAGGTAGTAATTTTTTTTCAACCTTTATGGGTGACACATATGGTGTTTGAGTAACATTTGGCATTTCGTTAGAGAGTAACATGGGCCACAAAAACAGTGCTGTAAATCTTTGCTTAAGAGTGTCTACGGCTTGTTTTAGAACCATGTTTTGCCGTTGCATCACACTTAGATTGATGTCATCATCTGGTTTGGTACCATAATGCTTCATGAGCACTCTGCAGCCAGTTATTGTAGCATAATTTGGTGGTAAAACACAGGTCATCGGTTTGACCACTGATTGTGTGCCCCATATTTCTGGGAACTTATCCATTTCTATTGTTTCTACAGACTTTGTTTTCGAGTAAGATTTTACTTTCACAATTGAGCTTTTTGGATGTGTTTCAAGTAAACCTGGGAATTCTGTTGCATATTTGCTATGTTCAAAAGCCTCTTTATCTAAAGCTGCATTGAAGAATAGAAGCAAGTTACGTAGATTTGTTAAATTATCTGGTAACAAGTCACCATGAGGAGTTACCACTTCTTCTTCCTCTAGGTCTTGCTGGCAGGGTTGTCCACCAGATTCTTCTGCTACGATTTCATTTACAAGTGCAGCTATAATGCCAGCTTCAATTTCGTCTTCTGTAGATTCTATGGTAATTTTATTCTTTTTCTTAGTCTTCACTTCTGTTTCAAGTCTTTTGTTTAAATTGGCAATAGCCTCATTCAAGTTGCCATCCGCAAGGCCGTGGATGAGTCGGCGCGCTCCGCGGCGTGGAGCGAGATCAATGTCGCAGGTCGGATGGGCCTTCATCCATTTCATCAATGTCGTATACCTAGTGCGTATATTAGTTCGGTCTTTTCCTGGGAAATGCCTTGTAGTGCTTGCAAAGCTGACACTTGAGTCCTGATTAGCCATGAGTTGTAAAAGTTTTTTGTCTTCTTCCACAGTCCATGTCTTGGAAACACGGAACTTAGTTAATATTCGATAGCGAGTCTTGAGCTGTACTACAGATCGGCCCGGGAGAAACTGTGCTATTTTCTTAAAATTACTCCCATATTTTTCATAACAGTTTATTAAAACAGCATCTTCTTCTTCTAAAAACCTTCCTTTTCTTTGATGCAGCATTCTCATATATTTGTTGTAGACTTGTGACTTGGTCCGACTGTCCACTGCAGATGCTACTTTACCCCAGGGTATGTAAGTGCCTTCTCTGAAGTACTCAACCACCCTTTGTAGATACTCTATTTCTTCTGGATTCCATTTATGATTAGAAGGGTTGCTGTTCATATTAGTACGGTAATAGACGAAGCATTGATACCCTGTCCGGCCTGTATTCAATTGTTTGGCAATAGAATCCCAGTCTTGCAAGTAGTTTGCTAATGCAATCTTCTGCAATTCTCTGTGCTCTGTTTTGGTCCAGCTGCTTTTGTTTATTGATGGATGGAAGAATAGCTTCCACAAAGCTCTATATTCTTGTGGAGTGTGCCTCTGATTCATGGTATCGGCTAATTGTTCCCAATCATACTCCTGCTCTATTGGCAATGCTATCTCTGCCAGGGTCTTCTTATTCAGCTGTTTGATTTCTCGTTCTAATTGGGCTATTTTCATTATATTTTTCTTGTCTTTACGAAGTCTAACAATTTCAGATCTCAGTTCATTCTTTTTTATATTTCGTGATACTTCCAGGAGTGCATTCACTAACTCATTTTTGTCATTTATCGCCCAACCAGGGACTGAAGTCACCTGAGAAAAGTCATACATTCCAGCTTGTCTCATCATAATAGTATCCTCATTATCAGGAGGGCAAACGTTTGAAGAGTCTTTGAAGTAGGGTTTACCACATCTGAAATAGTTGTAATCTGCTTCATTTTGATTTTGAGACTGCTTCAACAGGGCTGCTTCATTATCTTTGAGCCTTTTACGTACTTCTGTGAGCATTCTCGTGAAAGTATCTTCAAGTTTCTTATATTTAGCTTCAGTTTCCCTGTTGAGAGCTATAGCCTGTTTATATAGAGCGATATCCTCGAGTTGCTCTCGAGTAAACACCGGCTCCTGATGCCTTCGTATAGCCAGTGCCGATTCCACCCGGGTGTCATTAAGATATTCCGCAACAAGAATATCTGCATTATCGTCTGATTCACTGGTTTCACTATCAGTTATTTCTGCCGGCTCCATTGCTCAGAAGAATTTGTTGAGAAGAGCGGTATACCAAGGAAACGTACGGTTTCAAATATTAATTTATTTATATCGGTATTCAACTTTTTATAACGCTTAGTTTCACGGCTTTAACGTATTTCGTTGTACGGACGCTATTCCAAGTTTTATGAAACAACCACCGAAAGAAAATGGTTGCACCTCAGACCTCAGGACCACTCAGGACGTCAGGACCTCACCCTCAGATTCAGATCAAAGAGAATGTAAATACTAGGAACAAAATTTTTTGAGCAATTTACATGGCTGTTCAATACCAATCGTACGGCAACGGATGTCAAAAACTACATGCTACATGAGTACCAACCTAACAGATTGTTTAGTGTTGTAGTGTAGTGCAGTTTATCGATTTCGCATTTTATCGATATCGATAATAAAATTTCGACCAAAAAGTAGGCTCAGTATTAATTGAACATTTAATGTCCAAAAAAAGGATAGAGTCTACATTTGAGTCCAACGTTAGACATTCATAAGTAATACAACAATAGTACAACATCAGACTTAAACTAAGACTCGAGTTGAAATGAAAAACTTTTGGTTAAAAAACAACAAAAAATATTGTGTTTATTACAATAATTCACCTGTTAAATGTATTTACATAATGTTTATTTATTTATTTAAAAATTTAAAAAATAAAGAGTTTCAAAACTAAATAATGTATGAAAGCGACAGGAAAAGCAATTATAAAAATGTGTGAGAGAATAAACAATACTAACTTAATTGTAATTTTGACATTAAATAAAACGAAATCACAATAAGTTTGAATGAAATAGTATTTGATAACACAAAAAAATGGCAGCCATAGGGACTGCAGTTAGAAGTGAAACCTTTATAACTTGGAATTTGATAGCTCACTAACAGGAAACAACGGGGGTGAAACCGGAGGTCGCTGGAATAAATATTCAAAGCATTGTCGTCTAAATAAGTCTTCTAAGAATGACCATCTAGACTAAGAGACAAGATGCCCATGCTTCTAAACATGGTCACCTAGAAATGTTGACGAGTTTCCGAGTTTTCCCAAATTTTCATTTTTCATTTTTCATTTTCATTTTTAAGCGTGAAGATTGAGCTCAATTCAAAGCCCACGAAAAATCAATGTGTGGTGCGCCTAAATAAGTTTTCACTTCATAAATCTCCACGTGTACATAATATAAATTAAGATATTCGAGAATACCTCTATAGTGCCACATATTAAGTCTTTGGCGCTTAAAACATTATTAAAAAATGGATAATAAGGAAAAAAAGGGATAAAAACTATTTTTGTTAAAAAAAGCAATAAAGATTTTGAAAAGACGATACCCAAGTTACTAGTCCCAGCTATTGGTTGAACCAATGGCATTTCGATTTTTCATTGTCGCGTATCTCTTGACAAACATTTATGGTAAATTTTGTTTTAGAATTGATACGACAAGGAAATTCAACTAGCATTTCGTCAGGAAGTGGGCCAGTCTTAAGGTTTTTTGTGGGTATAGGTATAGCAGACTTTTTTAGTCGGTTTTTTTTCTTATGAAATACTTTATTCTCAAAATGATCTCCACATATATATTTCAATGAGTGTAACTTTTCTATTGGCACGTATACTAAATCTTCGTTGCCCACAGCTTTAACCCACTTCTTGCACCTGAATAATATTTGCAAATTACTTAAAAGACAATTTCTAAGATAGGCTGTTGATTAAACGGTTGAGTAAGCTAGTTGCATGCTGCGACATACACACTACACTCATTAACAATAAATAAAGCGGTACTGGATATCATCATCATCCACAGCCCACTAAATGTTCCCACTGCTGGGACTCGGGGCCTTCTCTCGCAAGGAGAGAGTACTGGATATACTCAGATATACTTGTCAGTTAATATACGTTTAAATTTACTTTTTAAATATTTCAGCTTAACATAATATTACTTTTGAATATACTATGTGGATATAGGTACTTATTAAGGTAACTGTTACGAAGCAAATTATTCTCCAGATTATTGGTATTCTTATTATTTCTTCCATTGCTCTGATGTGTGTCTCAAATTTATCGATATTTAAGGCTCTTTGATTTAAGGTACATTTGAGGTACATCACTAGTAGTTATCCACAATAACAATAAATGATGATTTTAATAACTTGCTAGACTATAAAACGTACACTTTTAACAGTGTACAACTGATACATTCTCTTTGAACTGATTTAACACTTACCGGATTTCATCTATCGGAAACTTTTCCATGAATTTCCGTTTTTCTCCTTTTACTTGCATGGCTCTGTATCCACATATTTCACAAGTTATAAAACGATTTATTCGTGGCATATTGATAAAATAGCCACCGTAAATGAAACTATATAATTAATATCAAATTAATATAATAATTAATATTGTGCTTCTTTATCGAAATAGGGGAGATTGGGCGATTTTGAGCAGAGGTCGTTAGAAGTTAGAAAATAAATAAATAAATATTTTTTGATTTTTGCATTTTCTAACTCTAAAATCTCCGACACTCTGTTTACACATCTATATATATAAAAATCAATGCCACTTTTTGTTGTTAATCAACTCCTCCTAAACGGCCGGACCGATTTGAATGATTTTTTTTTGTATACGTTTGGGTAGAGCCCTGGAAGGTTTCGATTTACAAATCAGCCCGGCAGATGGCGCTGCAGTTGATATCTAGGTGATTATGCGAGCGAAGCCGGAGCGGGCCGCTCGTTGCTTTTGTTTTACGGTGCAACAAATTAAATACTCATATAACTTAATAACATTTAAAATTAATTTAATAATAATAAAACAACTATTTTGCTAAATAAAAACAATATACAATCCGTAAGCAATGATTGCCGATAACAATTTATTGCGCTTTTTTCGATATTGATAGATGCAAAAGTGGCGACGCATTTGCAATTCATATCGACAATTCATCATCTTCAATCATTCATCAACTTCAAACATTCATCAATCAACAATTCATATCAACATCAACAGCCCACTAAACGTTCCCACTGCTGGGACTCGGGGCCTTCTCTCGCAGGAGAGAGTTAAGGCCATAATCCACCACGCTGGCCCAGTGCGGGTTTGCGGATGACACATGACTTCGAAAGATTCTAGGTACATGTCGGTTTCCTCACGATGTTTTCCTTCACCGTTTTTAAGTTAGCGGCATTACGCACATGACTTCGAAAAGACAGTGGTGCGTGTGGGGTTTGAACCCGGGGTCGCCGGATCGGCAGCCGCCGTTCTCCCGACTAGACCACCGTAACTTCATATAGCTTCAACAATTCATATAGCTTAGCATAATTATGTCTTATTCAATATTTTTTGGGATTAAAAGTTTCTCAAATTACAACTTTTATTTTTATAATTCAGTAAGTAAACATTTTTAATATATGTAGAGCGTACCAACTCTTTTAATGCAGCTAATACAGACCCAAATATAATGTAATTGTTTAGTCTAGAGGTTTTTACTTATGAAAGATAGTGTTGGGGCAGATTTGACGCAAAATTACCGGGGACTTTTGAACATTTCAGTCAATATTACTAGAACGAAATACTTTGCCATCATGAGTTATTTTTTAAGTTTCAACTTCATTCTTCAATTTTTGATACACCGAAAAGTAGTCAATTGACTTAATTGTTTCTTGTAATAGTCAACAAGGTAGAAATAAAAAAAAGAAAAAGGAAAGTTATGTGAATTAAGATGATGTCGAATGAGCTGTGCGATGTCAACGATTGTATGGTACTATAAATGCCTATGTTCAATAGTAAAATACTAATATATTATATTCTAGACTACATAGTTTTTAACTTTTCTTTGTTTTTCAAAGATGTCCCTAAAGGTGTCAAATGTGCCCCGCGGCTAGAGCTAATATGAACAAAATAGAGGTTGAGAAATATGGAGAGTGCGTTAGTTTCATGGGTCCAGATAAATATATATAATTAATATTTATTATTTAGTATAAACCCAAATAATAAAAAGTGTTCAGAGCTACCCCTGTCTCCCCTACGCTATGACAAGCAATTTGAAGTATCTGATGGTTTGACGGAGAAACGGTCAAAAGTCAAAAGACAAGAATAAGTATTTATGTACCTACGTAAAAATTACATTCGCAAATTACGTTGTGAAATAAATGAAGCATAAGAAAAAGAACCTAAACTGTGCGAGGAAATTGTCTGGTAAAGTTTCATACATTTTTACGAAACGATTTTAATGCATTAAGTTTCGCTAGGCTGATTTTCACATTTTCAGATCAATACACAGAAGCAGAAGCACAGAACACGTATATTATACCACAGACCAGGTAGAGAGATACTCTAAAATTCCAAAGAGGAAAGAGGATCAATAATAGGTAAAATAGGTATTTACAGATAAGACAGTAAGACACTCCGGTCAGTGTGACCATCTCTAAATCACGGATCCTGCCATGCTGCGGGTAAAATCCTGCCAAATCCTGCCTACGCTTGAGGTAAAAAATGCCAAAAATATTGCCAACCGCAATTTTCGTTGTATTTATCAATGATATTAGAAACTATAGATTTTAGGTCAGAGTTCAAAAACGGCCTCACTTAACAACAGACAAAACCCCACAAGTCAGCTAACTTTACGTCAGTCGTTGTCTGACTTAGCACCTTAAGGTTCAAGTTCGCGCCGCGACCGCGACGAGAGACCGCGACAGGAGACCGAGACCGGAGACCGCGACAGGCACTTGACATTATGGAATTGTATGGACGCCAGTTCGCGCCGAGACCGCGACAGGAGACCGAGACAGGTCGCGGTCGCGGTCGCGGCGCGAACTGGCGCCCATACAATTCCATAGTGTCAAGTGCCTGTCGCGGTCTACGGTCGGGGTCTCGTGTCGCGGTCTCGCGTCGCGGTCTCAGCGCGAACTTGTACCTTTACTGGCCGCATTGCGTACTCCCGTATGATGGTGTTTTGCGTCATAATATTCTCCAAAAAGTTGAGAGGTGTCAAGGGACACCCGGATGGAACGAAGTTCTTGTCGATTAATTAGTGAAAGAATTGTAATAAATTTTTTAAGTTAGGTATAATAATATTTTTTTATTACGTGTTAACAAATATAATGTACTTAACATAAACTTAAAGAGTAGCATTGACGTATTATATAAACATTATAACAATGATTCATTATTATCATTCCGAATGTTAGCCATTCGGATTGCATTTAGAAACAGTACTCATATTATTTCCAATGTTACCTACAAATATTAGTTGTACGAATGAAATTTGTCGAAATATGCGTCAATCACACCAATCGATGATATTACATGAACATTACGATATCTATATACATAAAAGCGAAAGGTCACTCATCAAGGAATCTCAGAAACTACAAATGCTAGGAATCTGAAATTTTGCATGGAGGTCCCCTTTAGCACGTAGGCGCTCGCTTAGACGGGGTTTTGCGAAATTCAACCCCTAAGAGGGTGAAACAAGGGATGAACGGTTGTATGAAAATTTGTGTTTTCAAAGTTATCAAATTTTGTATAGATACTAGATACTTGACACGAAGGAAGCAATTAAATGTTTGTTGTATCAATTTTGTAATTTTGAACTGTACGGGGGTAAAATTGGGGTTGAAATGGGGGATGAATGTCAATATGGAAGATCCCAACCGTTTAAGATAAAACCATGAAACTATGTATATAGGCACTTGACACGAAGCAAAGGATTGTTTGTTCTATTAGTTTCGTAATTTCGAACTGTACAGGGGTGAAATTGGGGTTGAAATGGGGGATGAATGTCAATATGAGAGTTCCCAACCGTTGTAGATAAAACCACGAAACTCTGTATATAGACGCTTGACACGAAGCAAACGAATGTTTGTTCTTGCAATTTTGTAATTTTGAACTGTACGGGGGTGAAATTGGTGTTGAAATGGGGGATTAATGTCAACATGGAAGATCCCAATCGTTGAGGATAAAACCATGACACTCTGAAAATAGGCACTTGACACGAAGCAAACGAATATTTGTTCTAGCAATTTTGTAATTTCGAACTGTATAGGGATGAAATTGGGATTGTAATGGGGGATGAAACTATACATGGAAGCTTCCAATCGTTGAAGATAAAACCATGAAACTCTGTATATAGGCACTTGACACGAAGCAAATATGTATAAACTGTATCGGGATGAAATTGGAGTTGAAAGGGGGGACGAATGTCTCTTACGCTTTCACACCTAAACAACTGAACCGATTTTGATGAAATTATATGCAATTGTTTTATTATAAACTGTTTTTAGTAACCGTAAATATGTCTGGGTATAAAAATAGATACTACCGGAGTTACCTTTATTATTTATTTTACGCGGACGAAGTCGCGGGTAACAGCTAGTATAATATACGATAGATGAAAGTCGTAAGGTACAACAAAATTTGGATGCAATCTTGCTATGTCTCAGGGCGCACGGAATCATGTTATCGTTGGGAAGCGTGAGCTCACTCTTTCCGTTCTAGTCGGTTGCAGGAAGCGGTGGACGCCGGGCGTTTCTACCTATCACTATTCGTTGTCAACGACCAAAATAAGTAGTAGCCGCCGCTAGCGATTCTTCGGGTCAAGTAGATTGGTTGTTTGTAAACCACTTAGGTACGATACACACAGATACATCAACACGAGAAAACCACCTATTTTCAGCATATTTGCTTGCTTTAAGAAGCCAAAACATCTCTCAATTATAGCACGCTTCATGGAACATGAAGATTTTCATTATATTTTGCTTTATTCATATTTACTGCACTTTGTTGAACAGCTAGTGAGCTTTAACGCTGACATTCTTGCTTCATTGATATACCTATTCCAAAATATGCTGTGATAATAGCCGTTAGAAAGTTATTTTCCCGTTCTCTACGTACTCAGATCCACTACGTATCACGGGAAATCCGTTAAGTTGGCAACACTGCTAAGAGCATATAGTCTGTAAATTTAATACCATAAGATTTAAAGTCGAATGACCGCGTGGGGAGGACGGCGTTACGGTCTTCCATCCCTCTTTCTTGTGAACACAAGAAAGAGATGCACGATGTCTTAAATTCGGTCTCCAGGCCCGCGATAAAAGCTATGCAATAGCTTAAAATAAATAAATATTGGTGGACAATTCACACACAACACCATCTGACCCCAAACTAAGCAAAGCTTTTATGATGGCGGCCAGATAGCTGATATAATACTTATATAGTTTTAAATACATACTAATTATACATAGAAACACCCAAACACAGTGCAAACATTTGAATTCATCACACAAATATTTGCACTGGGTGGGAATCGAACCCACGACCCTCGGCTTCGCAGGCAGAGCTACTACCCACTAAGCCACGAGGCCAGTCAAAGTTTGGCACCTAATATCAAAATTGTTGGCCAGAGTGTGCTATGTGTACTAGAAGCACCTGTCATGGATGAGGCATTTTCTTCTTTTATCCGCTCAGTGTCTGGTGTGGCTCTTCCGGCTTTTCTTTCTTCGGTTCATAGAAATCAAAATTTAATTTTCAAAGTACTTTCAGAAATACCAAACATATCAGAAATATCTCTGTTAACAGAAACCAAGAATGCTTGGAGAGCATCGTGCCCAAATACTGATTTCCCTATAACTCTATCTTTGCAGCGATGCAGCGATCATGGGATGAACCGATCTGTTTACAAGCGCGGAAAGAAGTACTTACTCGATACGAGCTTAAGCTCTACAGATCGTGCCCTGCTCCTGGCTGTTGCTAAGTGAGAGTCGGGTTTGTGGCTACCTAGGCTCTTCTATCGCCTCACACCGGCACCCTCATAGTTTCAAGTAACTATTTTCTGATCTGTGGTTTCATCTACTTTTCGTGTTGCCACTTCCCTCCGTTTGGGTGCAAATATAGCTGTATCAATTATCAATAGCGGATACATGTTCGAGTCTTTTGAGGTCGAAACTTTGGGACCGTGGGAACTGAGTGCCAAAAGCATTTACAAAGAGTAATGTAAGCATCTTTGTGATGCAACTCGTGACCAAAATGTGCTGGCCTTTATTTTGCTCAACGCATAAGTATCGCCATTCAACGTGGCAATGGGGCCAGCATTTTAGGCACGATTCCCACTGGCACCGGTCTTTTAGATTAAGTTTATGTACATAATATTGTAAATAAATAGCATGTATTAAGAAGTCAGGATTCTAGGTAGGTACATGTCGGTTTACTTACCAACCGTTTTAATTAATTACGCACATGACTTCGGAAAGACAGTGATGCGCGTGGTTTTCAACCCGGGGTCTCTAGATGGGCAGTCGCTGTTCCCTACTAGACTAGCCGTAACTTACCACAGCCGCAGCAGACAGCTCTTTTTAGGGTTCCGTAAAACGTAAAAACGGAACCCTTATAGATTCGTCATGTCTGTCTGTCTGTCCGTCCGTATGTCACAGCCACTGTTTGCCGAAACTATGAAAACTATACTGTTGAAACTTGGTAAGTAGATGTATTCTGTGAACCGCTTTAAGAGTTGAACAAAAAAATTTAAAAAAGTAAAATTAGGGTTGCCCCCCATATTGAGAACTGAAACTCAAAAATGTTTTTTTCATCAAACCTACTACACTACAGGGTGTCTATCGATAGGTCTTCAAAAATGATGTTGAGGGTTGAGGTTTCTAAAATCATTTTCGTCTACACTGAATAATTTGCGCGAGAGACACTTCCAAAGTGGTAAAATGTGTGTCCCCCCCCTCTAACTTCTAAAGTAAGAAAATGAAAAATCTAAAAAAAATATATGATGTACACTACCATGTAAACTACCAACGAAAATTAGTTTGAACTCGATCTGATGAGTAGTTTTTTTTAGTACGTCAAAAATACACTATTATTGAAACTTCGATCAAAGTTACAACGAACTACAAGAACTATGTGTACCATGTATATTATGTTACTTGCTGCAACGGAACCCTTCATGGGCGAGTCCAACTCGCACTTGGCCACTTTATTTGTTCTTCGCCGGGTAAATATTTACTAGGAAACTAAATGTGTTGTAGTTAAGTGTCTCTCTAAATTAAATTTATTAAGACGCGAAACTATCTTAAGTCGTAAGCGAATTATAACCTAAGTAGAAAAATTCAACGACGAAAGAGCTTCCGATGGACCGACCACAGTGTGCGGTGTGGTGAAAAAGAAGTACCAGTGGCTGAGTGATAGAAATGGGGCCTAATCGTCATTAGTTGAATCAGAACGATTTTTGTTCATAAAATAAATAATATTTGCGTATGGAACGAAAGAGCCGCAGCTTTAGATCGAAAGAGTCGCACGTGGCTCGCGAGCCGCAGGTTGCTGATCCCTGAGCTAGGCTGTTCAGCATCAACTGTAAGTCCTCCAACGTGGAACTGAAGCTGCACGAGACGGTGCTCATGTGGTTGTCGCAATCTCACAGCTAGATCGTAGAACTATCTATTCTATGGTAGAACCCTACAATCTACAAGGGTTCTACAATCTTTGCACAAAGGGACTAACTACGCTGACAACGCTGTAGGTTGATTGGTACGGCGAGCGTTGACTGCATCACCGACGACCATCCGAGAGTTTAACCTACAGAATGTCCATCAGGGACCGAAATGCGGACGTAGTGGGGGCTCGGGGCCGGGAGGAGGTGCCATAGAAAAATCGGATTCACTAGATTTAGGATGAAAATGTTGCCGATCTCCCGTTTCGTCCTTTACTTTTTTTTTTTAACAAAGTGTGACGAGACGAGCAGGACATGTGCCTGATGGTAAGCAACATGCCTGCCACATAACAGCACAGTGACACGCAGCTATTGGAACATGAAGAGTCCAAGTCATTACCTAGCACTGCACTGCGCTCGTCACCCAGACATCTAAGATGTTACCTCTCTAAGCCCTGTAATTTCTCTGGAAACATTGTCCTTCAAACCAGAACACAGTTATGTGTGCACATTACTGCTTGGCGGTAGAATAACTGGCAAAGGTGTGGTACTTCCCCAAGCGGACTCTGCTAAGAGTCCTATCACTACTATTACTTCCCCAATCCAACATTAATGTAAAAATAAAGAACCCAAATGACAAAGGTCACAGACCCTGGCCTCTGCGTGCGATAAGTCAAATAAGTGTCCATAGTCGATTGTGGTGAAAAGCAAAACTGCTTTTATTGGTTGTATCGTCTCATAAATGATACAGAGACCTGTGCTGACAAGTGTCATCGTCACAGTTAACCTTTTGACCGCCAGAGTCACCTATACTTGACAAGCGCTAGCAAGCCCTGTGCACCAACGACGTCTATAGTTGGACTAAAAATCAGACTACACCAAAATACTGTGTAATAGGCTCTACATACGAATCCTTTTATCAGAGGAAGTTGCGAAGAAATGACGTAAAACTGGGCGGGACCTGATAAAAAAGTGGGTGGAACCTGATAAATTTATCAGGTCCCACCCACTTTTACTCAATTCCCTGTCTCCAAAAAATGAGACCGAATAATTGCCAACAGTATGATTTAAATCGTATTTCTACGACTTTTTGGCTATGGTACGACATACGATCGAGTAATCGAAATTGTACACAAAATATTATTTTAATTACCCGACTGAATAAGACTGAAGGGTTATGGTTTCTTATATGTTTAATTTTTTTTTGTATGTTTTTATTTTGTATTTATGTAAATTTCTTTACCCCCACCTATCTTCCAAACGGCTGGATGACAATTAAGGTATCGTTAGATTTGTCTCAATCACTCAAGTGTCTCCTTAGATAGTACATTGTATTAAATAATGTTTTTAAAGCTGTTTTTGTTCAGTCGGGTTTTTAAAATTATAGTTATTTATTTATCTTGAAATGAATAAACACTTTTTTGTCATTAAACAATAATTAACAACATGGAGAAGACCTGAATGAGTATAATTTTATTGTAAATACGTGTTGGTGTGTTTTGTTCCATGTGGGTTTCATTAAAGAGTATGGTAGGTAGCACGGCAGGAGGTATCTTTTTGTGTTAAGAAGACAGTGGTAAGACTTTTTGGGGAAGTACCTTCGTCGGTTATTCTACCGCTAAGCAGTAATATGCAAACATTACTATGTTGCGGTTTGTAGGGCAATGTTTCCAGTAAAATTACCGGGCATAGAGATAAAACATCTCATATCTCTGGGTGACGAGCGCAGTGCAGTAGGTACTAGGTTTTTTTGGATTTTGACTCTTCATGTAGGTACCAATAGCTGTGTGTCACTGTGTTATTATGTGGCAGTCATGTGCTTACATGTCTTTCTCTTATTGTAACCCAATTCTGTAATAAAGGCGTAGGTATGTTTTATTTTTAATCGTTGAACGTACCGTAACGTACCGAACGTACCGAACGTAGAGCGTACCGATTCTAAACTCTCCGACACGGAATCTCACATCTCGTTCTTTGTTCTATCTGTTTAGAATGACAAAGGCCGTTCGGATTGCGTTTAAATCACTACCCAGTACTACTTTTATCTGCTATATAAATTCGAGATCCATCACCATCGATGAATATCGATCATCCCTGATCCAAACGGTACTTAGTTCATCTTTATATTTCCTTCATTTCATTTACATTCACAGCCCATGAAAATGCTGTGCACATGCGCTATAAGAAGTTTTCACTTCAAAAAACATCTCAAATGATTTCGTATGTAAATTAATTAGTTATGTCTTCAACCTTTTCTCAGAAGTAAGTCCCATGGCAACACCTATGATTTTTGTTCTGAGTAGGGCGTAACTAGGGTATGTAATATCGGAAGATTATCAATTCCGGAACTGAGTCACGATTCTAAATATCCAATATCGGAATTCCGGAACAGCTCCGAAACTGGAAAAATATTTGGATAGTACAGAAAAGTAAAATTGGTTATCTTATACCATTAAACGAGCAATTCTTGTATATATATACAAGAATATATAAATATAGAATCTGAATCTCGGAAACGGCTCGAACGATTTTCATGAAATTATGTATGCAGGGGGTTTCGGGGACGATAAATTGATCTAACTAGGTTTCATTTAAAAAAACGCATATTATGCGCGTTTTTAGACAATGAAAAACCGTCACATTAGAAATTAGAATGCGAAGGTAAATTTCGCCGCGTGACGCGACAGCATAATTGGCTCAGACGGGAAGTCGGGCGTTCGTCGCGGTCTCGAATTAATAGCTGCGGGTACGAATCCAGACGGCTTCTCTTTTTTTTCAAGTATTATTTTTTTAAGAAAATCTTAGAGTATCTAAGTATTTTTAGTATTTATACCGAGCAAAGCTCGGTGACCCAGGTACTTATCTATTTATATACATATATACTTTTTATTTTTAAAATTAATAAAACATTCTAAAGTTCTACAACAGTGGGCGGCAAATCATTACATAGTACTGCACTGCGCTCGTCACTTTCAAGCCAAATGAATTACTCCACTGAAGTTTCTCCAAGATTTCGGAATTCCGGAATACATGCCCTAGTTTTGAAAGTTTTTAGTCTATTGAAACTGAAACTTACCAGTACTTAAATAAATGTATGAAATTTACCAGGTCCATGTCTTCTATCTCTTTCAATAATCTGTTAGGTTGGTACTCGTCTTGTTTTCACGAAGATAACCGTTTCCACAAAATCGTTGCCATATGGTTGGTATTGAACAGACATGTTAACTGAGTGCCGACTTCTACGTAGTAATTATATTCTCTTTGCTCTGATCAACGACCGCTCCGTTGCACGGTCGGAATCGTACTGACCGATTTGTACGTGTGTAGAGTAATGCTGATTTCTATTCCCTACCGCTTCTACGTCACTTCCTTCTGATATAGGGTACGTGTGTGGTCGTTTTTAGATGTCAAATGGTAACAGCATAATTTTATTTTAATTTTGTGCATATTTCATAAAATTTGCTTTGCGTACAGGGCACGGAAATGCAGTTTAGTTATGGCGGTCAAAAGGTTAATAGTAGACACTGTGTGATCATAGGCTATTACATTATCTTTATGCAATGATTTTACTAGGCCATAGTAAAATCATTGCAATCAAAGTTTCAAGTAAAGGAATGGGAGTTGAAATATAAAGTACCATTATAATTTACAATAATTAAACTTTAATCAGAATCACTTTCATCTGGACCAAATAAAATATTTTTATGTTTGCTGTAAGTACATAGGTTTCAATGGCATCTTTGTAAAGTACAGAATTTTTTTTTAATCCTTTTTTGCGTCGTTTTGGTGCACCTATATCTTCATCATCATCTCGGTACAGCTGACTTGGTTTCTTATGGAAATTCAATTGGCATTTCTTGGGATGCGGAATTGTCACACCCTTTGGATTATTTCCCTTGGGTGTAATTTTTTTCAACCTTTATGGGTGACACGTACCTAAATATGGTGTCTGAGTAACATTTGGCATTTCATTAGAGAGTAACATGGGCCACAAAAACAGTGCTGTAAATCTTTGCTTAAGATTGTCTACAGCTTGTTTTAGAAACGCGTAATGCCGTTGCATCACATTTAAATTGATGTCATCATCTGGTTTGGTACCACAATGCTTCATGAGCACTCTACAGCCAGTTATTGTAGCACAATTTGGTGGTAAAACACAGGTCATCGGTTTAATCACTGATTGTGTGCCCCATATTTTTGGGAACTTATCCATTTCTATTGTTTGCACAGTCTTTGTTTATGAGTAAGATTTTACTTTCACAATTGAGTCTTTTTGATGTGTTTCACATAAAACCTGGGAATTCTGTTGTAAGTTCAAAAGTTTCTTTCAAAGCTTTTTCAAACTTGGCATTGAACAATATAATTTACGTAGATTTGTTAAATTATCTGGTTACAAGTCACAATGAGGAGTTACCACTTCTTCTTCCTCTAGGTCTTGCTGGCACGGTTTACTACCAGATTCTTCTGCTATGATCTCATTTAGAAGTGCAGTCGTAATGTCAGCGTCAATTTTGTGTTCCCTAGATTCCAATGTATTTTTATTCTTTTTCTTAATGTATACTTCTGTTTCAAGTCGTTTGTTTAAATTGGCAATAGCCTCATTCACGTTGACGTCCGCAAGGCCGTGGATGAGTCGCCGCGCTATGCGGCGTGGAGCGAGATCTATGTCGCAGGTTGCACGGGCCTTCATCCATTTCATCAATGTCATATACCTAGAGTGTATATTTGTTCGGTCATTTCCTGGGAAATGCCTTGTAGCGCTTGCGAAGCAGACATTTGAGTCCTGATTAGCCATGAGTTGTAAAAAGATTTTTATCATCTTCCACAGTCCATGTAGTGTAGACACGGAACTTTGATAACATTTGATAGCGAGTTTTGAGCTGTACAACAGATCAGCCCGGGAGAAACTGAGCTATTTGGTGGAGCATTCTCATATATTTGTAGGTTTGTAATTTGGTCCGACTGTCCACTGCATATGCTACCTTACTCCGGAGTCAGTACAATGACAGAAGTGAGTCAGTGAATGCACTCCTGGATCAAATGATAGCAAGTCTTGAGCTGTGATAACTAAGTTCCGTGTCTCCCCGACATGGACTGTGGAAGATGACAAAAATCTTTTACAACTCATGGCTAATCAAGACACAAATGTCAGCTTTGCAAGCACTACAAGCCATTTCCCAGGAAAGGACCGAACAAATATACGCTCAAGGTATATTACATTGATGAAATGGATGAAGGCCCATCCGACCTGCGACATTGACCTCGCTCCACGCCGCGGAGCGCGCCGACTCATCCACGGCCTTGCGGACGTCAACTTGAATGAGGCTATTGCCAATTTAAACAAACGACTTAAAACAGAAGTAAACACTAAAAAAATGAATAAAACTACGTTAGAATCTAACCTCCGAATCTCCACTTTCACGGCTTAGTCAGTTAGTCACAAATCAATAATCCAGTGCTGCCAACAAGATTTTTTAAAATCCGCCAAGTCAGTTGTGAATTTCCGTCAAAAATCCGTTAAATATTTTTTATGAGCCAATAATAACCGTTTAATTTCGTAAAGTTTATATTTGCAGGTTCATTAGCTTTCAGTATCCTATTAATATTATAAATGTCTATGATTGGATGTTTGTTGCTAGGTACTTCTTCTGAGTTTGTTGCCCAATCACATCGTAACGTTTGTACTGATCGGCCTGAAATTTAAGACGGGAAATCCGTCAAGTTGGCAACACTGCAATAATCAATATAATATACCTACTAGAGATGGGTCGAGTACTCGATATACTCGGCGGGTTTTTTGATACTCGTACTCGGGCGAATAACTCGGTCTGAATGACGAGTTTACTCGGTTTAAAAAAAACAATATATTTAGGTAGAGTTATCTGCCTTTTCGCCGAAATTTGTTTACAAGGATGCCATTCAAGATAAATAATAGTACCTATGCCATGGAATTTTAATAAATTACCTAAATAGGTTACAAAATCGACTTGAATTATAATTTTCAACCATTATTTGTCGTTAATTAATAACACCATGTTCCGGATTGAAGAACAATGTTTCTTTTTGAATTATAGAGCAACAAGACGGGCAAAGTGCCTGATGCAAACACAACACAACAGTGACACACAGCTACTGGAACACAAGAAACGGAACAAAGAGTCCCAATCATTACCTAGCACTGCATTGTGCTCGTCACCCAGAGATATAAGGTGATCCATGAAAATTTCTTTGGAAACATTCGCCTTCAAACCGGAATTATACTTACCGGGAGTATATTTTGTTAGCAATGAAATCTCTTCAGGCACAGATTCCTCTTCTTGCCCGGGAGACTGACAACCTCCAGATGGAAGTCTCGGCGTAAGATTTTATTAATTCAATTTATGTCAGAGGCGAAGCACGAGAATACTGCTGCCAGTGTTGTGAAGATAGTGGTCCAGAAGTTGCAAATAGCAGAGTTTGGTGTTTCTGACATCAGCCGGTGTCACCGGCTTGGACACGCAACTAGTTCCGGCAGAGCTCGCCCAATTCTACTCAAACTGAGTAGGTAACCTGCTGGTCTATAATTGTTTAGGCAAAAGTTCAATTCACATTTCGATAGCCACGTCTCAGTGAAACAAATTACATCGTAACTGTGTGAGCTTTCCAAGAATAGCTCTATATAAATAAAGTAGCCAAGTGCGAGTTGGACTCGCCCATGAAGGGTTCCGTTCCAGCAAGTAACATAATATACATAGTAGGTACACATAGTTCTTGTAGTTCGTTGTAACTTTGATCGAAGTTTTAATAATAGTGTATTTATGACGTACTAAAAAAAAACTACTCATCAGATCGAGTTCAAACTAATTTTCGTTGGTAGTTTTCATGGTAATGTACATCATATATTTTTTTTAGTTTTTTCATTCTCTTACTTTAGAAGTTAGAGGGGGGGGGACACACATTTTACCACTTTGGAAGCGTCTCTCGCGCAAGTTATTCAGTGTAGACAAAAATTATATTAGAAACCTCAACATCATTTTTTAAGACCTATCGATAGACAACCCACTCGTGTAGGTTTGATGAAAAAAAATTTTTTGAGCTTCAGTTCTCAGTATAGGGGGCACCCCTAATTTTTGTTTTTTTAAAAAACTTTTGTAAAAATCTTAATGCGGTTCACAGAATACATCTACTTACCAAGTTTCAACAGTGTAGTTCTCATAGTTTCGGCAAAAAGTGGCTGTGACATACGGACGGACAGACAGACAGACATGACGAATCTATAACGGTTCCGTTTTTACGGAACCCTAATATTGGTGGACAATTCACACACATTATTTGACCCCAAACTAAGCAAAGCTTGTACGATGGCGGACAGATAGCTGATACAATACTGTAGTTTTAAATACCTACATACTTATTATACATACAAACACCCAGACACAGTGCAAACATACATCGCACTTGGCACAGTGGCCAAGTGCGAGTGGGACTCCCGCACGAAGGGTTCCGTACCATTAGCAAATAAACGGTGAAAACATCTTTGGCTTTATTTGAATTCCGTATAGGTACCTACCTACATAAACCACCGCAGTTGCCACAGACAGGCTTTCACCCAAGTTTTTCTAAAATTTTGATTTACCTAACGATTTTAACGAGGTCGAATGCGCGTTTCAGTGTACTAGTGGCGCCATCTAGTTTACTTGGAACGGACTAATCGAGCAAGAAACAGTAAAAAATTTGTTGTATGGGACCCCCCCTTAAACAATGTTTTTATTTTATTTTTAGTAGGTATTTGTTGTTACGCGACGTCTTGCGTGAGCGACCTAGAAGCGAACGCGAATCGGCGCGGCGCGGTGCGAAAACAACAAACAGTCAATACTGAGTGGCCTACGTGACCAACGCATGTAGAGTACTATGCGGCAGCTTTGTCCTACATGCGCGAGAATTGTCAAGCACCGCCGCCGCCATTCAGTCATGGACGGACGCAAGCGGATATTATTGCAAAATTCACGTATGAAATATCAAATATTCAAGAAATATGTAGGTACGGCAGAGAAATGAAACTAATATTGTGTATTTAGAAAGGGATATTTATGGGGAATTTCACAATTTGTATGAAGAATTACTGGCTCAACCCCTGTTATTCAAGGAATATTCTCGAATGTTGCCTACAACGTTTGATTATATTGTGCAAGCTATAAAACCATGTGTGTTTGGTCACGTAGGCCACTTAGTGTTGACTGTTTGTTGTTTTCGCACCGCGCCGCGCCGCTTCGCGTTCGCTTCGAGGTCGCTCACGCAAGACGTCGCGTTACAGCGGCAATAGAAAAACATCTGTGAAAATAACTGTCTAGCTATCACCATTCTTGAGATACAGCTTGGTGACAGACAGCCAGCCAAGTCTTAGTAATAGGGTTCTGTTTTTACCTTTTGGGTATGGAACCCTAAAAATATTTTTTTGTGAAAAAGTGCTGAGGTGACCACACTTTCGTAGTATTTGATTGCCAATTTCAAACTCAAAAGTGTGATGTACATTAACGTAACCAAAGTGTCGAAATCAGATGGTGGTTTTGAAGAACTTGGTCTTTATAATAGCTAACATTCACCTCATCTTCTTACGATAGGTACAAAGCTACAAAGGACCCGTGCGGAAAAACCTGATCTATTTCCTTATTCTGTATCTAAGGTATTTCGCTATCAATTTGTCCAGTTTGTTCAATGATTAGGAATTAAAACAAACTGTTGATTTTTTACATTTTTATTTAGCCTACCATCTACTTCGCAGATTTCTTGCCACCTCCACCGCCGCCGACTTTGACACTAGCTTGTTGTGCCTTGAGGACCTTGACGATCTTTTGCTCTTCAATGAGGAAAGCCCTGACGATGCGCTGTTTGACGCACTTGTGGCACAGCACTCCGCCGTACACTCGCTTCACGGTCTTCTTGCGGTAGCAGAGGCGCGAGCGCTCGGCGGGCCTGGCCGGCTGGATGCCGCGCAGCTTGCTCTTGCACTGACCACATCTCGGGATCTTCTTGGGCTTCTTAACGTACTGGTAGACCAGGCGGCCACCCGGTGTCCTCACTCTGGAATACACATGATATAAATATTAAAACAGATAAAATTTGGTGTCCTACAAAAAAGATACGGCTGGTCCAGTCGGGATAACGGCGAGTGCCGATCTAAAGCCCCCGAGATCTAACCCTAGAATTGTACGCCCACCAGTCTTTTCGAAGTCAGGTGCGTAATGCAAATACTAAAATCTTTATTGCTGTTTGCAAGTAGGATAAGATGATACAAAACATTTAAATAGTTGACCCATTCAAACTGGTCTCTTCTTCTAGAGGATTGCAACATATCTGGCAAAACAATTTGTTATAGACTTAATTTATACAATGAAGAAAGAATTTTAGTTTTTTTTCATTTGAATTTATAAAATGAATACATAAGAAAATAAAATAAAAATTGGCAGTCATGGGAACTGCCAATAGAAGTGAAAACTTATAACTCTGAATTTAATAGCTTACTTTAGAAACAACGCAGGTGAAACCGGAGGGCGTGGCCTGGGCATCATGGCATGGCCATCTCGAATTGCGTCAGTATTTCCTATTGGCTGATGCATTTCTAGATGGCCATGGCATGATGCCGAGGCCACGCCCTTTCAGCATTTCCCATTGGCTGACGCATTTCTAAATGGCCAATAGCCATGGTCCCGAGTTTACCCGAAGATTTCTTATCATATCCGAGCGTGACGCTAGAATCCGATTCACAGCCCACGAAATATTTGTCTAGGCGCGCCTAAAGAAGTTTTCACTTCAATAAGTCAGCTGATAAGTCTTCTTATTTTGATTTCTAGCTTTTATTCAGTTGTAAGCTAGTAATGTCGCTAGCTTAAAACAGGGAAGGAAAACAGTGAGGAAACCAACATGTACCTAGAATCTAGAATCTTTTGAGGTTATGTGTCATCCTAATCTGCACTGAGCAGTGTGGTGGATTATAGCCTTGACTCTCTCCTGCAAGATAAGGCCCCGAGTCCCAGTGGTGGGAACATTTAGTGGGCTGATTATTCTATTTGTTTTTACACCTTGGTGGCCTAGTAACTCGAACTTGCGATTCACTATCGTGTGGTCGTCATAGGTTGACGACTAGATTGATCTTGTGACTTTTCTACATGCATGCTGTAACTACGTAAGTCTGTTGTCACCACTAGTTTTACCAGTGAAGGATAAAATTGCGAGGAAACCTCCATGTTTGTAAAATCTGTGTCATCAACCGACACTGAGCCAGCATGGTGGATTATGGCTTTGGCTCTACTGCTTGTGAGAGAAGGTCCCGTGTCCCAGCAGTGGAAACATTACTGAGCTGATGATACTAATATTTTTCATCTTTCCAATAAAAACTACTGAAATAAATTGAATAGTAAAGCATGGGCCTTTGTCAGTGCAGTAATAAAGTGTTTCTTTATTCCAACAACTTCAGTGTAAGGCCTGTTCTGAGGGTACAGGTTCTCAAAATACCATGTTTCCTCAGATAAAATCTTGTTTTCACCAGAGCTGAGTTTATTGTGTACCTATAACTAAAGTAATTTCTTTTATTTCATTGGACTTTGACTATATTATTTACCAGTTCTTTACCCTAAAATTGCTTGGAAAAAATCATAATAATGATATGGCCATCAGCTGTCACAGGTTTTAAAGTTTGTCATAGTGTATTTCTTTCTGCAAATCTTCTTAATTTTTTTAGAAGTGGTAAAGGAAGACCAAAGATAGTATGTACAAATGGATGTACTGTATAAATTATAGGATACAAGTGATATGACTGGGATAATGAATAATTTTTTCACAAAGTGGGCAGCAGACAAAATAAGTTTGAGAATCCCTGTTCTAGACAGTGGATATTAGACTTCAGTATTTATAATATTTGTAGGATTCCACCACATCTCGCACAGAACATCACTCTAAGGCATGGGTCTTTTTGTAGATGTTGACATTACCTACAAAGAAAATCTTTAAGTGAAAAAAAAAAGTAGATAAAAAACTCTTTATTTTTAAATGTAAATTTTTAAGTCAGTGTTGTTTTGTTTTCACTGTAGTTAATAGTGTTTTGGTTGTTCTATAATGTGACACCAGAATAGCTTAAAAATATGTATCAGTTACTGAAAGCAATATCTTCCAATGACTAGCTTAATGTAATGAAAGTAATATTCTGAGAGCTGGTAGCATAATTTGGGTAGGTATTTGAGGCAAGCTGGAGTATTGTTACATGGTACACAGTTCTCTTATTATACCAACACTGAGTTGCAGACCTGGCTGGTGAGCGCTGGGGCAAAATGAATCCCTCAGTTTAGATCACTTGGCGGGTAAATACTCCCTCCAAAATAATCCACCTTTTTGAGAATCCCTGTTTTGTAGTTATAAATAATTTATTATTTATTTCCAGTTGTAAACCACTCTGTGCTGAGGATGTGATGTGCAGTGTCGGACACCCAATTTAAATTTCAAATTACCTATATTTTTTGCAAAACATGACTTTAATTTGACTAAATCAACTGGCTTATTATTATTTTAATTCTTTAAATGTTACGACAACATATAAAAATAGTATATTACCTCAAACTTATTCAATGAATAAAAAAATTAAATATTATAATTTTTGAAAATGTAAGGATCCATTTGTCCCCACCCCTCACCAGTCAGATCTACACCTTCGTCCTCCGTGTTGAGGAATAGTAGGAGAGCTATGCGCTATATATATATATAACCTACCCCAAATTTGCTAGCAGCTCTAGGAATATAAGTATTATTGACAATTTGTATAGCTTCAACACATAATTTTGGATTTGTTTTTGTTATAAAAAGGTATAAAATACTATGGTTTAGTTTTCTTTTTTTTTCATAGTAGAGACTATAGAGAGACGAGAAGGACATGTGCCTGATGGTAAGCAACATGCCTGCCACATAACAGCACAGTGATACGCAGTTATTGGAACATAAAGCATCCAAATCATTACCTAGCACTGCACTGCGCTTGTCACCTAAGATATAATTTCGTTGATATAATGATGGATATAATATCTGTAAGCCCTGTAATTTCACCCTCTGCGCTAGACAGGGACAGAGTTACACGTTAGAAGAGAGAGTTGAAAATCGCGACAGATATTGAGCGCTAATGCGAGCTGAATTAAACTTTGTTGTGTCCGAGCAAGAGTCGCTACTTATATAATTGTTTTTGGTAAGTGAGGCTTCTGTACTAATATTTATTCTGTGCCGGAACATATTTCTGCTTAGCAGTAGAATTACTGGCAAAGATATTCCGACTTCCCCAGGGGGACTCTGATATGAGTCCTACCACTACATAGTTCAAAAATAATTATAAATAAGATACCTAGGTAATTTAGAATATGGATGCTATTTCAACTATTTCTCAATTTGCACTAAACGATCATCTTATCTAAAGTTGTAGGATGGTCTACGATAGAGCATTCTTACCAAGGAAAATCAGATTCACTCAAGAGTATGTTATAAATTACTACCCAAGTCTAGTATTAGAACCAGATCAATGTCATATAAAACTGCAAAAAAGATAACTTCTGGCCTATAATTATTCTAATCAATATGGAATAATATTTCCTGTCAGCTTTCCTATGGTACTTGTGGAGTTGATTTTGGTAATCTATGCAATGCACTTATGGTGTGTACTTAGTAATGTTTGATACAGATTCAATGCGAGTTTACATCCACTTGTAATTAATTAGGGATATTATAGATTGTATACATCAAGCTAACATAACAGGCATCCAACAAGGCAGCTTTTACGTAGGAATCATATCTTACAAGTACATTTTTACGTAGGAATCATATCTTACTATTACATGTCTTTTGATATACGAGTAATTCGTCGGCAGAACAATAATACATGCCACAACGTGTTGATTTAATCAAAAATTCAAATATAGTTATCTATTTGTCGAGTGGAAGATGCCGCTGTTGAGAGGTTATGTTGATATACCAACATGAGATAAAAACTATGAAACGCAAACTAATTTAATAAGTTTCCGAAAGGGGTAATTGTGAATTAACACTGTTTAAATCGAAATATCAATGATAGTACTTACATTCTCCTCTGGTTTGACTTTGTATTGTACGACAGTCGTCGTCTGAACGTTAGCCGCTGCACCATTTTGGAGCTGAAATATTAAAGTAACAATAAACTCCTAGATACGAATAACGAAAATCACTATCCTACGTAATATTCCACATTAATTATTGTAGGATTATCATGGATTTTATTTAAAAAAATCACTGAACACACAAATTCCAACCTTTTTGACAACTGTTGACAGGAAAAGAAAAACAATTAAGAATTTGGCAACATCGAATTGAAATGTCTATTTGGACACAGATAATATTTTACTCACTGAAATTATTCATTTTCGAACGTATAACTATGAAGAAGAGTTTTTATTTCTTTCATCATTACTTTGCGTATTTATGAGTATAATTTACCTGAGCCATAATTATCATTCTAGATCTAAAACGTAATAGTTTTTGCGAGTTCTGGGTAGCGATTCTAAATCTATTCGGTTACATCCGACACGGAATCTCATCTCTCGGCTCTCGGTCTTTGTCTTATCCAAGTCAAAATCCAAGCTTGCTGCAGGCGAGATCACAATTGCCACCTTCGTAGCATCTGTGAAGATGTTGAAAAACACGCTACAAAGCACGAGTCTAGAGATCTGGGTAGCGATTCTGAAACCATTCGGTTGCATCCGACACGGAATCTCATCTATCGGTCTTTGTCTTATCTGTTTAGGATGACAAAGACCGAGAGATGAGATTCCGTGTCGGATGCAACCGAATGGTTTCAGAATCACTACCCAGTACCACAAAATTCGTCTTATTACCAATTCTCTGCCGACTAAAACCTGGGCTATTGAGAACGACAATAATGAAGTGGTTTCAGAACTAGAACAAATCTCTGAAACGTGGAAGAATTACTGTTAGTCATTATTCCGAGACCCGCAGTCGCGACAGTTTGCAAGCACAGACCTAGAGAAAGATAATTTGGAACCAGACATCCTTATATCCGAAGTAAGAGCTGCCATAAAACACTTAAAAAGCAAGAAAGCAACTGGTAGAGATGCAATTCCGATAGAGACAAAGCTTTAGGAGAACGCGGTTACTAGATGTTTCATCTAATTTGCAACAAGGTGTGGCAGACAGGTGTTTGGCCTTCGGAATGGACGCACACCGTTTTCACACCCCTGCACAAAGAAGGTTCGACAAAGAAATGTAACAATTACCGCCTCATTGCTCTAATATCACACGCTAGCAAAATAATGTTGCACATCCTCAACGAGCGATTGAAAACGTACCTATCAAAGGAGATCGCTCCGGAGCAAGCCGGTTTTGTGAAGGGGAAAGGCACTAGGAAACAATTTCTCATAGTACGCCAGATCATAGAGAAGTCGAGAGAATTCAATAGGCCCATATTCATTTGTTTTGTTGATTTCTCCAAAGCATTCGACTCGGTGAAATGGCCGGTATTGTGGAGGACCTTACTAGATATGGGCACACCAAAACATCTTGTTCACCTTTTAAGATGCTTATATGAAGAAGGCACAGCCTCAGTGCGCACGGGGTAGCGATTCTGAAACCATTCGGTTGCATCCGACACGGAATCTCATCTCTCGGTATTTGTCTTAGCTGTTTAGTATGACAAAGATCGAGAGATGAGATTCCGTGTCGGATGCAACCGAATGGTTTCAGAATCGCTACCCTGATGATGTATTATCAGATGATTTCCATCCTAGTGCCGGCGTGCGCCAGGGTTGCATAATATCACCGCTCTTATTCAACGCGTACACAGAGCTGATAATGCGCATCGTTTTGGAGGACTGGACAGATGGTGTGACAATTGGTGGGTATAAGATTGCAAACCTGCGTTACGCGGATGACACCACCTTATTTGCAACCAGTGCACAACACTTGGAAGAGCTATTGTCAAGGATGCAACGAGTGAGTTATGAGTTTGGACTTAAAATTAATCGCAACAAGACCAAGGTTATGATTATTAACCGTGTTAGAAGTAATTCGCCTGAAGTAACCCAAATCGCGAATTGCACTGTAGTCCAATCTTATATTTATCTCGGGGCTATGATTTCGGGTGATGGTGGATGTGTGGATGAAATAAAAAGACGTATGGGCATCACAAGAACACCAATGGACGGGATGCGGAAGATATGGAAGAATATAAATATAACTAAAGCCACGAAGACCAGGCTCGTGAGGACGCTTATATTCCCCATATTTCTTTACGCGGCTGAAACGTGGACTCTGCGAGAAGTGGAGAGACAGAAGGTAGACGCTTTGGAAATGTGGTGCTGGAGAAGAATGCTTGGAGTCTCGTGGACCGAGTTTCGCACAAACGTCTCGATACTTCAGGAACTCGGCATCAGGCAGCGTCTATTTTCTGTGGTACAATCTCGCATCCTAACATTCTTTGGACATGTTTCCCGGCGTGACAACCATACAGTCCATAGAACGCCTTGTCATTCAAGAAAAAGTGGAAGGCACTAGACCGCGCGGAAGGTCACCCACACGGTGGACTGACTAGATCAAGTCCGCGATTGGAGGCTCGCTGAATGAGTGCAGCAGGATGACGTCTAGCAGGCAGCAATGGCGAAACGTCGTGAAGCGGATCACATCTGACCCCTCCAATTATGCTACGAGCTCATAGCGATCACGACCGCTCTGTCAAGAGCGAACCGGATAAGAAGAAGAAAACTGATGTAACCTGTCTTATTAATTATTGCCGAGGGATTTAAACAGGAGAAACACTGGTACAGGGTACAGTAAAGTTGGCCACTATGGCATTCGTACACTTACCTACATTGAATCTAGTTTTTTTCCGAAAAAAAGTCAGTTTAAAAACAGATTAAAGATTTTTAACCCTGGCAGTACCATTATTGAAATCCAAAATGGCAGCTGTTTTGTGATGTTTGTGTGTGAATGTTTTTCTCTGAAAATTATCAGAAAAGTGGTGTTGTGAAGTGAATTTGGCTGAAAATGGGTATGTAGTATTTTTGATTTGTGTTATATTTACTATTCAACTAAGAAATATTTGTGAAACAGTTGTACAATCCGTCTCTAAAGGTATTTCGGAATCAGTCAGATGTTTGGAAAAAAACTGTTTAAATGGGTTTTCATTGGTTTCCATGAATGATTTTCATATCTAAATATTATTTGTATCCAGAAATACCCTAAAGAACTAATATTCAAAGCCATTTTGAACTATTATGAAGAAAATAATCACCAAGGTGCATTTGTCTTCTAGGTTTTCGTTAGCAATTCCTATAGTCACATTGCTATGATATATAAGAAACTAATAGCTCAGGGCTAGACCTAGATCTTCTACATTATAAGTTTTAAGTAAAACTTATGTACAAAACTTTACTTAAGGATAAATGGAAAAAATAAACATCTTCTGAAAACAATGTTTGTCAATAGATGTCGTTAGAGGATAGTATTTTCTTGATAAACATTTATTTTTATTTATCTCAGACTCTCCGAATACGAAGATTTCGAAGTTGTTATAAGATATAACATATAACTGCCTTGGACACACTGAAAATATGATGATGACCGAATAATATCATTACAGCATAGATGTAATTCATTGGTAATACTTGATCACATCTTCGATGTTCACAAATGCCTTTACTTACTGGATATTCAATAGCATAGTTTTGAATTTTTTTCAACACTAACTGTACTGAAGAATAATCTGCTAGATTTTTATAACAACATTTGCCCTCGACTCACATTATGGTAAGTCAACGTACTTTATTCATAAATGTACAATTTACATGTTAATTAATAAGAACATGAAAACAAAAGAAAGAGCTTACAAATTGTATACATATTCAAAGTTTAAAATTACTACTTTACTGTATTATTATAATTATTGTACAGAAAACTGTCAAGCATAATACGAGTATTTGTAATTTGTTTCATGTCAAATGTTTGTATACATTTTTATAGGACTTTGCCATCACTCTCTAAAAATTTGGTGTAACTATTAAAAGTTTGATCGATAAGCCAGCACTTTAATCTATTTTTGAAGCTGCCGAAACTTGGGGCAGATATAATTAATTATTTTGGGAAGCGTGTTATAAACTTCAGGTCCCATAATGTGAGTTAACTTCCGTGACCTTGTGAGAGAGTGTGGTATAACATCCAGCTTAAGTAATGTTGTTGGGCCGAATGTGGATCACATATTCCTAGAAAGTACATATTTACTCACAACTTGAAGACTATTAGGTTGTAGATTGCAGAAAACAAGAAATATGCCAAGGTATTATTCCAAACCCTGGCAGTTCACATTGAGGAAGTGGAAGAAAAGGAGCCAGCGGTAGGTTGACTACGTAGGTATGCGACATGTTACTATTGTGATACTTTAGGAATAGTGACAGATCTTACATTAATACGAGTCAAGTCAACGACATTACGTAAAAATATTTGTCATCACATCCCTCTGATAGAGTTAAACCAACTGTATCAATTTTTTGTAGACTTAGTAAGGTTTAGAATTATTTGCAATATTTGTATGTTTAATCTTCTTGCTCCTACTCTTAATTTATTAGTTGTTATTTTGTTTTAATGAATTCACCGGTAACTCATTATGTGAAATGATAGGTCCAGAGTCGACAGATGCGTCTGAAGCTTAAATCGGGCTGGAATATCAATAGTAAAAAAAAAACTGTAAAATGTATTCATGCTATTTTGTAGTTTGTTTTTATATTTTTGCTGAACATGATTAAAATAATCTAATCATGTTTTGACATGAAGGTAGGTATTTTGGTATGAACTATCTTATACAGGGTTACTGGTAATTAGCCTGCATCCGTTTAAGGGCATGTTCTGTATATTTAAACAAACAACTTTTGTTCTACAACTTTCGTTAAAACTTAATAGATAACCCAAAAAAAAAATGTATTTGTTGCCCTTTTTTGTACTGTTTAGCGACTTTTTAGTGTTTATTCACTTCGGTACATAATTTTTTGCGCGTTAAAGAGCGTACGTGCTCTCGTTACGAATTGTTACGAAGAGTTCGATACTTTTAGACCGTGCAAATGCACTTTTTATTTATTTTGTAAAAGTAAAAAAAACATTTTTTTTTAAACTGTAGAACAAAAGTTGACGTATTGAATGTACCTAACATCCCCTTAAAAGGATGCAGGCTGATTACCAATAACCCTGTATATAAAATTCTCGTGTCACAGTGTTTGTTTCCTTACTCCTCCGAAACGGCTTTACTGATTTTAACCAAAATTTATATCCATATTCAGTAGGTCTGAGAATCGGCTACTAGCTATTTTTCATACCTTTATTTATATGGCAAAACAACGTTTGCGGGGTCAGCTAGTATTCAAATAATATAATCCTTCTTCAGTGACACAAAGTCATTAACCATGAAAAGTAGCGTTTCTTTGACAGTTCAGTTGGTTTGTTAATTTAATTGATAGAGCAATGCTTGTAGGGTGAGCATAAAAAGTTTAATTGAGTAGGTAACTTAAAGCATTTTTCTTTTTAAATATCAACAATATGCTTATGATGATATCATAAACTAATCAAATATTTACCTGGGTTAAACGGTGTAAGGAGCCATGTTATGTAATTTACAAATAATAATCCAATGTCTAACATCTGCATAATATGCATAAAATGTACATAAAAATGCAAAATGGTGTATGAAATAATATGGGATTAATGGGGGTGATTCCCCATTAATCCCATACTATTTCTATTAGTGCTGTATCTTATTATTTTGTACCCTTCTATCGTTCTACATAAGTCTCCTGGTGGTTCATATGACCCATAAATTTTCTTCACGAGCCTGTAGTCTAAAAGCAACTGATACTGAATTAACATTTTTTTAATCTATAGATAGATCTAACTTTTACAACTAGAATGCTCCATAATTAATGATTTCTTGGACGATAAGTCTTATTAATAACTAGCAGTGCGCCGCGGTTTTACCCCCGTAGCATAGAATAGATAATATCCCGTAGTTCTCGTTCAAGTAAGTTTCCCGCGAAAGTAGGTACTCTATGTACTTTAATTTGACTGTTTTAATTTCAACACAATCGGTTCAGGCGTCCCTACGTAATTGAGCAACAAATATCCAAACTTTCAGATAATAAATAATATTAGTAGGAAACTGATATCTATGTGCCTTGTTAATTCAGCTACCTTTCCCATTAAAATCAGTCCAGCTTCTGAAATTGGTTATTGTTGATATGGAATTTGTATCTTAATTTATGTAATATTATATGTAAGGATATTATAATTTTTTCGTCAATTTACAGCGAAACCATAACATTCCATCAAATGAGTTGGTGGCCCAGCATGCATATTATTTATGTATTATGTCCAAAAAAAAAGGTTTAAAACCTCAAAATCCAATTTGAAAGCCTAATTTGGTGGGTTCAGTTTAAGATGCGCGTACGCATTCGTTATGCGCCATGTTTCATTCGAGGTGTCAGAAATAAGCCCTTTATAAAACGCTTAAAGGCGAGTTTGACGTATACCATCATAGCGCAATAGAATTCAGTGGACAGTACATAAAGTTCAGTTTAGTATAAATACAGATAGCAACCATCGAATAAAGTTTAAAATTAATTGATTAAATGAAATTACACAATGAACACCTTTTCATTAAATACATGACAAACTGTACGTAATTAAATAAAAATAAAAAATGGCAGTGATAGGAACTGCCGATAGAAGTGAAAACTTATAACTCCGAATTCGATAGCTCACTTTAGAAACTACGCGGCTGAAACCGGAGGGCGAGGCGATGAAAACCTTAATGGGAAATGCTGACGCATTTCTAGATGACCAATGGGAAATGCTCACGCATTTCTAGATAGCCAATGGCCATGATCCCGAGTTCACCCGAAAATTTCTTATCATTCCCGAGCGTGACGCTAGAATTCAATTCACAGCCCACGAAAAATACGTCTGTGGTGCGCCAAACGAAGTTTGCTCTTCAAAAAACAACAAGCGATTGGATCAATTTTAACAGGATTGTCACTGACACACCTATATCTGATGTTAAAAACAGTAACTTCCCTTTTTTTTTAAATCGCGAAATTAAAATAGGTTTGACAATTAATAGTTTCAATAGTTTAGTTAAGCCTAACTTCTACAGTTAAGCTTGGGTAGTATACTCGTAAAATAAATATGATGTGTAAAGCTCGCTCATCATACACGTATTGCACATCGTACACGTATTATAAAAAAGCTATTTATGTGATATCACCAAAAAAATTAAAAGTTTTTATAAACCTATACAAACTTTACAGAGCTTGGTCACTGCCTAGTGAAGTGTACGTACCCAACAAGCTACGTTCCGAGAACCCATCGACATTGAGATGGGTCATTTTGTAATAACAATAGCAGGGGTGCTGCTTAGGGCTGTCACTCTAACAAAATTAAAGTTTTTAGCTCTATCTTAAGAGATTAGGTTTTTAGAGTGAAAATTTCCTTGATAATATTTTTTTGGTTAGTGAAAATCTTACGCGACTCACTTCACCGATGTGTTAATATTGTGCAGCGCCGGCGGCCTACCGTCGGAGCGCCGGTGGAGCAGGACGTCCGCGTTCACGTTTTTTAAGTGAAAACTTCTTTAGGCGCGCCTAGACAGATTTTTCGTGGGGTGTAAATTGATTTCTAGCGTCACGCTCGGGTGTGATAAGAAATCTTTGGGTAAACTCGGGACCTTGGCGATTGGGCATCTAGAAATGCGTCAGCCAATGGGAAATGCTGAAAGGGCGTGGCCTCGTCATCATGGCATGGCCATCTAAAAATGCGTGAGCCAATGGGAGATCCTGACGCATTTCTAGATGGCGATGCCATGATGGCGAGGCCACGCCCTCCTTTTACACCCGTGTAGTTTCCAAGGTAAGCTATCAAATTCTGAGTTATAAGTTTTCACTTCTATCGGCAGTTCCTATGACTGCCAATTTTTTTATTTTATTGGGGCGAAATCTTGTGAGCTGGAGTCACCGACATCCGTAAATAAGAGTATGTTACGTAGTGTGCTACATTCGTTTAGTTTACTATAAAATTATGTAAAAGTTTTCACTGCAATCAAAAACCGCGTGTAACCACGGGACGCCGCTAGTAAAAATTTATTTTAATGCAAGATAATTATTTTTAGACTCATCTTAATCAGAATTAAAAATCTCTCGGCCTCATAATCTTATCTGGGTACGATAATTTTAATTCATACATTATCATATATGTATTTTAAATAATACATTTATCTATTTTATTATCGAGTTTTTTTTAGAACCTTTGACTGCCATTAATGGTTTTTTAAATGTGAAAGTTATTCATTTTGCGGTTTATATCGCTCGCGCGGTGTCAAAAGTTCACTCCGGACCAGTTGTCTATGCATAATTAAAACGGCCACTATGCCGTTTTGCTATTTCATTCTCTGTGATAATGTGGATACACATTTACTAGCCGTGCCCATAGGCTACAACTGTCTTTGTTGTGTATAACATACAAGTAGCTAGTAGTACAGTAGGGAGAATGGCGACTGCCGATCCGGAGCCCCGGGGTTCAAATCCCACGCGCATCATTGTCTTTTCGAAGTACATAATGTGTGGCATTACACACATCACTTCGCTATCTAAAAAAAAACGGTGAAAGAAAACGTCGTGAGGAAACCGACATGTGCCTAGAATCTTTCGAGATCATGGGCCAGCGGCAGCGTGGTGGATTATGGTCTTGATTCTCTACAGTAGTGGGAACGTTTAGTGGACTGCTTTCTGCTACAAGTAGCGCCCTGCGATGTCACCCGCATATTGCCTGATATCTTTACTTTCGCGGGATAAAAATTAGCCGCGCCTCACGGTGCTATCCGCGTACTTTCCGTTCCCGTAATTTTCCACGATAAAAAGTTGGCTACGTCCTATCCCACACTATTTATCTGTCTATGTATCAAATTTCGTCTACCCTTCAGTAGTTTTTGAAAGAGTAACAAACATACGTCCGTACATTATTACAAACTTTCACAATATTAGTAGGATTATAGTAGAAAGTAGGATTTATAATGTTTGTAAGATATCGTTACATTTCTGTAAGAGTAAAAAAAAGCTTTGCGACGTTTCCTCGCAGCAGCCCTGGTCTTCGTAAGACCGAAGTTTTTTTTTCTTATTTGTTGTCGGAGTCCGAAGGCCGACACCTCGCGACACGGCCGCGGCGCCTGCGCACCCGTCGCCCTCTCTCGACCATTGCCCACTTGCTCCCTCCCGACTCTACTCCACTCATTCACTTGTCTCTTGTTCCGGATAATAACGAGCGGGAGCGGTCGTAGCCTAAAACTTTGGATCACCAATAATGATACGATATGTCGAGTATACATAATTCAACGGGCAGAATTCCTCCAATCTCCGTCGTCTGTTCCGGATGCCTGTCGCAACCTTAACAGGATGCCTTCTGGGATGGCCTGGGCTGGTTGGAGTAGAAAAGGGAAGTATGAGTCACGCACAATGGCCCAATAAAGAGGCTAGGTGCGGAAAAAGCGCCGTTAAACTAACTATTAACTAACGTATAGTTAAACTAACTAACTAACTATGTCGAGTAAACAATTTATTTGCTTCGAAAAAATAAAAATCGACTTCAATATATAATTAATTTCAGACACTCGAACAAATTTCATAGGAAGCGATCACTAAGTCATCGAGGTATACGAAAATAAATTTTAGTTTTTTTTGTCATGCATATTTCAAAAACCACCACACTGATTTCGATAAAATTTGTATGAGACCACCTCTAAACTATAAACTACCAAACAAAAAAAGAACCATCTAAATTGACTTACAATTGGCGGAGCTATCGCATCGGTTGTAACATACATACAACCAAACATACAAACAAAAAAACTTACAACCGAATTGACAACCTGCTCCCCTTTAAAAAGACTTTAAATAGTATCGTCCCACGATTTTACCCAAGTACGTACAAAATATCGAATAGTACATACCTAACATACATTTTTCAATTTAACGTACCTATAAGATTTTTGGGGGTCATGTCCTCTGCCCCGCTTCGGATCGCACCTGATAACGCTTTATCGATACGTTTTCAATTACCTATTACTCGTTGAGTAAAGTAAGATTAGCTTCTGGTCCTGCGCCTTCTGTTCCGTAGCCAGTAGAGGCCAAATGCCATAGGTTCCTAAAAATACCTATTTTTAAATTTGGTTGAGAAAAAACGCGCAAATAGTAAACTACGAAATTGAGAATGAAGAAAACGTTTATTTAGACAAATACTGAGTTTACAAAGGTTGACTGACAGATTACATAATTTTATTATCGAAGGATCTAGATATTAGCACTTATTAAGTACCATTTCAAGATACCCGTCTTGAGTAGGTTCCAGTTGGATCGGTTTTATATAAAAAATAAACTTCGTAGAGCGAATAGATTGTTGATGTACCTACCCTGCAAATAAGATTATGCTTGACATTTTTTTCTAAACTACTACATAACACATGCGGTGACCTATAATGTTAAAGCAGTTACAACTTATCTCCTTTAATTATCTAGCCAACAAGCTGCGCCTGATTAAAACCGCCCACTCCACTACCGTATTAACGCGCTCATTATTCACAAGACGGGAAAACCCACAGGAAAATAGGTTACTATATATACAGTGCAGCATCACCGCGGTTCTCCGTATTCTGTTCGTCCGCAGGATGTAGAAATGGACCATCTGCTGAGGGGATTACAATAATAAAGAGCTTTTCTTCGGTTTGCCACAGGCTACAGGAACTACATTTTTAAAGTCCTTCGATATTGCCAAGTATTTTTTTTAATATAGAATAGAGTGATGAGACGAGCAGGACATATATGTGCCTGATGGTAAGCAACATGCCTACCACATAACAGCACAGTGACATGCAGCTATTGGAACACAGAGTCCAAATAATTACCTAGCACTACACTGCGCTCGTCCCCCAGATATCTAATATATTATATCTCTAAGCCCTGTAATTTCTCTGGAAACATTGCCCTTCAAACCGGAACACAGTGATGTTTGCACATTACTGCTTGGCGGTAGAATAACTGGCAAAGGTGTGATCTTTCCCCAGGCAGACTCTGCCAAGAGTCTTACCACTACAACTATGTGAACGATAGAGTCATATCAAGTTTTTGGCACCGAGTATTTGGTAGTGGTACTGTTTGTATCTCAGTTGTAAGTTACGGCTGGTCTTGTCGGGAGAACGGCGAGTGTCGAACCGGAGCCCCTTGTTCGCGCACCACTGTCTTTACCGTTGTGGTAAAATTATTAAATTAAAATTATCAATATTCTGTACGTAATGACGCTAAATTAAAAACGGTGAAGGAAAACCGAGTTCTTCCTAGAATCTTTCTAGGTCATGCGTCATCCAACCGGCACTGCACTGCACTGCACTGGCACTGCGGCACTGAGACAGCGTGGTGGATTATAGCCTTGACTCTCTCGTTGCGAGAGAAGACCCCGAGTCCCAGCTCTGGGAACATTTAGTGTGCTGCTTATGCTATTATTATGCTTTGTATTGGATATGATGTTGTTGGAATAGCTATATAACACTGTCAGGCACAGGCTACAAGCTACAACCTTGTTTCAGTATTAATAAGAGTTAATCATTTTGTAGTGGTAGGACTCTTTGCAAAGTCCGCCTGGCGAGCTATAATACCTTTGCCAGTTAATCTACCGCCAAGCGGTAAAGCGCAAATATTACTGTGTTCTGGTTTGAACGGCAATGTTTCCAGGGAAATTACAGGGCAATGCGATTGATAATCTTATATCTCTGGGTAACTAGCGCTGTACAGTGCTAGATAGTATTTTGGAGGTAATTAAATTATAATTTAGATGGTCATAAAGTTCTGTGTACCTAATGTTTTCAATGCACCGACGAAGGCGTTGGGCGAACTCCAAATAATCGTACGACTAAAAAGTATTTAAAGCAGTAAAATTTTAATAGGAGCTCCTCGCATTCAGAGCTATAGAGCGGTGTTGACAATGGTCCCCCGCCCACTCGCGTCTCCAAGCCTTCATTGTTGCACCGGAATGACGTCCATGAATCTTATTCTAAGCATTAAAACGTCTCCGTGGTTTATGGGAATACGCCAAAGGGTGCATTTAGCTCTTATTGTGTATGCTAGCCTGATTCTAATGAAGGAACTGAATTGCATTTTTTGTTGGCCTCTATTGCCTACCAAACCTAGATTAATGCAGATGTTACATGGCTCTACTAATGTAAACTTATTAACCATAGACCATAGTATACTAACTTACTAACGCATATATACGTAGAATATACTTACCTAAAAGCACGCACTCTTACTTACCGTACTTAACGAGTAGGTACTAAGGATGTGATGCAACAGTGATTGAACTATAAACAAATTACTTGAAAAAAAGTACATTACCTACATTAAACAAAATAATAAATACTTACATAATTAGTTTATGTACTATTAAGATTTATATACAAGACTAAAAAATCATAAAATATTTAGGTACCTCTATGTATACATATAAGAAGAACCTCTAAAAAGAAAAGGCTAATTAATGATGTTAATTGTAAAGTTAGCTTATCATTAAATACTAATATTTATTTACCAACCATCAGCTCCCCGCGGTTCTGCCCGCGTAGTTCCGGTTTCCGTTGTTCCAGTTATTTCTTCGGGATAAAAGGTAGCCTATGTGTTAATCCAGGGTGTCATACGATGTTTTACTAAAATCGCTTCAGCCGTTTAGACGTGAAGAAGTAACATAGACAGACACAAACTTTCGCTTTTATAATATAAGTAGGATACACACATATAAGATATTGAATAGCAATCTAGTAGCCGGGTTTCAAAAAGAAGATGCAAGATAAAATAATTCTTTACCATAATAATTACCATCTATGAACTCCAAACAAAACATAACGCCTGTAACTTGGAATTCAGGTGCGATATTATCAGGAGAAGTACTAAAATGCATTGTACGAAAATCTATCGTTTCATACACTCCTAAAAAAATTATGTTACGAAGTTACTCATTTTTTTACTTTTAATAGTAGCTAAAACAACTGATTCAACCGTCAGTTACATTATTAAAAACTAGCTGAACCGTGCGCGCGTTGCTACGCCATCTATCGAAAATTGGTCGTACCGATTAAAATTTTGAACAAATTCCTTAGGTTCTAATGACGCAACCTTTGAAATATGACATATTATATGCTGTCACGCAACAAAAGCTCTCAAAAAGCAATATTTTCCCCCGTTTTTGTTACATTTTTCATTCATGCTCCGCTCTTGTTGATAGGTGCGTAATGTTAAATAGCCTATAGCCTTCCTCGATAAATGGACTGTCCAACAGAGAAAGAATCTTTCAATTCGGACCAGTAGTTTCCGAGATCCTTGCGTTCAAACAAACGAACTTTTCAGCTTTATAATATTAGTATTAAAAATATTGTACACGTATTTTTTCTTTTGTTTCAAAAACAAAAAATACGAAGATGCTCAGAAGTTTGGAGTGACGTCACGTGTCACGTTTATATACGATTTTTATGTAGACTTGACGTCATACTCCGGTAGTTTGATGGTCTATATGTTTGTCGATTTTTAATCATTTGACAAAACGAAAATACGTGTCCCATATTTGTTCATAATCTACCTGATGGACTGATTAGAATGGTATATTTTTTACCCAGTTATCATCCCTATGCTTGCTTTATTATCCTGTAAATGTTGTCCTATGGGATAGATGCCCCTGGCAGATTCGTTGATTCGTTGGCGCAGTTGGTCACGCTTGTAGTATAATGGCACCATCCATCTCGAGTGTCCCAGGCTCAGAGTCGAATCGGAAACTCCCCCTTAATGGGGTCACGTACACTTCGATTACATCTATTTCCGCGGCACTTAGGGTTAGACCACATCTACATATTTTTTAAAGCTTACGAGTGACGATACGAGCAGGACATGTGCCTGATGGTAAGCAACATGCCTGTCACATAACAGCACAGTGACATGCAGCTATTGAAACATGAAAGTACAAATCATTACCTAGCACTGCACTGCGCTCGTCACCCAGAGATCTAAGATGTTATATCTCTAAACCCTGTAATTTCTCTGGAAACATTGCCCTTCAAACCGGAACACAGTAATGTTTGCACATTACTTTGCTATATTACACATTACATGGACGAAGTCGGCGGCAGACGGGTTCTTCTTGTGGAGATGTTTCTTACATTATTTATCTTCTCAATTTTTTAACGACCCTGATATTCGGTATTTGACATCGCTTCGAATATAATTTTTTTTATCTTTGGTTGGTTGGTGGATTACGTTTGATCGCCATAATATCTCGCTTGACGTTAAGTGACCGTGTGGTCTGCAATGGAGCGCGTTTATCTAATGTTCTAATTTCTAATGCCTTAAATAAACAGATTCACTAAGGGTCATTAGAACGTCAACCATGTCAATTAAAGTGCCCTTTCTCGAGATATGATCACTGAAATAGTAAAAAGGGCAAAATGGTATTATAATTATGATGCAGATCAACTGCAAAGTCTTTGAAATGTATCCGGTAAAAACCGGGATAACCTACTACTCAGCCGACCCATCCGAAAGTTGCGAATTACTCCATACGGTATAGCTTTTTTGTTGGGTTACCTTTTTTTGCGAAGTAAAGAACCCGGATTTATAAGTTATTTTTGTTTGGAAGCTGGTATGATCGCAATATCGCAAGGGTTCTTAGTTAAAATTTATGTTAGATTACTTAAAATTGTTTTTTTTCTGGCCATGTAAACAGCTAGATAATGGAATACATCTGTCAGTTTCCTTAATAACGATCTATTAACACTAATAGGGTACATATAAAACATACACCGTATACGTCGACTTCTCACACCTGCGCATACATATGTATGTCCATTGTCCCATTTGATTTATCACAACAAAGTAACCAATAAACCACAAGAATGTCTCGGTGCATTTACCTATGTAGGCAGTAAGCTAGTAAACTAATACTCGTAGTCATGGGTGCGAGTGGTACGACCGGCCCGGCACCCTTGACCTGTCGTCGGCCCATTCAGGCCCTTTGCGCGGCGACTAATAACCGCGTAGTAAAACACAATGCCTTATGATAATAGTGTCGATTTAACTGCGCCATTCATTCAACTAAACTTAAGGATTGATTGACTTAGGAAGCTGATTGCCTGGAAGAGATTGCTCTCAGCAATAAGGTCGCCCATTAGTGGTGCTAGTTAATAAGTGTTTCTCTGTAATACTTTGAATTGTTTGTGTCACAATAAAGAGTTTCTATCTATCTACTGAATAACTTTCTTCTCTGAGATGTGAAGGGATGTTCTTATTTATTGAAGTTGTACATCTTTGTGTACTTAGCAGAAATGATAAGAGTGAACTATAAACGACTAGCAGCGCCCCGTAGCTTCAACCGCGTAGTTCTCGATCCGTTAGCGATATTAATGCTTCTCAAAAATTAAAGAAGTTAACTTCTTGCATGCACACATACACGCTTTTTTGCTTCCGTAAGGACACCCACAGAATATAACTTTACTTCAGCTTTTACATATAGCTTGACTCGAGTGACTGGAGAGTGAGCTTACTGATAAATAAATAAATATTGGTGGACAATTCACACACAACACCATCTGACCCCAAACTAAGCAAAGCTTGTACTATGGCGGCCAGATAGCTGATATAATACTTATATAGGCTTAAATACATACTTATTATACATAGAAACACCCAGACACAGAGCAAACATTTGAATTCATCACACAAATATTTGCACTGGGCGGGGATCGGACCCGCGACCCTCGGCTTCGCAGGCTAGGCTACTACCAACTAAGCCACGGAGCCAGTCAGCCAGCCAGATAGCGATAGATGGCGCTCTAAACAGCTGGAATTACAGACTCGAAATGTACATATGTGACGTGAAGCAACGAGTACCTCTTAGGGATACCTATGTCTATGACAACTCATATTTTCAAGGCTACATCAATATAGACTAGTCATGGTTGGGAGTTCGATGCCGTGTCTGTCTACCGTCGAAACCCGTGTGCTAACAGACCAAACAAATAATGTATTCTAATCCTAGACACGCAGACGTGTCGGCCCAGACACCTGGCGGTCCCTCGCACCTCGTCCGGTTTCCAGTAACCGCCTGGCTTACAGTTTTCCCTCAGTTTTCTTTACACGTCACATATTATTACGTATCCGTATATTTCTGGATCTCGCATACGTGTTTACGGGTCGTCGACCGCGGCAATACCGAGTATTGTGGATATAGTTTACAATCTGGGACGTTACCCCCGCTAAATTGAGCCGGCTGTTTAACAACAATGCGATGTTTGGATTAAAACTATGTATCGCATTCCGTTCTATTACTACCCGCCGGGTGTTGTGGAAAATCTGCGAACAGGCCGCCCTGTTATGTATTCTTGACGGCTTTTTGTACTGTCTGAGCGTTGAGCTTACATTGCTTTACAGGTTTTCCTCAGTATACGATGATAATCCCTACTTAACATATTTTATGTCAATGTGTCAGAGTCCAATTTATTTCAAAGTCGCTTTTTTTTATAAATAAAGAGTGACGAGGCGAGCAGGACATGTGCCTGATGGTAAATAATCAACATGCCTGCCACATAACAACACAGTGACACGCAGCTATTGGAACATGAAGAGTCCAAATCATTACCTAGCACTGCACTGCGCTCGTCATCCAGAGATTTAAGTTGTTGTGTCTCTAAGCCCTGTAATTTATGTTTTCCACCTGATGCAGTAACATTGATACCGCATTCGTGGCTACACAAGAACTTCGTTTGGAAACTGGTGTGCCATCGAATCCAAAGCAAAGACGCGGGTTTTGCGATGCTTCCTAATATACACCGATGAGAAAATTACTGCAACATAGAGGCAAAACCCTGTACTATTGTGGCAATACCTTGGAAATTCTACATCAAAATGTCCAATTATATCACAGCCATACATCGTAGTTTCTGTATTTATCTAACTTCTACATATCACAGTCGCCAGGCACATTCGTATGCCTTATCGATGCATTTAAAGCGGATTCCCGTGGGCGTACCAGAGAGCCCTGAAATTGAATATCAACAGGCGAGATCCGCCGATAGCGCGGGCCCCGTGAGCCGTGAGTAACGACCTTCTAACTGGCCCTATTAACTGATCTGTGGATAACTCCAGCCGCGGCTGCAACTGATTTATACCAACGATCTCAATACACAGAGGTCCCGAACTTCAGGGCGCACATAATCATGTCATCGCTGGGAAGAGTGAGCTCACTCTTTCTGTTCTAGTCGGTTGCAGGAAGCGGACGCCGGACGTTTTTACCTATCACTATTCGTTATCAACAACCAAAATAAGTAGAACCGCAGCAAATCTCGCCGCTAACAATTCTAGGGGTCAAGTAGATTGGTTCTTTGTACACCACTTATGATACACACAGAGACGCAGTTTATTATCTACCAATTTCAAGGTTCTCAAGGCACATCTGTTGCTTTATATCGATGATTTATTATACAGATCCATCTCGTGGCTCTGATTACAGATAACACGAATTAGTGCACCGCGTTATGAATGCCTGGTTTTCTGGTTTCTGTGGAACTTTATATATTAGTTACTAGTCGTCACCCCGCGGTTTTACCCGAGTAGTTACCGAGTATTTTCCCGGGACAATAAAATGTCAATAAAAAATAAAATAAAAATAATAAAACAATAAAAAATCCTTCAGTAGTTTTTGCAAAAAAGACCAACAAACGTAACGTAACGTAACATATTTTTGTAGTGGTAAGACTCTTGGCAGAGTCCGGCTGGGGAAGTACCACACCTTTCTTTGCCAGTTATTCTACCGGCAAGCAGTAATGTGCAAATATTACTGTGTTCCGGTTTGAAGGGCAATGCTTCCAGAGAAATTACAGGGCTTAGAGATATTATAACAACTTAGATCTCTGGGTGGCGAGCGCAGTCCAGTGCTAGGTAATGATTTGAACTCTTCATGTTCCAATAGCTGCGTGTCACTGTGCTGTTATGTGGCAGGCATGTTGCTTACCATCAGGGACATGTCCTGCTCGTCTCGTCACTCATTATATATATAAAAAAAACATAATAAACATACATCTATACATTCTAACAGACTTTCGCGTTTATAATAATACTAGCGGCCCATTCCGGCTTCGCTCGGATATTGCCATTTAAGTTAATCCTAAATTCTAAATACTTATTATTTGTTGACTCTCTGTTGTTTATTTTTGTTTAGATTATAGGTATAGGTATTATAAAATAACTTTAATGTAATGTAATGTTTTTGTAACCTCATACCAAAGAGGATAATTTATTTGTGCATGCCCGCAAAGGGTAAGACTGTTGTTTCTAAGTATATTTCTTCTGTATAACATCTTTGTACACAGTTTACGCAATAAAAAAATTCTGATTCTGATCTGTTCTGTGATCGCAAACAACGGCCACGGCGCTATGGCGGTTTTGTTTACTGTTTGATTTTTTTAATTCGTAATATCTTTTGAATGGAAAGTCCAATTTAAATAATTTAAAAGCTATTTTATAGGTAGTTAAATGGTCTTGACCATAATTTTTTTTTAATAAGGATTAATATAAACACATAAATAGCATGGTTTGAATTTGGTTAGCATTTTCATTAGGTAATGTTTAAGATGAAAAAAGTTGTTGTAGTGACATAACTACAATAGTTGGACATATGCTACCGCGGAGTTTTTTGTAAACATAATGATGTTCTTCAATATTGTTGTACATTATTTTGTTCTATCGCTAATAGTTTCGGCAGCGCATTCGATGAAAGACATTTTAAGACTCATTTTTCTACACCTTCGGTTACATTGTTCAAATTTTACCAAGGATCCCTAATTTTTTTCAAAATGAAATGTAGCCTATGTCAAATTGGAAGAATGTAGCATTCTATTGGTAAAAATATTTTTTAAATCGGCCCAGTCAGTCGGCCTATTCATTACAAACATACAAAAATAGGTACAAATCTTTCCTCTTTATAATATTAGTGTAGATTAGTAGGACTAGCCGTTCCCTGTGGTTTCGTCCACGTTTTTCCCTATACCGTATTTTTCCCTGGATAATATGTAGCCTATGTGTTTTTTTTTCATACTTATTATCTATGCATCAAATTTAATGCAGATCCCTTTAGTAGATTTTGCTCGAAAGAGTAACACACATCCATACATACGTACAAACTTACGCATTTATAATATTAGTAGGACATTATTACAATATTGATACTATGTATATGGACATTGGACAGATTACAATGACGCTAGATTTATGTCGTATATAAACGTTACCGCGGAAGTTCCTTACGAGCCTAACAAGGAACACGCCTTCAAATCACAGCCATGTAAAATGCACCTAGTGGGGCGTTATCTGGAGACGGATCGTAAAACCGTGTATGTGGAGGGATGCGCGGATCAGGGCGATGGGACGATAATCCTGTTATTTATTGATCCTCCGGTGGCCCTCATTAAACCCCGCCTCGGCTCGACAAACGTATGCTAATGCTGAGCCTGACGTATTTAGTGGTGTTGATCACTAAAGTGCGCCATACACCTTCAGTTGTCGCTGCGATTGTTCAGTTAAAGCAGTCGTTTCAACCCGGAGATAGACGGCGCAATTACCCTGTGTTTACCGTTTGCTTGTGATTGTCGTTTGGCTGGCCTATTTTGGCTGGATACTATTTTACATATTACTACATAATATATAGCTCGTGGTGCATAACATATTATAGCACTCAGGGATCACATACAAATCCAACCGTGAAATATTTTTTGAAATCGGTCCAGTAGTTTCTGAGATTAGCGCGTTCAAACAAATAACTTATTTAGCTTTATAATATTTAGTACAGTCATTTGGTCGAAAAAATAGAGGTTACCTGGAAAGTTTTCCGGGAGTTTTGAAATTTGGCAATTTTATAGATTTTGGTATGCTCTTGCTAAATTTCAACTTTGCCACCTCGTATGGCTGCCGCTCGCGCCGCCATATTGAAAAAATGGCGCCCAAAAGCAGTGTTTAGATAATAACTCCTTTCTGGCGCATTTTACAGGAAAAACATATTTATTCAAAATAAAAGCAGATAAATTTTCCTACAATTTATGTCTTAACCTTTTCTTTCCTAAAATCAATAGTTTCGGCGTACGAGCACCGTAAACCATTATACATCCACACCAACGTGTAATATTTACTTTAAACTGCTCATATTGTGATTTGTAAATTATAAAAATTATACGAAGGTTAAATATTGTTCCATAGAATGAAAACCTAGCTAACTACTAGTCTACCATGTCTAGCTAGTCTGTTATGTCTCCGCAGGTATAAAAGAATACGTCTTTTCTGTGTCAGGCCTCTTCTTTCCCTTCTAAGAAACATCTGGCCCCAGCTGAGCTCAATAGAAATATTTGGTCTGAGTCATCAGTATACGTTTATCATTTAACAGTGTCGTTTGCATTTACAGAGCCATGGCTTCTTATGAAATATTTGGCAGTGGTTTCTATACTGTAAAATTTAAACGTAACGTAATGACAGAGTTAAATCACTTGGTGTTATGAATACAGGCATTCATTCGGATAGAAAACGAGTTTGTCCCGATTAATCCTTTGTTAATTTTCCAAAGAATGTGCATCGTTAAAAATTCTGAAGATGAACTTGAAAATTTTCTTACGTACGAAGTTGCACCAATTCCGTTATCCCTTTTCACTGAAGCATTTGAACAACATTCTGGCGATATCAATTTTAAAAATACGATGTACATCATCGATGGAGGATATTTATTACACCGAGTCGTTTGGCAACAGGGCGAATCGTTTTCATCTATTTGCAATAAATACATAACTTACGTCCGATCGCACTACACCTCCAATGCCATTATAGTATTTGACGGATATCCAGAAGATGTAGCAGCCCGTAGTACCAAATATGTAGAACGATCCCGACGATCACGAGAAACTGCTTCAGTCGACATAATTTTCGACGAAACAATGACGCCAACTGTATCACAAAGTAAATTCCTGGGTAACGATGCAAACAAAAACCGCCTCATTGAAATGTTGAAGATAAAATTTGAAGCTGAACACTTCGTGGTAAAACAAGCCACCGAAGATGCGGATACGTTAATAATTAATACCGCAATAAACTTCTCATCGGAATTTGATTTCGTTGTAGTTGTCGGTGAAGATATAGATCTTCTCATTCTTTTGACAGCGCTATCAACGCATCCAAATATATACATCCTCAAACCAGGAAAAGCAAAAATTTCACAACAAATATACTCCATAAACAGTATAAAAGATAAAACAGCCGCAAATCATATTGCATTCTTACATGCCTTTAGTGGTTGTGATACCACATCAGAATTAAAACCCAGACTTAAACGAGGTTATCGAAGTATTTAAAAATCCAAATGCAGAGCCAGAAGTCATTGCTAAAGCTGGAGAACGTTTCCTTGTCGCATTATACAGCTACAGCGATGTGTAAAGTCGGAAAAGTACATCTCTAAATAATTATAGATATGCCTGCTTCACAGCATCAGCATATAAGAGAAAATTTAATATTGCGTCGCTACCACCAACAGAAGCAGCAGCACGACAACATTCGTTTCGAACTTATCACCAAATTCAGCAATGGTATGGAAACGAAAAAAATGCAGAACAATGGGGATGGAAAAAAGACAAGAACGGGCTCATTCCTGTTACTACATTCGATCCCCCTGCTCCGGAAAGCTTACTGAAGCTTATTTCTTGCAAATGCAAGAAAGGTTGTCAAAAAGCTTGCGGATGCAGAAAAGCAGAACTAAAGTGCTCCGTTGTGTGTACGAACTGTAGTGGTTCTTGCGATAATTCACTATTTCCGTCACAAGACGACATTGAAGAAGAAGAAACGGACACTATTCTCGAGCAAATAAACGATGACACCGAGAAGGAAGAGGACCACGATGAAACTGATGATCCCATCTTCAATGATGCCGAAGAAACTTCCGTCTTCGATATTGCAATCGGTATTGAAGACGATGAAGACCCAACACCTGGTCCGTCAAGAAGAATGAAACGACGGAAATTGACCTAAATACTTAAATAGTGAGTCAGATGTGGATTAGACCTACTGGGGATAGATACCACGATAAAAAAATGCGCCGATTTCTCTACCTCATGGTTGTGTGGAAACGAGTATTTCTGCCGAAACGTGTATTGAATTACACTTTACGGCGCGGCGCTCCTACGCTGAAACTATTGATTTTAGGAAAGAAAAGGTTAAGACATAAATTGTAGGAAAATTTATCTGCTTTTATTTTGAATAAATATGTCTTTCCTGTAAAATGCGCCAGAAAGGAGTTATTATCTAAACACTGCTTTTGGGCGCCATTTTTTCAATATGGCGGCGCGAGCGGCAGTCATACGAGGTGGCAAAATTGAAATTTGGCAAGAGCATACCAAAATCTATAAAATTGCCAAATTTCAAAACTCCCGGAAAACTTTCCAGGTAAAAATACTAAATGACTGTACTAATTATTTAATTTGATCTAAAGTAAACGCCATCTTAACGTATAAAAATCCAGTGTCATGATGTTTGTTCCCAATGAGGCACCGAAACAACCGATATTTAAGAAACTTTGCATTTAAGTGTTCATTAGGTGTTATGAATTAACAATGTAGATCATTTAAATTTGAATGTGTATAACGAACTTTACGAGTTATCGAAATGTGAAGCACAGCTTAACCCCTTTCCGTCTTAAACTCGGTTACGGGCTTACTGGGTTTATTATTCTTATTGCGGCTTTCTAGATTCCTTGTTTACTGTCCGGCGCACGAGAGTTTACGCTTTTTGTGACTCGTATCAGCTCGTGAAGGTTTTTCTCCCACTTCCCGGTAACGACGTCTCAGTCACGCCCTAGATTGCACTCGACATCTATCTCCACTTAAGTACTTCGATTCCTACTTTTTTCTATTTCCTTTTTCTGTAGTCCGCGTAAAACTGAATTGCACTCTATTTCGTGTTCGTCGTTTTGTTTCGTGCGTTGCGTTCGCATTTCTGTGGCCGAACGAAGCCCGCTCCATTGCCTGCAATTTGTACGTACGTGCGAAGAAGGATTGCCTCCTTAATTGCTGCTTGTGAGCTCGCCGCTCATTTAATTTCGTATCACGTATCGAATTTGCTTCTCGGAACTGCTGCATTCGTCGGTCAGAACTGGTGTAATGCGTGGGTACTTAGATATTACGAGAGTTTATTTCTGAAACTTAAAATTTTTGTCCGATCTGTGTTTATTTGGGCGCGTCGATCGCTTTCGGGTTTCCAGTCGCTGAAAATGTAGTTTTAAATCTTGATAAAAGGTGCCTATTAGGGTCTTGTGTGTCGGCCGCCACGAGAGTTACGAGCGCTCCTATAAGGAGTCAGAATCGGCGCCGTTCGCCAGAATGGTTCGGAATAATAGCGAGTGTTGGCGCGCACTCGCGAGCTCCAAAGGTACACGTCGTTTTTTCTCCCGAGCGTTGCAAACCAAATTACTGGTGGTTCGGCCGTCGGCCGTCGGCGCCGCACCGCACCGCGACTCGTCTTTTTAACGTGCGCGTCCAATTTTATTATTTTTATTTAACACCTGCGCCCCGTAATCTGTGTTCGACGATCTCCCGAACGCTTAACTCTTTTTGGGCGTGTTTTTGTGGCGGGAACTTACGATTTATGGTGTTCGTGTCGTCCACAGAATAGTGTCGTTTTAATTTTCCGTGTCGCACCGTTCCGAAACGATTATGTTCGCCTTTGATTGCATCTTTTCGAGTCTCCGACGCGTAAACGTGACTGTTCTATAAATCGGTATCATGGTCGAGCTTTTATCCCGGTTTCATTGATTTGTTCTGTAATTGTAGTGGAGTTAAACGCTAATGGCTACCGGGCTCGGGTCGGGCTCGTAGGCTGCGCCGGCGCCGCCCGCCCCGTCATTATCTAAATGCACGCAGTGTACCTGCCACTGCCTCTATAATTCCAGCGTTTGATTCCGACGACATCGAGATACGAGACTAATAATAGCGCCAGATCGTAACTGGGTCATTGTTATCTAAATTCTTAGAAATACGATAAATTAATGTTAGATTTTTTTTGTTAATTAACAGACTAATTGAAAACGACGCCGGTTTTAGTCGCGTACCTAGTGTCGTGACCCTAATGTTATCTCAATACAATACGCTAGTTGTACCGCTTTTGTCACGTCTCATTTTATAAGTTGGTTAAATTGAGCTTAATAAATGTTGTGAATCGATTACGACAATTAACAATTTAATACGCACATAGCTCTGTGAGACAAAGGTGCGTGCCGACTGCCGCCAAGGGACCCGGAGCCGTGACCGGCGGACTGACAAACACCATCGGTTACACTACAATACCCACTGAGTACTGACCAAATTATCCTACTAATATTATAAATGTCAATGTTTGGATGTTTGTTGCTCAATCACGTCCTAACGTATGAACGGATTGGGTTGTAATTTATAACACAGTTAAATTATAGGCTGGAAGAACACGTATGCTACTTTTTATCCCGATAAAACAACGGGAACGGGAACTGCGCGAGTAAAACCGCGGCACGCTTCCTTTGATTTAAAATATGTGTTAACTCTGCTTAACTAGACGTACTAGTTAGATGTTAAAACACCCCACCATCGTTGCCCAACATAGGGGCAGTTTATAGATGGATACGTATGTTTTTTTTATATATATACTAGCTGACCCCGCAAACGTTGTTTTGCCTTAGTGAACAACCCTTGTCACTTAGGGGTATGAAAAATAGCTAGTAGCCGATTCTCATACCTACAGAATATGCATATAAAATTTGGTTAAAATCAGTAAAGTCGTTTCGGAGGAATAAGGAAACAAACACTGTTACACGAGAATTTTATATATATACTAGCGGCCCGTTCCGGCTTCGCTCGGATCATAATCTAGATTTTTGGGGTGAACAACCCTTATCACTTAGGGGTATGAAAAATAGCTAGTAGCCGATTCTCAGACCTACTGAATATGCATATAAAATTTGGTAAAAATTAGTAGAGCCGTTTCGGAGGAGTAAGGAAACAAACACTGTGACACGAGAATTTTATATATAAGACTAGCTGACCCCGCAAACGTTGTTTTGCCTTAGTGAACAACCCTTGTCACTTAGGGGTATGAAAAATAGCTAGTAGCCGATTCTCATACCTACAGAATATGCATATAAAATTTGGTTAAAATCAGTAAAGCCGTTTCGGAGGAGTAAGGAAACAAACACTGTGACACGAGAATTTTATATATAAGACTAGCTGACCCCGCAAACGTTGTTTTGCCTTAGTGAACAACCCTTGTCACTTAGGGGTATGAAAAATAGCTAGTAGCCGATTCTCATACCTACAGAATATACATATAAAATTTGGTTAAAATCAGTAAAGCCGTTTCGGAGGAGTAAGGAAACAAACACTGTGACACGAGAATTTTATATATAAGATATATTAAAGAGTGACGAGACTAGGAGGACATGTGCCTGATAGTAAGCAACATGCCTGCCACATAACAGTACAGTGACACACAGCTATTGGAACATGAAGAGCCCAAATCATTACCTAGCACTGCACTGCGCTCGTCACCCAGAGATCTAAGATATTATATCTCTAAGCACAGTAATTTCTCTGAAAACATTGCCCTTCAAACCGGAACACAGTAACGCTTACACATTACTGCTTGGCGGTAGAATAACTGGCAAAGGTGTGGTACTTCCCCAGGCGGACTCTGCTAAGAGTCCTATAGCTACTTGTAGTGGTACTACTACATTACATGTAGTGGAAATATGCTGGCTTTCCTAATATTTAGTGTAAAGAACGGACGATAGCCACAAGTACCTGTAGTATTCTACATTCGGTATGCCGCGTGCCGACCCGAGACCCGAGACCCGACCTCGCATCGGATTATAAAATAAAATCCCAACTTTGAAAAAACGCGGCTACGTGGCGCCTCTCAGACCCTCGCCATCTCATCCTCGACCGATCCGAACGCTCTTATCCCATCGCATTTAGGATCAATTTAATTGAAATTAATGGAACGTGTGGGTTGGTAAACCTATAAATCATATTCGCCTCCATTGTGCCCTAAGAACGCTTGTTTTTACACTTGGAATTATACATCGACAAATGGAATAAATAATAGTTTATTCGTTTTGAGAAATGACGTTTAGAGTTGAGGCGGACCCTGGCGATTACGATTGCAAATTAAATGCAGGTTTTGCCGGGCCGTAAATAAAGGTTCCTAACGTATAAAAGGTTTCCAACGTGTAAACAACTTGACGGTCTGAAAGAGAATCCACATTACCCCTGGTACAACTGACCAATGATACGAAAGTTCATGACGCTGGAGAATTTCAGGATATTTTTATGTAGTTCCCGTTCCCTTCATTTTCCTGCGATATAAAATAGCTTATGTGTGTCTTAACTACAATGTATTCTATATTTTAACCATACCCGTTCAGCCGTTCTGGCGTAACATGCAATCAGTGTTAATGCAATCAATCAGAAATTTAGTAGTGGTAGGACTCTTGGTAGAGTCCGCCTGGGGAAGGACCACACCTTTGCCAGTTATTCTACCGCCAAGCAGTAATGTGCAAGGATTACTGTGTTCCGGTTTGAAGGGCAATGTTTCCAGAGAAATTACAGTGCTTAGAGATATGACAACTTAGATCTCTGGGTGGCGAGCGCAGTGCAGTGCTAGGTAATTATTTGGACACTGTGCTGTTACGTGGCAGGCATGTTGGTTACCATCAGGCACATGTCCTGCTCGTCTCATCACTCTTTATTAAAAAAAATATCAGTAAGAAACATACAAACTTCCACATTTTTTAATTATAAGTAGGATAGGACAACATTTGGCCATCAATTCCATGTAAAAGGTTGTTGTAACCGAAGATGGAACACGTATATAATGTAGTTATTCTATCTCGACTTGAAGACACGGAGGTTGTAGGTCGCAGGAAATAAGGAAGGCCACAAGATGTTCTAAAGTTCTAATCCCTGGCAGTTGTTCGCATTACAAACATGGAAGCTAACCTTATACGATCTGTGGCAGTACTGCTTCATGTACCGCTAGTACTGCTAGTTTCTTAAGCTGACATGAATTACATACACAGTCATTATGGGTACAAAGCGCCTTCTTGCTCATTATGTACTTTCTAAGTAATCATTGCCTGAGGAAGTATTCCCAGAAGTATAATCAGAGTGTCTTCAAATCGAGAGTGACTCGGTCTCTTCTGAATACTATGCTGCTATGATGGTGATGATGATGATGATGGATAAGCTTAATCCAAGTATTGAAATAAAACTCATATAAATAAAAACTGTTTACAAGTGGTTTACTGTCGGAATATCATAGTTATTTGCTAGTGAAGTCACTAACAAATAACTGAGACATCTGCACTTACCCTTCAAGTATGGCGTTTTGTACAGAGGTTTTGGAAAATAGATACATTTTCGGTTTTGCTCGATGGAGCGTATCTTAAAGTTCCCCAATTTATTGATAAAATATTAAGAGTTTCGTTTAGTTCATTATTACTACTAATCTTTAATTTTGTAGTTAACGTTTCACGAGTTCGTAGATAAAGCCACCGTTTTATTTATTCAGTTAGATTAGCACAAGGCGAATTGCTATAGGTTCCTTATAAAAAGGCACCATTTGTTATCATAATATATTATGATGTGGCGCCGTCATTAAATACCGTGCAGTCTGCTTCGTAGATGGTGCTTATAATACAAGGGACTAGTTTTACGCATATTTGATAAAAATTACACAAGTCTTTTCCAAAAAAAAATTCAAACTTTGTATCAAATAGACCTAGACTGGTTCCACGCTGATGATATAAATGCCATTAATATCATCAGCGTGTCATTATAACGAGAGCTATGTCGACAGCCTTACATTAAAAATACCACACATGTAACAAGATAAATTCAATTGATTGCACAATTGCCATAACGAAGCTACCGCATGCCATCGAGCTTGTGCACGATAGGAAAAACTATATCTCAAAAATTATGGAACGGCAGAGCATGTTTCTATAAAAGGTCCTGAAATGCCAACGTTCTTGGTGTTCGGTTCTTGCTGCTACAATACCAATAGTACCTTTTTTGTCCCCGACGTCTATGGCAAACCTTATCCGTCGCGGACATGGCCTTATACCTACTTCAGATATTGCATTTAAATATTATTACGTCTCTAGCTCTCTAGTATTATTCACGTATAAGTTTTTCGATTAATGTTATTTTTATTGCATGTACTTCGCCGTTTATGATGCAAGAGTTAATTGGTTTTGAATACTCGACGTTCGTTAGTTTCATGCTCAAATGCGGCTTTCTGTGAAGGCGCCAAAGTTTTTGTGCACGCCCATTAGACAGCTTTTTTTCCACCGACGCCAGTAGTTATGCAAAACTACGAAAACTCAATTACCTCTAGCTATACGCTATATTTTGATTCGATTCAGTTTTAATGGTATCCGGAAATACCGATGTTAAAAGGAATTTTAAATTAACCGTTTAATCGCCCTAAACTATGTTAATTCAATTTTGTTCCAAATCTTCGCCATAGCTCCACTCGAATTGTAGATTTGATTATTTCGGGACACATAACTTTAGTTGTCGCCGCGAACAAGCTTTTTCTATTATCTTCACCGGAAATTAAAGTAGGCCTTCCGTTTAAATGCATATTAACCGTTTACTTAATGGCTTTAAAATAATGTGAAGTGTCATAAAACGACTCGGCTTTGTTTCAAAACTAGATATTTCCGTTTTTATAGTTGCTATATTCGTTTGGAATTCGTATTGTGTCGGCGTTGAACACATGGCTGGTTCCGTAGGAGATCAGTGTATCGGTTAGAGCACTCGGGATTGGAGTATTGTGTGTAATGATACCCGGCATGATTGACGTTCCGACTTCGTTAAGCCTCTTCAAAAGCTACGTAGGTTTGTGTACCGTCTCGCCTCGCCCGTATATAATAATACCATCTCATCTCCATTTACGACGTGTGATATTTCTTGTGGTGGGACTAAAATGATTTTCTATAGCTCTTTATGTCCGTCGAGGTGTGCCCTGACGGAATTGAAAGCGATACGTTCTCCACTTTTTTTTTTCTGCTCGATATTATCCGTTGAAGTCTTTTGATCCTTTTAACGTTTTATAGCCGCGCATGTCACTGTCAGACCCTCTTAAATAACATTTTATAGACTCGGTATTTTTATTTCTCCTTAAGTTAATTATTGTGCTTTGTGAATTCTATCTTAAAAGATCTGATATTCTGTAGGTTCGTCGATATCCATCTCGGATGCCTGGCGAGCGACTAAATTCGATCGAAGAATGTTTTAATAAGGCACAAATAAATCGGTACGAGCGATGAATGCGAGCAGTAGTGTGTGTAGTTTAGTGCGGTTTATTCAACAGATGTTTTATGAAGCCAGTGATGTAACGTCAGCGTGTCTGATTGACAGCAGGCGCCAGCGACCAGATTGCTTTCATAGCATTACTGCTGAAACCGGCCGCAAGCCGCAATCTCCCGACCATCAATGTTATTTCATCGATATTCATAGATTCATTTACGGCCAGTGAAAGATATTTAAACGAATACAGGCATAAGCACCCCACTTATGTTCACATTGCTGTGTCTCATCACATTGTCACACGGAGAGAGTCAACACAAAGATCCAACAAGCTGGCCAAGTGCAGGTTGACGCATGTCCTTGAAAGTATTTTTTTGGAAGATGCCGATTCCGTCGCAATATTTTCTCATTCACATTTCACATGTAAAGCCAGTGGTGATGATAAACTTGTACACTTTCACTTGGAAAAATATTCAGAGATGGAAGCGGGATTGGCACCTAAGACCTCACGATTGAAATCGGACATTATCGCTACTAGATCACTACGTCTCCGCGTTTCTCTCTCAAAACCGAATACAAAACTCATTGTAAAACAATAAATACGTTTCTGCTTAACTCTTATTAGGCAGTATATCAATATCAGTTAATTTAATTGAGCATTATAATTCTTTGCGACGTTACGTAGGTTTGTGGCGCGTAGGCGACGCGTCGGCCTCCGACCGAACCTGTGGCGTGTTATAAAATAGGGGGGAAAAAATGGTAATGTCAATTGGTTACGGTGAAATAAATGATTTCCGTCGGCGGCGTGTCGCGGAGGCCGGCGCACAAAGAAGCCTCATTAACGAAACCCCGGCCCGGCTCTAATCCTTTCGATAGACCTCCATTGTGCTCGACCCGAGGAACCACGCTTTTTCTGCTTCACGTGATACTGAACTTGCTTAGTTTTGTTAACCACTCAAAAAAGATTTTATTTTTTAAATAAAGAGTGACGAGACGAGCAGGACATGTGCATGATGGTAAGCAACATGCCTGCTGCATAACAGCACAGTGACACGCAGCTATTGGAACATGAAAAATGCAAATCATTACCTAGCACTGCACTGCGCTCGTTACCCAGAGATCTAAGTTGTTATATATCTAAGCCCTGTAATTTCTCTGGAAACATTTCCCTTCAAACCGGAACACAGTAATGTTTGCACATTACTGCTTGGCGTTAGAATAACTGGCAAAGGTGTGGTACTTCTCCAGGCGGACTCTGCCAAGAGTCCTACCACTACTAAAGAGAGAGATGGAGAGTTTTAGTAGTGGTAGGACTCTTCACAGAGTCTGCTTAGGAAAGTACCACGTTTTCGTCAGTTGTTATACCGCTAAGCAGTAATGTGAAAACATCACTGTGTTCCGGTTCGAAGTTCGAAGGGCAATATTTCCAGAGAATTTACGTGGTCTATACCAGATCTATCTAGTATATTAAATAATCTTAAAATCTGGGTGGCGAAGGCAGTGCAGTGGCTAGGTAATGATTTGGACTCTTTTGTGTTCCAATAGCTGTGCTACATTTTGCTGTTATGGGCATGCACTTCCCATCAGTCACATGTCTTGCTCGTGCCGTCACTATACTATAAACGTAAATATAGAGACGTACTTCTTAGCATTGACAGAGTGACAGAGAGAGAAATCTCGAGTAGACCCCAAGACTTGTGACTCGGGCGTAGGTTTAAAAGGGGTTATATTGACGTACGTCAACACTCACCTTCACTAATGGGATTAGCGGTTTTTGAAAAATCAACTAAAATTTGCATATTTTTTTCGTTTACGTCCTAAACCTTCCCGTCTCATTGGAAATTGGAACTATGTATTTAATTAATAGAGTGTCTTCATGGACGACGGTATTTTTTTTTCGGAGAACATTAAATTATTTAGTTACTAGCTCTAGCACTCGCGGTTTTACTCTTTTTTTTTAATATCATGGAGTGACGAGACGAGCAGGTCCTGTGCCTGATGGTAAGCAACATGCCTGCCACATATCAGCACAGTAACACGCAGCTATTGGAACATGATAGTCCAAATCATTACCTAGCACTGCACTGCGCTCGTCACCCAGAGATCTAAGATATTATGTCTCTAAGCCCTGTAATTTCTCTGGAATCATTGGCCTTCAAACCGGAACATAGTAATGTTTGCACATTACTGCTTGGCGGTAGAATATTTGGCAAAGGTGTGGTACTTCCCCAGGCGGACTCTGCTAAGAGTCCTACCACTACTCGCACAGTTTTATAAGTAGCGCAGTAAAATAGTTTTTATTTTAGGGGTGTATATAATATTTAAGGTGGGTATATATTTAATCTTCGATTGATATTATTGAATGGTTTACCGGCCAACGATTGCGTATTCCCTCTGATGACTCCTATTCTTACATACTGTATGTTTCTGAACGTTAGACGCGAGTAACCTCGCCAGTAGATACCCTTGATTCGCCATGATTGCGTCCTATGATTGCAAATTGTGCAGCCCAGACGAACGCCAATTGAGGCGATTTGCGTCTAATCAAAGCGTGACACACATCGACCCGAATATTCGCCAATTGTGTTTTGCTAGCGTATTAATAACAGACGAATGTTGGCAGATTAACGCAGTGTAGAGATTAATCAAGAAGCTCTAATCTAGAAATATTGTAAGAGTTGTGTTCACAAATATCTCAATACTTAAGATATTTGTTATTAGATATTAGTAGCAAATAGGTTCAATTTATAAAACGTATACAGCAATAAAATTAAGTACGTACTTTTTTTGTGGAATCAGTTATACTACTAATATTAATTAACTAAGTACTTGTATCCTAGACCAATTTTAAAATAAATTCCAAAAAGGGTGCTTTACAAGACGGCCGACCCACAGAGAGGTGTAATCTTCTAATGTATAAAAATGTCGTGTTACGATGTTTGTGTTCGTAATGTTTTTCTCGACTGATTTTAATGTATGTGGTCGTAACATAGTTTTCACCTTCCTGCCCCCACGTTTTATTGTTTAGTCGCACATTTATTATTTTTGTATGAACGATGTCCAACATTTAATCATATTTGGACTGACATAATAGTACATTATGATATAAGTGCGGTAAGTTGATAATTACAGCCGAGGCTTTATTGCTAGCTCGAGCCGAAGGCGAGAGCTATAATTAGCAGAGGCTGTAATTATCAAAGCGCACGTATGTCATACGACGTTTTATAACATATTTGCGAGGAAATAAACAAAACTCTGACGACATTTTCAAACAAAAACAATACAGCGAAAAAAAACGCCCGGAATAATATTTACTTGATCACAGATCACAGCACAGAGTAAGTAATCACTATGGATCACAGATTAGCAATGCGCGCGCATCGGCGCCTTTTTTTTTTAAGCAACGGCACAGAACCAGCCGGTATGCCATTAATAATAAAGTAAATTAATATTTTTGTGTTTTGGTACAGAACAATTAAAGTAATTTATGGTCTAAATTAATTAAATTAACGAATTTAATAATTCTTTATTACATTTTACCTCTCAAAGTTAATTTTATTCATAAAATGTTGACCACACTTTTCTGACATAAAAACTCTTTACTAAGATTTAAAAAGGTACCGTTCGTTTTAGACGGAGCATATCTCTCTACCTAGTCTGTGGACGGAGCATTTTGAAACCGTGCGTTTTACATTACACATTACAGCACTAGTGCGTAATAAGATACATTACGATACAGAAATTGGTCCAATAAGAGACCCTTTACGAGCAAATATGTTATAAAGTTATTTACTTGAACTGACACTGATATTTCATTCGGTTGATAATTTTGATGGCAGAACAACGTTTGCGAGGTCAGCTAGTAAACCATAATAAATTAATCTGTAATTTTTGAAGTGAAAACTTCTTTTGGCGCTCCTAGACGGATTTTTCGTGGGCTGTGAATTAAATTCTAGCGTCACGCTCGGGTATGATAAGAAATCTTCGGGTAAAATCGGGACCATAGCCATTGGCCATCTAGAAATGCGTCAGCCAATGGGAAATGCTGAAAGGGCCTGGCCTGGTCATCATGGCATGGCCATCTAGAAATGCGGCAGCCAATGGGAAATCCTGACGCATTTCTAGATGGTCATGTCATGATGACCACGCCACACCCTCCGGTTACACCCGTGTAGTTTCCAAAGTAAGCTATCAAATTCTGAGTTATAAGTTTTCACTTATATTGGCAGTTCCTATGACTGTCAATTTCTTTTTGTCATAATAGTATAAATGTCAATGTTTGGGTGTTTGTTGCTCAATCACATCGTAACAGATATCGGTTGAAATTTGGAACACAGATTATAGTCAGGAAAAATACATAGGCTGTTTTTTATTCCGGTAAAATAACGGAAACGGGAACTATCCGGGTAAAACCGCGGGCACTGCTAGTACAGAGACACATATTATAGTTGTTTAACGGGGGGATGTAAGGAAAACTGTTGTTATTTCCACACTTGTGAGTTACACTTCGATTTTGAGAGTTTTCGTAGAGATCCCCGACTTAACTTGATTGATAAGTACATACCAAATTACAATTACTCAGTGATAATGCAGTATAGAGAATACTGAATAGTAAAATATATTTTTTAAATCGTCCCAGTAGTTTTGAGTTTACTCATTATAAACAAGAAATACAAAAATATCGTCTCTCTGTTACAATATACATATTTTGTATACGTTTGTATATGAATATGGAAAATACACGTGTAAGTCTGTAAGTTATCTATGCGAGACGGTAATAAACTGGATATGTCGGTGCTAGGTAATCTATCTTCATTAATTTACGTAATTATGTTTTCGTTTCCATGTTTACTATTTTTCGATACGGGAACAGTGTAGTGTGTACTATTCATGGCATTGCTGGTCAGGGTTCAACAAAAAAGCACCACATTGAAAGTTATCCCCGATAATAATAATTCTCATTGCCTGAACATTGAAATACTCATTGATGCATCACATGCTAAAAAAATAAGAATGGAATAGACAACAGAGGAATAGACTTGCTAAAGACTTGCTAAAGCATCTCGCGTATCACTGTCTTATCTATCCCACACGCATCACTGTATTTTCGTCCAGTCATGTGCGTAATCCCGCTAACTAAAAAAAAATACGAAGGAATCATGAGGAAATCAGCATGTTCCAAGAATCGTCAAGAATCGTTCCAGTCAGCGTGGTGGGTTATGGTCTTTACTCACTCCTTGTGAGAGAAGGCCCTGAGTTCGAACAGTGAGAACATCTATGTGGCTTGCTTATTCATCGTGGATTATATTCTGTCTGTCATGATCTATTATGTGATATCAATTAATATATCTTTTCTGTGGTAACCCCGCAAATAGTTTCTTGTAACGAGCTTGCCAACCAACAATAAATAAAATCCCAACATTTTTACAACAAACATGTCCAGTAAATACTCCTAATTACGTATTTACGAGGCACCTACCTTGTCACTCACATTAAGGTAACTGTTTTACGTTCTCTCTAAATCAATTTAACTAATAACTATAATAAATTCCATTTTAACTCCGAAATCCAACTCTGTTCGAACATTTGTATCAAATCATTGCTTCATATCCAATTAAGTGGGTAAGCTACCTTTTAAACTGGTACCTTTGGGGTTCGTTCACGGCGGTAGCGACGTACGGAGCGGAAGCGACAGCGGGGCGGGTATCGCCCAGGCAGAGTGAGTACGCGACTTGGAAGTTTTAACCTATTCGTTCATGTTTCAACTAAAAAGTCCTTAAAAAATTCGAACTCACAAAATAGTGCCAGAAAGAAAAAAATATCCAGGAGGAAAGTTATAATTTATGTTATTTTTATTAAATAAATTAACCATAATGAAATCGTGTATGTATAAAGTTATGCTCAACTAGTATGTCCTAGCGTCGTGATTGGCAAATTACCTCCACTATGGAACTCTATATTCGTAAGAAGTGACATAGATCCCTTGATATAATACTTGAGTTTGTTGAGCTCTGCACTGATCCCGTTCGGTTCCCGTTACGGTCTATGGTGATGTCAGATAAATCTATATATCAAATAAAACGAAACAAACATGTCATAAGTTGTTTGGAATGTGTGTGTGTATTCTCTAACTCATTCGTGAAGTATTAAAAAAGTAAACTATGCTTTAATAACAAAAAATTGGCAGTCATAGGAACTGCCGATAGAAGTGAAAACTTTTAACTCAGAATTTGATAGCTTACCTTGGAAACTACACGGGTGTAACCGGAGGGCGTGACCTCGCCATCATGGCATGGCCATCTAGAAATGCGTCAGCATTTCCCATTGACTCACGCAGTTCTAGATGGCTATGCCATGATGGCGAGGCCACGCCCTTTCAGCATTTCCCATTGGCTGACGCATTTCTAAATGCCCAATCGCCAAGGTCCCGAGTTAACCTGAAGATTTCTTATCATACCCGAGCGCGACGGTAGAATCCAATTTACACCCCACGAAAAATCTGTCTAGGTGCGCCTAAAGAAGTATTCACTTCAAAAACTACGTTTTAAAACAACGGTAGAAACAAACATCGTATCATACCATTTACTTTGTACCAGCTGCAAACGTAAGTCCGGTCATCAGCCCGCTGTCGCTGCCCGCCTATCGCTGTCGTTACGACCGCAACACATGGCGGTGGCACTAAAGGTGGTGTTATCTTTAGTTGACAGGTAACAAAATCCTTTTAATTAGGCCGACCCTGCGGCCGCGCGGTGCGCCGTGCGGCTGTCCGGCTGTGCTCCCACGCTCCACGCTCCTCCACCGCCACACACCTTATTATTGGATCGTCTCAATTATAAAGAAATTAAAAAGTAAAAACAAAATTAAAAAGTAAAATTGTCCAACTTTACTTTTTAAAACTCTAGTATAAACCTTGCAAATGCACTTGGATATTCCTTAAGTAAGTATCATGGAGGAACTCATGTAAATCTGGTCTTCTACAGTTTTCCTATTGCCTTCTGTTTTCCGTCTCTTTTTCCTTTTGAATACTGGATTGAAGTTTTAACCCTATGTATTTCCATCATATACGTCACAAAATAAGTCTTATGCACTTGTTCGTTGAAATACCTTATTTAAAAGTCGTACAAAAGTTTATTATTCCTCATTTTACTTAATTAAAAATAAACTCATAAGATCATTAAACAAATGATTGGTCTGAGTGAAATCGTACAAAACAAACTTCAAATATTGACCGCTGTACCGAGCCACGACTTTGTTGGCTTTACTTCTGTGCTGGTTTCTCGGTAGGACCCCTTTAAACATTCAAACGGAACGCTTCTATGAATCTCGACATCATAACATAAATGTTAGTTTTGGGTACTGTCGTCTCCGATTCTCCGTACGTGTGTATACTGAAACATAAACAGTTTCGGGTTGGAGAAATAACGCGCTGAAATATTTCTACACATTATACAAATAAGTCGGTAAAGTTACGTCGGCTTGAGTTAAATGTAAAGGTACAAGTTGGCGCGGAGACCGCGACAGGCACTTGACACTATGGAATAGGGCGCCAGTTCGTGCCGTGACCGCGACCGGTCTCGGTCTCCTGTCGCGGTCGCGGCGTGAACTGGTGTCCATACAATTCCATAGTGTCAAGTGCCTGTCGCGGTCTCCGGTCGCGGTCTCGTGTCGCGGTCTCCGCGCGAACTTGTACCTTTTGACTGCAAGATGTACCACGTCTGCTTTTGAAAAACACACGACACATAAAATATACAGTATATAAGACAAAATAATAATTCCAGTCACATTACATTATAATAAATGCTATAGCTACAAAAAAGCTGGTTTTTACAACACGAAGACAAAATGCTTTAATTTAAGGCTTATGGAAGGTTGCTTTTAAGGCACAAGATAAATTACTGATATGTACATATTTATGTTGAAACATGTAATTAGTTATTCCATATATGCTAGGTATTACATTTACATCCTAAAGCTTCTCTATAACTGTAGTTGTTACTAGCAGCGCCCCGCGGTTTTACCCGCGTAGTTCGTGATCCCGGGATTATTTTTACCGGGATATAAATAACCTATGTGTTATTCCAGACCATTATCTATCTGCGTACCAAATTTTATTCATTTCTCCTCAGTACTTTTTGCGTGAATGCATAACAAACATACATTCTTACAAAGTTTCGCGTTTAATACAATACTAGCAGTAAGCCCCCGGTATTACAAGCGGGAACGGGAACTCCCGTTCCCGTTTTTTTGCCGGGATAAAAAACCAATATGTGTTTTCCCAAACTATAATCTACCTGTATTCCAAATTTCAGTTCGATCCGTTCATACGTTACGACGTGATTTAGCAACAAACATCCATACATTGACTTATAATTAGTATATTTTTGTAGTGGTAGGACTCTTAGCAGAGTCTGCCTGGGGAAGTACCACACCTTTGTCAGTTATTCTACCGCCAAGCAGTAATGTGCAAACATTACTGTGTTCCGGTTTGAAGGGCAATGTTTCCAGAGAAATTACAGGGCTTAGAGATATAACAACTTAGATCTCTGAGTGACGAGCGCAGTGCGGTGCTAGGTAATGATTTTGGCTTTTCATGTTCCAATAGCTGCGTGTCACTGTGCTGTTATGTGGCAGGCATGTTGCTTACCATCAGGCACATGTCCTGCTCGTCTCGGCACTCTTTATTTAATAAAAAACAAAAGTAGGATCGGTAGGATAAAGTCCTCGTATCTGTCGTGTCGTACTTTGATATTCTCAACAGCTAGGAGTAAGAGCTAATGTTTGGTGAATGAGTGTAATCGGTTCTCGCAGGGGCCGCTCCCTCGTAAATGTCCTCATAAAGTACGCTGCTGGCACTCCGAAGCCGCGGTTTATTTATACGTGTCGCGGATTTAGCGAAGAAGGCAGCATCCGTCTGCTGCGCACGGAAATACTCGGTCGCCGAATTCCGCGACGTCTGCTGGGTGAACGAACTCCTCGAAAATACTGCCTAATGATAACATTAGCTTCAGATCTCGGTGACATATGGCGCTACGGTCGTTCACCGTTACCGCGAACTTTACAAATGATAAGTGATGCCGATAAAAGTATGAATATTCTACATAGCTCACCTCTTATCTTATGTTTTGCTTCGAGCGCTTGGATTGAATGTTACCGTTAACCGTCTCAGATATAAGATTAGAGATACGGTGCTATTTTCATATTTCTCTATTGTCGTGTCAAACGATTCTCGTCACGTATGTACTATACGTTCGGCAGCTACTAGCTGTGCTTGTCGTACCAATTACTCGACATTCGTGGCGCCTCAGATGATCTTTATCACTCGTCTCGTCCAGTTTTCAACGACCTGTTTCACCTTATATCTCTGAAAATATAATGTTCTAAAGCGGTCGTTCCGATTAAATCGTTTCGATTAAACTCAACGTCCCCAAATTCCGTTTCTGTACCATTTGTTATGTCGATTTGAATACTCCATTTCGTATACACGTCGCGAGGGGCAATTTATTTGTGAAATCGGGTATGTTTATTGGTGCTCGGGTGTACTCGTAAGCGTCGAGCGTCGGAGGCCATTGTGGCGATGGTGTGAAGTCCCGCGGTGCCCAATTATTCCGACGGCCATGCGCGGGCGCCGCAGCCGCGCCCCTATCGCGGCTCGCCATCGATTATACGGACCGGTTTGGTTTTCGTTTATGGGTCGGACCATCTTGATATTCAACTCTCCCGACGAGTTCGTCCCTATACAGAATTCCTAATCTGTACTTCTCGTTACATACGACTATTATTCATTCTCCTGGTTGTTATACCACAACAGATTTGTGGTCAATTTATACCAAACGTACTGAGACTTCCAATTTTCCTGTTTTTGTTCCGTTTCGCCGGGCCTTGCTTTTCAACGGGCGATGATCACGCCAATTAGTCATTTCCTTTATTTGATTAGCTCTAGCGGCCATTTGTTTTTCCGAGAGGCGCACGCCGATGGAATTCGCTTTCTTGTCCGGCATTTTCACATCGCCACGTCAAGTTTCTAGCATTTATTATTTTCATTCAACAAGGGTTTTTCCAAGTATGGGCGATCGAGTACGCCTTACTCATGCCGGTTTAATCGACGACATTACCTTATTTAAACGAGCCATTGGTACGGCAACTGAATACGTAACAATAAAGGTATAATGATACGTTTTTGCGTAAACTTTGTCGTTTAAATCAATTAAATGTCCATATTGGGCCGCGGTTCCACGCTCGGTCTATGCGCAAATTGCCCCGTTTACAGGCTCACTCGGCGAGAGTATAATTTGTCTGAACCTCGAGCAATTACACTCGCTAAACGACTCGAAACATTCTCTTCATGAGCTGCTCATAACTGGTTCCCTCGAGTCACATAAATGTTATTATCTAGCTCTGCAGTTTCCTGAGCTGCAGTAAAAAGGTTTATCTTGCATCTCGCCCACGACCGTAAAGGATTCCGTGACTCCCGACCGGGCTGTACATATTAAAAGCTGTCATTATGTGCAGAAGCTGCAATTTGGTTCTCACATGACCCCGTTGCGGACCGTGAGATAATCGCGCGCGGTAGTGTCCGACCACGTACTAGCTCCTTATTAGGCAAGTGAGATTTTTTCTGTCGCTGTCTGCCTCCCGGCCCGGCCGAAGCATGGGATTGAGCGCGCATGCATGATTCCGCGCGCATAGTCGCCACCACCATTTTTAGACTACGCGTTTGCATTGCGCTTCTAGTTAACCTGCCTTCGACATTTCTGTTTTTCATCGGCTTACTGAGAAACATGAGCATAATTTTTACGTCTAGGTTTTCTTTAGATTGCCGTTTTTTACTAGGACTCGTAACATTTCATTACGATCGTAAAGCGTTTGATGGCTGTATAACTGTCGTCGACCCTTCGAATTAAACGTTTAAGGAACGACCTCGAGTCATTTTCAATTTTAATAAATATCATCAGAATCGTAGGACCCTCGTCTCGAATGCCATTAAAGTCGAGCGCGAGTGTTGTAGTGAAATATGATAATTTCCTCCGTCACTTGTTCCGAGCGATGAAACCATTCGGCGCCGGCGCCGGCGGTCCTGCCCTCGTCATGTCTCAAACGACCAGTTTTTATTCAGCTCGAGTATGGACCATTAAACTGAGCAGATTTCCAAGTTCGCGCTTCGGCGGCGCGGGCGCCGGCCGCTTGTTTATTGCGGTCCCTTTGTTTCCCTCTCGCGCGGCCGGCCACTTACTGCATGTAGGGTTTGCGCAACAACTTCCCGAATGGCTCGTAACTCGGTTGAAAGGATTGTCTTAAATAGGGTCGTCGTCGAGAACAAAAGACGACTCGGCACTGTCAGTCGCTTTCCCGGCCAGTCCGCGGCGATCTGTGCGGAGAGTAATTCTGCTTATTAGGTTTCCATTTTAGGCATGCGATAATCTGTATATGGGCACCCGGAAGCGGCGCCTCCTCGCTGCAGGGCGCGCTGCCCGGAGCCTGCTCCTCATGAATTATCCAAGGAGGCGCGCGTCTCCGCGGCGCCTGCGCGTGCGCCGCTGCTCGCTACACTCGCGCTCGTACCAACGCCAAACATCGCTCGAGATAATAAACGGACGCGTATGTTTATTTCCTTTGTGTAAATCTCGGCTGTCATAAACTCGCATCTGCGGCCAGCGTTGCCATATAGTCGCGTGGGCCGGTGTGTGAGCGGTCGCGAACATCTACATCATTAATATGCTTAAGAAAACGGTCACAATGTTTTGAACGAGTTATCAATGACAGACGGACTCGCCTCGCCTAATTGAATTGGTGTTTTCTACACTCGTCTCATTATTTTTTATCATATTCAAATCCAGTAAGACATTAGGTTGAGCCCACTCTATTTTCGAATACACAATAATATATTTTTGAAATAGATTTAAGTAAAACCATTTTTACCCGAAATTCTACTAATATTATAAATGCGAAAGTTTGTATGGAAGTTGTGATTGTTACTATTTTAGGCAAAAACTACAGAATGGATCTAGATGACATTTGGTACATACCTACCTAAATAGAAAATAGAACGGAATGACACATAGTGGAATTTTTCATCCTCCGGAAATATCGGGATCGGGAACTATTCTTAAAAAATTAAGGTATCTTTAAAGTTTCCATCGTTAGATACATATTTAGTTTTACGCTTTATCCAACGCTCAAATAAAAAGCGGAAAAGCGCTAGTCGGAAAGCGGCGCACTACATTAGCTAAAGTAAAAGTAGAATAAACGGTCGGATTCGTCCTTTCCTAAGAGATATATAAATATATATATTTTCTAGTTCGCCGTACATCACCTTCGACCACACCATCGCGTACCATCAGGTTAAATGCGAACCCATGTGCATTAAAAATACAGTTTCAGTCGCACTAACCAGCAGTATGCTAAGTTTGCTCACATTTCCAATCAAGAACAAGTTCTTCCATTATATAAATACTAGCTGACCCCGCAAACGTTGTTTTGCCTTAGTGAACAACCCTTGTCACTTAGGGGTATGAAAAATAGCTAGTAGCCGATTCTCATACCTACAGAATATGCATATAAAATTTGGTTAAAATCAGTAAAGCCGTTTCGGAGGAGTAAGGAAACAAACACTGTGACACGAGAATTTTATATATAAGATGGCGCACCGTAACCTCGAGAGTCAATAAAACTTTATAGCTTGTCGCTGCGACATTTGCTTAATCACTGAACTTATGGACCGTAGAAAATGTTCATTAAAGTCCGTCGTCGTTTAAAGATTTGCTTTTAGAATGAAGTTCCTCATCGCGCGTACACGCTCTGAGCAGATTGGAGATACACCAAAAAAAGTGTAATAAGATTATTTTTCCCGATACTTCTGGATGTAGGTATATTATGGGTGTTTCTTGTACCAACGTCTATACTAATATTATAAAGCTGAAGAGGTGTTTTGATTGTACGCGTGTATATAGGAACTACTGGGCCGTTTTCAAAAAATATTTCACCGTTAGATATTGTACGTGACCCCTAAGTGCAATAGGCTATATATTAAGTACAACGGGCGAAGCCGGAACGGACCGCTAGTGTATTATAAGCATGCTTTAGCTACGCTTTAGTTTGGGGCTAGATGGCGTTGTATGAAGAAATGTCGGTCAATATCTATTTTAGTATTTTAGAGGTTCTTCCTATTCATGAAGAATTATGACGAAATCTATTTATTTATTTTCATTGCCAACTATTTCTGTATCGCTCATTTATATTTATTTGCGACTATTTATGCATACGAAGAACTTTGATATCATTAGATTGCATCATTTAATCTTTTATACATCACTGGTGTTACATTTTCGACAAAGTATAAAGAAAACTAATTGCGCGTATAAAATCGAATGTTTCTCAACGACCATCAATAAACGTTTCCACGTTGTTAAATGAACAGCGAACGAAAAATTCAATTTTAAATGTGGCCCGAGTAATCGAGATAGACAAAATAGCTGTGTATTTAAGTGTCGTTTTTGCCGTATCATATGTCACTGAGAGCCGGCGTGGTCGCCGCCCGGCCCGGCCCGGCACGGCGTCAGGCCCGGCCCGGCTCGGCGCCGGCGACAGGGTTTGTTACCAAACTGACAAACGCTAAAGTAAGAGTCGGCTAGAGTAAAAGTCTGTCAGTGACATATTTTTTTAATTTTTATAGGTTTACACTTGACCGCCATCTCGCCTGATGTTAAGCGACGATGCGGTCTACGATGGAGTGTGTTTACCTAGAAGAAACCGATTTACTCTCGATTTGAAGATCAATTGCACACTCTCCGAAGTGTATCCGAGTGTGACCTTCGTTTTTTTTAACTTGATGGTATAAAGTGAGAAGACGAGCAGGACATGTGCCTGATGATAAACAACATGGGCTAAGAGATGAACACCTTATCTATATCTCCGGGTGACGAGCGCAAAGTGCAGTGCTGTGTAATGATTTTGGCTCTTAATGTTACAATAGCTGCGTGGCGCTGTGCGCAGCACAGTGCCACACAGCTATTACGGCTGCATTACTATACAGTACTATACGTTACTATACAGTAACTGCTGTGCTGTGTCATGGACAGGCATGTTACTTGCCATCAGTTTTAATTCTTTAAACGTTAATCTACGAGTCTACGACGTATAATCATCCCGCTTCAAAAAGTAGCTGCGCTTGGCGTCTAGTCGCTGCATCCCGCTTTAAAAAGTAGCATGGTGTGGTCAGGGCCTTAGTCCTGTGTAATATTTCCAATATTAATGCATATCCTAAAAATTGAAAGCTCTTACATAAATCTGGAAATTGGGCCCGTTCAATTTCCCCAATCTCCGTAACTACCGGTCGGATGTTATCGGCCAGTTGAATGTGATATATTACGGGAAACTCTACTTAACATCTACGGATGTAGGGTTGCCATCCATTGGTTTCCTCGGATTTGTCCTAGTTTAGAGGATGTCCGGGGAGCGTCCGGACCGGACTTAATTTGTTTAAAAGCTTCAAGAGTTGGGCCGCCCGCAACTCTACGTGAGTTGCGGGCGGCCCAACACTTGAACGACTTGCACGCCGCGATCAACCGACGAACCGATTCACTAAATTCTTAATAAAAGTTGTGAGGTCTGTTGCATCGTAACTCCCGAACATACGAACCGATTTTGGTTTTGTAATTGAAAGGTGGAGTGTTGTTAGCTTTATTCTATGAAATTCGTTCCAAGATGTCGGCGTCGCTATAAAATGGCGTATGACATATTTCTTCATAGTATATGAACCTCCCACCTCCTCCACCACCTCCCACAATATGGGTATCGAATGAAAGGACTTAAAACACTTTGACAAGTTCCAAATCCAAAAGGACCATACATCGGAGGTTTTGATATTTTATTAGAATATTCTTGAATGGTAAATAGTAGTGTAAGTTGCAATACGCGTTATTTTAGCGTCACAGGCGGCCAATATGTGGGTCGCATCGATCGCCGGCCACGATGCGTCCCGCGCCGGGCCCGCTTGACGCCCGCGCTGATTAATGGCTCCTGCGCTTTCATCTCGTGACGTTATTACGTCCTACACTTATTGCTTATTATAATGTACACCACGTCCATCGACGCTCGAACTAACTGCAGCGTTGCAATTTTTTTTAAGAAACATCGTTACCGCCAATCCAGCGTTGCAATTTTTTTTAAGAAACATCGTTACCGCCAATCCAGCGTTGCAATTTTTTTTAAGAAACATCGTTACCGCCAATCTAGCGTTGCAATTTTTTTTAAGAAACATCGTTACCGCCAATAGGTACGTACTTTTGAAATACTGCTAATAATTTATAATAAATAAATGTTTACATGTTAAACAATAACCACAGCTTAGTGAGTATATAACGACTGACTAATAATAAATCGTATTACTCACCTATTATTATTTGAAACTATAAATTCACCCATCGCAGAGCAAAGCCCTCTCTCAGCCTTCCACTTTTCCCGATTCAAAGCAACAGTCCTCCAGTATTTTTTATTTGTCGAGATTGCTCGGGTGTCTCAGAGATGGTTTTACTTTAAAATACTTAAAGACAATTGGCTTACATAACTGCTTCTTCCATTGGAGACTTCATAACTAAGCCACATAATCTATTTAAGGCACATCATCGATCCGCGTTCGGAAAGCACATCGCACGTCATCTCTTGCCTTTACTGCTGCGCTAATTTTCCCATTCCGGATGCGTACTCGTAATATATTAGCCGGAAAGGCAGATTTATTATTTGTATCAATAATAAAACTATTTTTATTGCCGCTCCATCGTCCGTCATTAAAATAACAAACGCGAGTCCCTCGATTCCGTCGTAGGCAGATGTTTTCAGTACATTACGGGAACGAATATTTTTGTTTACACAATAAATAATATTGAAAAGACGCTGATTCAGCTCGTGTATTTTTACGTTGGCGGTGTCTGTGGCGGTTTTAAATAGAATGACCTGTTTTATTTTTTGTTCTGTTTCACACTGTCTGCCGATTTCGCCTCTTTGAAAAGAAACACTTAGTCTATGGATAGTTTTTGACGTGACAACGTCTTATAAATTGGTTTGCCGGGTGACACTTCAAGAAACTGCGTTACGCTCCGCTCACGTTATGCGCTCACAATGAGAGCGAGTGAGAGGGACGCGTGCCTTTCACTTTTTATGTCTGTCTCTCTCGCTCTTAGGCGGGCTAACCATGCCCGAGTCGCCGATTCGCTTAGGCGCCTGCATACAAGTTTACACGTTGCCAGTTAATTGTAAAACGATTGTGTAGTGATAATGTGAAGGTAGTTTATTTTAGTAAAATTATTTTACCACTCAAAGTCGTTTTCACGTAAAACTTTCGCCCGTATACCGACTTTTTTTTTTATTCATTTACGGGTTACTCACGTTTGATATGGTGCAGTCCGTCTTAAGTTTAATTCGGCGGCCTCTTTTTTTTTTTTAGGAACCTGTTAGTAAATTAGTAATGCGTAAAAACAGCGTTACTTTTAATACCAATATAGTAATTTTATTCGAAGGTATCTACAGTTAGTAGTACGTTCTTTGCAAACGATAGTTATACTGATCAAATTTGAACGTAAACCGTCATTTTATAATTATACGTGTGAAATTAGCGGAAGGCTTGCTTATTTCCATGTAAATTTTTATTGATTGGTGATCTCATATTAATTTGTTTAACGATCGTCGCTCCTTCAGCAGGTGTTGATGTTGCGATTCGAGAACGTGTTTATAGGAGTCGTAAACTATAACGAGGATTCGTAGAAAATGTCGTCTTAATTTTTTATTTTGTCTTGTTTTCATCTTTGGCGTGCATGAGGTGTGGCTTATTTTGGTGACCTTACCTATTGGTTTATTTTTAACTAGAGGTCCGACCTGGCTTCGTCCGTGGTACATAATATATAGCACTCAGGAATCACGTGCATATCGATCGGTGAAATAATTTTTGAAATCGGTCCAGTATTAAATCCTGATATTAGCGCGTTCAAACAAAAAACATCTTCAGCTTTATAATATATATAAATAAGTAAACATTTTCAACTCTCTGTCCTGTCGGAAATCTTGTTGATATTATCGTTCTTTGATAGTGAAAATTGCGAATGGCAATTTTCATTTAGCTGAAACGTCAAGCGTACTTTGCCTAAATGTTGGAGCGTTAAATTCTAAAACAAACAGATCCAACCAATTAGGAAGGTACAATTTTCTGTCTCGTTCATTTGTGTTTATAACTATGACTTGTAGAACCATCGTGTTGATAGGATTAGCCAACAGGCACCTACATGAGTATTAGTCGTCCAGGGTTTTCACAATCTAAATTATCAATCAAATGACATCATATGGGAAGGTTTCTCCGCTCCCGTTTCAAAATAAACATATACTTAGAACAACAATGCAATAGAAAAAGACAAAATTATAGATAGAGATATTATAAGAACCATCGACACGAGGAAGATTACCATGACTGTTGCACGGTCATGTTCATAAGTATCTGGTGGGTGAACTTCAAGAACACTTAATGGCTCACTATGGTCACCTCCGTTAGATCCTCTGGGTTTTCACTCTTTCTATACATAAAAGAAAACGTAAGAGATGTCGTAGTTATTTTTGCATCATAATTACGTCTGTTTCGTGTTGATTACATATTTGCGTCGTGACAGACGACCGCAGATGTGGGTGTGTTGGCAGCGAGTACAATTAGCGCGGTACATTGTGCGACACCAATTACACTTGAAATCGGGACGCGTCGCTCGCCTCTAATTAATTGTAATGTACCCCGCCGCCTCTGCGGCTAGGGCTGGGGTACATTGAATCGATGGAGAGTTGGAGAGCCAACATGGCTAACCTAATTGAGTTGTCGCGTTTTTCACTGGTTAACACGCATATCATCGTAATCATCAGCCTATTTTAATCCACTGCTGGACATAAGCCTTTCCCATGGTTCGTCACTCAGACTTTACGCTTCACGTCTCCATCCACTGCCTGCTGTCTTCCGTATATCGTCAGTCCATCTAGTGTTAGGTGTGCGTGCGTATAAGCACTAGCAGTGCCCTACGGGTTTACCCGCGCAGTTCCCGTTCTTAATATTTTGCCGCGATGAAAAATGCTATCCTGGACTAATATTTATGTTCCAAAGTTCAACGTTTAGTATTCGTTATTTGTTTTTGTTAGATTTTGACACTTTGCAAGTTTTTTTATCAGTATTGCATGTCGAAAAGCAGTGTATGGCGTACCACATTTCCTAAGCAATACATATATTTATTTGTACCCATGCTACGCAAATAAATCATGACTAGTTTCGGCAACCCTGGCTGCCTGGCCGCTAACACCGTCTCCGTGCGGAATACCAATAGCGGCAGGGCACGACTAGTCCAGGTGATTTATTACAGAGGATACTCTTTTGGTGGCCGTCTGAGGCGTCACTGCGATGCGAGGAGGACCGTTACGCACTTAATTGCCTACTTACTTACATGGTGGTTTTTGCAATTGTAATTCTTAAACGGTTCAATGGAATCTATTACTGCGCATTGCTCTTTCTGGCTGTTGACTCGGGATCCTGCTTCTTTGTTTTATTCTGTAGTGTGCAGAGTACACCTGGGGAAGTACAACCCTACCACACACGTTTGCCAGACATTCTAACGTCAAGCAGGAATGACACATGTTAATGTGTTCCGGTTTGAAGGCCAAGGTTTCCAGAGAAATTACGGAGCAATGACATAAATCATCTTAAATGCCCGCATGATTGAACGCAGTACAGTGCGCCGGTGGACGGCGTGTTGCTTCCCATCAGACGCACGAGTTTCTCGTCTCTTCATTCAGTCGTAATTAAACAAAACTGGTAAACGATTTTACACTGACCTAAAGGTTGGGGTACAAAATAAGGCGCTTGTTGGCTGAGCCTGGGTGGCCAAGTAACGTCTAAAAATCGACCCTTGATTGGTTTCGTCATTGTTCTATCTATAGCTGCCTATACACACTGGGCCAGTGGAGGCCAACGCGAGTGTCGACAAAACGGCACGAGACAAAACGTAGCATCCACACACTGGCCCAGCGCAGGCCAACGCGAGCGCCGACAAAACGGCACGAGACAAAACGTAGCATCCACACACTGGCCCAGCGCTGGCAAAAGCGCGGTAGGCCAATAGGAGAACAGGACGCTACTCGCCTTTGTTTTGTGCACAAAAACCGACACCGGTCACGAGAGACGAGTCGAGACAAATAGCCCTATACACACTGGCCACTTGCCGTCACTCGGCCAGCGAGGCGAGCGACGCGAGTCATCACAAAACGACCCTCCAGCCCTCCACACACCGGCGTTGGCCTGCACTGGCCCAGTGTGTATAGGCAGCTTATCAATATAGTGCGAGTGATGCCATGGGCATACCCGAGTATTCCATAAATTATACTTTAACCAGGCAAAACTCCGTGGTACGTAAGAAAGCGCTATAAGCAACTGATTAAAGATTGGACACGACACCGACGCTCGCGTTGTTACTAAACGCCCGAGGGCATGTTTTCGCTGTGAAATTCATTTTGATTTTAAATCATCGAGTCTACAGTCAATTACTTATTGTACCGTCTACTTAATACAATTATTAGTTGAAACTTACGGAACAGACAAGGTATAGCTTATGGTACTCGATGAGTATTATTTGTCTAATCGTACTCAGTGGTTGTAATCTTGTAATATTATTTTTTGTATTGTATATAGTATAGTAGAGTAAGTTTAGGTTTGGGCCTCTCTTGCTAGTGAAACCTCGCTAGTTGGTTGAGTTAAAAGATAGAGAGAGTATCCAAGCTAGCTCCGGTGAACATGAGTAGAAGTAATTATAAGAGTTGTTAATAAAACCGCAAGTTTAACTAATTAGATTTTATTATCGTATAAGTTTACAGTTACCACTGGATGGGTGGTCTAAATGTAGTGGTAGTTCTGGGGGTAGTATAAGTAGAATTAAAGAGAGGTCGGGGTCGTTTGCAATTCGAGTGGATTATAGTGCAATTCTGGTGGGACACACTGGCCTGTGTAAGCCGCGGAGGGTCGGGTCGCAGTCCTTCTGGGGGGTTCAGTGGTGGCAGCTGGACATGGCGATGGTGCTCCTTGTGTCCTACACGGGGTAGCTCCTCTGTCTCGTCCGAAGGGTGTGCAGGCTACTACTTCAAGATTGATAGTTCCCTCTGTGCATCAGCCAGCCGCAAGAGTGGCCGTTAGGGACTCAACCCGGTGCTGGAACCCATATGGGGTTACATTGCACTTATGGCTTTTTAAGCCTTCGGACAGTATTTAGTTTTATTTCACTTTTTATCGTTATTAGAAAAATTATTTGTAAAATCGCTTCTGCCTCAAGTCAGCTTCTCTTTTATAATTCTATGTCCCTCGGCGTCGTCTCTCGCCATTGGGCGATTTGAATTGTCGCGTCCCGATTGGTCCGCGACGCCGTTCCGTTTTACCATCTACGGCCGTTTTACGATTTAAAGGCTTCCTAAGACGGCAAGTCTATTTTTGATTACTTTAAGGGAACGGTGGAATGGAACACCGTTACATACCCCCCTTTTTAGGTCAGGATTTTTCCTAAGGAAAATCCGGAGAAAAGTTTCTTGAACTTTTCGGCTGTCTAGAGAGTATAACCTTCTGTGTTCCTGGTATCTGTAGAGTGTTGTAAGGACAATCATTAGCTGGGCTTCGACCTTTAGGGTCAGCTGTAGTTGTAGACTCAGGATTTTAGAGATAGTCATGCTATCTAGGTTTAACATCGGGTATCAAACACTTTTAGAGGTTTGAGTGACCTTGGATGTTAAAAGTTTGTGAATTACGCGTTAGTGTACGTATTCACTTTAAGAGTTTGTTAATGTGATCGGTGCTCCCCTTACCGACTTTCCGGGCACATAACAAGTTAGGCTTAACATCGGGCACCCGAACACTTGTAGAGGTTCGACTGACCCTGAATGTTAAAAGTATGTGAATCACGCCTTTAGAGGACGTATTCACTTAAGGAGTTTGTTAATGTGATCGGTGCTCCCCTTACCGACTTTCCGGGCACATAACAAGTTCATTTGCGCCTAGGGCAAATGCAAATCCATGCTGTGACCGACACCACACTCGTCGATTTTCCGAGCACTAGCATAGGATTTTTAGAGAAGGTGACACTATCTAGGTCTAACATCAGGCATTCAACACGTTACAGGGTAGACTGTAACTGAATGTTGTTAGTATGTGAATCCGCCGTTAGTGAGCGGTATTCACTTACACCTAATAGTGTCAGAGAACCTGTAGCTACGAGTACACTCCAGCATAATGTTTTGTCCCCAACTTAGACGGAACGTATAAAAAGTTATTTATGTTTAGATTATTTAGTATTAGATTTAGAATTATTACTAGAGAGGTTGATGGTACAGCATCAATTAGCTTAAACAGTATTTAATGATTATTGAAGCAGTATTATTTAGTCAGACTGTATCAATAAGTTTAGATAGTATTAATTAGTAGAACAGCATTATTTAGTTTAGACTGGATCAGCAAGTTTAGATAGTATTAATTAGTAATAGACAGCATTAATTTGTTTAGACTTTATTTTATTTAGTATAGACAGTATTACTTAGTTTTTTTAGGTAGTATTATTAGTTTTAGACATCATTATTTAGTTTTAGGTAACATGATTAATTTCAGATAACATTATTTAATTTTAAGTAGCATTATTAATTTTAGATAGCATTATTCAGTTTAAGTAGTATTATTTGTTTCAGATGTCATTATTTAGTTTTAGGTAACATTATTAGTTTCAGATAACATTATTTAATTTTAAGTAGCATTATTAATTTTAGATAGCATTATTTAGTTTAGGTAGTATTATTTAGTCGAGTTATAGGTTTACTAAGTTCACCTATACTCCCGCGAAGCTCAACTTCGTAAAGTAGTTCAGTTTACGAGTACATTTTGTAGCTTAGGTATGTGTTCCAATTTGAGTACAACAATAGAAATGTAAGGTTGTCATAGTAATGACACAAGGTTAATTGCAGAAGCAATTTAATATAATTAAAAGTTAATGTGGAAATATCCGATTGGGAAATCATCCTTCAGGTAGTTAAAAAAAGTTTTGTAAAAGAACCAAAGTGTTCTTACAACTTAAAAAGCTGTAAATTAAAAAAATTTAAAGGATATATCACACATTCACTAGTACCTAGAAGTATTAGGCTGTAATATGCAATATTACAAGGCAGAAGTACTACTGATTTAACAGCAATAGCAGTGGTGAGGTAGGTCACCCTAGAAAAAAATATAAGTACCCTATAATAAGAAGTACACGATGTGTGGTCATTAACTACTAACTTCCAGAAGAATCTATGAAAAAAAATTTTATAAAAATAGTTGTGGGTATAGTAAAGAATATAGGTAAGTAGTTGAAATTATCCACACACAAGGTAATTTTACACACAAAAATTGCCTTAGATCTAGAAGATTATAGCCAACACCATAAATTATCAATAGCACACCTTAAAAAACAATATAAAACCGACTCGATTGCAAACTTAGTAGTTGGGCGCCAATGAAACCTTGGTTCCCATGGCTGGATGGCCAAATTTAGTCTGGATATAGATCCACAAGTAGTAAGGGGTCGATTGCTAATCGGTAGATTCATATGGTAATCTAGGTGGGGCACACTGGCCTGTGTAAGCCGCGGAGGGTCGGGTCGCAGTCCTTCTGGGGGGTTCAGTGGTGGCAGCTGGACATGGCGATGGTGCTCCTTGTGTCCTACACGGGGTAGCTCCTCTGTCTCGTCCGAAGGGTGTGCAGGCTACTACTTCAAGATTGATAGTTCCCTCTGTGCATCAGCCAGCCGCAAGAGTGGCCGTTAGGGACTCAACCCGGTGCTGGAACCCATATGGGGTTACATTGCACTTATGGCTTTTTAAGCCTTCGGACAGTATTTAGTTTTATTTCACTTTTTATCGTTATTAGAAAAATTATTTGTAAAATCGCTTCTGCCTCAAGTCAGCTTCTCTTTTATAATTCTATGTCCCTCGGCGTCGTCTCTCGCCATTGGGCGATTTGAATTGTCGCGTCCCGATTGGTCCGCGACGCCGTTCCGTTTTACCATCTACGGCCGTTTTACGATTTAAAGGCTTCCTAAGACGGCAAGTCTATTTTTGATTACTTTAAGGGAACGGTGGAATGGAACACCGTTACACTAGACCAAAGTTCGGTAGGCTATCTGAGATTGTCATAGGTCCCTTTTACTAGCTCATGGATCGGTTCGGATAAGTAAATCAATTATTTTGAACAATGTGTTTGTGTAATACAACCACAAAAGGGTTTTCAGATGGTCGTTGTATATTTAATTCGGTATGTAGTCTGCTCAAATTTTGTTTTGAATCCGTTCTGATTTCTTTGTCGCTGGATACAAATATCATAGGCGATGTGTTAACGTCTTAGTTGCGATTGTAAATTGGTGAATTTAATGGTGTATATTGATCTGTTGATGGGCAAACATCATCGTCTAGACGCTAGGAGTGGCCGATTCCAATTTGATTCGTTTTGCAACCGGGTCATCGGTCTTTATTTTAAGTGCTGAGTTTACGACGTCGCCGACTTTCATCATACATTGTGTTTTGCTGTGTTATCGTTTAGTTAGACACTGCTTAGGCTCTTCTTTTGTTGATTGTATTATATACTAGCAACATCCAGCTGTTTTACTCGCGTTGATCCCGTTTAACCCGTTTCTTATTTATAATAGTAGTGGTTTAAGTATTTTATAATATTAATATGATTAGTAGGATGTTATGTTCCTGCAAATATGATTCTTTCATACTGAGCCAAACCAGCTGGATTATGTGTTATCGTCGTTCCATCAAGACATGATGAAATATATCTGAAAACCTAGTACTGATTCTAGATCATCAAAGCTTTGCCGTCTACCTCACCGTGATCTCGAGTGGAGATATTTATTTCATAGTGTGTCGTTGAAAAGTAAAAAGTGATTCATAGATATCTAACCATATAAAACGGTATCTATCAGTCGCAGCAATAAAAGGTGTGAGATACATAAATGCGAGTTACGTTGATAGCGTATCCGAGAGTTGGTTCTCGCGCAGCCCGCGGCAGCGCGGCTCGCCGCCCATACGTATCAGCAGGTCTACTACGAAGTCCGATAAACGATATATCGGCTGAACTTACGGACGTTTCTTACCACGAAACACAATCAGTCGGTTGATCGGATCGGGCGTTTCGTTCATTCCGAATTCCGACCGACATAGATTTGACAGTTTTTGTGTCGTAAACCTTACTCCGAAATCATTTAATTACCTTACTGATTATCCGGACAGCTGTCGGGCGGATCCGATTATTCGGAGGTTGATTTCGTAGTAGACCTGGTGATGCTCAGATGGCAGCGTGTGCGCGATCAAAGGGACACATCGCGTCGTCAACTGTTATTATTGCCCGTCTTATATCTCTCTCGGCGTTTACAACATCATATTAGTGTTTACATTCGTTCTCATTACCACGCCACGCCACGACCCCTTCGACTTCGTTAATTTTAACACTCCCGTTGATTGCTCACTTATCTTCAACAAACTTTCTTTTGATCCTCGTTAAGTTTATCTCGGATCTTCCTGTTTGCTGACGCGTTATCCTTCATTAACTCCGTTTATCAGTCGCTGTTGTTGTTTAAACTTTAATCGTTCACTTCCTCGTTACTTTCGACTCGATGTGAACTGGAACAGTTTTTGATGCGAATGAAAACGATTGATGTATTTTTGGCGCGTATGTGGACCAGTGATGGAAGTACGGTCACGTATGACTCACCGTGGGAAACTAGATCTGTACAGTGAGATATAATCGATACACCGGCTGCATGACATATCGAATCGTGCAACTGGACACCGCGACCCATTCGGACACGTCGTGTTTTGAAACGGACACTAGACCGACGGACATTAGTAGTGGTAGGACTCTTGGCAGAGTCCGCCTGGGGAAGTACCACACCTTTGACAGTTATTCTACCGCCAAGTAGTAATGTGTAAGCGTTACTGTGTTCAGGTTTGAAGGGCAATGTTTCCAGAGAAATTACTGGGGTTGGAAATATGATATCTTAGATCTCTGGGTGACGAGCGCAGTGCAGTGATAATAGGTAATGATTTGAACTCTTCATGTTCCAATAGCTGCGTGGCACTGTGCTGTGTGGCAGGCATGTTGCTTACCATCAGGCACATGTCCAGCTCGTCTCGTCACTCTATAATATATAAACTAGACTCTGGCCGGCCGCGCGCGAGTTTCGAGCACCGGAAACTGCGTACTAGCATGTTGTGCTTGGCGTCTCAACTGATACGCGTTTCCGGCGATCCTAGTTTCCACCGGCCGGTGCGGCGTCGCGTCGTGTGAGAACTGTTTACTTTAATCAATTCACATCTGATTTATTGTCTCCCTGATCTCCTTTAGTAATAGACTTCAGGCCCGTGAACAAAATGTACGTAGTAAATGAACCACCAGGAAACCTATGTAGGATGATAGAAGGGTATAAAGTAATAAGATTCAGCACTATGCCGCCACTTGTAAGCTGTCCAACTGAGTACAGTCGAAGAGGGGGGGTTGCAACCCTTGATAATTTCTCTTTGTCGCATGATTTTTGTACGGCGTTGCAGAATAATAGATTAGAAGAGGTATTGAAACTGTATGGAACCAATGCCTTACATAATCAAATGCCCATGCCAATATCCATAATCAATGCCAAATGCCTGGTGGTTCATTTACTACGTACATTTTGTTCACGGGCCTGTAGTCTATTATAATATTACATCAGTTTTGCATTAATTTAACATCCGGAACATTTGTGCATATACATAAATATGTGCTGTGTTTGGGTGTTCTATTTATCATAAGTATTTGACAACCATTCAAATATCGTAATATAAGCTTTGTTTAGTTTGCAGATTGTTAGTATTGTCTGAGGAATGTCCAGCAATATGTTTTTTTTTTAATATAGAGTGACGAGACGAGCAGGTCATGTGCCTGATGGTAAGCAACATGCCTGCCACATAACAACACAGTGACACGCAGTTATTGGAACATGAAGATTCCAAATCATTGCCTAGCACTGCACTGCGCTCGTCACCCAGAGATCTAAGTTGTTATAATCTCTAAGCCCTGTAATTTCTCTGGAAACATTGCCCTTCAGACCGGAACACAGTAATGTTTGCACATTACTGCTTGGCGGTAGAATATTTGGCAAAGGTCCTTCAAACCACCAAAGGTGGTCCTTCCCCAGGCGGACTCTGCCAAGAGTCCTACCACTACAACAATATATGTTTTACGAAACAGTGTCTACAAATTCTACTTAATCATCATAAATGTAATGCTAGTTATCGTAGTATATTCGCACACATTGCAACCTAGACGTCTACTCTATTTCTACGAAAACGTAATTTCGAAAAAAAAACTCGCGACTTTCCTGCTCTCGTTCTAGTTTGTTTCGTCTGCTACAATATTGTTTGTCGTTTAAATATTCTAATCATACTCTAATTAGAGTAAGCTTAGAACATTTAAACGGACAAAACGACGGATCGAAGTAGAATCGGCGTTGGAAAGTCGCGAGTTTATTACGAAATTACGTTTTCGTAGAAAGAGAGTAGACGTCCTGGATTAGAACTTCACATTTCAAATCCATTCTGTCTGAAATCAATTCATTTAATCAAAGAGAGAGTTCACCAACATGCAAATTAACATTTCCTATTCAACGATGTTATCGCGTTGACGTATCTACGTACAGAATCAATATCGTTTGTCCGTCTGTCAGACGTTACAATCGAGTTAGCGTGTCTACGAAAACGATCTGAGGCCTTGGGACCGAGTCATCAATCATTTCATCCGAGGTGCCTGGTGTCCGAGCGTCGACGGTCGAGGTGCCGCCTGTCAGTGTAGCCAGATTTAAGGCAACCTGCACCCATTCCGCCTTTAATCGCACAGTTTTTTTTAAAATGAAAAGTGACGAGACGAACATGATATGTGCCTGATGGTAAGCAACATGCCTGCCACACAACAGCACAGTGACACGCAGCTTGACGTGACGACATATTATTGCTTGGCGGTAGAATAACTGGCAAAGGTGTGGTATTTCGACCACGACATAAATTTTTACTAATTACACATATTTTTTTTTTAACTGTGATAGCACTTGACCACCATCTCGCCTGATGTTAAGCGACGATGCGATCTACGATGGAACGTGCTTACCTAGAAGAAACCGATTCACTCTCGATTTGAAGACACCCAGATTGTAACCATCGGGGAAAACCCACTCCGGCAACGCATTCCACAACCTTGACGTTCTTATCACAAACGTGGAGTCAAATCTCTTCGTTCGTGTTTTTGGAACATCAACCATGAAACTAACTATTTACTAACTAATAGCGACCCGTCCCAGCTTCGCTCGGATATTGTCATATAAAAAAGACCTGAGAAACCTTCCTTGGTTCATGCACAACAACTTTGCTAAAAATCATCACATTATACATAGTTTACTATTCTATAAAGAACATACAGACAAACAATTATTTTTATGTAAATAGAAAACGATGAAGTCGCTGATTGATACAATTAGTATGTTTAATGTAATTTTTTGAGATTCTCAGAGATAGTATTATCAGTGTCGCGTCGCGTCGTCGCGTCGTGTCGTTACGTTTAGAATTGAACAATGAGTCAACATATTTCCCGCTGTCTTCTTTTGTTGTTATCACGATTGTAAGCTGAACCTTGTGTGCATCCTACTAATGTTATAAATGTCAATGTATGAATGTTTGTTGCTCAATCACGTCCTAACTTTTGAACGGATCGGGCTGAAATTTGGAACACAGATAGATTCTAGTCTGGAAGAACACATAGGCTACTTTTTATCCCGGAAAACAACGGGAACGGGAACTTCGCGGGCAACACCGCGGGGGGCTGCTAGTGAATAAATAAACAAAAACTAGTAATATGGATATAAGTAGTTAAAATTTTGGTATCTGAGTTTTCTTGAAAAAAAAACACGCTCCATCGTAGACCGCATCGTCGCTTAACATCAGGCGAGATGGCGGTCAAGTGTAAACCTGTAAAAGTAAAAAAATATATATTAAAGTCGCCTGAGAAGCATAGACTAACAGCGCCTTAAATTCCACAAATGTGTTAGTAGGCAGTTCTTTCCAGCTACTTATTATTAATGGGGTTTCCCTTATCGCTGCACCGATAACTCGGCACGGGCTGTGTGATCTAAATTCTTCGGCGATAATAATAAGTATTCACTGGTAACGCCAGTAAATAACTCAATTAGGCCAATTTGTTTACGTGGAATGGAATGGCTCGACTTACCTACGGCGGATTGTTTCGACATCATGTGTGCATTGATGTTGTAATCGATATTCTACTTTCAGTCTGAGCACTAGACCTCAGTTTAAATTACCTCATTTTTTGATTAATTATGATGCAATACTAAAAACTGCTAAGTGTAAGGGCATCCATAAATTACGTGAGGTAATTTTGACGATATTTCGATTCCTTTCTTATTTTACTAATTTTTTTGGACGTCCGCGTAGCCTTGTAGTTAGTGGATTTCTTATTCTACATATTTTATAGTTCATTGAAATGTTGCATTTTTAGGCCTGAGCGTGCGGTTTTTTAAAGGACGCAGTTTTATTTTATTGATGTGTAGTTAGCCCCCTACATAATAGAGTAGCGTAAGTTTAAGTTTATGGGTTCGCTGCTGGAAGCAATAGGGTACAATCCTCAAAAAAACTTAGTAGCCCGTTAGTTAGATTGCCAAAAAATACTGTATACGTATTTTTTCTTTTGTTTCACAAACAAAAAATGACGAAGATACAGCGCTTAGAAGTTTCGCGTGACGTCACTCGTGCCTACGATTTTTACTCACGAGTGACGTCGCGACCCCCCACTCTCGAAGTTTGATGTTCTATATCTTTGTCGGTTTTTAATATTTTAAAAAACAAAAAATACGTGTCCCATATTTTTCCATAATCTAGCTGACGGACTAATTAGAATAGTGTATTTTTGACCCAGTCCGGTACCCTATTGCTTTTAGCGATAAGGTTGCACATTTTTTCTGTAGGTTATTTCTTAACATGTTTTTGTTTAATTTTAATGTAATAAAGAGATTATCTGCCCATATTTTTAGCCCTAGCTCCTACGCTAGGATTCCTCGCGTTAATGGAAGCTTCGATTAAGAGCATATTAAGCCTACTCGTATTGTCCCTTGCACAATTCCAATTTCGAGATTCCATTCGCATTAAATCGTGCTCATTAACGGGCTCCATAAAAACAAATGTTTGAGATACAACGTTCGTAAATATTGTTAACGAGCGAGAGTGGTTCTGTAAGTGAAATATTTGGCAGAAGTACGAGTAAAAGGCTCGTTACGTTACAGGCTCAAAGCCTTTACCACGCTATGCCTTTCTTTTGTCATAAAACTAAATTATCGCCAAGTTGTGCGTTTCGTCTAAGACGTAATAGTGAGTAGCACACTTTACGTGTAAATGGTCCCACTGCTAGGCCTCTCGGAGTCTTCTATCGCAAGGAGATAATCATGGTCATAAACTACCTACGTTAGCCTAGTCGTGGTTAGTGGATGGCCCATGTTTACGAAAGATGTATTTCTTGTCGGTTTAGGTCGGCATTATATACTAATACTGAGTGACGAGAAGAGCAAGATGTGCCCCTAATGTAAGACGCCTGTCAGTAACAGCACACCACTACGCAAAAAAAACATCGTCCTTCAAACCGGAATGCAGTAACGTTTGCACGTGACTGTTTGGCGGTGAAATAACTGGCAAGCCACCAGTTGCATGTACCGATTTTAATGCTTACCGACTGAAAAACGTAGCCACTTTTAATAGCAATTTTCCTTGGATAGTTGTAACGGTAATGCGTTTATCATTGTGATTTACGATAGTGCAAGATCCTCCTTGGAGATTTTTGTTTACACCGGCTTAGAGCCCATTATCCGATTGCAGCGAACGTAAACTAGGAATAATAACGTTGTCAAGAAGTTTTGATTTATCGGTTGGAGAAATGGGGAATGCTCGTAAAGCGTCGTTTTGATATACATCATTCCTCTGGTTATAAATCTTTGGCTTGAAATATCTTTATTTATGCCCTTCAGATACCCTAGTCAAAGTAATGTATGACGCAGCACACCTTTCATGGTTTAGCTATGCTAACTCCACGGTTAGAACTGCTAAACTATGGAAGAGTCTGCTTCATCATTTTTGCGTATCTTTGCCAGAAAAAACGCCAATTAAAAATTTCTGAGTGGATCATCGCATATTTTTTTTTAATACATATATTAGGTTTGCACTTGACTGCCGTCTCGCCTGATGCTAAGCGACAATACTTTCTACCGCATGCAGCGCGCTTACCGAGAAGAAACAGTAATTTCCTAAATTCTACGTTGCCATATTCACGGGCAAATTCTAGCATATCACATGTATGATATTTATAACGCATGGATTTGAACAAGTTTTAGTACAACACATTTACCAGTTATTCTACCGCCAAGTAGTAATGTGATAACGTCACTGTGTTACGGTTTGAAGGGAGATGTTTCCAGTGAAATTACTAGACATAGAGGTAAAATATTTTATATATCTGGGTGACGAGCGCAGTGCAAGGTTAGGTAATGATTTCGACTTTGCATGTTGCAATAGCTGTATGTCACTGTGCTGTTATGGGTTGCCATGTTGCTTACCACCAGGCACATTGTCTCGTCACTCTATATATTATAAAAAACTAGGTTTCTACTATGTGTGTGTATTGAGATCTGAAGGATGTGACTAATGATACACAATCTTGAACGGTTATATCAGTATTGTTCAATTGAGATACAATTGTGTTGTCACCGAAGATGATGATGGATGCACCCTCGGCTGGTCGCGATCGGTTTCCTGCCATCATCCAATATCTTTCAATTACTGTAGGTGCGGGACCGATGGCCGCCGCATTCAATTGCCGAGCTTGCTCACTCACGCATAAAACTATCCTTCAACGATTTACTATTGTAATCTTATCATAATTGTATATCTTAAAATAATTGTATGTACATTAAAGCTGGTTCAAAGACGGACTGTTTGCTCTGGTCAAGTAACAAGTGGAAGGCGAGGTTATGTAGGCTCGTAATTACCTAAAGGTGCGCTTACACGAGGGCAATAATTGCTCGGCGACACGAATGGACCGATCTGGAGCAATTAATGGAGCAATTAAAAGTAATTTCAATAAATTTCGACAATTATTTCGGCGATATTGCTTCTAATTGCTCCAGATATTTCATATCGCTCAATGTCGCCGATACGAATTGACGAATATCCAATGGGCTTGGAAATTCCTAGCAATTTTTGTATACTCGTATATCTCATTCGCACTTGTTTGTTTTGCGGCTTGCCGTCTTGCTTCCGCGGGGAGAGCGAGAGGTCGGGTGGCGCTACAAGCCGCCGCAGCAAGAACAATGTCGTCCATAGCGAGCGAATACTGAAAGGCTCGTGTAGGACAGTATTGCCTAGTTGATGAAGTTGCGCGATATCGCTCAATATTTTATAGCGCAGTATTGATGCTTGTTGCCGTTGCCGTAAATTGCTTGATGTTGTCGTGACGTCATAGTTGACGAGTATTGACTGGAATTGAGCAATTTTAGTCGCCCGTATAAGCGCACCTTAACTGATTGCCTAAAATTATGCACAGTCTATTTTCATCGGCCATAACACAGTAAGACAGCCAAAAACTTTCAGTGTCTGTTACTTGTGTACCGTTGGTACATAGTTTTTTGTAGTTAGAAAAAAGAATAAACTGCTAATGTCACATTGTTTCTATGTATCATAAGTATATGCCTCTGTTTTAAAGGTATCCAAGGCACTTCGCTTCAAGTAGCTTCTGCTGTGTACCGAACTTGGGGCTAACGCAAAAGGTGCAGGGCCTTACTAACCTAATCTTGCTAACTATAATACTTACGCAGAAACGTAGAACATACCTTAAAACTTTCCTTATATTTACCATGCTCTCTTATGACGATTAGCAAAATGGTACCACATAATATGGTATGACCTCGGCTTGAGCTAGTATAGGGTATGTCAGCTATCGGCCCTATTTCAACGTTTGCTTAGTTTGGTATTAGATAGTGTTGTGTGAAAGATATCCACCAATATTTTTATCGCCATAAAACGCTGTACCGAACCACGTTGAGTATAATTATTTAGACAGTATCTCTTCTACAAAATTTGTAGATATTCGAGTCCACATGAGCGGCGCTGTACGTTAGACCGTAGATACATGATGCATCGAATGCGGGCGCTCGATGGATGGTAAATGATAATGCACAATTGGCCAGGGGCCGAGATTACTCTAAATTGATATTACTGCTTGTTAAACGGGTCCTGTCTCATTTGCCGCATGAATAACGCGGCTGCACTCGCATGGAGCTCGATTTGCATGCTCGCAGCGACCGACTCATGCTAATGTGAGCAGAACACTCCGTCATAAGATTGAAACATTGCAGTGTAACTGTCTCGGAAATTTACAGCTCAAATTGTCTGTTGAAACCGTGCAGTCTGCCAAAAAGCTTACTTATGTAACGGGAATCTGAAAATATAATTTTAGACAATGTAACTAGAATTTCCGGTTTTACAGTTGCCAAAAAGAATACAAATGTTTTTGGAATGCTTAAAGATAGTCAAAGTACTTTATTCATAAATGTACAATTTACACGTCAATTAATAAAAACAAAAGAAAGAGCATACAAATTGTATACATTTTCAAAGATTGAAATGACTACTTTACTGTATTATAATAATTATTGTACAGAAAACTGTCAAGCATTATACGATTATACGAGATATGATGTCATGTAATCTCCGGTTGCCCAAAAGTAGCATTAACATCAGAAAAATACTAGAATTGCCCCTGATGATATTAGGTCGAACACGCCACTTTGACGAAAAACGAAAACGAAACATAGGTAATTCTAATAGTAAAACACTTATAATTTTGCGCCACAACTGTGGCAGCCTTCTTGCTGAGAGCAATGTCTTCCATACAACCAGCAAAGTACTCCAATAGTACCGTAACTGAAATTACCGTTTGCACATCTAATCGCTACTACTCTAGATTGGGGGAACAAAGTCTATATTTCTGAAATGTTTATTTTATTTGTGACTTAGATTTTTTTTTAAAATTGTCGTATTTATATGACACGATATGGGTGATGTATGAAAGCGAAACGCTAAACGCGTCGCACATTTTTGTCAATGAAAGCCGTATTAGAAAACAAACAATACGTACCTACAAACTCGGGGCAGCGCTGCGTATGCCGTATCAAGCGAGTGTTTTATTTCTGTCTTAACAACATAATAGTTCCACGATCGTCTAATTATAGAGAAAACTTAAACGCTACAAGTATTTAGATAAAGTTATTACTCTAGCCCGAGAATGATGTGTAATCCTCCGTTTCCGGCGTGGCTGGTCGCGTAAATCAGGGGGTCTGGTGGCCTCGGGGGGTTTGTCATTACCTTCGCTTGTAATGGAGTGTTGCAGTTTCTTGTTTCTAACTCCCATCGCCCGCTGGCGGCGCGGTCGAACCAGTCGTGTAGATGTACTGATGATGGAGTCTACCCGCAGTGGGAATCGATGCAATGCTGCGTTGCTCAGCTTCCACCAGAATTACACGTTCTGATCGCCGCGAGGGTTTTGTCATTGGGTTTCAATAAACCGGTGCTATTTCTTACTAATGAATAACTATTAACCAAACGTACATTCTGTAGTTTGAAGAGATAAAATAGATGAGTTGTTGATCTTACTAGAATAGACTCTTTGTTGTCCACAAAGAAGAAAAGCAATGAAAATAGTGTTACAACCAGCGGCATTATCGGTAAAAGCGATGTTTTCCAGGCAATTTTAAGATGGAAATGGTTTTTAAAAAACTGTTAAAAAGCGGTATGTCCTAAATATACCTACAAAGTCAAAGTTCTTTATTCATAAATGTACAATGTACACGTCAAATATTAATGAAATATAAAAACAAAGGAAATAGCATACAAATAGTGTACATTTTCAAAGTTACACAGTTTAATAATTAAATGTAAGTGATGTACACTAAAAAGATAAACATACATGCTGATAGGGATTACATACTAATACGAACAATACTTGTGCAATATACTAATAAACAAAATGTTATAAACTTAAGATTGTGAGGGCTAGGTACATCCGAGCCACCCATAATATTTAACTCCAGGGACAGCATGACAAAGAATACTCTGGTTTTTGGAATACTTTTGACAAACCCTGTCAAAGAGTCTTATCCATTCCGACAAGCCATATAGTGTGCGAAACACGAATACGCATTTAACCACCAGGTATTTCAAAACATCTATAGGTGTTGTACTTAAAAATTTGACGATTACTCTGTGATAACATTTGACTCGACATATAAATGTTGTAAACTTCCCCAAAAACACCTATTTCGATGTCCCCGTGTTTAGACGTGATCAGCGGATTTCATCCTGGGTCTATACAGAACAAGTGGAAAAATTCTGAAGTTCACCGTCGTTCACTGCTAGACATAGGCTCTCCAATAACCCGCCATTCAGCCCGATTTTCGGCTTTACGTTTTCAAAATCTTCAAACTCCAAAGTTTAGTTTTTTGTAAAAGCGTAATATATTTTTTTGAATAATATTAGCTGAGAATACTCATTCATGCAAATTGTTGATTCGGTTCCACTTCGTCTTAAGCGGTAATACAGCTAGTCTATTTATTTATGAGAATGTAGTAGCAGGCGTATTGGTAACAGGATTCCAGCGAGTAACCTGCGCCTGCGCCTAGTTGCAGCATGCAGCCGGTGTCGAGCGCTGAATTATTGCGATTAGCGCGCGCGTGGGCGGATTTCGTGGGCTTGATGCATTGCTGCCCTCGACGGGAATAAAGACTAAATGCTGGCGGTTACTCGCCGCTCACCTCGTATCGGCTGAATGCCCGCTAACCCGCTATCATTCATGTCTGTATTTCATTCGAGACAGGGCTTCTGATTTTGAATACGGTATCGTGGTCTTTTGTCCAGTACAATTTAGTATCCTATTGGTTGAGATTGAACAAGACCGTGATTATATGCTCAGTCCACATGTTACCGTAAGTTTGGGACCCTGAAGGAGAAATAATCGTTTGAATTGGCAATGTGACCAAGGTTTCAGAAAATAAACCAGATGTATGTGTTAAACTAATGCGAGATACGCCTCTTAGATGCTTCGCGTAAGCAAAGCTGTAACAAGGGCGAGCTTGTACTGTAAAACGAACTTTCATATGGCAACAAAACAAAAGAATATCTATGGCACAAACACTAACTGTAACTGCATCCTACACATGGCACTAATATTTTCTAACTCAACTAATATCACAACTATTTTGTTAACGAACATATATACAGAATATACACGTTAACGTTTTTCATAATCATTATCATTGGAACTATTCATCTCATTCAGTACCATATGTAAGGTCGCAATAGTAACTATAAATATGTATATGCAGCAACCCGTAATACATTTATTTATTGGACATCCAGCAGTGAACTCGCGCCAATAAAATATGTATAGACATTCTTAAGCCGCGCTCGAAAAAAGTGTAAATCGGGAATTTATTGCAAATTGTTGCAAACGACATTCGCGTCTGGAGTTGGATCGTGAATTTGTGCAAAAAGGCTCGTTCTTGTGTAGATTCGGATGTAGCTTGTGACTCCGCGGGGCGGCCGATAAATCCAGTTGGAGCATTGTTCTGTTGACAGCCGCGTGTACCGTGTACACTGCGGCAAGGATACATCTACCTTTAAATAACAAGAATTTCGCGAACCAATCCTGTAGAATAGCGCCTTTATACCTAACTAGCTGAACGCGCGCGCGTTGCTACGCAATCTATCGAAAATTGGTCGTACCAATTCAAATTTTGAACAAATTCGGTTACTTTAGGTTCTAATGACGCAACCTTTAAAATATGACACATGCTGTCACGCAACGAAAGCTCTCAAAAAGCAATATTTTTCCCCGTTTTTGTTACATTTTTCATCCATGCTTGGCTCCTGTTGATGGTAGCGTAAATAAGATAAATGGACTATCCTACAAAGAAAAAATCTTTAGATTCGGACCAGTAGTTCCAGAGATCCTTGCGTTCAAACAAACAAACATACAAACAAACTCTTCAGCTTTATAATATTAGTATAGATAGACTATCGAGGAATACAACTTTCTGAAACCTTGGTATGTCTATATGTACCATGGAAAGGTTTGTTAGAGTTAATCTTATCAATTTAGCACCCTGACTTTACCACTTCGGCAAATTGAAGTTTCGAACAATCATTCGTCAGCCTAATGTTAATTTTCATTAACAAGATATCGAAGATGACAAAGATGAATTCAAGTTAAAAAAAAAAGTTCATTAATTTAAAAACTTTGTCGCCCTTTATCAAAAGCCGTGTCGGCGTGTAATACTCGCGAGAAAAGCGCCCCACGAAGACGAGTCTCGCAGTAAACTTTAATAACTACATAAGAACGTACTTAGCGATGCCCATTACAGATTGTGGCTGGACGTGCTAAGACGCCAATAAAAATAACTCGGCTAGGCTGCGGAGGTGCTAACACCCCGGTCTTATAGGATTACTTTGTTTTTTTTTATCCAAAGATCTAAAATATTATTCTTAGATAATGTACCGCTCTGTCGGAAAAAGGTAACTCAGTGATCTGCTACGAGTGACATAGACTCATGAAATCGATAGTCCTAAGACGTTAAGTTAGTTAGCGTGGATGTGTTTCTCTTGAAACGAAGAGGATGTCGTCACCCTATGAAAAGAGACACATCTAGAAGTCCTTTCACATCCGATACGATCCAAGCTTATTAGCTTACTATACTAAACTTAAACAGAAGCATACTATGCTAAACTTAAACAGAAGCATACTATGCTAAACTTAAACATGTCTTCACAGAATACTTAGAAACTGAAGAAGACGCATTGGTCCCACCATAGTGTACAAGTTTTATTAAATTAAAGAAAAAAACATAAAACTACTCGTCTACGAATACTCCGTACTGTCAGTATTTAACACAATTGAGTAAGCTGAAGCAATTAGTCCCAAGTGATGTGTACTGGTAATATTTGTGTTAAAATTGCAATGCACTCGCAATTATGTTAGGAGTTGCGGTTTCCGGGCACTAATGAGCCGCTCGCACGCCACCACTTGTTGAAAGCTCCCCGCATTCGTGTTCTTTTCCACGTCCATTTTATAAGGGGCGCGACTACATACATTCGCTGCCTTTTTGTTCCTTTTCGCCGCGGGGAAGTGCGAATTTCGCGCCACGCCGGACGTACTAAAAATACCACACGAACACACAATAGGCAGCTCTCAACAATCGTTATAGCTTATCGAGGAAGGCCCCACATTAATAACAAGTCGACGTATAGAAACCGAAGGCCCCAATAATCCGATTAAAATTATATTTTTTAAATCGTAAACCATCAGTGATATAAGTAACGCCGTCACGGGGCATCAGACCAGTTTTATTGGATATTTCTCAATATTTTTATTGATCAGCGTCTATAAATCTCGAAGTATAAATGCCGGTATCGGGTCTGTGCGGTCGGATCGCGCTATATATCACACCGGGGATTCTTTTGTAGATAAATCATGTGCGCTCTCGGTTATTACTTCAGCCACGCCTAGGACCGTCTCTGCCGAGTCTTGCGCCGTCACAGGCGTGACTCAACAAACCATGGACTATGGTAGGCATTGTCATATCCATGGGCATTACTTATCTCAAGAAACTTGACTGAAGGAAAAGACACTCGTTTGGAGAATCATTCTGCGTCATGCTAATCATGATTTAATTAGCACGAGAGCACTTTTGTACGTTATTATGACATTTTAACTTCATAAATATTTATTAGCGATAAAAATATAATGTTAAGCGGCGACTCACGGTACAAAAATGGAAATATGTGCTAAATAACTAAATTATAATCCAAAAATTAATGCGTACAAATATTATTTGCAAACCAAATCGGTTATTTGTTTTAGGATACAGATAAATTATTGAGAATACTTTTTTTAGGACAGATTGACGGGACGAGGAGGATATGTGCCTGATGGTAGCAACACGTGCGCCCGTAACAGTACAGTGTCACGCAGCTATTGAAACATGAGCCCTGTAATTTCTCTGGACACATTGCTCTTCAAACCGGAACAGTGAGCTTTGCCCTTTACTGCATAACATTACTATAGTATCGTAGCGCTATCTCAATGTAAACTGAATGATTCCCTGCCTTTCGTAGGGAGAGTCCCGTGAAGCGCGGCGAAAGAAAGCTGAAGCCGTGTTGTGTTACTCAAAGAGCGGGTTCATGTGTTCCGGGAACGCCGCGGCCGACATGTGCACGGAAACAGCCTGTTTACGTTCCGATCACATTCGGACAGTGCCTTTTAACTCTACTTTATTGCGTCTCTGTACCAATAACAAGGGATTCTGTAACATTCTATTTCTGGCAAACAATGAAATTGTAGCCGGCCGCTTCAGGTGGGCCGCTATCTCAGAATTCCACCAACGGTTTCCTAATGCCGAAGCCATTTGAGTTGACATATTTGTATTGGTTCGCGTATCGTTCTCTAGTCGGCTATCTACTCGTTTCATTTATTATGGTAATGGGTAATACGGCACGCGGTCGGCTTCGCTTCAAAGGAGCTCTTAATAAGGACGTGTCCCCTTAAACGCGGCCGGTGCGCTGCTGCGGTCACCGACATTCTTACAAGGATTCGATCTCAACATTTTTCTACATTCGAGCTCGTTTTTCTGTTCGACCATTTCCCACCTCTGGTCGACGGGAATTTAAACGAGCGCGATCGAGATCTTGCGCTCTGCCATAGTTTATTCGTGTTTCGTGCAAGAAAAAATCGTAATGATCTCGAAAATAAAGCTACGTTTTTACGACAACAGCTTTTATTATATGGAATGCCAAAGGCCAGCTTTATGTTCCGGTTTATGTGGCATTCTCACAGAACAAAGAGGCGGTAATGTTAACGACCCGTGCCTCCAGCTTTTGGAGTTTGGTAAACGTAACCTGTTCTGTTTGACAGAACCGAGTGAAGAAAGAAGGCTCCGACGTGAAACTGCAGCTGTTCACACAAGCCATTATTCACGGAGTCGTGGCCTGCTATTGTTTAATCGAGTCGGAGTTATAGAAATATGGTCGCTGTGTATTGTGTCGGTTCGTTCGTCGTGGCGGATTTAAGTTTTCTTTTTGGTGATGGTATTGTGCGATGGACAGTGGATTAACCAGAGCGTCGGCGCCGTCCCCGGCGTGCGGGCGCGGACTGGCCGGAATAGCAAATGTGGCGCGCTGTGCGGCCGGCGGCCGGTATCAGGCCCAGGGATCCCGCAGGAGTGCGCGCGCGCATGCGCCCGCCTGCCCGAGATGCGCGCGATTGCACGCATTTACATACACCATACCCGTTTCATCCAGCTCTGAATACATAAATCTCGCGGCACTTTTGAAATTCATTTCCTACCCTGTCGTAAAAAATCTTATTTAACTTATAAGTTAGCGGGTTTATCCTGTCTCCGTTAAGCTGGCTAATTGACGAAGGGCGTTGTGCCTTCAAATTGTGTTCAAATATTAGTGGTGCGGACGCGTAAAGCGCAGTGCAAACAGCGGACGGCGGCCGTCTGTTTGCCGAGCCCAACGAGGCTGGGCCTGTTTGCCCGGTCCTATCGCTACGTGATCTCTGCGCGACGGCTCCGCGGCTCCGTCGCCCGGCTTTCTATTGTCTACCATCTGAGGCTTGATCTCTGCGTGACATCGTGTTGGCACGTTCTTGCTACACGGTTGTAGGATTTTTCTGGGCAAGCCCATCCATTATCTTTTCATTTCCTCATTTGAACGTATTTACCTTAAAATAATGTTATGGCGTAAGATTACTCGTCACTCTTTATTTAAAAAAAAAAGATTATTCTACTAAGTCCCCGAGAAAAAAAGAGGTTCTCCTTTGAAGCGTGTATATAGCCATGTGTGTGGGATTGTAATTAAATCTTAATAGTCGATATTGATTTAGTTCTGATTTCATTGCAGTGTATTTTTTCTGCCGGCAGAATTATTCTTAACTCATGCCACACGACACACAATTTTTCATAAAGTTTTACAAAAACCAAATATTTTGCAATATATGTACAGTGAAGTGAAGGATATAGCAGGAAAGAGATTGTCTTATATTTATTCAACCTGACCCCCGCAAACGATGTTCTGGCAAATAAATTATGAACCGAGTGGATATGCCGGAGTGACGCGACGCTATGTGTAAATAACTTCACAGCAATTAACGACAATATTTTACAGTTTACACATAACACTAATATTCACATATTTAATGTGCGGAAAATTAATAACTTACAGATTGTAAAAATTTTACTAATTATTAAAATACATAGTCTAGTGTCATGACTCTGGATTTTATATTTACACAAACATCGTGATATTTATTTCCAGCGAACTCTTCACCGAGTCGAGCGATATTCACGAAAGTAGGCATGTAGTTAAGTTTAGTAGCATATTTGTGTGATTTTGTCCAACTTAACAGATAGAATAGTTTTTATTTCGATGTATGGTATTCATCTATATTAATATTATAAAGCTGAAGAGTTTGTTTGTTTGTTTGAACGCTAGGATCTCGGAAACTACTGGACCGATACGAAAGATTCTTTTTTTGTTGGATACTCCATTTATCGAGGAAGGCTATAGGGTATATAACATTACGCTACTATCAATAGGTACGGAGTATAACTGAAGAATGTAAAGAAAACGGGGAAAAATATTTCTCTTCGAGAGCTTTAGTTCCGTGAATTTAAATTCTCTTTGGTCGCTGAATTCTGTGACGGCGCGTGTCTACATTTGAAGTTTGTGTCATTTGAAGTAATCAAATTTGTTCTACAACAATGCATTGTTGCTTATTTACGTATTTTTAGGGTTCCGTAAAACGTAATGAAGTGGCCAGCAATGGATATTTTAGTATGGATTTTCCTCAAATAGACGCGGGTGAAACCGCGGGGCACAGCTAGTGTTATAATATCCGAAATAAGCCGGAATGGGCCGCTAGTAGGGCATGGCGGTATTGGACTTCTAACAATACCGGTATTTTTTCGGGATTAATATTTTTAAAACCGGGATCCCGGTTTTTCGGTAAATTTTCGATATTTACTTCAACTATTAAAATAGCAGTAAAATAATCCTCCATGTACCATGTGACATTGTTTTAGACTGAATGAATGTATCAAAATTATAATTAACAATATAACAATAAAATTAATAATATTGTTTACAAGAAAACAATATTTTTAAAATCAACGTGACTTTTATTGAATTAATGAATGACTCTTTTTTGTTCACACCTTAAATAGTACATAACATATAGGAATACAGTAAAACTAGTGAAACAACTGTACAACAAAATACCGGTATCCATGCCCTAGCCGCTAGTTTAAAAAATAAGAAAATATAGGAAACGTCAACATATGCACAAGAAATACACAAACCACGAGATTTTTATAAGTTTTTTAGTTTACTGATCTTTTGTTTACACTTGATCACTATGACGATCATGTCGGCCGATGATCACCAGACAGACAGAGAAAAACACTTTGTTATGCACACCAAAAAAATAACATACTATTAAAAAATTACCTGTAAATTGTGTCATTAATGACAGTCTTATCGCTAATACTCATTATCATTTTCGATTTGTATGTACTCTTTATTTACGTGAATCTTATACGTTGTTACAGGTACGTACTCCCGCTGATTTGCCGCCTAGCTAGCAATGTCCGGTGAGTGCTATGCGTATGCGCCGGTTATGCTAACACGGATCTATTCATTAAGTTGGTAATTTTTATGATGACAGACCTCAATTATTTCATCATGTATTTAAATTAGCTGTGTCGTTTATAGACACTTTTACTCATTCCGACGAGCCAGTAAAATTTGTAATGGATTAAAAACATGCAATGGTCTTAGTTTAAGAATTGACTGCATAATTAACGCGCTCACATATGAAGTTAAAATTACACTAACTTTGTAAAAATTCATAGTTAGCACCAATTCGGATGAAGATTTGACGAGTGGGACAAAAATATACCATTTTAATTAGCCCGTCGCCTAAATTGTGGAAAAATATGCAATTTTAAGTAAACACGTACTTTTGTTTTTTCAATTTATTTAAAATCGGCAAAGATTTAGAATCTATTTCTCTATAATAAATATAGAATATACCATCACACTTCCGGGGTGGAGATTGTAACGTCACTTTATCGTAAAAATCGTAGTATATAGTGACGTCACTCGTAACGTCTGAGCACTGCATCTTCGTCGTTTTTCGTTTGTGAAATAAAAGAAAAAACACGTGTACAATATTTTTATGGTATTCAATGGTCATATAGTACATACATATCCTACCTATAATATAAATGTCAATGTATGGATGTTTGTTGCTCAATCACGTCCTAAAGTATGAACGGAGCGGGCTGAAATTTGGAACACAGATAGATTATAGTCTGGAAGAACACAGACTACTTTTTATCCCGGAAAAACAACGGGAACAACGGGGACGGGAACTTCACGGGTAACACCGCGGGGCGCTGCTAGTAGTACATACATAAGTAATGGTGTGTAATATGGTAAATAGTAATACGCGGGTAAAACTGCGGGACAATATTAGTATAAATGTTATTATAGACGTAGTTCATTATAAATAAATAAATAATTAATATTGGTGGACAATTCACACACAACCCATCTGACCCCAAACTAAGCAAAGCTTATATGATGGCGACCAGATAGCTCATATAATACTTATATAGTTTTAAAAACATACTTATTTTACATAGAAACATCCAAACACAGTGCAAACATTTGAATTCATCACACAAATATTTGCACTGGGTGGGAATCGAACCCACGACCCTCGGCTTCGCAGGCAGAGCTACTACCCACTAAGCCACCAGGCCAGTCTATATATATTATGAGTCCTCACTCCTCAATTAAAAGTTTCCCAAGAGTTTATACGCATAGCATTCGTATTGCCGTTAAAATCGTTTTTCCACCGGGTGCCATTCAGCAGTCGTTGTCTGTCATTAAGACAGGTATGCGTGATACGCGTCTCCTGCTGCCTGATTAAAGGAAACACTGGGATTCCGAGAGGAGCCGGGCTGCGGGGCTGGTATTCCGAGCGCGTCGGGTAATTCTCGTTAATTGCGCGCGAGCATGCTCGCCGCGTTGCCGATAGGTATTGCACACGACGCAACCTATACTCGTACATTTATCTTTTTTTTTTATGAAAAATAAATTAAACAAAATTTAAATAAAATGAGTGACGGGACGCCGGCCTATAAAGTCCGAATCATTAATCTAGTATAAAGAAAAAAAAATAGAAACAAAGGCAAAATTTATTTAAAAAAAAAGAGTTTTAGATGTACCCAGTTCAAAATTAAATCGCTGAAACGACAAGAAGAAGATCATGAATCTGTAGAAGAGCAAACTGAAAGGCTTTGTTTTTTATCGACACTAAGTTTACATTTGACCGTCATCTCGTCTGATATTGAGCCACGATGCTATGGAGCCTACTACCTAGAATCTTATTCACTCTCCACTGTTTACCCCCTCAGGCAATGTATTCCATAGCTTAATTATTAAGGGCAAGTATTAAGTGGAGTGAAACCTCATTGAATAGTATCGCCTTCTCGAGCCACGAGCATAAATGGCGAAGTAATAGTAATTTTAAATCATGATAATTAGCTCTCCCCACTTTCCTATAAATTCAAACATCCAAAATTTCACATCTGTTACATTAGCATAGGATTTTATAACATTCATTCGTATCATATTAATGATAATTCATTTATTATCTTATCTATTAGATATATCTTAGCTACTTACAAAATACTATTTTTTAGTGCTGAAAAAGATTGATAGCCTTTTTGATCTGTATTAAATTAGATTTCAATTACGTTGAAAAACACGTTTGAGAATCGATTTAAGGCTCCACACCATATAGTATCTAGTTTCTCACCGCCTCCATTACCCATTCGTTCGTCGTAGCGCTTGAGTGACGGGAGCGCGGGCGAACCTAAATTAATCAGCTGCAATTGTCGTACTGTTCGTCCGTCCGTGCATGTCAAGTGCACGACCACATTAGCCCCCCAGGTCACATAGGAACCGTGTCCGGTGCTGGGGTACCGTTGCGCGTGCGTCTGTCACGTTTCTGGGCGCGGAGATAAACGGACACGGGATTTCTTTCAGTGTGTGAACACTTCTTCTTCTTTGATTTTATTGCCTGTAGCGTTGCCTGTATAGGTATTTTGAATTCTCAAGCGATCAATGAAGTGAGGCATCGAAAGGCCCTCCAGCAGTCTGCCGCTAATCGCCAGCCCAGAGTGGCATTTTAATTTACCAGGCGCTACCGTGTGCTCTCTGTGTTATTTAAAAAATATAAAAATGTAGGAGTACTTTTATTCCACACAGCGTCATTCCAAATGTATATATTAAATATGATTCGAAGACAGGGACGAACTTCTGAAAAAAGTGAAAAAGCATTGCGAACTTAAACGCATGTCAATGTATGGAAAGTTATATCACATCATATCTGGAACATCTTGGAAGTCTTTCTGACCCTGAGATATTTCAACTTTACAAGGTTATTAATATGCATGGTTTACAAATTATAAACCCGTTCGATCGTACGATCCCACCCATTCACAAGTTTCATGCTTAAATTTATTCCGAATATTAAATACCGGACGTCGAAATTAGAGTTTTTGCACCTCTTTAACGGTATCGTTGAAGTCGGATCATCGAGTTGATATGTGAAGTGCCGGCGTGCAAGTAATCCAACCCAGAGTTTGAAGGCTGGACATCCACTTGGATGGGATGTGCGAGGTAGCGACAATGCGCGCAAGAAATTCGACCAATAACTTGTTAAAGTGAGCGAGACTGGAAAGTTAAAGTACAAATTACCATTGGTAGACATTCTCTTTGTATACGCGCAGTTCATATGCCTGGTACTTCACATGTGCGCAGTTCATGTGCCTCGTACTTCACAACAATTACAATTCTAATTGAACTAAGATTGTGATGAGTGAGATCCTAAGATTGGATCAGCACTGATCCCGCCTTGTTATACTGTGCCTTTCTCCATCCTGCCTACGCGAATGGCGGCTTAGGGTTGATGCTCTGCCAAAAAGCCTTACGTCACTATTAGGAATCTGTTATCTGGAAACATTAATAAATAAAAAAATATTGGTGGACATTTCACACACAACATCTAGCCCCAAACTTAGCAAAGCTATAGCTATACTATGGGAGCCAAAATAGCTCATATAATACTTACACATTTTTAAATACATACTTAATATACATAGATAACACCCAGGCGCAGTACAAATATTTGCATTCATCAAACAAATATTTGCACTGGGTAGGGATCGAACCCACGACTCACGGCTTTGCAGGCAAAGGAGACGGCTCATTTCTGCCCCAAGTCGTTTCAAGTTTATGTGCTTAATTAGCCCCGGAGACCTACAAAAGTTATTTATTTAAAATAACATATCTTATATATAAAATTCTCGTGTCACAGTGTTTGTTTCCTTACTCCTCCGAAACGGCTTTACTGATTTTAACCAAATTTTATACGCATATTCTGTAGGTATGAGAATCGGCTACTAGCTATTTTTCATACCCCTAAGTGACAAGGGTTGTTCACTAAGGCAAAACAACGTTTGCGGGGTCAGCTAGTACTTAAATAATCAACATCAACATCAACAGCCCACTAAACGTTCCCACTGCTGGGACTCGGGGCCTTCTCTCGCAAGGAGAGAGTTAAGGCCATAATCCACCACGCTGGCCTAGTGCGGGTTGGCGGATGACACATGACACTTCGATTCTAGGTACATATCGGTTTCCTCACGATGTTTTCCTTCACCGTTTTAAGTTAGCGGCATTACGCACATGACTTCGAAAAGACAGTGGTGCGTGTGGGGTTTGAACCCGGGGCTCCGGATCGGCAGCCGCCGTTCTCCCGACTAGACCACCGTAACTTAATTTTCTTAACTTAATTAAATAATGCAAACTGTATATTCAATATTAACATGCCAAGCGGGGATTGCAAATTGGTATGAATAAAAAGTACTTTAATGACTGTACTTAAAGTCAGCCATGTTTTTCTCGTGCTTGTGTCATTTTTACAAACATGTCGCCTCATTGTATATTTTCTTTAACTTGTATATTTTCGAGTGGCAATATGTAGTATAAATGATTTGATGTTCTTGAACGTGCTTCTTTGACGATTTTTAGTAAAACTTGAAAATATTTAAATATTTAATATGGGAAAACAAAAACTACGTGCGACGCCAAAATAAAAAAAAAAGTTAATAAAATTGACACATCCTCGGGTTCGTTCGAAACTCGATTCTAAAGAGAACGTAAAATAAGCTCGATTCGTTCGAAACTCACACATCACAAGGAATTTCGTATATATTTTTTTCAATGTTTTAGTTGATATTTCTTAAATCCCGCTATGCAGAATAAAAACATTAACGGCTTCTCAATATTTATTAAAAATCCTATTTAATGATCTAATTTTGGTCGAGTCTCCTGCACTTTTTCTGTGGGGCAAATGCCCATGGAAAATGGGCCGTCTCCTTTACTGCCAACTAAGCCACCAGGCCTGCCTTGCCTTACAAAGCGGTACAAAGTTTCCAAGAAACTTGAAAGGCGTTGGTTTGTCTTTAGCTCTGCTTGTAGTGGACGCGGTGGCGAAGTAGCCGAATGTCGCCGTCTGCGCAGACTGATCGATGTTGCTCTAATTAAGCAATTTAATGGTCCGTGCAAACAACGCTTCCTGCGTCGCGACACAACGTGGGAAATCCGCGACTCATCGCAGCAGCAGCGGTCACCAGATACGTTACTGGGAACTGCTAGTCAATGACCGCTTTATTCACCATCGCCGCTGTCCGCAAACCGCTCACAGATTTTGGAGATACGCTGCTAAAAAAACCCTCAATTTTGCTTTGCGCAACACTCAATAAAAATCATTCAAAAACTTTTCTATTTACGCTAGTGAGCTGTATACGCCAGTCGTTAACATAATATGTATGATTGGATCTCTGAAAGATAATGGAATTTCTGTGCCCATGTAGTTTTATATGTGAAAGAAAGAAAGAAATGTAGAAAAATCGAGTAAGAGTATAAAAAAGCTGTCGTGGCCTAGTAGTTAGGACTTCCGATTTCACAACCCTGAAAGTCAGTCTCATTTCTTGGAAAAAATAATTAGTTAAGTTTATTCCAAATAGTAAATGGTCGGTTGATATTAACATTTAACAACACCGTCGCCCCAGAACTGTACATGCAAATTGTGACACTTTGTCTGGCTATTTGTCCTTGATAGACTAAACGAAACGCGGTGGGCGAGAATTTGCAAAGCTTGCCAATTACATTAGCTTTTAATGTAAACGGCCAAGTTGAAAGGCTTGGCTCGTGCTTTGGATAAGTCAGATGTTAAAGGCCAAAGCACAGATTCCCGATAGGATCTGGCGTCGTGGCTCGACGCGATATCAGCTCTCGATATAAACTGGTGTCGCAGTAACACAGAATAGATAAGCAGTAGACTGTACAGTTCATACGATCGAAGACGTTGCGGTTGGGGTCCAATGTATCTCTAACCCTACCTCTAACATAAAAAAAGCTCTTATAAACCAAAATGTACCTTCTTAACGTTCTCTAAATGCCTCATCATTATTACGCGATAATCTATATATATAAAAGCGAAAGGTCACTCATCAAGGAATCTCAGAAACTACAAATGCTAGGAATCTGAAATTTTGCATGGAGGTCCCTTTTAGCACGTAGGCGCTCGCTAAGACGGGGTTTTGTGAAATTCAACCCCTAAGAGGGTGAAACAAGGGATGAACGGTTGTATGAAAATTTTGTATGAAACGTGATTTTCAAAGTTATCAAATTTTGTATCTAGACACTTGACACGAAGCAATTAATTTAATTGCTTCGTTAATGTTCTATGAATTTTGTAATTTCGAACTGTACGGGGTGAAATTGGGGTTGAAATGAGAGATGAATGTCAATATGGGAATTCCCAACCGTTGGAGATAAAACCATGAAACTCTGTATATAGATACTTGACACGAAGCAAACGAATGTTTGTTCCATAAATTTCGTAATTTCGAACTGTGCGGGGGTAAAATTGGGGTTGAAATGAGGGATGAATGTCAATATGGAAATTCCCAACCGCTGAAGATATAACCATGAAACTCTGTATATAGACACTTGACACGAAGCAAACGAATATTTGTTCCATCAATTTCATAATTTCGAACTGTACGGAGGTGAAATCGGGGTTGAAATGAGGGATAAATGTCAAAATGGAAGTTCCCAACCGTTGAAGATAAAACCATGAAACTCTGTTTATAGACACTTGACATGAAGCAAACGAATGTTTGTTTCATCAATTTTGTAATTTAAAACTGTACGGGGGTGAAATTGGGGTTGAAATGAGGGATGAATGTCAATATGGAAATTCCCAACCGCTGAAGATAAAACCATGAAACTCTGTATATAGACACTTGACACGAATGTTTGTTCTAGCAATTTTGTAATTTCGAACTGTACGGGGGTGAAATTGGGGTTGAAATGGGGGATGAATGTCAACATGGAATATCCCAACCGTTGAAGATAATATCATGAAACTCTGTAAATAGACACTTGACACGAATGTTTGTTCTAGCAATTTTGTAATTTCGAACTGTACAGGGGTGAAATTGGGGTTGAAATGGGGGATGAATGTCAACATGGAAGATCCCAACTGTTGAAGATAAAACCATGAAACTCTGAATATAGGTACTTGACACAAAGCAAACGAATATTTTTTCTAGCAATTTTGTGATTTCGAACTATATAGGGATGAAATTGGGATTGAAATGGGGGATGAAAGTATACATAGAAGCTTCCTTTCGTTGAAGATAAAACTATGAAACTCTTTATATAGGTACTTGGCATGAAGCTAATAAATGTTTGTTCTAGCAATTTTGTAATTTCGAACTGTATGGGGATGAAATTGAAGTTGAAATGGGGGACGAATGTCTCTTACGCTTTCACACCTAAACAACTGAACCGATTTTGATGAAATTGTTTTATTATAAGCTGGTTTTAGTAAATGTGTCTGGATGTAAAATTAGTTATTGCCTGAGTTACCTCAGTATTTATTTCGCGCGGACGAAGTCGCGGGTAACAGCTAGTGATGTATAACGTTGAGTATTTAATTTTTTGCTTTGTAATACGTTTTTTATCAGCTGATGGGCTGTCATTTATGACACGAACACGTTGTGTCACTACACAATACAGTAATAAGTCTTGTACCTTGACAAACTTATTATGTGTATTTTTCTTTGTTATGTAAGTGTAATAAAGAGTATCTATCTATCTATCTATGTGCCCGAAATATGTTATTGTTACAGAAATGCTTTTGAGTGCGGCCCTAAATATTAAACGCCAGTTGATTTTACAATAAGATTCAACATAAATATCTTCATGTTCATGGGCACCCAGAGGACGGCAAATTAACGCTCTATGGCACAATTACAGTGAATTAGTGAAAATTTAAACTACATAAAATGGCGAGTTTTCCACTGTGGCTATTGTTGTGTCATCGAAATCTAGATCAAATACGGAAACTAAACGCTAGCACTATGTATCTTTATGTTCCATACACAATACAGTATTATTCTAATGAAACGGCACTCCTTCTATTTTAACGGTTCTGGTTTAGCAAAACTAGACTATATCTCCCATAATATAGTACTGCGGACTAAGATCGTTTTGGTAAGTGAATTTAGCAGACAATATCTTAGGGCGTGACACGAAACTATTCATGGCATTTGCCTCCATTTGTTCCTTGCACAATTACCCACTTCGGAAGCTGATAGCCATCGATGATCGATGGGACTCGATAAACCGATCATGCCGAAAGGCTTTTAAAAGCCGTCTGATTTGTGTAGGGGTGACCAGCGTTTTGCATTTCATAATGCTCAGAAACAGATAGCTACGTATGAATTGTTTGATACGATGGGTAACTTTATTAATCTGTGACGATGGTACTCGACTACGACTCTTTTCAATCACACTTCATTATATACCGTATTCAGGACGACCAATAAATGGAAGTACCTGGGTGACTGAGATTTGCTCGGTTTAAACACTGAGTATACTTAGATACAGATAAAGGGCTCCCAGTAATAGATGTTCTCAAAAAAAAAAAAGGAACTTGATTACCTTAGAAGCGACTGCTGTTACTTGTGAACCTTCCGACTCACTTCTGAAAAGAACTAGAATGTTTTGTTCCGTATACAAATCATTCTAAAAACTTTGTACAGTAGTTACTAGAGCGCCACGCCAGGGGGCTTAGCCAAGATGCCATTCTACAATCGTAAACGCTAGTAGAAAACTATGTAAATGTATGGGAATGACAGCTAACAACGATAAATCACGTGGTCAGAGAATAGACAGAGAAAAAATCGTAGCCAAGAGACAAAATTATCTATTGGTATTTGCGATAGACCAGGCGCAATCGTTTCTACAATGACGAACGCTAAGTTCCAATACAAAACGCTAGCCAAGTGGCAATTTGACAGGCGCAAACGTAACGATAGCGTAGTTCGTTAACGCCAACTCAGGCGATCGCTTAGACCCTGTAGAAAGCGACAAAATAAATATGGCGTCGTTGGTGTCAGCTGTTTGATAAGTTTGTTGTGAGCCGTGTGAATGACGCATTGTAGTGTTATTTTTTATTTTTTCTGTGTTATTTCTGCTCATTTTTAATTAAAAATGCACACGCTAAATATGTTATGGCGTGCCTATAACGAAGAAGTGTTGATTACACGTCGAACTAGAGGAATATATCGAGATTATGTGGAAATAATAGATGAAATGTCGGAAATCCTTTTTATCAAGCGTTTTCGGTTAGATAAAGCGACTTTCCGAGACCTTTGTGAGGACCTACGACGACAAACATCATTAAAAGGAACTGTTGAGATATCCGTAGAGTTTAAGGTATGTAATGATAATATTAGTAGTTCACAGTTAAAATTTTGTTGAGCTTGTTCTCAGCAATTCAAATATTGACCTAGGTATATCTGTTACAGGTGTTGTGTGCTCTCAGCTTTCTGGCCACTGGTTCTTACTAGAGAATTGTTGGAGTCAGTCATCATTTTCCACAGAGGACAGTTAGCCGTATTATCAAACAAGTTGTAGAGGCTTTAAACCACAGTGCTATCATGGCAAAATGGGTAACATTTCCTAAAACTAGGCATGATAGAGGCATCATCAAACAAAAGTAAGTAATAGTCTTAGAGTTTTAATATAAAAATGACATATTATCCATTTAAAGTAGTGCTTCCAATGATAACTATGTAATTTCAATCTTGTGTAATATTTATTGTTACAGATTCCAAAGAAAATTTCGTTTGCCAGGTGTTATTGGCTGCATAGATTGTACCCATGTAGCTATAGTTAAACCTAATGTAGAAGAGCATTTATATTTTAATAGGAAAGGTTATCACTCATTAAATGTTCAAATGGTAAAGTAGTTTTTTTAAAGGCAAAGTAACTAAAATAACTTTGAAACATTAGAGTAATAACTACTATTCCATTGCAGATTTGTGACAGTGAACTTCGCATTACAAATGTGAATGCAAAGTTTGGCGGAGCTACCCATGATTCTCATATATGGTCATCGAGTAGAGTTGAATCATATATGCGTGAACTGCACCAAAATAATGAACAAGTATGGCTGTTAGGCGAGTATTTATTGTTATATTAAGGGTCAAGGGAGGAAGTATATACCCAGAGGCATGTGCAAGCCCGCATCTCAATAGAGCACTGCTTTGGATTACTTAAAGCTCGGTGGAGATGTTTGCTCAAAGATAGGGTACTCCACTATCAACCATATGGTGCTAGCAAAATAATTATGGCATGTTGTGTGTTGCACAACATGGCATTAAAAGCTGGGTTACCATCACCACCACCTGCACTCACTGTGGATGATAGTGTGAGTATGGCTATTCCCCTATCTAGTGCAAATAGTCAGTCTGAGTTAATCCAAGGCAGAGCTATGTTGAATAGCTTAGTAAGTAGGATTCAATGAATCCCAGAAATAGTGATAGTAAGAGATCCCGCTATACAATCACCATCACCAAGCTGGTTATTGGATGAAAAGTATTTTATATTCAATTTAATATGTCAACAAATATAATTGCAAATGGGTTGTCTAAAAAATGTCAGTCCAGAATATGATTAATTAACAATCAAAACTTTCTTTAAACATTTATCACTTAAAATTATTGCATGTTTGAAAAAACTGTACTATACAACTTATTATTTTGGCTACACTGTGTGCAGTTTTTTCAAAAATACAATAGTTTGAAATGAAATGTTTAAAAATTGTTAATCATAACTGGATTGATTTTTTTTAGACAACCCATTTGATGACATATTATTAAATTGAACATAAAATCTCTAAGTTCTACAGCGGGATCTTAGACTACAATACTATAAAGCCATAATTTCAAGTTGTAAAGGTGGTTATTTTATTTTTTGCATTTATGATTAGAACATTTGGGCTAGCATTGAGGGGCTAGCGGGCTAGCGTTTAGCATAGGCATTTATTTATACTATTATACCAATAAAATACTGTGTAACTTAGAACATTGTTTATTTTTTTCACTATTTCTTAACATAAAAACAGTATAAATCAAATAAAAAAACAATCTTCTTGCCAATGGTACATAAGACTTGGGGTATTTTAACAATTTACTTTATATTTATCACTAGCGACCCGCCCCGGCTTCATGAGATCTATTATATATAAACCTTCCTCTCACTATGTATTAAAAAAGGTCCATTAAAATCCATTGCATAGTTTTAGATATAGAATACCTACATAGGGATAGACAGCGGGAAGCGACTTTGTTTTATACTATGTAGTGAAATTATATTACAAGTTATAATTGTAAAACAAAATCAAATTGTTACATGTAAAGATTGTTATTACAAAAATACAACATTCTGTTCATAGTAGGTGATCATTATTGATGTTGGAATCAATAATGATCACCTACTACCTAAACAGAATAATTGTAGTTGAGGGATGTGTTACATTATTCATGTTAACCGATAGCTAGATAGAAAGCTGTAGCAATATCAGCCAAAATGTTATTGCGATTTTCCTCTATATCAAGTCTTCTAGATTCCAACCGAAGCTTTTCTGTTTCCCTCTGGTGTAAATTTCTTTCCCGATCCTCGTCCAATTTTAACCGTTGGTTCAACATTAACAAACTCACTAGTGGAACACTCAAAAGGAGTTTGTATCCATATGCCTTGAGCGGACAGTGCGCGGCGTCGCGGCGAAGACGCGGTCGACGAAGCTGCGGGTCCTGAGTCCTTTCAATGGTTTTTTGGAAAGGTGATGGTTGGTCCTGAAAAACATTTTTAGACCATTAAGTTATGAATACTTATTATTTTAATATAAGCAAAGATCCCAAGCACATTACATACTAACATCAAATTCTCTCTCTTCGATGCCAGCTAAACCAACAACAGCAGACAAACCCATTATTGGCATTATTACCAACAGCCTTTGCTCTTAATCTGAGAGGGCTTGTCGCTGCTTGGACCACCACCAGTGCCACGAATTTCAGGGCGCAATGTCACAACCTTTTTTGTGTCTTTGGTGGTGGTCACCCATACCTATGAGTATTTATATAAAAAAACCATTAGATACTTTAAATGTAATCAAATAAAAATAGATGTTGAAAATTTATCTGATTATGATATGTTTCATCCCAAACATTTATTTTCTCCTTTAAAAATGATTGTAGTGGTAAACATTAAAAATGTCTAAACAATTTCAAAGATTTGTTTTCTACTAACAGCATCAGCAATTGCAGAGTCTCCTCAGATATATGGGGCCCACTTAAACGGGTTTCACTTAGTAATATTCTCACTATGTTTAAAATTAATTTTGTGATCACCATACTTAGGTGATATTATGACATGGAAACATAATTGTGCAACTTACTTTTTTCCATTTCTACGTTGATTTAACTAGGTTCCCTCCACCAGTAAAGTTGAGTAGGCCTAATTCTGTTAATTCCTGCCATAACAGATCCTGTTTAATTCTGCCTTGAGGTCATGATTGGGGCCTTGATAAATCGCCATGACTGAAATATTAGTATAAAATCAATATTTTAAAGCAACAATAAACTAAAGATGCACCAATGAGAGGTGCACTTGTAAAAGGGTCGAAATATAAGTGGTATGTTTCTCAAGAGCCTAGTTTGTGTCGCAACACGTAATTGTTTATGTTTCAAATTTCTTAGTAAGAAAGGAGTTCATTATCACAAAATTATTTAGATTTTAAGATACCTAGGACTAATTTTACTAAGATAATTAACGTGTAACTTACCTTTCCATAAAGTCCAATAAAGCCCAATACTGTTCCGAGTTAGCTCTATTTCTAGTATCCATTATAAACTAGATATTTTAAAATATTAACACAGTATTTCAGATTTGCACAATTTCAAATAGGTAGTGTTAAGTAATGGCCACTAATTAGCTTAGAAATCCACCGATAGATATCAAAACTAATATTTTACTTAATTTATTAAAGTGTTTGTTTACTTTTGATGCGCGCGCGCAAAGTGAACGTGATGACAGCAGTGACGTTTTCGAGAACGCTCACCATAGACTAAAGTCCAGGTTTTTTCGTTCGTCATTGTAGAATGAGCGTTCGTCTTATTCGTGTTGACTTGGCTACCTCGTTGTCGCTTTCTAAGATCGCTAACGCTTAGGCGTTAACGATTGTAGCTAGAGAATAGACAGAAATCACTTGTAACTTGGCTAAGCCCCCAGGGCTCTGTACCTCTCTGTGTTTGAATTATTTCTTGTTGTTAGTAATAAGAGTCGTTCTAAATCCACTCCCACAGCCTCCGTCTCTTCATTCATCGAACTATAAAATAACATAAAGTTCGATAGCCTCATACAAAATAACGACTTGACTCTATTCTATCCATATTATTTTATGATCGCAGATTTCCTCGCGATACAATGTAAGCAAATAACCGGTTCATTCATCCGAGGAGCGGTCGCGGTTTCGATGCTGCCAATATAGTGCTGGGCTGTGATTCCTGATGACCAGTAAACATACCGCAAATACAGACGTTGGTACGAGTATAACTCGAGTATTGACTCGACAAGTACGTACAATAGCAGCCAGTCTTTTACTCAAGTCAGGCAAACATTAGAGCATTCATTTTATTATGACCCGATTGTTGTTACGATCACAGATTGTATCAAATTTTATCACGAACGTAAGCGTCCAAAATACATTGACCTCCGTTTACGAAGAGATTTTCGCCACAGTATCCACCGTCGAGTTTGCTGTTATAGAATAGTTGTGCAGCGATCGAACCAGGCGGGTCCGTCCGCTCGCCTCAACCGCTGAAATCAATACCAAAATTGTAATCACTCAACTGTTCACTGTCTAATAGAGGCGATCTAAAGCTCTGCGCACACGAGCTCTGAAGAACGTGAGCGAACAACTACCTTGCATTAGCAGCCTACTTCATGCTCGCACTGCTGGGACCCGATGCCTCGCCAGTTTCCTCACGAAGATTCCTCACGTAAATCTGCACTTGGAAAAATGATCAATGGTGAGATTCGAATCTTGATTCGACAACCTCACGATTGAAAATTGGTGTTTCTAGCCACTATGGCTCCTTGGGTTTACATCAGCAACCACATTGAGTGGAACTAAATTACCCAGCCGAAAATAAGCGACTCATAAAACTCGAAAACTGACGTAAATTTGGCTTCATACATGAACTGCGAAAGCATTAGGCACGCGCGCTACGGTCGTCGAGGACGCGCCAATTTGCATCGACGTCGTATAAATATGTGAATTTAATTACTTGTATAAATATCCCCGATATTAACGCTCAATGATATAAACCATCGCTGTTACATTACGGCGTTTAATGGCCGATATCTCGCTATCGTTCTGTCTGGCCGTTATCTCATTTTACTGCTTTCAAATGACAGTACGACTGCTATCAATTCATGTAGCGGATATTGGGAAGACGATTGCTAGACGAATCAAGGTGATATTTTTACTATTTTCTTGAATTTTATTTAATTTCGCATTCCAAACCCCTTGAAATCTCTTAGTTGCACTAGTTTCACTGTGTCAAACTGACTGTACCATTATATCGCCCATACTATAAAATGGTTTAGATTAAAAATTGAAATTTGATTTGAGGAAGAGTCTTCAGTCATCGTATCTTCTCACAGCTTTTTATCGCAAATTTGTTTAACTGCTAATTTAAAGACTCTCCTTCAATAGAAATTTGGTACATTTTGGATAAGAAAAAATGTAAACATATGTTCATAGTTTTTAACAAGTACCTAATTTATAAATTACTTGTTAAAAACTATGGTTACTATGGCAAATTGGTGTGTAGTACCTACTACACCAGTAAAATTGTAAATCGTTCTTCGCAGTAAATAAGTTTAGTGTAATGGCGTCTTTACCCTGGGACCGTTTGCAAGCTCAGAAGCGGGCGACAGAGTGCGTCATGGAGTCACTGAGCACTGACCACAAGACAGTCGCTTCCAATCTCTCTCATAACTCCAACGTGAAGGAAACGAGAGGTCGCCCGTCGGTCTTACACTCGACATAGGTCGATACTAGAAATCAGATTACACCGACACAGACAGTAATAGAGATAGGAAATGAAAACTAACCGTTCCGACATGATACTATCCATGTTAATACCAAGCCATTAAACCCATTATGTGCCTCAGGATAAAATATGGAAACTTGTATGCTCAATCAGCAATCAATATCGCCAAATGGTCAGGTTCTAGATAAGAGCCAGTATCTACAAGTACTAGTCCGGCTCCCTATGCGTAAAAGTGGTTCATGTTTATGTCTCGCAATAAATATTTATTTTGTACCGTTTAGGACTAAACTATACAATTGCTGAGGCTAAAAAACTAACGAGACTTGTATGGCCAAGTTCTACAAGACTATAAAAACGGTTTAAATGACTTGTAAGTCGGGACAGAAGTAAAAGGAGTAACGTCAGTAATGCGGTTCGCGGCCGCGACAGCATCCTAAATTGGTGTGAAGTGAATTTGCCGCATTTTACACGGAATCGCAGACGAGTACAAAAAGTCGTCTTGACAGGGTTAGAATTAACTGCTTCGCGGTACTCCTTCGAAGAATCCGGGCCTTTGTCTCGCGCCCGAACAAGTTTTAAGAATCTCGAAACTCTAGCGAGGTGTCAGAGCTTCAGGGTCATCTAAAACCCTGTGTCGGATCTTTCTGGCAATGGTGAGCTGTTAGCTGATGTATGTCAGTGATAAGGAATGAATACGTGTTCAGGTCTCGTACACTGAATTCTAAGCGGACATTCTTCGCCGAAAAAACGCGATGCCTGTATTATTGTTTTGTGTTTTGACCCTTACTTATAAATCCTTTTCAGTAATTAGTGTAACATTTGAATATATAAGGCCTAAAGTAGTAGATCAAAGTTTCCCATATTACATAGATCGTTTGCAGATTCCTTTGGAAAGGTACCTTATGATGCGTAGATGTGTAATTTTGACGAATCCCCCTTCGATATCTCAGTTTTATGACTCTTCAATTTAAAGCCGTAGGACACATACATTGTACAATGCTTTAACGTGTACTCGTATTAATAGAACTAAACAACTTTTGAATATGACATATCTTACCAGCTTAACTTTGCTGTTATTGGCTCCTTTGAAATTAAAGTGGCTCGTGTCAGTCGTGTCATTCAGCCAGTCGTGTGTCCAGCAGCGAGAGTTATCTACAGTTTATAGCCTTTCTCCGTCGAACGACGCATGGATCAGACTTTTAATAGGTACCATTTTCGCCAGTTCTGATTTATTTTACAACCACTTAACAGTCGCTTTGGAGTCGGTCGTTATCATTTGAATTGGACAGACAGTTATAGTTTATGACGGGTTTGATGTTCACCTCCCTGTGTTCGTTAAAATAGACGAGTGTTTTGTTTGTATTTGTGACAGTGTGATGTGACCTCAAACATCCTCCGATCGAGACGCTCGCGAGCACGCGCTCAAAACCAGACTTTTTGTTGCATCGTCGGTCGCGCCGCCATCTTTCCGAGAACTGTCGCTCTACAAAAAACAATTCTGCCGTCTCGCGGTCAACTAAGGTGTGAATATAATTAATGGTTTATCAAACGACCCGCCTACCGACTCCGCGTTTTACCCGCTGCAGCCTATTTGGACATGAGCTCGTTTACGACGGACCAAAATCGTCTTTTTTTAACTCGCCGACGACCCATTCATTTGTTTCGAGATTATTTCTGTCCGTACATCGATCAGGGCGAGGTAACTTATCAAATTTTAATTGGCGCGCTCGTAAATCTGAGTTATGAAGAGAGTCTAATTCGATCTCTCCTTCGCTGAGAGGTCGTTAGATGGCTTCACAGACTTTGTAACTGTCATATTTGTCAACGTTTATCGCCGCGTTCCCACACGATTGTACTATTTTTATAACCACTTGGGTATCCAGTTGCTGTTAGTGGGACTGGAGGTTGATATGCTGCGTGTCGTGTAGCTGCGATCCCGCGTCTTATCTGTTCCATGTTCCATTAGGTGTACGTGCGAATACGCTTGATGAGGTTGTGGCCGCGCTGACACCGGTTAGGTTTTATATTTCCTCCGTTTTACAACACAAACGATGAGCATGCGATAAGAAGGCATGTAAGAAGCACTTTGCGGATTATGTTCCAAGAAGACAGTGTCGTATTCGAGTGGCACCTCCTCCGCCAGTGAATGAGGTATTGTGCTACCGGCGTCGCGTGCGCGGCTACCGGGAACTGACGCGTCGCGCTCGGTGTGTCCATCGATGCAGCTGTGCCCTATTTCGTAATTCGTATAACCACCTAGTTTATGTTAGCAAACTTTCCGTTCGCAGATTCGCTTGTGTCAAGTAAAATGTATCCGATGCAACTTCTTAATGTTGTAGTTATGGACTTATAAAAAAGTCGGACGTAGTCTCGCTAAAACAAAAACTGTGTCCATCGAGTCGGCCACATAATATGCACGTGTCACGCATATGCGCTGTCACATACAGGCTGACACGCATACATCAGTGGGTCATTACACGGGTAACTGGTGTATATGTGTGCGTGTCAGCCTATCAGTGACAATCTGACACCGCACACGTATGGCCGAGTCTAATGACACAGTTTTTGTTTTAGCGAGACTATGTCCGACTTTTATACGTCCATGGTTGTAGCATTCTAAAATTGAAGAAATTATTTATAAAACTTAAAAAAAGATTAGAAGGATTCACCTTACTAATATTGTCAATTTTTTTATAATTTTGTGTCAGGCAAGATATGCGCCTGAAGCGATCGTCAGAATAACTGGCAAAAGTGTGGCATTTCCCCAGACAGACTTGGTAAAGAGTTCTACAACTACGAAACATCATTATTAACACTCTTTGCCAACAATAATAACTTATTAGGGGGCGTCCATAAATTACGTGAGGTGTTTTTTTTAATTTTCTGGCCCCCCCTCCCCCATTGGTGAGATGTCGTGATATTTTGTTCAACCCCCTCCCCCATCCCCCAATCTCACGTGAGATTTTTCAGAATGTGGGTTTCTTACGTAAACGCGTTGGGTTGTTATTGTAGAAAGAAAAAAAACAATTTGCTTCGTGCTTTTATTTACGACTAGTTTAGACTAGTAATTTGACAATCTACTATGATAAAAAGAAAAGAATACCTACTCTAATTCAGTCCATCTTATACCTTTAAACGAGCAATTCTTGTACCTACATAAATATGTATAAATATATAGAATCTGAATCTCGGAAACGGCTCGAACGATTTTGATGAAATCGTGTATGCAGGGAGTTTCGGGGACGATAAATCAATCTAACTAGGTTTAATTTTTAGGGTTCCGTAAAACGTAAAAACGGAACCCTTATAGATTCGTCATGTCTGTCTGTCTGTCTGTCCGTCCGTATGTCACAGCCACTTTTTGCCGAAACTATGAGAACTACAGTGTGGAAACTTGGTAAGTAGATGTATTCTGTGAACCGCATTAAGATTTTTACAAAAGTAATTAAAAAAAATAAAAATTAGGGTTGCCCCTCATACTGAGAACTGAAACTCAAAAAATTTTTTTTCATCTGTCCTACACGTGTGGGGTGTCTATCGATAGGTCTTCAAAAATGATGTTGAGGTTTCTAATATAGTTTTTGTCTACACTTAATAGTTTGCGCGAGAGACACTTCCAAAGTGGTAAAATTTGTGTCCCCCCCCCTCTAACTTCTAAAGTAAGAAAATGAAAAATCTAAAAAAAATATATGATGTACAACACCATGAAAACTACCAACGAAAATTAGTTTGAACTCGATCTGATGAGTAGTTTTTTTTTAGTACGTCATAAATACACTATTATTAAAACTTCGATCAAAGTTACAACGAACTACAAGAACTATGTGTACTATGTATATTATGTTACTTGCTGCAACGGAACCCTTCATGGGCGAGTCCAACTCGCACTTGGCTACTTTATTTATAAACGCATATTATGCGCGTTTTTAGACAATGAAAAACTGTCACATTAGACATTAGATTGCTAAGGTAAATTTCGCCGCGTGACGCGACAGCGTCAGGCGGCGAAATCAGATGGGAAGGTTCAGATGGGAAGTCGGGCGGTCATAGCGGTCACGAATTAATAGCTCCGGGTTCGAATCCAGACGGCTTCTCATTTTTTTCATGTTTTCTTTTTTTTAAGAAAATCTATTTCTTGGTTTCTTTTATCTGTACGTATCTAAGTATATTTACTATTTAAACCGAGCAAAGCTCGGTACCCAGGTACTGGAGAATTATGAGCGGTCTCAAGAGAGACTATTGGCACCAACATGTCCATATGATTTTCTGTAAAATCATCTGCTCCTTCGAAATAGTGAATAATCTTAATCGTATTAATACGATGACGCTCAAGATTAATCTTGAGCATGTACATACAATTTGGATTGAATGGAACAAAACAGTATAATCTTTTTTTGTTTCAATCAGAACAAAAATTACGTGATATTTGTCGAGACCCTCCCTCCCCCTAACGTGAGATTACATGAGATTTGACTCGACCCCCTCCCCCCCTAAATCATCTCACGTAATTTATGGACGCCCCCTTACTAATCGTGACAATTTAAAATTGCATAACTTTTATGAAATGAAATAAATGGACATGTTTCACACAACAAATATACTCTCTCACCGGAAACTAAGCAAATCTTGTACTAAAGGCACCAGATAGCTGATTAAGGGGGGGGGGTATTTCAACGTCCACGAAGCTCTGGCCCGGGGCCTCCACACCTCTAAATCCGGCCCTGAATAGCGCAGATCAGCGTTAGGTAATGATCTAATGATTTGACTATATATTTACCGGACATGGAGCTGAGCTCATGCGGTTGGTGTGAGTTGTTGTTGAAATAAGTACGTAAATGGAATGACTCTTAAGTACCTACTAGCAAGTTAGAAGTTAGGTATGATAAAGAAAATTCAATCAGATGTTATCAGGATGACAGATAGGGAAAAATATGAACATTAAATTATTTGACATATATAATGTTTATAAAGTTTCGTTGTGGTACAATTGAGAATTATTTTCGTCAACAATTTTCATTCTATGAAAATCCGATGACTCCTCAGTGCCGCACTGCCGCATGTGTGAGTCGTCATCGTTGCAGTACAGTTCTACTGAGTTGACCGTTTTATTTTTGTTTTGTTTGACTATATTTCAATGAAGAAAAATGTTATTAAGTAGGTTTTTTTTAATACTCTCTGATTCCGAGATTTTTTGTTGGACTCTGCTTTGTATTTCGAAAATATGTATGTCAAACCAGTTGAATGAAACGATTTTCATAAAAAGATGCATTCTAACAGGCCGAACCAACACAAACCGTCTTAATTTTTTTTTTTCTAAGTTCACCTGAATAGATGAATTTTGAAAAGAATCGTTCCGCTCCAACGGCCTGTTCCTACAATGGCAGGCAGGTACCTCGAGCTCTTACTTCGGTTGATTTTACGAGGCAAGTGACGTGAAACAAATCGTGAACACCTTATTACCGGGCCATACGGTTTACAATCGTGAATCTCAAACCGTTGAACATCATTTAGATCGAACAATCAGAGTTTATGGTATAAGCGCAGGTAGACTATTACGATTGTGATTTCCTTCAAAATCCTATAAATCGGGAGGTGTCCATTGTCGCCGGCAGACGCAGCGTCTGCCAGATGCGACGGTGTATTGTGTCCGAGGCTTTGTAACACGAGAAAAACGGCGTGTTTCCGAGAAGTCGCCCGATTCGACGCACATGTGCACCGGCTTTATACCTGTTGCTGTAACTCGTAAAATGTGAAATGTTCCCTTTGTTGCTAGCGTCGAGCGTCCAGCGTCGAGCGACACGGCTGCGCTGTGTTGTGTCCTTACCTTTACCATTCCTATGAATTTCAGTTTTTATCACCATCCTTATGTATCGTTGTGTAAGGTAGTAAAACCAACAGTTAGTAGTCAAACATGCATTGTAACACTAGCAGCCACCGGCGGTTATACCCGCGTAGTTCCCGATACCGTTCATTTCCCGTGATAAAAAGTAACCTATGTTATGTTATTCCAGACTACCTATACCCTGTGTTCCAAATTTCAACTGACGTTCTTACGTGATTGAGCAACAAACATCCAAACTTTGGCATTTATAATATTAGGTGGATTTGTTCAATGACTCGACCCCAAACTTCATCGTAATTTGCGAATTTTTACTATATGAGTTACGAACACAAATTTACAGATTTATCAAACATCGTCAACGCCTCTGGATCTGGACGTCTACTCTCTTTCTACGAAAAACGTAATGTCGAAAAAACCAGCAACTTTCCTTCTCCGGTTCTACTTCGTTTCGCCCTATCGAACATTGTTTGACGTTTAAATGTTCTAAACCTACTCTAATTCATTGGAGTAGGCTTAGAGCTTAGAACATTTAAACGGACGAAACGACGGATCTAAGTAGAACCGGAGTAGGAAAGTCGCGAGTTTATTTCGAAATTACGTTTTTCGTAGAAAGAGAGTAGACGTAGAGATGTTACAGATTCGTCCAAAAGCGACGGTTACGTCATAAACAAAAATAAACCCAGAAATGTTACGGTATTCGGTCTAGTAGTAGGTCCTCGTAAGCTCAACTTAATGATCCCCTCTAGCTAGATGATATGTGCATGAATACTGCAAATTACCATAAGCCATAAACACCTTTTGATTGACAAAGAACATTAAAACAGTTTTACATATTCTGCCATGTTTCCTGAGATGAGTTTAATGATGTAATTCTGTACCTTTGATAATGTTCTCGGCAATGCTATTCCAGTAGTTTTAGATTTGCTACGGCCATTCATTTTGTCAGTATTCCAGTGGATGATAGTCAGTGTTACCAAGTAATCGCATTTGATTAACTAGGCCATGTTGCTGTATTAGACGCTAAATTGTCACTTTGTTAAGACTTCTAAATTCATTTATGATATGACTTGAAAAATGTTTGTGAATAATATTTTGTACCGTCGCCTTGTCATCGAGGTCGTTGCTTTGCCATGTTTGAATACATGTCGCCTTTTGGGTTACTATAAAACCTTGAAATTCTGAGATTATCTTATGTGTTAATATTCTTGATCTATCGATGGCCGGAGCGCGTCACGAGTGCCTCGTCACGAATCACGATGCTAGCCGATTGTATCTAGCTTACGTTCAGTGGACGAAGTGTTCCAATGACACGTGCAATAATAGCAAATCGCATTAGATTAGTGATGATATGAACGGTCGGTTCGGCGCAGACGGCGCGTCGGGCGCTGTTGGCAGCCGCGCGCGGATGTGTCGCGTGTCGCGTGCTGCGGCTATCTGGAGCGGCACCGCGCACCTGCAGCGACGTAACATCCTCGAGACAGCATCTAGGCGACACTCGTTGCGACACTACTGGCTAAAACTGAGCAGACACTAAGAACGCATCTAATCTTTGTAACATGTCCGCGAATACTGCACAGCTGAGCTAGGATCTCTCATTATTTCACCAGTGCATGAGTGAAATACTTCCCCGTCTAACGTCTGTGTCACATCTACAATATAAATAATATGCTATAGAATAACATGACCTTTGAATCCACCCGCGATAAACTACCCCGCCCATCTACCGCCTAACTAAATCGACTTTGGCTTTGCTGTCTATATCATTTCAAGCGAAAAAAAAGAGAGAGGTATATCAAAGCTTCCACACCTACCAGATCTATGACATGGACGGCGATACTTATGCCATCTGTAGAAATCCTTTCCGTGTTAATTTAAGTGTCGTCATAAACAACAAACAATCAGAACCTCAGACTCGTTACAGCGTACCGTGATGAATCAAGACGTATTCGCATCTTTTTTTTTATCAAAAAATTAAGAATCCGCATACATTGATGACGATTAAAAATTACAAATTAAAAGACCTTGAAATGAATCAGATTACAAGAAACTGAGATGAGTAACGAGTAATCTTTACATAAACTTTGATCTTTGCTCCTCGGATAAATCAAATATTGAATCAGCTAAAAGATATGTAACATGATCACCCCGGCCGCCGCCATGGAAATCGCATCCCGAGCACACACCGTACCGTGCCACCGCACAAACTGTTATCTAAATATTATACGCTAAGTGGTCGTTAATGTTTGTCGATAAAGGGGGACTAAACTCAAAGGCTATGTTTATCCAGGTATGAACTACGAACATTATGGACCTACCTAACCAGTTTCGATGTCAAACTTTTTGGTCATTTTGTTTAACCTGTCACCAACGACGATTTGACAGATTTAGCCATAAAACTTGAACGAAGATATAAGATAAGATAAGATAAGATAAGTCATTTATTCACCAAACACAAAGTTACATTGCTTGTTATCCTTAAGTTAAAGCACATTCTATACATTTTTAATCCTATTGTAGCTCGGTAGTTTGTCCGGTGGGCCCCAAACTAGGCAACGCCTGTATCTTGGGCACCCGCTAATAACATTTAGATATTACAATGTACTCGGAATACAGAGTTAGCGCTCACAGAGTAAAGTTGACACTGAGGAGAATAAACTTAAATACGTAATCCCTAGTTTAATTTAGGTGTATGTAAGTAACTTATCAAAACAAAAGAAAATTAAAATTAATATCAATATAGTTGTTAGTAGTAATAAAAATTAAAACATGACAAAACAAAAAACAATTGGAATACTTATCATAATGTCAGGGTTCACATAATATAAATCAAATTGGAATTGAATTAAATTAAAAAATTAATTAATTAAATCGGCACAATTAATATAAGTACATCACTCTGTTTGAAATCAAAGAAAGATACAGCCAAATAAGAGTGATTAATCAATCAAGTGGTTCGTTGGTTCAGATATAAATACATATACAGCTTAATATATAGTTAGCTAGGTATTCAGATATTACATTATGTGCATTGAATTCATAATTTTAATAATTTCACAGCCCTAGATTAATAATATTTAGGATGCGTGAACTGATTTTAACCGTATGTCGACGGAAAAAACTACACTGCATAAGTGTTTGTGTGTGGTTGTGCGCTTATGTATTTGAGGGAGAGTCCTTTAAGGTTGATCTATTGATGTTGAGGAAATAAGTTAGTCGGTGGGAAAATCTCTTTACGGATCATCTCTGTGTGGGTGACAAGTCTTTCAATTTGGTCACTGGAAAGCGAAGCCAGACATTTAAACACCTTTGACTTGCATTCAGAGAAAGTATATTTACCGATTTCAATTAAATTACAGACTGAGTTGTATGTAAAGATATGAACATATAGAGGTAGACGGGCAGCAAAAGCAGTATTAATTTTTGGAAGTGGTAGGTCTCGTGAACGAGTATGTCTACTCTGTTCCATGCCAGCAGACAAGCCGTGGCACTTAGCTACAGCACGCATAATGAAAAGTTGACGCACTCTAAGGACCAATGCCTCTTCGTACAGCTTATCTGTGGAATACCTGCGTGGTTTGCCCAATGTGACTTTAAGAATAGCTCTTTGTGCTCTCTCAATGTGGTCCATGTGCGTTTTAGCTGCACCTCCCCAGACGCCTATGCAGTATGTAAGTAGGGATTGACAGAGAGATTTATAGACAAGTATTTTAACGTTATCATGCGCGGTGGCTCTTAGCATTCTCATTATATAGAGCATTTTGCGAACTCTCCCTGAGGTGTATGAGATATGCCGCGAGAATGTGAGGTTTTCATCAATAACTATGCCTAGGTATTTAACAGTACAAACTCTGTCCATTGTGTTATGAGAGCAGTTGTCATTTAAAAAGGTAATTTTATTAATTTTTGTTCCCGTAGCTGCTGTAATGTGAAATGCAATAAAGTTGGACTTTCCAACATTGAGCGTGAGAAGGTTTATGTCAAGCCACTGTGAAATAGTACTCATGCCAGCTTCCGCAACTCTGGCGACAGACTCCCAGTCTTTTGCATAGAAAACGGCAACAGTGTCATCAGCGTAGCAAATAAGTTTGCAATTTGGAATGTTTAGGCTAAATATGTCATTTATAAACAGCGTAAACAGGGTTGGGGCCAAAATTGCGCCTTGAGGAATTCCGAAGTCAACCCCGGTCTCATTACTGGTACTTTCCCCTATCCTTACTCTTTGTTTCCTATTCGTTAGGTAACTGGTAAACCAAGCCAAGGAATTTCCTCTAATGCCGAAAGACTCTAGCTTTTTCAATAGGAGTATTGGCGATATAGAGTCAAAAGCCCTGGAATAATCGAGGAAAAGACCGATACATCTCCTCTTTCTATCCAGGTGAGAGGCCACTGTCTCAGTTAGAAGTTGAACTGCATCTTCAGTTGATTTACCTCTTCTAAAACCGAATTGATTGTTATTGAGTAAGTTGAATTTTTCTATAAAGTTAACAAGTCTCTGATTTACCAGTTTTTCTAGAACTTTCGAAACAATACTAAGCAATGCAATCGGCCTGTAGTTGTTGGGGTCCGTTTTGTTGCCAGATTTATGTACTGGAATTACTATAGCCGTTTTCCAGCAGTCCGGAAAGGTACCCGATGCCAAGCTAAGATTACAAATATGAGTCAGCGGTTGCAACAACGATTGTTTACCGTACTTAAGTAGTAGAGGCGTAAAGGTGTCGACTCCAGGGGCACTATGCGCTTTGAGATTCTGGATAATTCCCATAATTTCGCCGTTATCTGTAGGTTCCAAATATAGAGAGCTTTTGTTATTGCTTCCAAACTTCTGTTGCCGAGCCAGAGACTCTTGTGTTGCATTTAATTTGTTTAGGATGTTAGTGGCAAGGCGTGTGCCAGTCATCGCAAAATGTTTATTACACCTGTCTAGCGCAGTCCTTGAATCGCTGTCTATACTTTTGAGCAAGTCACACGGTGTATTTTTAGAGCTCGGTATGTCGCAAATTTCTTTGATCGATTTCCAGAGCATTTTAGGGTTGCTATGATTCTGTGTGAGTTGCCTATTTGCATATTCAAGCTTGAGTTTGCGGAGCAGATTACTACAAAAGTTTTTATAGCGGAAATAAATAGCTTTGCGTGTTTCGTCTTGTGGATTATTTCTTAACTTTAAGTGTAAGCTGTCTCTATGTCGCATGCATTTCAACAATCCCGGCGTGATCCACGGCTTAATGATTCGCTTTGATCGGCTAATAGTCAATTTATGTGTATGTTTGGCAAAAACGTCGGTCAATATCCGATTAAAGCCAGATACCGCGACATTCACGTCTTCTTCGATTAAAACTTGATTCCAATCTACCTGTTTTAGTTCCTCGGCGACTTTCAGAAAATTTGTTCTAGATATGTTGGATTTATTAACTCTGTTTTTTTCCGCTTTGAGAGACATGCCAAGGCACAGAATGTCGTGGTCAGTTACCGAAGACATGCAGATTAAACCTAGACCTTTTCCCTGAGATTTCATAAATGCGTGGTCTAGACATGCTGGCCCTCTAGTGGGTTGAGTGATCGCTGCTAAAAAACCATGGCCAGCCATAAGAGTCTGATAGGCAGCATTGTTTTTGCAGGGAGGTTCTTCAAGGAGATTTATGTTTATGTCACCCGTAACCAATATAGTGTTGCAGTTCTTGTTATTTAGCAAGATGTTATCTAAATTATTGTTAAAACTTTCTATATCCTTGCCAGCTGGAGATCTATATAATGCGATTATTTCCAATATATTACCCACAGTAACAACAAGACAATTTGCCTCCTCAAATATTGGCTCACAGGCTGACGCTGACCAACAGTCTTTGATGTACACAACTACACCTCCACATTTGTTAATTATTTTTGTGGAGTGAAAAACCTCATATCCCGGGAGCTGCGGAATGTTAGAATTCACGTTAAGCCAACACTCCGAGAAAACCAGAGCATCAAACTCACACTCCATCCTCATCAGCGTAGGAAGCAGATTAGAAAAATTTTGATTGAGGCTTCTAATATTATGCGACAATATTTTCAAGTTGTAGGGGGAAATATATTTATTACATAATTCTGGTTTCTCAATCGTATGGCACGTCACCTGGAGATTTTCGTCTAATTCATCATAAACCTCGAAATTAACCATTGTCATGAACAAATATTGGAAACGAAAAATCTCCGAATAGTGACGCACCATTTTGAAAGATTTCGTAATAGCCAATGGCATTTCCCGATTTGAAAATTCTCTCGGCAACTAGATCTATTCTGTGACATAAATCCACCCCAAAGCGACTCAACACCAGTAGTAAATGTGTGAGTTTTAAGTATGAAGCAAGTATATGTGACTGTATTGCATGATATATGTTTTTGTGAGTTAAAGTAATGTTATTTATGCAATTAGGTGATGGCAGTGCACGCCTTGAAAAAATATTAAGCAATTGAAGCTTTATATATCTGTAAATTGTTCTACGTCCAGCAACCGAGTTTAAAATTGTGATTATTTCAACATTGATTATAATGGCATATATATGAATAATAAAGGAAGAACAGAACCATAACAATAACACGTTGAAATCAAGTAAAACAGGCCAAAAAACAGTTTGTGGTGGAATTAAAATACTTAAAGAAATGTGTATGAAATTATCAAATTTTCGAGTTATTATAGTAGTTAGTAATCGTGACATGCTTTGAACAAAATAAAGTTTGCTATTACAAAATAACAGTCGGGGACAGGTCTCGGGACAGGCTTCTCTCGGCGACGGCAGGTAGTAACTGGTCCAAGTCGTCATTGTTCTTAACGAGAATAGGCGGGCTTCCTTCTTTCTTGCGGAGATACATTTTTCCTTTCTTGATCCAGCAATACCTGTAGCCAGATTTCTTCGATCGCAGTCTGGCTTCACGAAAAAGCAGTCTATTTTCTTTCGTAAGATGTTCATTAAGATAAATCTTACGAATAGGACCATTTATATTTAAGCCAGCTGTTGTCAAATTCATGTGTCGAGATTTAGCAGCTTTCAAGATTTCGTCCCTTCTTGTTCGTCTTGTCAATCGCACGATTATAGGCCTAGGAAGTTGGGTGCCGTCAGTTGCATCTCTTGGTTTCTTCCCTCCGGTACGTGATACCCAATCAATTTCTGTGTCAAGTAGAGAAATGCCAATTTTGTTTGCGACGACCATGGTCAAGTGCTCTAAATTCTCGTTAGGCATTTCATTAATTCCCAGAACCTCCAATTCATTGCTAATTGAATTCTGTGATCGCTGATTCAGCTGGACTTTCAGACTAGCCACCTCTTCTTGTAATGAAGGCACAACCGATTCCCTTTCCTCTAGCGCCCGGATTCTAACGTCAACAGAATCAAGCCTGGAATTGAAACTAGCTAAACTTTCCGTGAGTAGCTGAAGGCATGACTTAATCTCCGTCATATCCAAGCGTAGTAAGCGTAGTTCGACGGCGACGTCAGATGGAGTGGAGCCAACCCCTTCTCCAGACGAGACGGGTGACCCGAGCGCTGGCCTTTTTAGCGCTCGCGAGCTTGTTGTAATCGGGCTTGAATTTACGGAGCGGACGGTTGTGCGGGAAGTGGTGTTATTTCCATTCTCATTTGTTCGACAAAGACTACATAGCCAGTCTGTTACCTTGGCGGGGTCGGACGAAAGGGCCTTTACGCAAATGGGATGAAACATTGTATTACAACCGCCACATTTCAGAAAGTTCTGCGAAGTAATAGATTGCTTACAACTTCCGCAGATAGATTCCATATTGCTTGAGCGGTTAGTGAGTAGATACTTATCCATAGCGATGCGTGTATCTTTTTAATGCAATAGACGGCGTGCCGATGCGCCTTGGAGCGAGCAGCCGGGCGATAGTGCGGAGCGTGCGTGAGTGCGAGTGGGACGGGGCTGAGTGCACGCGTGAGTCACAGCACGGGCGACCTTTGCTCAGGCGGTCGTCAGCTGTTTGTATTTTGGAAGTGACAAAATTTTAAACGGCCTGGATTTTTGTCTTAAAATCTTTGTTGATAATGAGAAATCAAGTTGTAGGTTTGGCGTACCTTATGATATTTGGTCCCGGCTTCGCTCTGATGTAATTTGCGAGATCAAATAAGCACTATTTACCACTGAATTGATTTTTAAAACAAGCAGTACGTATTTTGTGTGCAGTCGTGGGCGCTTCAATTTGATATTCAATATGATATGCGTATCAGTGTAATTACAAACATATTAATTTAGCATCTCTTGAAAATCGCCGCAAATACTCGGACTTTGTATGTCTTTTTAAAATCACTCACTCTTTAATTGATTCCCCTTCTCTCCTTTCTAGCATCAACATCAATATCTCTCCCAACTCACGCAGGTCTTTTGAAAATACATTTTCACTTAGTGTGTATAAGAACAATACTTCTCTATACAACCCCATTGTCAGAATGTGTCGCCAATACAATGATATCCTCAATAAACATCATCAATCTGTCGATATATTTGAATGTAATTTAGCCAAGGAAAACATTGGACAGATACGTGCAGAAGGGAGATCTCTTCGTTTTTTCTGGATAAGAGCGCATGTGGGTACCGTCGGCAACGAAAGAGCAGATGAACTAGCGAAGTCGGCGGCGGTCATGAAATCACCCAGAGACTACGAGGGGATCCCCTTGTCCTACGTCAAACGAAAAATACGCGAAGAATCGGTCAAGAAATGGCAGGACCGATATGAGACCTCGGAAACCGGAAAAGTCACTCAGATGTTCTTGCCCGATGTAGCAAACGCATATCGGTTGACGAGAACCACGAAACTGACTCCTTTCCAGGTACAAGCGTTGACGGGACATGGAGGAATAGCTGAATATCTGTACAGATTTAAGCTCAAGAGCAGTCCTGCATGCGAGTGTGACCCTGACCAACCCGAAACGGTCTGGCATGTGCTGGTCGATTGTCCCAGATTCATGGCCGCAAGACATGAGCTCGAATCTATGATCGACGGGAGGCTGGTTGTTTCGGATCTCCAAAATATCTTAGCAGATCCAGATAACAGACCACGGCTCCTGTCCTTCATGGAAAGCTCATTCCGCATAGCGACCAATAGGAATTCCACACTCTCAAATACACGCCCCCCTTCACCACCACATTCTACACGCCCCCCTTCGCCACCACATTCTACACGCCCCCCTTCGCCACCACATTCTACCGCGCTGTCCGTGGAAGCCGCGCGGAATGCAGTCCCCGCCCAAGATAACCCCTCAAAAAGCATCTCCGTCCAACAGCTATTGGAGAATGCAGACCGAGGAGAGGCAGGGATTCGTATCCGCGGAGTGGCTCTCTTCATGGACAGCAACAAAGAAAGATTCGGAGTGAGCTTTTGCTTCGCCTGGGAACGGAAACGCGCCCGTTTGTCACCTGGATTGTCGTGCCTGCTCAATGGGAGTACCGCTAAAGTCACAATGAAGCGGAAAACCTACGATGCTATGCCAGTGTGCGAGGTAGACGGCCACCGATTTCGGTTGGTGCGATCGAAAAACAAAACGATTGCACTAATAGAGTACTCGGAAGGTCGGACGCCTTTCACACAGGCAAGTGCGCTGCTCGCACATCTGAGCAGAAATGCGGGTGACACACCCCGGGTGATAAGCGTGGATGCGATGGCGATTGAATACTCAAGAGCGAGGGTCGCAGACCGGCTGGGTTGCATTGAGGCCTCTAAACATCACGAGGTTGTCGTATACGAAGATAGAGGAGAAAATCTGAGCTTCCTCAGAGTCCCTTCGCACGACCTAACTAATGCAACTGACAGCTGGGGACATCCTGTTCCAAGTTCGACCGCCCAAACCGGCTCCGAAAGAGCACAGCAGAGGGCGGCGGCGGAAAAAGCCGCAGCCAATCAAAGCAGCAGCCGAGGAACCAACACGACTTTCGTGGCGGCCTTTAACGCAGCAGCAAGGAGCGTACTCCGAATCTTATCCCCTTCATCATCATCAAACCCCTTGACGTCAAAGACCCTCAAAGCAGCTTCACAGCAACTAATTAGCCGAACCAGAGCCGACATGGGACTGGTGGAACCGCCCCGTTATGTCACGGCCTCGGAGCCGCGGAGTCATGCACGTAACGCCTTTATCGAATTCACAGCCACACTGAGAGCGACAAGACAAGTCAACCTCAAGACCTGCGAAAACATCATGCAGTTCTATAGGCTGGGAAGTGAAAGCCTATTAAAGGCGAAACTCGAGGAGGCCGAAGCAGCCATTTACAACAATGTTACTTCCCGGGTCATCAAGGGAACCATGACAGGACAGTATATGGCAGCCTACAGTGCAGAAAATGGCTTCGTGACACTGAACGAGAAAGAGACAGAGCGCGCGGGAATGCCTGTATATGCGACACCACCAAACGACCCTATTGTAGTTACCGCCCGATGCACCAAAATTATGTTGGACGACAAGATCCTAGAGATGGCCAAAATTATCGAAGGGAACTCAAGTGTCACAGCGGCTTGGGCAAATTGGGAGGTACCAAGAATACAATGGGTCAATGGTGTTCCGGGATGTGGAAAGACAACATGGGTTATTAGACACTTCGACGTGGACAAGGACGCTATCATCACCACAACAACTGAGGCAGCAAAAGATCTAAGAGAAAAGCTATCGCACCGCATTGGAAACCTGGTCAAAACCAGGGTGCGAACTATGGCTTCTACTCTCGTAAATGGATTCGGAAAAGAGAGTTTCAGTCGCCTCATGGTGGATGAAGCCCTCATGAACCATTTCGGAGCCATTGTAATGGTCTCACGCCTGTCTGGTGCTGGCGAAATTGTCCTCATCGGAGATGTCAATCAACTGCCTTATATCGATAGGGAAAATCTCTTCGAAATGAGGTATCACCGCCCGAACCTGGTAACAAAGATCAGCCAGGAGTTGCTCTGCACACATCGAAACCCAATGGACGTCGCATATGCGCTGAGGGAAATATACTCGGGTATGTATTCCTCGGCGCCTCGCATAAAGTCCCTAGAGCAGAGAAGGTATAAGGGAGCGCAAATACCCAACACCCAACCAAACACCCTCTTTTTAGTTCACACTCAAGAGGAGAAGGAGACCCTGACAAACCAGGGTTATGGTTCAGGCACCGGGTCACGCATCCTTACCATCCATGAAGCTCAGGGACTAACATACGAGTCGGTAATCGCAATAAAAACTAAGGCAAACACGAAGCTGCACGAGAGCGTGCCTCATGCGGTCGTCGCAATCTCACGGCACACGGGGACCTTCACATATTACGCTGACGACACCGACGACGCCATCGGTCGGTTCGTGCGGCGAGCGTTGTCTGCAACACCGAAGACCATCCGAGAGTTCAATTTGCAGATGGCCATCAAGGATAGAAATGCAGTCGTGGTGGAGGCGCTGAGCCGGGAGGAGGCGACTTAGAAAATAAAATAGTCCTAGAATTAGCAAGAAAATGTTCCCTACTCTCCCCTATTTCCTTTTCTTCTCCAATCCAAGATTCATGTAACAAAAAAAGAAAACCATTGACAAAGGTCACGGACCCCGGAGTCTGTGGAGCTGTAAAATTTAAATAAAAAAAAAAAAAAAAAAAAAAAAATGTAATTTAGCCAAATTTAAGCAAAATATATTAGCCATTATTTAATTCCAGGGCAATTAAGCCTTAAACTCAACAAACATGTTATTAGCTCTACAAATTTTTCGTCATCGTACTAATATTTTTTAGCTCACGCTGTGTACACATATTTTAGGTTTACGATTTGGAACTGAACCTATTATTTTATAAACTTGTTAATTTAATTTAATTGTATACTGTTTTGTGTACCTTAACAATAAATAAATAAATAAATTACAAATCTTTCCTTTCGAGTTTATTTTAATCGATTGAAATGATACATTCATTATAGTGTAACAGAATCTGACGTCAGCTGCTCTTGGCCGTAGATATCGTCTCGTTAGATCAATTAGATACCTACTGGGAAGCACTCGGAGCAAGCGCTTGCTGGGAGGGAACCCGCGATATCTACGACTACAGAACGGGTCCATTAGAACCGCTTAGAAAAGGAAATATCAAGATAAGTGAGCTTATGCAAAACGACAGCTTCGGAATTAAAAACTTATATGTCACTGGGAAACGTATTCGCGTGAGTTGTACTGCTAAGGACAGCAACAAGTGTGGCCTGCAATGCTGGACTGGAATATATTCATTAGAATTTGGTCAGACGCCACTTTAACATTGTAACCCCATATTCATAAACGGTTGATGAGTTAATTTTATAAAAAAATCATCTATGGAGTTTTGTCACGCTAGAAATTGCGAATTAACTAAACCTTTCTCATTACTCTGTAAACACAGTTTATATGCATATATTTATAATAGGTACTCAACTATGCTCTAAAGAAGAAACTTAAAGTTACAAATTTCTATCAAATTAAACTTATAATTTCTAACCTTATCTTGCAGACACTATAAAACACCTATATATTAAGTGAATACACACTTCCTGTGGGCACAGACATATATAGAATAGTTGCAAGTGGTCTGCAAGTGGATCAGGTAATAAATTAATGAATATTCAATAGGCACGCGAGATATGATTTCGTTACACCTTGCTCGACACTAACGGCAGTAAAGGAAACCGGCCCAGATTTACGGGCAAGCATCGCGACTTAAACTATTTATCTTGGAAGTAGTTAAAGTTATCGTGTATATCATTCAAGATATATTATGAACGATAAACGTCGCTCGTAATAAGCCGAGCGACAATGTAGCTCCGGGCGTATAGTGACCCATGAATAACACCGGCCAAATGGGAACTAAAATTGACTGTACTTAAAGTGAAGATGAGGGTTTTTATCTGTGGTTATATTAGGAATGTTAAGATCAAATATTGATAACGCTTATTAATAAAAGAAAAATTGGTAGTCTAGAACGTAGAACTGCCTATAGACGTAAAAACTTATCACTCAGAATTTGATAGCTCAGTTTGGAAACTACGCGAGTGAAACCGAAGGGCGTGACCGTGACCATAGCCATCTAGAAATGTTAACGCATTTCTAGATAGCCAATGGGAAATGCTGACACATTTCTAGATAGCCAATGGGAAATGCTAACGCATTTCTAGATGGCCAATGGCCATGGTCCCGAGTTAACTCGAAAATTTCTTATCATTTCCGAGCGTGACGCTAGAATTCAATTGACAGCCCACGAAAAATCTGTTTGTGGTGCGCCAAAAGAAGTTTTAAACTTCAAAAACAAATCACAACGAGTAGAAGTCACGGAATGTCATTAACATCATGAAACCCGTCATCGATAAATGGATATGTTCATAACGCGTTGAAATATACGCGTTTGCGATGGTAACAATATTCCACCTTTTTCCATATTTTAGTAAAAAATAAATGAACTACTCTCACCCTAAACTAGGTTGTGTCTGTAGAGGAATCGCTATTAATCCAACCACAGTACCACCATAGAATAGATAATACTTACATATTTATGTGTACGCTTTCCGGGGCCCACACACTACAGCACTACAGGCACGTAGTGTGTCAACTACAAATGGGGGTGTAAACTGTAGTTGGTAGCTTATTACTGAATCTCACTACAATCTACAAACATTGAATTAGTGGAATCTCACTCTATATACAATATGAATAAGGTTGACCAGGAAAGGACCTGTTAAATATTCATTCTTCGTAACTGTAAGGACCTTTTCAACACAAGCTTCGAAGTAAGTCCCTAATAGAATATGATTTGCATTCAAATTCACTTCTATTCCGATGTGTTTGGCGACTACGTACGTTCTATTACCATATAAGTGACCAGTTTCTCCGTCGCACGTCTACTTATCGATATTAGTCACATTTAAACGCGAAAGCTTAACCGTTTATGAACATTCGAGATATTATCACGAGTAAAACATTAGACTCTAACACGTAGAGTAGTAGAATAATGTTATGTTCTCAGTCCGCTCGAGTCGTCTTCGTTATCTTGGCAAATAATGTGTTATTCATTCATCTTCGGAATTTGTTACAACTTAAACGTCGAGTGTGACGGCCGTATTCTAATTATATACATGATTAATTATATTCCCTTCGGACAGTACATAGTCCGCGAGCGAAGCTAGCGGTTGTTTGCGGGATGTAAATAAGTTTTCCTAGCTTACCTACATCCTGCAAAGGCTTGACAGTGAAGCTGGCCGAGACGATGATAACGTTGTAGAAAGTAGAGATATAAAACCTTTCTTGGACATATCTGCAAATATGTAGCCTAAGATACACACTGGTACTTCGTAGAATATCTGCTCACAAAGAACTTCCAGTTTATAGATATGGAAATGGATTAGATTCTATTAACAGAAGACTGCGTCAGTTAATGACGTAACTATAACCGAAGCAGATGATCACACGCCAAAGATAGCACAGAAAGGTATAGTGAAACTCAATTAGCCGGCGCAGCTATCGGGACTGTAATGAGTGGTGACGTAACGCACCGAAATGATAGACAGCGCACGGGTAGTAAACACGCGTACGCGTCATTCACCGACGCGGCCGGAAACTGCGCGTGTGTTACAGGGAACACACACACGAGACGCGTGCGTCCAGGAAGATTATCAAAGTCATTTCTATACACCTCGCACATATATCGAGACTGTTGCATCACGTATGGCAGCACGCATCGAGCCATTGTAATCGACAGACGACACAGTCATGCAGTTGTGTAACGCTCAATAATGAGAGATCATCTAATTGTTCTCGGATGCAGCCAGCCCGGGTGATCGTGTCATAATGTTATCGAACTCGGGCAATCGTCGTGTGCTCGACACATTTTCTATAGACTTAATGAGATTCACTAAAAAGAAAGCTAATCCCGTCGTGTCGCGACTTGTCCATAAGTAAGAGGTCACGACTCACGACACGACTGCGAAAACTAGTTTTTGGTATTGGAGATCGAAATCGGCGCACCCAGCAGAAACAAATTTAGTTAAATACTATGGTAGCATGTCTATCTACAGATACACAATTTAATCTAGTGAACGGTAAATTCTTAGGAGGTTAATTATACTATTGATTATTGGTGATTTTACGCTCGAAGGATTTGAATGCATTCGGTGTACGAAAATATTTGCAATTAGCACGAGCCTAGAATTACACCACTGGCTCGCCTTGTGGTTGTTTGTTAATTTTGTATATAATAAACCATTGTAGGTTAGTAATCGCAAGCTTCGAGTCGACCTAATCAAGATTCCGATGGAAATTATTACTTGACTGTATTAGGAACGCATAACTATTCCCATAACTACATAATATATTGTCGACATTGTTTATGATTGGCCTCATCGATCGGCAAAATGTTCCCGTGTATTAGTGGCGAACGGAGAACACCTGTTGTGATGACAAAAAAATCAGTAATTCGAAGTTGAATTATCGCTTCGAACAGGCTCTAAATAAAATTTAATAGATATCATTTGGAAGCGGTTGATGAAGTACCTCGGCGCGGGCGCAGCGAGTCGACCGGCGAAATGAAATGTTGCCGCGCCGAGTGGCGAGTGCCGGCCGCGGCCGTTATATTACTCAGCTGAATGGTGGCCCATCAATGAACCACGTATCTCTATTTGCATAAACACTGTCGTAACTCTATGCACACTCGTGGCGTCCACTTCATTCACAAGCTTCGAAACTTCTTCGGAATTCCGAATTAATATTCGTGATTTACATAATTATTGCTTTCTGCAATTGTGACTTACGGTTATGAGGTCGACGTCGTCTCAAATCATGCCGAGATTATACGTTCCTGTTTTATTACCGTCATGCATTGGTGCATTATTGCATTGCAATAATGCACCAATGTAAGTAATGTATTCTCGTCATCCATATTTTGTTCACTTTCCTCCCGCAGTTAATTGTAGTTGAATTAAGTGCAGTCTGTCGTGATTTGTTTTTCGGTTTTTATATCGTCACTGAACCGGTCTTTAGTTAGTGTATCGTCTGTACGTTTCGCAATATAACTAATTCGATTAGGCAGGTGGCCGCGACTACCTAATATATTATTATTGACGTCCAATTAGGTGTTTTAATCAGACGGGCGATGCTTCGTCAAATTTTAATCGTGTTTGCATTATGTTAAAATCTGGAATAATTGGTTTAGGGTTATTATCGGACCGCTAGTTTCTTTCCTCGTTAATTGTAATCATCATTCTGCTGGAATTAATAGTGTTTGATCTAATTGTGTTTTATTTTCGAGTGAATTCGTTTTGTAAGATGTAAAATTACAAACATATTAATTTCTAGAATAACTGACTAACTGAGTACCTGACATGCTGCTATGACCTTAATCGTTCACCTATTTGTATAGCCCTTCAAACCGGAACACAGTAATGTTTGCGCATTACTGCTTGGCGGTAGAATAACTGGCAAAGGTGTGGTACTTCCCATCCATTCGACTCAATCATCCGTCATGTCTAAGTTGACACCCAATATACTGCTGTATCACCCTTATCTGTATCCGGAGTCTCACATGTAAAACATGTGTTAAATTTGTTAGAACTTTTAAAAATTTGTAACAATTTCGTCTCCACGTGTGGCTTATTTCTTACAGATAAATCCCCCTTGCGATGACTGCTGATGCGCGTATTTATTAACAACCAATAAAACAAGCTGATCACTGATAAAACTGAGGCAGTAGTTATCAAAGGTAACGATTTGCATACATGACGTCACTGTGTTAGTGGCTAACGCCTAACGCCCACCTTACCCGGCTCCGGGTCAGATATAGGTATATATATGTATATTATGTTTACTTAAATAATTTACATCTACACCACAACCTTTTATCTACATACATTTACGCCTCGTCCATCAGAGACGACGACTTGAGTATCAACTGCCACTTGATACAAACATTACGAATATATTATTTCATTTTCGACCGGTCTAAGATCAAATAATCTATTCCAATAATATGTTTACTTAAACACCAAGTTCTTCAAACAACCGAAAATCCGATCTCGGCACTATGGTTACATTAGCGTACATACATCACACTTTTGGGTTTAAAATTAGCAAATCAAATATTAAGGAAGTGTGGGCATAAACTTTTCTCTCAACATGTAAAAGAGTATGTATTGTCCAGTTTTAAACTACCACAACGGGTGATTTTCGAAATTTCCTTATTTATACTTCCCATTCGTTAATTCCGTTTCGCAATTGACTTATCAGTAAGTTGCATTCCAATATAACTAAGAAACTTAATTATCGTCATAACGCCCTTCGTGTACACTACCATACGCAAATTATACCTATATCCTTGAGTCTCTTCTGCTCATTTGTGCTATAAAATGTAATATGTAATCATCGTACTATAGCAATGTAGTTGTGGTTGATACAAAGTTAAATTATGTAGATGTTCCCCCGTGGTCTTCAGTAACCTCGTTAGGTTCAACAAGCTGCGCCCCTCTTGCAACTATCATCGATCACGGGGCAATTTTGTAAATTCTCTTGAATCTGCTGCGTCGGCGCTCGGCGCTCCATCAGTCGGCGGTCGCTCCGCCCCCGGGTTGCATCGCTAATGGAAGCGAGCCGTTTCGCAATACTCATCAATTACGCGAGTAATCGAGGAACACCTCTCGAGAGGAGGCTGTTTCCTAACCCGCCGTGGAGTGGACCCGCGCGCGCGTGGGCGCCGCGACCTCTCGCCACGCGTGGGCGCCACTTTCTACACATCTAACGACGCCTCAGCTAAACGTCTCAAAAGAAAATTCATATTATTGTCGCTCCACCATATTAATCGCCTATTATATACCAAATTCTTGCTATTCTTCGGACGATTAGACAATTTTTACGTCCAGATTAACGGCACCTACAATATCTCGAAATTCCGATCTCGGGCGGTAACGTAGGTTAGGTACGTGTTCTGGCGTATTATTTTAAAAATAACTTTGTTTTTGTAGACATCGTTGACACCTAATAAGCCGGAGCAAGGTTGAACACGACGCAGCTGTCGATGGCTCGGATTATGTTTCACAATAAAAACCTCGGTGCAGCCATCGAACATCGAATCGAGAAATTTCAGTGCGACAAATTTTCGGTTAAAAATCAAAACGGTCTGTAAATATCAAGTTACACTATTTAATATTTTATGTCATCCAAACGGTTAAATATTTAACGAACTGCTGTCGTAATATTTAAATTCATGATAAATGTTGATAGCATTGTCGAATTATGTATTTCAATTTTTCAAGTCGTGGAAGCTTCGTAGTCTAGTAAGTCACATTGACCAGTTTTCTATTTGGTAAATTTTAAAAGGTGGAATTATAAAATGACACTTTCAAGCCAGAACAGGAATTACAATAATGTGTGTCACGTGTCGGCCAGTTCGACGTTAATGTCCGCTCCAGCGACTAATAGCTACGGATGTCGCCTACGCACTGCGATTAAGAAGTTCCTCTACGCCCTACCCAAACTCTTCCTACTCCGCACCATTACTATTCTCACTATCCTCCATAATGGAATTAACTAAACGCATTATATAACTGTTGTAATGGTCAATAATCCCGCCGCGATCGACCAATCGTAGGAGTGAACGTTTTCTAGAACTGTTATTCGAAGGGCTACCGTCCACGTTAATTCCATTCAGCATATCTAATTCTCAATTAACTTCTGACCGGGAGGTGAGCTTTAATCTACGAGCGAGATGCAAATTATTTTAGAGCTGCTATCCGATTTAAGCTTTGCCATGGAAAATTTGATACAGAACCTTTTGGATATAGAATATTTATTGTATGAATTTGAAAATTGTAATCAGGATGCGCAAGCGGTGCCCACTCGGTTCGGTCCACATCCACAACTGCGGTCAAGAGTTCGTCGTTCCGGAGCACCCACGCCGCGTTAGATGCTTAGAGGCTTTAGTATCTTCAAAGGCTAGTAACTATTACATAAAATATCGAAATTACTTGACCTCACTTGGATATAAACTAGCTTCATTTTTGTGATTTTTAAATGGGATCCGTTCGAGATAATGTAATCTAGATTGCATACAATAAAAGTAATATGATTTATGAGTGAAAGAGCATGTCAATCGAGTCGTCTGCTACTTCGACATACTTTATTGTACCCGCCTGGTCGGACCGGGAGTGTCGTGTTGAAGAGGCATGTTCTCGGAGAGCACGCGTCGTAAAGCGATGCCGTCGCGTACGTTACACGCAAACAAAACATAAATCGGCGTGGGTAATCGTGTGTCGACGCGGCGTAGGTGTGAACAATCGATACACCTTCGGATTTGTTGCCTCACGCTGTCGCGGTCGATTGATAAATCATAGATTTTCGGGGATATTAGTTCCGTGAGTTCGTTAACTTTTGACCCGAGGTGTAGTCTCCGGAGCCTCGCGCCCGGGGCTGATGCGGCCTCTCGGAAGTGGCGCGGCTCTCGTGGGCGTCACCTGCCGAGCCGCACCGCCCGCGCCCGCGCCCGCTCGCGAACTTATCGCAGTCGTGTGTCGTGTGCTTCGTCACATAGTACTGCGGTTTTATTAAATCTGTTTTATCTGATCCAGCGTAAACATTTAACACCTATGTTGTGATTAGGTAGAAATATCTATCTACACCAAGCTTTTGACCTACTACGTGTCAATGGCTTGATGTCTTTTGTTAAATAGCCTTTTTTTACTATTACTTATACACTTGACCGCCATCTCGCCTGATGTTAAGCGACTATGTGGTCTACGATAGAGAGCATGTTTACCTAAAAAACCGATTCACTCTCGATTTGAAAACTCCAGGATTGTAACCATCGGGAAAAACCCACTCAGGCAACGCTTTCCACAGCCTAAACGTTCTCATCACAGATGTAGAGTCAAATTGCTTTGTTCGAGACTTTGGAACGTCAACCATGAAACGATATCGCTTTTTCGAGCTACGAGCAGTAAAAGCAAAAAGGGTAAGGTGGAATCAGATTTGTCGCACCGTCACCGAAATGTATCTGATAAAAACCGATAGACTAGCAATTTTTTAAACTAGCTATTTTTCAACGACCTCTGTTTAGACTAATTCTTGAAGTCTTTTGTTGATTTAAATACATTTAGATTAGATCGTTTTATTGCTGTGACAACAGAATTATCATGTCGAGCACAGCTTAAATTGTCATTACACGCCTAATCCGGTTTAAATTTCAGTTTCTGTCCGATATAATCCCCTTGTGTAAATAAAATTATACTGCTTACTTATGTATGTAGTACCTATCTACATTTAACAATCTGTTTTTATTTCACTTTTTTCATTCATCTGTATTCGTATAATATAGATTCTGATAGTATTACAATTAATTAACGGCTTTAGAGTTATTAAAGTTTGTTGCTTTCCTTAATTGTCATATTCGATAAATCTTAAATGCAGTCTCTAGGCTCTGGGGTGTCTTACCTAGTTTGGCCAGTGTACATGTTTGGTGCAGCGGGTTCGCCTACGTGCTATTTTTGTCTATCCATTAGACACGATTGTTGGTTGTCAGTCAGCCGTTGGAGTGGATCGTTTATACTTGCGACATTGATATCGGTTTGATTGACACACCATTTGGCATTTTGTTTTTTAAATCCACTTTGTTTTCGTTCATTTCGATCAATTAGTCTGTCTTTTCTCGTCTTGACACATCATTAATATTTACTTGTCTGCATTGTTTCAGTCCAATTTGTTTTAGAGAAAGAACTTCGTAATTCTTCAATGTACCTAATCTGTTCGATAAGATTCCATTGTATCAAAGTAAATTACGTCTCTTTTGTATTTGATATCGAATTATCGATACCGTGGCCTATCTGAATTCGAACTGCGTAGTACGGTTCAGCTGTTGTATTTTCGACTGTGTGCAGACGGCATTTTGAGAGGCTATTGTCGTGGAGTTAAAGACTACAATGCTTCCTGCGGCGTACTGGTAAGGTTGTTTTTTGAACATCACGCGTAAGCCTTTGTAAATCATCACCCCGGCACATGGTTGACAAAAATAAAAGTCGTTATCTAGTGTTGATACTAGCCGAGCTGTGATAGCTCGGTATCGTGCTCTCGAGGCGGCCGCGCCCCTTCAATTAGATTACATAGAGTGATTAGCAGATTATATGCGACCCGAAATCGCAAACAGTTTGATTTTCGCACGTATCGTGGAATATTTTCGCCACCGATTTTATAGCAGTACTTTGTTATTCAGGTCCCATAATCGGCGACGTTGTAAAAACGAGCGTGAATATCACATCAGCGACCGCGAGAGTCCACACGCTGATAATTGTATTAAGTGTTTATCGCTGTAAGTACTCGATGACAATTTAATATGTAATCGATCACAGACTGGCGAGCGGCTCATTCACTGGTAGATAGGGCAGCGTCGATAGCGTGTTATTGTTTTGCGGGGATCGGTGAAAATGGAGCGCGGCGGATCGACGTCGTCGGTCTCGTCTCTCGTTGCATAATTGCGATAGTTCGAGTCAATTGAACGAATCGCGCACGCAAGAACGACGTAGCTATCTTTAAACGTGAATATGGAGGAGAAATCGATCACCCTGTAAATGTCAGTCGCCAGACCGGCCGCGGCGGCCGCGACCGAGCGCGCAAATCACTTCCCCGCTTACTCTATGAACGCGTATTTCGAGAGAACTCTTGTCTCTCGCCAATCTCGTGTTCATTGACGGGACAATCAAACAAATTGAGACACCGCCACAGAATCACGGTGTCCCATACTAATTATTTGCCTATAAAATTTAGTTTTTCGTTCACTTCCAGAGTTAATTCTCCATTGTCCTATAATGGTTGGTGTCTCCACTTTTAACCATCGCAATGCAGTTTGAAATACCTTGTCATCTTTCTGATCGAGTATACTTTCAACTCTATATATAGTTTTCGAATTGAAAAAATTGCAAATTTCATTACTGACATAGCTACGAAAATTAGGCACCTACATGGTTTGCCATCTGTAGTTATGTGGCCTGATTGACAACGATCTCACCGCCAGTATCTAATTTCGACGTATTATGACGGTATTCAATAAAAAAATACCTAATGTTGATTAAAAATGAAGTAGATAAGGGCGCGTCGTGGTAATTGTCACGTATCGTGGCCCACTTCGTAGGAATCCTTACGTGTCTCGTTTTTGCATTTATCACATATTGTTTGATTGTTTTGATTAATGATTATCACTAAATTTCCGAATATTGCAAGTCCCTTAAGTCTTTTCTTAGTCATGAAATGTAACTGCAAATCGACCAACCGGTAGTAAGTGAACGTGTCACCTGTTACTTCAGTTATATCCTCAGGTGTTGTTCAGCCATTCACTGCTAAACCGCAGGTTGTTAAACTTATTATTTGCCATGATATTGCGTGAAGTAATAGTAATTCTCACGTCGGGTAGAGATAGCAGTTCCCATTCGGAGTTGGGTAAATATTGATCCGCTGTCTGCTGTTTATCGAGGATTCAATGAACCCGCGAGCAAGTGCTTACTATATACTGGTTATATTTTATTACATTTGTAACGATACAAACCTGAATCTAACATTAAAACTTACTTCTGGTGTCTCCGTATTCAATTGCTATCATATCCATGCGCTCGACGTGGACTTTCCCTGGGCAACGTACTAAAACCGCTATACAATTTGTATTTAGTTTTAGAGACCCAGAGTTTCTTCTCCGATGTGATTAAAAGTATGTGAGTGCTTCAATTCTGGCAGGTCTTGAGTTAAGTGGGGCCTGTATCGTGAACAAATTGTCAAAGTTCAAGTCAAGTTGCCGTAATTTTATTCTATAGTAGGTACACCAACCATGCCGTAAAACTCGTACTATCTGAAAAAGTGTCTCCACTCGTGCTCTTGTAACATCCAGTAACAAACCCGTTATTTAATCATACCATTTCATAACAGGAACTGTGGGTTAAATTAACAGAATCGACCTTAAACATAGCTTTCTCCGTCCATAAACATGCGAGATTGAAGGTGTGTAAAAACTATTACGCAACCCGCATTTAACCTGATATCCCTTAATCCCCGAAACCACAAAAAAACCAGTGGGATCCTGTTTGTGAGATGAGCGGAGCGGGGGCCGCGGGCTCGGCACCTTCCCGGCGCGCCACTCTGCCGCCGAATAAATTATGTTCCTTGGGCTATCGGGGGCGCCCGAGGCCGCTTATCGATCGCCGCGGATGATCCTACGATCCCTGAGGTCGCTGGAGCGCCGCGCGGCCGACGGTGACCTCTCGGCCTCGCGCCCTGTGTCCGGGGCCCTGTTGCGACACTCACGACTATACCACGAACCTTACGCTTCAGAAAACCAGCTTCTATCTTTTAGGAACGTCCGCAATCTTTACTCTAGTTTTTCTACTAGCAGCGTCCCGCGCTTTTACCCGCGTAGTTCCCGTTCCCATGGGTTTCGGGATAAAATTAGCCTATGTGTTCTTCCACACTATAATCTAACTGTGTTCCAAATTTCAGCCCGATCCGTTCAATCGGGTTACGACGAGACATTAACATTTATAATTTTAATAGGATGAATACATATTGCATAGTTCCTTTTTATCTAAGTAGTATACTTGGAAGCAAAAGCGGTTAGAATTCAATTTGATTCGAGTGGAAAGTTGGTTGATCTTCCTATCTTCCAGAGATGGCACACGATGTTGTACATCGGATCCATCGTGATCGATCGCCGTTTTACTGGTATCTTTTACAAATTGATTTATATGATCGGTTGCAATTGCAGCTCTCTCGCCGCTTCGCCTCTCGAGCGCATGTTCCATATCAAGAACATCTGCGTGCTTCCCCGAAAGCAGGCCGCTTTTGCCAGAGGCCAGAACTTTGCACGTGTTGAGCGAAAACGATCCGTTTCATTTGGGTTTGTTTGTGACAATCTTATTTAATTGAACTTCATCAGCCTGCTCCTAAAGAACTCTTTGGGTTTGGGCCTAGTACCTACATTTGAAAGATACAATTTAGTAAAAATGTTTATTGCGAAACAGAAACAGTATTTTCATGTAGGTACCAGGTTAATTAAAATAGTCTTACCTATTTTAATTTTCGTTTGTTGCACTTGGTCCAATTACACTTTTCGCTCCAAACCCTTCTGTGCACAGAAATCCAAGAAATCCAATCGTACTACAACACAATTGCTTTCCGACAAGAAAGTAACTATGTTTATGTGTCCGTAAGGGTCGTGTGATGTTCTCATGTTAAACCGTTGATGTGTTTCTGATGGTGCGCCGATCGTCGCGTCGGGAGCTTCCCACGAGAACCGCCGGGTGCTCGACGTATTAAGGTCGCGGAACTCAAATTATCTCTGTGACAATCTGACGAACGCGCGATCAGCACCCGATCCGTGACTCCCATTACTCTAATAGTGTAAATTATACGCACTTCGACGTGGCTACGAGTGCCGAGAACAATAGTCACGTGCACGTGTCTCGCGGATTCAAAACATTCATTTGCATTGCGTTTGGCAACGGACCCCTCGCTGCCGTCACCGTGGCCGACGCCGACGCCTACCACTAGTCGCTGTCGCTAGTAGCGTAGCGTATTTATATCGGCACGTACTGTCGCATTTTTGTTGGTGGTATTCATCTGTTTTTTTTTGTATTTTTAAATCTGAGACGTTCTTTAATAGTAATAATAGTGTTTAACTGTGGACTGCACTGGATACACTCTGGTCTCTTATCCTGTTCGCTGTGTTCGTGTTTAACTCTCGACGTAAAATTAGGGGTTGAAAGTTTGACGTCTGCGACATCATAATTTATATACTTAAATGATCTTTATTTTACGGGGCCCTGGTACCTATATGGCTACATTTTATCATTTTAATATTTCTCTTGAAATAACAATTTTGACATTTATTTCCAACGCTTCCGAACTCTACATATGTTTTATATGAAAAGGAATCATCAGTTTATACGAATTTGTTTCGTAATATGAGCTCGTGAGCGGACCACATGTGCGGATCTGCGCTTGTGCGAGATACTACTAGCAATACTACCAGTAATACCGACCGCCTAGTAGTATTCAGCAGTAGGTACACACACACAGCCGGCAGTTTCCTTCCTCGGAGACGGGCCCACGGTGCGGTCGGTCGGTCGTTAAACCATCACATTACAGCAGTATTCCGATTAGCCGGCTCTCCGTTAGGGTTTATTGCTTGCGTTTCTCTAATAACATGTGGAAGTAGGAATATAAACGCCACTCGTAAACTATAAAAAGCTTCAGCTTCCGACAGATGTTGAATATCAAGAACTCCTACCGAATTTATGTCTCTCGCTAAAATTATACGCGTGTTTACGATATCTGCTAACGCGTTCTTTTTATCTGCGACGTCGTGGACTTTATAAAAGACTCCGTTATTCTTAATATTTTTATCGTTCTCTTTCGATACGTTTCCTCGAACGGGGCGAAGTCCTCGTTTCGGATGAAGCCTGCGTGTTGTTCTCGCAGCAGCGCCGATATTCGGGCGCCGTTCCCGGTCCCGACAAGAGCGTTATTGTTGTTTTGATCGGTGCGCCGGCGACGCGCGTGTTTATGTTTTATAAGTAGAGCAATAAACAGTTGGCAATATATCAGTGTGGCGTCAATGAATCGCGCGCGTCGTGCATTTGTGTACATCGGGCGCGGCGTTATCTCGAGCCATGTGGAGGCTGCAGCGGCGCGGCGCAGCGCGGTGGGGAGGGGGGGCGCGGGCCGGCCGTCACTCGCGCGCCCCGCGTGCTCAGAGCGTGACGTGCCGCGCGCTCTCCCGCGAGACGAACGTTGTCACACTCCGCATATAATCTCGCTCGTGTAAAAATAAAGCCGGCGACAGACCACGGCCCAAGTTATATTTAAATGATAGCGCGGACTCGGTGCCGGGCCGCCACGGATCGCCTCCAGCCAACATGAAACTAAGTACGTCGTTCGTCCTGCACCACCTCTCCCGGCCCCGGGCTCCGCTGCCCGTGCGGTGCTCCCCACAGTGTTTGTGCAGTGTTCTCGACGTCGCCAGTTCCCAGTGGACGTCAGTGATCTAGACGTGAATGCAGTTTCCGCTTTCAGAACGGATTTGTATAATGAAGGATGCGCAGGTTGAATCACTGCGTTTCCTGCCTTTGTCGTTGCATTTCTAAGTTTTATCTATCGTAAGTAAAACGCTCGATTCGCATGTCCGCGGAACTCCATCGTGTGTCGATTTTGTGTAAACGAATGTAAAGAATTTGTTTGCGTAAATGGTAATTCACGTATCGCCTCTCGTGACATGGACTCGTTGCTTAGCATCTAGCTCGAGTAACGCGTTCTCCAGTATCAGGTTTCTCTGGCTTTACCTCGCTCATTATGCTACTACGTAGTTGTATTAGATTTGCTGCAAATTAAATTGGATTTCCTCAAATCCCAGTGTTTACATACAAACTTATACTTAATCCCTTCCGGCGTAATCAATGTCAATTAAATTAAACATACGTTTACCTCCCGATAACCTGACGAATTTGTTTTAATTTATCGTTCTATCTTATTAACTTGATTGTTCATTTCAGTGATATATTTCTCGAAATCGTAAAATATTGTACTTTTCCTCGTCTTTCCTGCTACTGTGATTATTGCAGTTTCGGAATTATGATTGAGATCCACTGAGTCCACGAAAATGTGGTGTTAGTATTTATGTGGTCGTCAATAGTCTTTGGTAAAAAGTTCATCATATGTATAATATATGTTTAAATAGCGTAGCTTAAAGATGCAGAATGTATGTATGTAACTGATTTCGTTTCTAATATTATATTGTAATTTATCACATTACACATTTCCAATTACAAGAATATACCTAGTTTGAGAGCTCTACCTGCGTGTACTCTATTGTATTGAGTGTGTTTTTGTTGGCTCTACGATGTCGGAGAGCTTGGGGTTTATGTGCCGAAGGGCGTCTGGTACCTGTTCCCTCGACTCCTGCCAAAAAAACAACAAGGGCACCTCGCGGGCCGCCGGCGGCTCCGGCGCTTTCAAAATCACACTCTGCTTCGTTTGCATTTCGTTGATCATTCTACTATCATTAAACTGTTTCTAAAAATGCTCTCCATGCCATATACTATCAATTTGCTATTTTTTGCCATACCTATATCCTGCTCTTTAAATAAACCTGAACGTTCTAAAATATCTTATCAATGATTTACATGGTCCCATTAACAACTTTTACATCTAAAGCTTATTAAAAAAATTGCGTCTGGACCACATTATTATACCCAGTTTAGGTGCTTCATTATACACATTTAATACGTTGCATAGAAATAAATTAACATAAAAGTAGATGTGAAGCTATTCATAGAAATCTAGTTAGCCTCCCGATCGCCATTGGACACCGAACTTATGCATAAAGTAATTAAATTAGCGATCATCGTTAACGCGACTGATTATTTCGTTATTTGATACCGTTGAATAATTTTACGACATCAACATTGTTGGGTTATTATCCACGAGATCAGATACATGCAAATGAACTGGTTCTCTTCGTGTCTCAACTTTGTAGAACACCGATTAAACACGTGTATATTCGTTATTATCAGGTACGACTTCATTCATGTGGAATTACTCTGTCGTTTAGGGCTTCTCTACGATTACCTGTGTTTGTGCTGGAATTATTCGATGTTATCGATGTTTGTTTCGAGATTTCTGTTTATCTTTGTGGGACATTAATTTTAATTAATTACACTACATTAATTATAATGTAATGGAACTCATTTAATAAGATTCAAACATATTTAGTCAAACTCGTAGGTCTGTTTTGCTAACCGTAGACCTCACGGATTCATTAATTAACAGCCACCATGAATCACAGTTATCTGTATCTCGTTTCTCTTTATGCTACTATCGATTTGAAATAAATCACCGAAGCAAATATCGTAAAATATTTCTGCATAAAGAATCCAGGAAGAAACAAACAACCAGTGTCAATGGCATGGCTGCGCTTCAATAGCCGTGACGGCTATGGTTCTTCGCAAGAACTTGCCGATACTCAAGATACTTGTGGCATTTTCAAGTTTTCATACTTTTGCTTCAAACACATATGTAGCTTGCGAATTGCGACAGTAATCTTCTGCAAGTTTCGCAGTTAGTCTGCAATAGGAACCCGTTAAATTGTAGACTTTCATTATGCGGTGCACAAAAACTGCAAACTACGAAGCAATGATGCTTGAAGTCTTACTCCAAGTTTGCTCCAATAGTAATTCTACCTACTATTATGTTTTTCTTTGATGTCGTTTAAACTTTTCTCGTCTTGTGTTTTTTTTCTATCTCTTTATATTGTGCGAGTTGTTTCATTGCCACTTCAATGATTTTAAATTGCTAATCGACTCATCATTATTAGCTTCATGAGTCTCTTGTGTTTGTGTGTATCCGTATACATTTACACCACATTGGAGAAGACTTTGCGTCACACACTATTATTTGTATTATGGTTTTGTCTGAATTCTCGAAGTTAGTCGTAATCTCAGATCTGCAGGTGGCTCGTCGTCGCGTCGGTGTCGCTTCACATAGAAACATTATTTATTCACTGTCACCTACCCAACTTTTAGTTTTTCCTTATCGCGTCATGTATTGAATTGACTTCTACTTGGAAAATCACTCTACTTTTTATCTTGAACGTCCTTGATGATAGAGTGATTGTTTAATTTCACCGCTATCTTATTAATTGGGAGAGATTATATGATTACTATTTAAACATTGATATAATCCTGGTTTCCGGGATTGCTCGGAGGTTGTATGTGATTGATTAGATAGAAATTGTTCTAGAAAATGTCCAATTCAGGTCATTGGATTACCTATTCTGGAATTCTTAGTACCATTAATCGAAATTAGATTCGCCTGATGCCTGATGTTTTGTATAGAAAACAAATAAATTTATGTGTCATTTCTAAACAACGGGAGTGTAAATATCTTTTTGTTTGATAGACTCCATCTAGCCTATGAGATATTTTTGTGCGTTCGTATTATAAAGTTTGAGTCACACTTCAGTTATCATACACAAGATATCGTATTCGTTGTTAGAGTATTCGTCCCGAGCTCTCGGTTGCTGCAAGTGTGGTAATGATTACTTCCACGAATTTGGTTTAGCTTCTGAAAACAAACGCCATCGGCGGCATTGGCAGTTTGGATTGCGGCTGCCATTGTCCCATTGGGACTTTTTCCTAAAGTTTTCGCAGTTCGGGCTCGAACCGAGATGGAACAACAAAACAGTTTTGATAGTGTTTCATCCTCTCTATCTCTCCGATATTACGATAGCTAATTTGAAAGGAACAGCTGGTTCCTAGTTGTATATGGGTTCTAAAACTGAAATGTGATTGTATAAGAGTGAATCGTGTGTTAAGATTAGACTGTCTCCGTAATTCCAGGTCGGGGCCTGGTGTGCGAGTGCAGCGGCCCCAGCGCGTGCCCCGACGGCGCCGCCAACGGCACGTGCGCCACGCAGCCCGGGGGGTACTGCTTCGTGGCCGTGGAGCGGGTGCTGGAGGAGGACGGCAGCCTGGGGCTGGAGCGCCTGGCCGGATGCCTGCCGCCAGACGAGGCCGGCTTCATGCAGGTAGCTCGTGTTTACTGTGGAGTTATAGCAGTGCCGCAAACCCGCAGCAGACCAGTTCTGTGCGGGGCTGTGTCGCCGCCTGCCTACCCGGCCTGGGCACACCTTCGTAGTGATCCTAAATATTAAACATCAACCTGTGCCGGAACATATTATACTCCAATCGCCAGTGTTTGTAAATTGCCTTAAGTAGAATTGAAGATTTTGTCAGCGCTTTATTTGTCAGAAATGATGTCGATTAGAGTCCAGATCGTCCGAGGGAAAAAAGTACCGGAGAAAACATCTCCTGAAATTTTAATGCGGTAGTCTGGTACAAAGTCGATACCGTTGAAAGAACATAGAGCATTTTTCATCTCGAAAAGATGTGATTTTGAACACGTTTTTGTATTCGTAGAAGGGAGGCTCATTTTTAATTATACCTTTTCCGTTTTCCAGTGTAAAAGCTCCCAAGTGCCGCACCAGCACCCGAAGACGATAGAGTGCTGCTCCGACCGGGACTACTGCAACCGGCAGCTGCGGCCGCTGCCGGGCGGCGGGGCGGCGGACGAGGCGCCGGCGGGCGGGCCGGCGGCCGGGCCGGCGCTGGGCGCGGGCGCGCCGCCGCTGCTGCTGGCGGGCGCGCTGTGCGTGGCGCTGCTGGCGTGCCTGGGCGCGGCCGCGCTGCTGTGCGCGCGCCGCCGCCGCGCCGGCAAGCGGCCGCCCTCGCCGCCCGCGCCCGCGCCCGCGCCGCCCGACCTGTCCTCGGGCTCCGGCTCCGGCATGCCGCTGCTGGTGCAGCGCACCGTCGCCAAGCAGATCAAGATGGTCGAGTCCATCGGCAAGGGCCGCTACGGCGAGGTGTGGCTGGCGCGCTGGCGCGGCGAGCGCGTCGCCGTCAAGGTGTTCTTCACGACCGAGGAGGCGTCCTGGTTCCGCGAGACCGAGATCTACCAGACGGTGCTGATGCGGCACGACAACATCCTCGGCTTCATCGCGGCCGACATCAAGGGCACCGGGTCCTGGACGCAGATGCTGCTCATCACGGAGTACCACGAGCGCGGCTCGCTGCACGACTACCTGCAGGCCGCCACGCTGGACGCGCGCGCGCTGCTGGCGCTGGCGCACTCGGCGGCGGCGGGGCTGGCGCACCTGCACGTGGAGGTGTGCGGCGCGCGCGGCAAGCCGGCCATCGCGCACCGCGACATCAAGTCCAAGAACATCCTCGTGAAGCGCGACGGCACGTGCGCGCTGGCCGACTTCGGGCTGGCCGTGCGCCACGTGCCCGAGCGCGACGAGGTGGACATCGCGCCCAACGCGCGCGTCGGCACGCGCCGGTACATGGCGCCCGAGCTGCTCGCCGAGCGGCTCGACGTGCGCGACTTCGAGGCCTTCAAGATGGCCGACGTGTACTCGCTGGGGCTCGTGCTGTGGGAGATGTGCCGGCGCTGCGCGACCGCGGCCGGCGCGGGCGCGGTGGAGGCGGACCCGTACGCGCTGCCGTACGCGGGCATGGTGCCGCACGACCCCAGCTTCGAGCAGATGCACGAGGTGGTGGTGACGCGCGGCCGCCGCCCGCCGCCCGCGCCCCGCTGGCGCGCCGCCGAGCCGCTGGCCGCGCTCGGCGCGCTCATGGCGGAGTGCTGGCACGCCGAGCCCGCCGTGCGGCTCACGGCGCTGCGCGTCAAGAAGACGCTGGCCAAGCTCGCCGCCGACGCGACCGTCAAGCTCGTGTGACCGAATCTCTCCCACCACCCCGACACCTTGTGATATTTTGACAATAAGAAAGCCCCTGTGAACGTTTTCATCGTCGATACCGGTGATCGGACGTGCATTTCTTATCCGGACGTTTCTCGTGACCGTACTTAAGTTGATGAAAGACTAATGTTTAGTGTGTGAGTATTGAGATGGGTGTGTCGCGCAGTGTCTTATGGGATGCCTTCGCCTCGTTAGTATTACAGTAGGGATACACCGTCGCCGCGCACTTGGCCCCGAGCCCCGAGCCCCGAGCGGCGGCTCGACGCGTCGACGTCGCTCGAATCGATTTAATTCGACGACTCTCGATGAACTTCTTGTAAATTGTAATAATACCAACGTACTTGTGTCTGCGCCCACTAATTCAGTGGGGGTTTGTAAAGACTGTTAGCTTAGAAATTATTATTGTCCTCCTACAATACGCAAAACATTTTTGCGTTAAGAGTTAAACAAAGATGGCAAACGATGACATGAATAACAAATCAAAATCGTAAGCGTCCCCGAAACATAGCTAAGAAAGCTGACGTATTTGAGAATTATCTCGCACACATCAGCTAACTAAACAAAAAACCGCATCAAAATCAGATCATTCGTTTAGAAGCTGTGAATGACACACATATCTATAGACAAGTCAAACTTATGAAGGTATATGAATATGACAGCCTTTCGTAATGAGGGAGTTTCCAACGAGACAAAAATAGTTCCAACGGACGCACTAGATGGCGATTGTTCGAGATGCAGATAGATCTGTCTCTACCATATACTCTCAACAGTGTAATCCCTTTAGAGACCCTACCCGTTTTCAGGGAAAAAGTATAGTGTAAAAAGTGTATTTTTTTATTTTAAAATATTGGGAATAAAAATAGCTAATTTGGTTCATAATGTAATAAAAAACCGTTACTGATCACAATCCCTTTTCAGTAAAAATCTTTAGAACTCCCGAGCCAGTAGACACCAACTAAGCCAAAGTAGAAGGAAAATTCAAAGATATAAATAGCAACACTGATACGACAATATTTTATCCACAGACTAAGTAGAGAGATACTCTCTCGGCTGAAGGATTAGTATCCATAGCCAAGAATAAATTTAAAAAATATATATTTTGTCTTTCATCAGGTTTACGAATTTGTTTTGAAATTTTGATGTTTTGATATAGTTTTCATTCTAATGAAATGCGTACATGGATAAAGTAGTTTATTATTTATTACTAGAAGTCGTGCTTTCGCAAATTGAATGAATTGAGTTCCATTATGCCTACCGCTTTTGACAACAAACCAAAAGACCTACAAGCGCCTCCTATTATCGTTTTATTAAACCATATCTTTTTGTCTCGTCGGAAAACGGCTCATTATGTCGAGCAACAAAATCTTCTAAATGTAAATAATCATCGGACGCGTGCGTATTTTACCTCATTGGTATGCTAGTAATGTAAACCCGTCTTATGAAATGGTAGCTTCGAATGGCCAAGTGCAAGGATAGCATTTAATAGGGCGTACGCCCCCTGTACAGTGTTGTGTAAATATAGGTAACTGACATTGGATAGGTATCTAATACATGTTGATAGTTAAGTAACAAAATAAATATTAATGGACATACTATGTATTTATTATTTCCCTTGACTTCAAACCTACAGAGCTACAAATCGTCACCTGAGTGGTTGTTTGATCTATGTACCATTTGTAAAATTTTACAGAAGGGTTTTTATTTTATGTGTCTAAAATGCTATAGTTCCTACGTTTCTAGATTTAAAGGGTTTTTTGATAGGTGAGTTCCCTTACTTCACTTTAGTTACTTTTTATTTTACAAATTTTTTGGGGACATAAGACAAGAATGCATAAAAATTTTGATTGAGGACTAGATATGCTACTCTAAACAATTACGTTTACACAGGACATTACCTCACCAGACGAAATAACTGTTCTGTTTTTCCGTAAAAAAGTTAAATAGATATTTTTTAATAATTTAGCGTATATTTTTTCCTACTAGCAGAATTAAACTTTAGCCCTTATAAATACTGCATTTATAAGTAAAATTTGGTAGATAGAACAAACAAGCACTCAGGCGACGAAATGTGTAGGATAATATATGTAGTTATATAGGATAATGAGGAAATAACATTAAGAAATAATATATTAGAATAAGAAATAGGAAATAATCTTAGGATTACGCGGAAGGATGGAATGAGGTTATTTTTGAAGTTATACTTATTTTGGCGCGTTAGTGAAAAGGGAATAAATAATGAGAGTAAATTTTTACGATGTCACGAAAAATCGACACCATGAAGTTGGTTAGTGAACATTGTAATTATAAAATATAAATAAAAATAAAATAAAATAAAAATAAAAAAGCCTTTATTCAACTGCACTAAATCTTCTAAATACATTCAGCTTCACTAGTTTATACAGTTATTATTATTTATTACAATTTCATGTGACAAAAGTTAATACAAATATATTTTTAAAAAATCTGTTTTGTAGAATTTATGTCAAATCGGTACATTAATTATTATTATTTTAGTTTAGGTATAATATGTCAATGAAGTATTGGATGTCAATGTTTATCATGTGTACGAGACACATGCAGATGTTGCCTCTTTGGCATAGGCCTCCCCCAGTTCCTTCCATAATTTCCTTTCTCGTGCTATTCTCATCCATTCTGCCTCTGTGTAAATACGTCTTCCCAGCGTCGGTTAGGGCGTCCTCTTTTCCTTTTGTCTTCTCTTGGTATCCATTCCGTTACTTTCTTTGTCCATCTTTCATTACTCATTCTACAAATGTGACCAGCCCAATTCCATTTCAATGTTCTTATAGTTTCTATTATGTCTCTTACTTTCGTTTCGTCTCTTATCGCTCTGTTGTTTATTCGATCCGACAGTCTTATTCCCAACATACTTCGTTCCATCTTCCTTTGACACACCGCTAGTTTCTGCTCATCCTCTGATCTTAAAGCCCATGTTTGGCAACCATATATGAGGGACGGCAAAATAGCTACATTGTACAATTTCGTCTTGATAACAATATTAACATCTTTATTCTTCATAATTTATTTTAAGCTCCAATATTTTTTCCACGCTATTGCAATCCTTCGTTCTATTTCTTTTGCAGTTAGGTCTTCAAAAGCAATGGATTGCCCAAGATAAGTGTATTCGGAAACATACTGAATATTTTCTTTATCTATAGTTACGGGATCCTGAATTCCGTTCGTCATTATTTTAGTTTTTGAAGCATTGAGACTTAAACCCACCTTTTTGCTCTCGGATGCAAGTTCATTTAACATTTGTTCTAACTGTTCTGAGGAATCCGCAAAAATTACTATATCGTCAGCGAACCTCAGATGGCTTAAATATTGTCCATTGACTATGATTCCACTCTTATGCCAGTCTATTTTACGAAATATCATTCCCAGCACTGAGCAAAAGATTTTCGGTGACAAAGGATCTCCCTGGCGGATTCCTTTTCCGATAGGAAAATCCCGACCATCCTTCTCCAGTCTGATTTTGGAAGAACTTTGGGAGTATATGTTATGAAGAATTTTGATGTAACCCTCATGTATTCCTTGTTGCTTCAGCGCTTGCCATATAGCATTATGTTCGAGTGAATCAAACGCTTTTTTGAAGTCTATGAAACCGATATATATTATTCTACTATACTCTTTACACACATTTGAACATTGTAATTAACTTCATGTTAATACTTCTTGCGTTGAAGTATCTACACTTCTGTGAGTTATATGGTTAAAGTTAGACTTTTACGAGGAATAAATAGATGAAGTATTAACTTATTCCGTGCGTACATGATATTCCGAGAGCTGGTAACAAATTTTGGGTAGGTATTTTAGGCAACCTGAAAACTTGTTACATAGCTCTCCAATTATTCCTAAACACGGAGGTGCAGACCTGGCTGGTGAGAGTCGGGACAAAATGGATCCACACATTTTTTATTTAGTGATTGTGTGAGGCAATATGCAATTTTTATAAATGTTTAATGTTTAAAATTAAAAAAAAAGCCAAACGATTTAATCGGGCTTTTAACATTGCCAGGCGCGTGCAAATTAAGTTTTGCAAAAAATAAAAAAATGGGTTTGAGGCAATTTGAAATATTTGGGTGTTATTTTTAACTAAAAAATAGGGAATGTCAAAAAGAGAGATCATTTTGGAGGGACTATCTACCTGCCAGGTGATCGAAATTGAGATATTCATTTTGCCCAGCTGCTTACCAGCTAGTAGGTAGGCTCCTCCGTGTAGGGATATGATAGGAGAGTTATGTGACTAGTTTTCAGCTTGTCTCAAATAGTACCTACCCAAAATTTGCTACCAGTTCTCTGAATAAACACACTTTTCTTATACAAGACTGACAGAGCCCTGCAACACGCATACAGTACCCGGCGATAAGTATTGCACATCGGCCTTTGGAGGGAGACAGTCGGCTGATTTCGGCTTCGTAAAGCATTATCTCTGTCGCACACTACCTATGTGACGTTTTGTCAGTCGTTGTTCAAGTGCGATAGAGTGCGGTCGCGTCCAGTTAAAAAAAAATATATAGAGTTGTTAACACCCCCAAAAGTTGTACTATGGCATGTTTAGGAAAAAGAGGGAAACCTTTACGAGGTCAGTCACGCCAAATTATCTACAATGTTTATAAACATTTTCTAACCTTTTTAATATTTTTAAGCTGACAGATTTAAAAAAAATGAAGATAAAACTGTAAGTTGTTATTTTAAGAAGATTCAAGCGCGAGTTGCAAATGCCACTGGAATTTCAGGAAGAACTTTGAACAATATATTAAACGAAGTCAGTACTGAAACACATTCTACTGAAATTAAGTTTAGCACTCCAAAAAAAGGGAGACCAAAAAAGCAATTTCGTTCGGATATGGACGATTTTGATTATGATGTTGTTCAAAGAATGGTGTATGATTTTCACTTACGATTTAATGAACTGCCAACAATAAAGTCATTAAAAGCTAAATTATGTGAAGCTATTAATTACAATGGGTCTAAAAAGACGTTGAGAAAAATACTTCACGAGATGGGATTTCGGTTCACTAAAATGGAAGACAATCGAAAAGTTTTAATGGAAAAGCACGATGTAAGTCTCAAACGAATGGAATATCTCGATAAAATGCGCAAATTTCGCAAAAGAGGAAAAAATATCGTCTACATGGATGAGTCTTACATACATACATCCCACACTAAAGGGAAATCTTGGAGTGATGATAAGTAAAAAAGCCAATTTCAAAAGGGCAACGTTTGATAATAGTTCATGCGGGAAATGAAAAATGCTTTGTACCCGGTGCCTTTTTAACGTATAAATCCACGGATACTACAGGTGACTATCACAATGAAATGAATAACGATAACTACGAGAAATGGCTGGTTAATCAATTAATCCCAAATATACCCAGTGATTCCGTTCTAGTTATCGACAACGCACCCTATCACAACAATAAATATGTTGAAAGACCCCCCAACTCAAACATCATTAAACAGGAAATGATCAACTGGTTAAACAGACATGAAATTCCAGTTGATCCAAAATTTAAAAAAACCCAGATTTATGCTATTATAATTATGTCAGCACAAGGAGAGGTATATAGAGTTTTCCGTGGACAAAGTACTTGCCGAACATGGGCACACTGTGTTGCGATTGCCACCGTATCATCCGGATTTTAATCCAATTGAAAATATAAAAATGGTCTCAACTAAAAGGCTATGTAGCCTCTAGAAATGTGGGTATCAATTTAACTTTTTAAAGTAAAAACGTTATTGACTGAAAAAGTAAACATGATCGGGACTGAAGAGTGGAAAAAGGTTTGCGATCACATAATCAAATGTGAGAATGAATATAGAAGCATTAAACACGGTTTAGACAATTACACTGATAGACTAGTGATAAATACGGCGATGACATGACTATATGTCCGTATGTCATTATCATTAAACAGGAAATGATCAACTGGTTAAACAGACACGAAATTCCAGTTGATCCAAAATTAACAAAAACCCAGATTTATGCCATTATAATTATGTCAGCATAAGGAGAGGTATACAGAGTTTTCCGTGGACAAAGTACTTGCCGGACATGGGCACACTGTGTTGCGATTGGTACCGTATCATCCGGATTTTAGTCCAATTGAAAATATATGGTCTCAACTAAAAGGCTATGTAGCCTGTAGAAATGTGGGTATGAATTTAACTACAGTAAAAACGTTATTGACTGAAAAAGTAAACATGATCGGGACTGAAGAGTGGAAAAAGGTTTGCGATCACACAATCAAATGTGAGAATGAATATAAAAGCATTAAACACGGTTTACACTGATAGACTAGTGATAAATTCGGCTGATAGCGACAGTGATATTGACCTCTTTGAGAGCACAGATAGTGAAATGGAAGTAATTGAGAATTAGAATTATTATTATTTTTATTACAATGTCTCACTTTAACAATAGGTACAATGGTGTTTATTATGTACACTACAGCTGTAATTTTCCAAAATAATTAAATACGTAAACATAATGTGAACATATTTTTAGAGTTCCGTAAAACGTAAAAACGGAACCCTTATAGATTCGTCGTGTCTGTCTGTCTGTCTGTCCGTCCGTATGTCACAGCCACTTTTTGCCGAAACTATGAGAACTACACTGTTGAAACTTTGTAAGTAGATGTATTCTGTGAACCGCATTACGATTTTTTCAAAAAAAAAGAAAAAAGTAAAATTAGGGTTGCCCCTCATACTGAGAACTGAAACTTATTTTTTTTTCCATATAACCTACACGTGTGGGTGTCTATCGATAGGTCTTCAAAAATGATGTTGAGGTTTCTAATATAATTTTTGTCTACACTGAATAATTTGCGCGAGAGACACTTCCAAAGTGGTAAATTGTGTCCCCCCCCCTTCTAACTTCTAAAGTAAGAGAATGAAAAAACTAAAAAAAATATATAATGTACATTACCATGCAAACTACCAACGAAAATTGGTTTGAACTCGATCTGATGAGTAGTTTTTTTAGTACGTCATAAACACACTATTATTAAAACTTCGATCAAAGTTACAACGAACTACAAGAACTATGTGTACTATGTTACTTGCTGCAACGGAACCCTTCATGGGCGAGTCCAACTCGCACTTGGCTACTTTTTTATTTTATTTTACTCGAACCTAAAGCCATCACTGATAGAACACTTATTGGTGTATTTTATACAAAGAATAAAAAGAATTATTAAAAGAAGCAAATTAAAATTGTTTTAACAGCTCCTAATAGATACCGCACTGTTTGTATTTCGTGCTACAGAGATGTCCCTCTACGAAGCCGAAGTTGGCCGATTGTCTCTTTCCAGGTGTCGATGTGCAATATTTATCGCCGGGTACTGTACCTAGTATCCGTTATTTTCCGGGATTATTATTAGTCTATGTATTATTCCAAGTCATTTAATTATCAAATTTCATTCAGATCCCTTCAGTAGTGTTTGCGTGAGAGAGTAATACATAACTCCCATTTATAATATTAGTGAGATTACGATCTACGTTTGAACTTCAGATGCAAGTTGTTCCATCCTTTCGTGGTCGCTGTTTCGCATTTTCGCACAAAGCGTTTAGATAGCTCCTTTATACCTAAGCCGAGCAGCGAAGATGTGAAATGCTCTGCCAGCAGCCGTGTTCCCGGTTCCCGCGCACTCTGGGAACCTTGAAACAAAGAGTGACTGAGTGAAGTACTTTTAGAGCGAGCATGTTGCACCTTAGCTGTTGTCTAATTAATACGTCTACTCTCTTTCTACGAAAACTTTCCAACTCCGATTTTACTTCGATCCGTCATTATGTCCGTTTAAATGTTCGAAGCCTACTCTAATTATTTATTTATTCCTACGTCGATGTACAGCATAGCAAATAGTGAATGTGCTTGACGACAAGCAACACGCCTACCCATAACAGCACAGTGTCACGCAGCAATTAGAACATGAAGAGTCCCTAATCATTTACTTGCTCTGCACTGCGTTCGTCACTAACGATATTTATGATGATTAATTTCTATGCCCAGTAACTTATCTAGAAAACATTGCTCTTCAAACCGAAATAGTGTTGTTTGTACATTAGTACGTGGCGGTAGAATAACTGGCAAAGGTCAGGTACTTCCCCAAACGGATCCTGCAAAGAGTCCTACCACTACCAAAACGTAACCCCTCCTGCCACTTCGCTCCCATGTATATAATCCCATGGGATTAATGGACGATGTTTTCGCCTCTATGATCCCATGGGATCATAATATGTATTTTTATGTCTTTTGTTTCCCATGGGATCAAAATATTTTTTTTTAGGTTTTTTGATTTTTTTTAGTGGAGCGCGACACGCATTTAGTATCACGCCAAATAATAATTAAGAAAATACTAATGGCAGCCAAGCCAATTTGCATGCCGACAGGAATGAAGTTGTTACACGCATGTATAAAAACGCGCCAGTAAACTTAAATCCCATTCAATACAGGAACCCAAAGGATATAAAATTATATCTTAATCCCATGGCATTATATTCATGGGAGCCAAGTGGCAGCAGGTCTACTACGAAAACAAACTCCGAATGATCGGATCCGACCGACAGCTGAATCGGATTGTAGCCTACCGCGAAAAACATTCGGATCGATACATCTCGGTCGGAAGTTATAGACTTAAAGCCGGGTCACACAGAGGCGGTCCCATAGCGATAGCGATCCGATACTCGGGTATGCGATCGCGCCCGCTTGCTGTGTGTCAGGTTGCATACAAAAAATCCCGTCTCGGATCGCTATCGCTATCGGATCGCCTCTTTGTGACCCGGCCTTTAGGTCGGATGAGGGTCGGATCGAACAAAATGGCCGATCCTATCAACCGACAGATTGTCTTTCGAGGTAGGAAACAAGAAAACGTCCCTATGTTCGGCCGATATATCGTTTATCGGACTTCGTAGTAGACCTGCAGGAGGGAACGTAACGATCAAACGTAAAGATACTGACAGACATGCTAAAAAAAAGCAAGCATATAACCTTGCTTAAAATTATTGGCATGCTCTGCAACTGTTCACATTTCCGAGTTCCGAGCAATACCTACCTATGCATTGTTGTTTTAAGCATATATGGACTAGACTCCAGCGTGCTATTTGGCACCAGCTCAGAGGAAGACCCCTCCTCAGGAGCGGTCGCAGCCTCCAATTTTGGAGATCACCGATAATAATACGATATGTCGAGTGAAAAGGACTTTACCAGTACTCCGCTCGTTCCGCAGTTACCGCTCCGAGTTTTTACCCGCGCAGTTGCCGTTCAAGGTGTTTTCCCGTGCCTAAATACTATTTACGAATTTCTCAACTTCGTATACGTTTGTTGGTCATGTCCCCTGTGAACCCACCCTGTTCAGAGCGCTGCTCCCTTATGGACCCGCGCCTCGGGCCTCAAGTAACATGCTCGAAAAGCAAACGGTTAGTTGATTTTTTAGCAAGCATGCTCGTTGTTAGCAATATTGCGACGCCAATCAGTATTTGCAATTTGCATAATTTTGCCTTTTTCTATCGTAGGTACCTACTTACTGCGTGTTACTGGAAAAAGCGATATCGTTTCATGGACTTTAATCGAGTCTCTCGATTGAAGAATTTTCACTCCACTTTCATGATAAGAACGTCTAGGCTGTAAAATGCGTTGCCTGAGTATAGCTACATTCCTCTCAAACTCGGTGTCTTCAAGTCCTCAATCTTTTTTAGGGTTTCCGTACCCAAAGAGTAAAAACGGGACCCTATTACTGAGAGTTAGCTGTCCGTCCCTCTGTCACCAGACTGTATCTCAAGATTCTCAAGAACAGTGATAGGTAGACAGTTGAAATTTTCACAGATGATGTACCTATTGCTATTGCCGCTATAACAACAAATCTAAAAATAGAATAAATAAATGTTTAAGGGGGCTCCTATACAACAAACTTGATTTTTTACCGTTTCTTGCTAGATTAGTCCGTCCCAAGCAAACTAGATGGCGCCACTAGTAGAATAAAACGCACTATCGACTTCGTCGTTAGAATCATAAGGTAAAATCAATTTTTTTGTGAATCTTTTTGGATGAAAGCCTGTCTGTGGAAACTGCGATAGTCTTTCGGAATAAAGCCAAAGAGGTTTTCGCCGTTTATTTGCTAATGGTACGGAACCCTTCGTGCGGGAGTCCCACTCGCACTTGGCCGGTTTTATTTCTAGGAAAGCGTGCTCCATCGAAGACCACTTGACCGATTTACACTAGGCAAGATCAAGATGGCAGTCTGGTGCAAACCTATTATCGAAAAAAAGGGTTGCAGTATTTTCTATAATTTAAACGATTATAAATGTAAACCTATAACATAAAAACCTATGATTTGCTTCTAGTCTTCTCCCTGGTCTGCACTCAGTACCGGCCTGGCGCTAGCTCGAACTGCACTGCGATGATGCGGGACTTTACCTACCACCGGTTACCGGATCAGCACTTTGAGGCATGTCGCGAGTCGCTGATATTGCAAAAATCGTGGAACTCAATCTTTGTGATATTGTATCCACCTATATCAGCATTGTCCTACTTAAAATTTTAAATCCATCAAATATATTAATTTGTTGTAGACGTCACTTTAGTTGTAGGATATTAAAATTTAATATCATATCAATACATTTAATGTAAATATAAAGTAAATAATGCCGTTTTTTTTTAACTTTTATAGGTTTACAATTGATCGCCATCTCGACTGATGTGGTCTACGATGGAGCGTGTTTACCTAGAAGAAACCGATTTAGTATCGATTTGAAGACACAAAGAAACGATCGGGGAAAACCCACTCAGGCAACGCATTCCACATCCTAGACGTTTTTATCACAAAAGTAGAGTCAAATCTCTTCGTTCGTGTCTTTGGAACATCAACCATGAAACGATGTCGCTTTGTATAATTGTAGCCACTTTCGTACTACCCCCCATAGTTTTCTGAAATAATATATTTCCATTTTCTATAGGTATTAGTTTCTATGGTATTTTGGGCCGGCTATCGCCTACTGCCGAGCATAGCCCTCTCCTCATGTACGCCACTTCCTTGATGGTCTCGTGTAAAAAAAAAAATAGATTATGAGAAAACTAATCTCTAGTTTCCTTACATGCGGAATCTCATTTTCCACGGTTGCCACACTAGTGTTCGGTGCCCCTTGCTCGCCACGTACAGAGGTACGTGGCTTTGTAGAATTTGTATTGTAGAGACAATACAAATTCTTTGGTCAAATAACGAGATCAGTGTGACCGCAATCATAAAGACTCATTACATTTAGCTAAATTTTGTGACTGAATTCAGAAGCAAGCTCTCCTCGTTTCGGGATTTAGTATTCTAGCTCACTGAATTTAGTTTAATAAGAACTTTACTAGGCTACATAAGAGTACCTACTCGAAAATGCAATTCCATCCTAAAAGGCGTATCTTGTTACACTTGGCAAAATTTTGTCACTACTGAATTCAATAAGCTAGTTTACTTAATTCAGAGTCGACGTTTGCCTGCTTCTGAAGTCAGTCGACTAAATTTTTCAAAATGTAATAAGCCTAGCAAATATTTTGAACACGTTGCGTCGTCTAGTGGGGAGTATTTAGAAATATTACCGTTTACCCACTCGGTTTTCTCTACCGCAGCGGGCAGCGAATACCGCTCAGGGCCTCTGCCGCTTAACGAAAAACGCTTTGATCCGTTGGCATTGCCGTCTCTTTCACTTCAAGCGAGAAGAGACAGCAACGTCAAAGCGTTTTTCGTTAGGCGGTAGAGGCCCCGGTGTGAACAGGCGTAAATAAGGGGTATGCTTCCCTGTCACACCATTTTGTCACACCAGTGTGACACAGAAGAATTTTTTTCTTCGTAGTCACACTAGTGTGACACGCGAGAATTTAATTCTTCACAGTCACACTACCATCTTGTCCAAATATACTTGTAATAATAATTCCAAAAATGTAATGTACTATTGTGTGTGTATGTATGTGTGTAGTGTTATGTGTGAATTGTCCACCAATATATATTATTATATTTAGATATGTAAACCTCATAATTATATAAAAGTACCAATTAAATGTATCAATTTAATCTAACCGGCCCGATTAGGGTCTATCACTGAAGTTTTACTCCGGGTGGGCTCCCGCCAGAAGCTCAAGGGAGGTCCTGAGTGGAGCGAGCCATGCGAGGCCAAGCGTAGCGAAAAGGGGAGGTGGCGAGCGAAGCGAGCCGGCGACCGTAGTGGAGCGCAGGCCGAGTACCAATTAAATGTATCAATTTAATCTAACCGGCCCGATTAGGGTCTATCACTGAAGTTTTACTCCGGGTGGGCTCCCGCCAGAAGCTCTGCGGTCAGCCCTGAGTGTCGCTTCTCCATACTCGGCCTGCGCTCCACTACGGAGGTCGCCGGCTCGCTTCGCTCGCCACCTCCCCCCTTCGCTACGCTTGGCCTCGCATGGCTCGCTCCACTCAGGACCTCCCTTGAGCTTCTGGCTCCCGCATTTTTTATATACACTCTAGGGGTAGTAGCGACAAGACTACATAGAGTCGGGGTGCCCCGAGTCGGATCTGGGTCTTAAGTAACATAACCAGTCCGATTAGGTTACTTAAAGAAATCACAATTGAGGTTACATAAAGACATCACGATTGAGACTTTTCTTAATAATTTACGTTAAGAAAAAGTACTAAATACTCTGTAACGACGCTTCATCAATCATTAACAGCCCACTAAACGTTCCCACTGCTGGGACTCGGGGCCTTCTCTCGCAAGGAGAGAGTTAAGGCCATAATCCACCACGCTGGCCCAGTGCGGGTTGGCGGATGACACATGACTTCGAAAGATTCTAGGTACATGTCGGTTTCCTCACGATGTTTTCCTTCACCGTTTTTAAGTTAATGGCAACGACGCTTATGTGATGTTATTTCTTATTGTCAGTTTCGTAATAACTAATATTTTCTTTTGTTTCCGGTTAGTTTTTGTACATACTTTTCAAATATATTGATTGTTTTTCAATTTAGACTTGGTTGTTTGTGTTGCTGAATATTTGGTGTGATGGTTAGTCATACGATGTAATCGATTATTGTCTGTCACACCAGATAGTATGACACAGAGGAAAAAAAATCTTCTGTGTCACACTGGTGTGACAAAATGGTGTGACAGGGAAGCATACCCCGTTAAGAATAGTAAAACAAAAGATTTACTTAAATAATATTTATTCCGCTTATTTACATCGTCAAACATATTGCAGTCGCGTAATCACACAAGTGATTACACACAATCAGTCACACATTCACCTTGACTCCACACACTTTCATTTTTATGTTAAATCTATAAAATTCTAATGCTTCCCAGACAGTTTCAGATAACCATCAATTGATTGATTTGGTGAGCCTTAGATTCTTTACTAGGCTAGTAGGGGGCGTAGCGCCTCGAGGGCGAAGGGCCTCGCATCCCGGGTCTGTAACAAATGATAACAACATTGTATTAATATTTAAAATAAGAGAATTATCATTAACTACAGGGTATTTTTCCTGTTACTATATTATGGTAGGTTTACTGGTGAACATTGATGGTTGACTCCATGTATTTAACCACAGTATTTATTTTTCCCAAATTGTATGTGTTAGCATAGAATAGATAATACAGATAGAACGGACACTCCCCACCCCCCGCCAGTTTCAAGCTTTCTACCCCGCAAGGACGCGAGAATCACTCAACGAAGGGTTATATCGGACGATAATTTTCTATGAGAATACGACCATGATGCTGTATTATTTAACAAAATGGTACCAAATTTTTCGTCTATTATACGAAACAAGAATAAGAGATTTTTCATTTCATAAGAATTTCTACAAAGATTGAATCATTTTTATAAACTATTCTGGTTAGAAGTACGCGCCAACACTGAAGTCCTGTGACGAAATTATTAAACTCGTTGTTTTTAAGCTGCGGCTTTCGTTAATCGTTGTGAAATACGTCAGTGGCGCCAATAACGTATGGTAACGAGTGATGGCGCGGAGTAGGTATAGTTCGCAATTCACGAAGTCACTAGTGTTGCCAATTTAGTGGTTTTTTTTACTAAGATTGCTACTATTCAGATTTATTGATAAGTGATTATTTCTTAGCATTCAACCGACTCAAAAAAAAGAAACAGGTTCTATATTAGACTATCTGTACTTTTATGTGCGTCCATGTATATATTATGTCGGTCAATAGTGAACAATGAATATAGGATTTCATCTAATAAGTAGTATGCTTATTTAAGATTTCGCAACAACCGTTCATTAAAACCAGTAAGAGAATACGAGTACATTGACTATTGGAATGGAAAGTTCCAAAAAAAAATAACGATATTTTTAAACTAAAACTTATTCAGTAATTAACGGCTTTGACATTGACTTATAAACTTTACCGGTTCTTATTCAGTAATTAACGGCTTTGACATTGACTTATAAACTTTACCGGTTCTAGTACTACCGGTACTACTACGATTTAGTTTCATTTTTAACCAACTTCAAAAAAGGAGACGGATCTCAATTCGTTTATATGTTTGTTACGTGATAGCTCCATTTATTGTGAAACAAAGGACATAAGCCCAAATCACATTGAAAAAACCCAGGTGCCACACCTGGGTTTTTTGATGTACCTCGGATTTTAAGTTATTAGTAATAATATTCTAAACTATCATCATCATCCGTTTGAGTGGCTAACCTGCTTTTCTTTGCCTGTAGAAGTTTTGTAGAAGTTCGTGTCAAAAGCTCGTTTTATGGAACAAAATATATTGTATAATTTGGTGTTAATGATATAAAAATAATATATACCGGCTGAGTCATAAAGATATATATCAAACAATGCACGAATATGCTTAGGTTCTTTTCGCGATGGGTGGCCTTGGAATTGAATTGAAATTAAACGAGTGTAAGTAAAATAATTCATGATAATACGCTTATTTTTGGTAATGTACTTTGGACTTTGTATTCAATTATCAGTATGCTTACATCGCGGGTCAAATCTGGACAAGTACTAGCACAAGCACAGCACTAGCATAGGCCTGGGATATGAGGCGTACTTGAAGAGAGGTATATGCTAAGATGTTATGATGATGATGATTACATCGGATTGCAAACAGTATTGGTGAACTTTTAAAAAAAACGCCTACAAAACTACACTGATAAAAAAACATGTTAGCCACTAATTTGGGTGGGTTATGGGAGTGGTGTAATTTTTTTTCCTAAAATATATTTGCATACAATTATTAGATTTTTTTGAGATTAGATACAATTATTTTGTGCCGAGGTCAGGGTACGATTTGGGCCATGTCTTCTATGATGTTTCTTTTTTTTTGGTAGATCATAGTTTTGAAATATGAAAACAAAACTAAAAATTACTTTCGTTTATTTTTGTTCAAGTTTTTTATGATCGTCGTTGAAATTTGGTCAAGTAAGTTTCTGAATTTAATTTAAAATTGAAACCGATTTTTGTTTATTCGGCGCAAATTCACAATATTTAAAGTTTTATGCGATCCTTACTATAATGCGAATAAATAAATCACTATTTATCAACATCCAAAAGTAATATTCTTTTAAGCATTAGTAATAAATTAAATCCGGAACTAGCAACATTATCGGCCATAGTTGATAAGAATTCGAAATGTTTGTTTACAACATTTAATTTGGAGTTTTGAGTTGAAAAATCATGTGCTTTCTCTTTACTGGTCGCTGACATGATGTGTTAATAATTAATAAGTAGTTTGTGCAGTGTATAATACTCTGATATAGTAAACTGTGGTAACGCCTTTTAATGCATCTTATGAACGTAGTTATAGCTAATCTAATGTTCTGTGACTAGTCTATAATGAAATACGCGAAATATGTGGAGTGATTAATTAATATATTGTCAGAATAAAGTTTTCTCTTTGGGTAAGTGTACTTAACTTACTAAAATAATTTAGTAACCCTAGATGACACGCACACATGCGTAAATGTGTTCGAACGACATATGCGTAGTTGTGTGAGTGTAGGTATGTCAACTGCACCGTCTGTATAGATTTTAGGCCGAGTGTCCGGGGTGTGGTGTTAGTTTCCTTAATTCTCACTGGAAATGCCACACAGGTTCATCTGTTTTATGAGAACTATTCTCAGGAATTGATTTTCTATCCCCATTTTTTTTTGAATTTCCGAATGATGTCCTGAGATAAACAAACAACCTTTCACAACTGATAAAAATAGATTATTGTATAAATAGAGCAAAACCTTGTCGCTCACTAATCCAGTTAATCCCTGCCCACTTTTTCACTCTCTGTTTATGCCAGTTGCTTACCAAAAGTAGAAATAGGTGACTTCAATTGAAATACATTGCAACAAACATTCTTTAAATTTACAATTTCATTAAATATTTGACTAATTGTTGTTTCCAGACATTAACAATTTCACGATACCTCTTGTTTCATTTCATAACAACATATCCCACCACTACCCCTCTATCTTTAGATTCTCTGCACTACATAATATCTCAACAGCATGTAAGCATCTTGGAGTTCAAATCAAAGAGGTTCTGCTACAGATATTGTATGTATATGAGATGATTGATTACCTCCTGTCATCGAAGGTGTCTCGGCTGAAGTCTTCATACATCCTGTAAAGATAACATAAGTTATAACATCTGTCTCACCACCACTGTAATAAAACACGTCCAACTCCAAGGATACTTTTAATCAGTCAGAAACTAATCAGAATGGTGTAGCTATTGTTTGCTAAGTTTTAGTAGATTGTAAAAATTCTGAACAAAATCCATTTTGACACAAATTAAACTAATTTTTTTGTACTTTGCTACGATTAGTGGTGTGTTATTTAGAAGTGGTCTACACATATCTCAATTGGAAAGAATACATTCATAATTTTCAATGCAAACTATATTTTCTATGAAACTAACTCTAGATTTCAACAAAAAATATGTATAATCAAATTGGCTATTTGAGCATTTCGTTGAGACTTGAAAGGAATTCATCTGAGTCACCAGAAAATTGTAAATGCTATCAGTTTATAAGAAAAGGTGAGAGTATTACCCTACAGTAAGTTAGATTAGTTCAGAATTTAATTTATTCAATATAGTTGTAACTCAACAAACATGCTCAAGTGCTGGGATTCTGTACAAGCAAACTCATGTTATGGTCTTCTCTAAAATCTTAATATCAAGATTTGTTTGGCTGTATTTGCACAATATATAATATAGCAAAGAATTCTTGTTTTTTGTTTGTTATGAATGTCTTTTTTTTTCTCTAGAATCAAGATATAATAGTATCTAAGTTTGCTCATAGAGAATTAAAATCTGATGAAAGTTTCAAGTTTAACTATGCTTTACCACAAATACAATTATAATTCAAAAGACTTATTTTTTAATCTCATAATTTGCTTAGTAAACTTTCACCTTTTGGTGAAATGTGTAATTTGACAATTAATTTAAACAGAGCACATCAAGTTAAAAAATCAGTCTTAGTGTACTTCGCCCAATATTTCTCTTTGTAAGACATATCGAGTGCAACCTCATTTTTATAATAAAGAGTATGTCATGGGAAGAATGTAGTATGTCTAATATTGCCAGGATAGGTAATTATGTGTCAATTTGACCATGTGATACTCTATACAAAATTGAAATTTCAAGTCCAGGGTGGAACGCATGGTATCTCACCCCCGGGACATCTGCGGTCCGGGCGGGGGGCTCCTCCTGCTGTACATATCATCATACGACGACCTCATAGATCCCATGGCGCTGCGCATCGGGGGCAAGCTCGGCATCGGCGGCATCGGCTCGCGGCGCAGCGGCGGCGACACGAAGTCCCCGCGCGCGCCGCGGGCCGCTCCTAGCTCTAGCCCGCGCGACGCGCCCACCGGGTAGCGCCGCTCGAACAGGTCGCGCGGCGAGTCGAACCGCGCCCGCTCGTAGTACCCATCGTACGGATCCTGCCACACACCAACAGACGTTCAGCAACGGAAGAGGGAACACGCAATGCAAATATCTCAAAAGTGTAGCGAGTGACAACGAACTGTAGCATCGGCGGGGAGCGATCGGGCCGAGTGTAGCCGGACACCGCGTGCGAGAGGCATCCACGCGCTCGGCCTACTCGATGCGAAAAGCGGTCGGAACCGGAGTTAAGAGAGAGAACGCGTTACCCCAAATCCTCCCATCATGCGATCGCGAAGGAAGGGCGGCGGCGGCGGCGGAGGGTAGGGGTCGCGGCCGAAGGCGCGGTCGCGGTAACCGTTGCGGTCGGGGCCCAGCGCCTTGGGGCACTCCTTGGACCAGTGGCCGCCGCGGCCGCAGCGGTAGCACTGCTCGGGGTCGCCCATGCCGGGCCGCTGGCGCACGCGCGACGTCGAGACCTGCACCTTCATGGGCTGGCCGTCGACCATCATGCCGTTGAGTTCTTTGATGGCCTCGTTGATGTCGCCCGTCGCGTCCAGGTGCACGAAGCCATAGTTACGCACGATATCGCACTCCACGACGGTGCCGAACTTCTGGAACAGCTCGCGGACTTCGGGCGCGCGCGTCTTGTCCGTCAGGTTACCGACGAAGATTTTCGTAGTCGGCGTAGAGGGTGCTTTGCGACTCTTCGCCGCTTCTATTTTGATCGCTTGACCGTGAATTAGCTCTCCGTTTAGATTCTGAATGGCTTCGCGGCCGGTTTGCTCATTTTCCATGTGCACGAAACCGTAATTTCTGACGATATCGCATTCTACGACCGTACCGTACTTTTCGAATAGCGGTCTAAGATCGGCGTCCGTGGTTTTATCGGATAGATTCCCGACGAAGATTTTGAAAGTACCGGCGCCCGGCATTTTAGGTTCTGAAACGCATACATAAATTCACGAAATGAGTCAGCAGCGTCCATCATTATAGAGCATTTCGCGACGGTAAGCCGGATTTTGCTGTTCAAAGCTTTTACATGATTATTTAGTACTTACCTGTTTTAGACGATGGAATATATCACAATAAACAACTAATAACACAATGTAATCCACACAACGCACTAATTTAGGAGCACAAAATCTCGAAAGCTTTGTTGGCTTTCTCAAAATGGCGTCTTACTTTTTTAAAAATCGATCACGCTATTCATGAATCATGATGCCAAATTTTGACTTCACTTCCGGTGTTTGTTGTTGATAGAGTTTTAACCGAGTAGGATTTTTATTTTTAAGCCAAGCCTTAATACCACAGAGCCATGGAACGCGAAAGCACAAATACGATCAAACAGTTCGACCGTGTCTTGCGAAGAACCGCACCGACCTGTTTATGGTGTATAGCGTGCAAAAAGGCTGTATGTGTACTATGTGTTGAGCTTAATAAGATTAATGTGTTTGAGTCCCCGTTTTTGAAAGCCATTTTGATTTTTCAAATATGTGGCCTGAGTGAACAGAACGGAAGTTGTGATATGGTATCACAGAAGTCACAGATAAAACGGCACGACACACGATAGTCTGTCACGACAGTGTATTTATAGTCTGTGTACGACACCAAAAGAGTACAAGTTTTTTTTTTTGTACCTATGTTTTTTCTTGATTTTTTCCTGTTTTTTCAAATGAGATTTGAAGTTTGATTAGATTGGACTGTCAAAAGGAAGAAGTGTCGCTGTCCGCTGTCATCGTTTGTGTGCTGGCTGCTGGCTGTTTGCGTAAAATAGAAATATTACAAGAAAATCAATTTCTGTAATTGTAGGCTGTGGTTTTTGTGTACTTGTGAACTGAAAACATTCTTCAGAGCTGTTTCTAACCGGTAAGTGCTAGTCTAAGTAACCGTAGAATGAATAACGCAAGTCAAAATAGGTCAAATAGTTATTTTATAGAATTATTAGATTATTGGTATTTTGCTAATCATACATTCCATTATCATATACGCAGGTTTTGTTTTGATTACACTTAATTATGATGATTGTAATGGACTCAGTTCAATGTGTAATATGCACTTCTTATAAACCAAAATACTTTGATCACTGTGTATGAGCGTGATAGCCTGGCGACTGAAGCCGGCTCTAATTACTAGGTATCGGTTAGACTGAAATCTACAACACATTAAATACAACATATCCTTATTATAACGCCACAAAACAGAGGTCTGGTAGAAAATACAATAAAGTTAATTTGCTGTCAACAGATTACAATAATCTATATTGTAGAAACTGTGGACATAGAGGGGTTATAATTTGAATTAAGTTCCAAGAGTTGAATGCATTGCAAACATACAACATCAGTTATAATATAAATAAAAATGAATGAAATAAATAAATAATCTTACGTATTTGTTATCAGGTATGCAGTTAATACCTACAATGTAAAAAAAAATGATTCCTCTCTTTTCTTAACTTTATTATAGAATAACAACAACAAATTACTTCAAATACAATATAGCTAAATGTATGTTGCAGAAACAGTACAAAACCAATATATTAATTTAGCTATCTATTAGCCAATCATTCACAGACAGCAAATCATATAATGTGGATTTTGGAGTAGTCTAGCTACTTGACATAGACACTTGATAAGTTCTATATTATAGGCTTTCAAAGGAGCAAATTGCAACAGCATTGCTAAATTGTATTAATTGATCAATGTCTTAATATTATATTTGGATGCTTATTATCTTATTCTGGACGAAGACCAATCCAAATCGTCATAAAAATTCTCTCTTTAATATTAATAGACATGTATAGATTTCTTGTTTTTTCCAGCATTTATTTTTACACCTCTAATGAGGTGTTTTTCGATGAGACAAAAAGATAGGGTTCAATAAAACGATGATAGGCGGTGCTTGTAGGTCTTTCACTTGTCTTGTCAAAAGCGGTAGGCATAAAGGGACTCAATTAATTCAATTTGCGAAAGCACAACTTATTATAAAGAGGAAATATTTGTTTGTTTGTAATGAATAGGCTCCGAAACTACTGGACCAATTTCAAAAATTCTTTCACCTTTGGAAAGCTACATTATTCCCGAGTAACATAGGCTACGGCAGATGGCGCTGCAGTTGATATCTAGGTTATTATTCGAGCGAAGCCGGAGCGGGCCGCTAGTAAATAATAAACTACTTTATCCATGTACACATTTTATTCGAATGAAAACTATATCAAAACATGCAAATTTCAAAACAAATTCGTAAACTTGATGAATGACAATATATACATTTTTTAAAATTTATTCTTGGCTATGGATACTAGCCCTTCAGCCGAGATAGTATCTCTCTACTTAGTCTGTGGATAAAATAAATAAATATTAGTGGACAATTAACACACAACACCATCTGACCCCAAACTAAGCAAAGCTTGTCGTATCAGTGTTGCTATTTATATATCTTTGAATTTTCCTTCTACTTTGGCTTAGTTGATGTCTATTGCATAGGAAGTTCTAAAGATTTTTACTGAAAATGGATTGTGATCAGTAACGAAAATTATAATTTAAATATCTAAAATTTATGTGTTTACGAAACCTCTAAAATTTTAAATTATCACAAATAATTTAGATTAGACTTTTTCCTGAAAATGGGGAGGGGTTTGATTGTGATTACACTTTTGAGAGTCTATGGTAGAGACAGATCTTGCTGCATCTATATCGCCATCTAGTGCGTACGGTGGAACTATTTTTGTCTCGTCGGAAACCCCCTCATTGGAATGTTTCAGTTTGAAAATCACAATTTTCATATTAATTGTAAGGTGTCATAAGTTTCATAGCTGCTGACAACAACATGTAATAATGTCTATTAAAAACATAGAACAAGAAAACAGCTGCATTAGAAGTACAGCTATGCTTAAATAGGATTACTTATATTTTTCTAGATTTATTTATGCTAGAAAATGAAAATATGTAGTTTAAATTCATCCCAATGTTTCATGTTGAAGTCTTAAAAAAATATAAACTTTTTGTTTAGGAGAGTTTAATGGAATCATGCCCCTAGTTACCTAATGTAGTATGTAGAGGTACAGTGACTGGTGGGCTATCTACAATTAGAAACACAACTGAAGTACAGTAACATATTATTGAGAGAAACTCCTACAAGTGTTTGTATTTCCCAAAATAAATTGAATTCACATTCTGTAGCATCTGTGCTAGGGGCGCAACATCTAATGTCATAGACCCAGAGCTCCATTCCCGTTTTTCAAGTGTCAGGCTTTCAGTGAATGTTGGTTGGAGGATATGCATATATGACCGAAGTCACATGTTGGTGCAATACTTCTTACTCGTGTGTTTTAAGAATAAATGCTCTGTACGTACATACATTTTTACATGTGTACGTACATACTTACATACATTTTTGCATATGTCTACGATAAAGTATATTATCATATTTCAGTTATGGAAAGATGATGGAGACAACTGTATTTGTGATCAGGAGGGCTTATAAAATTTTAAGTTAAAAATTTAAATTCAACACATCATTTCCGTTGTTGTGTTCAGTAAATTAAATTTTCCATTATGAAACTGAAGTGGTTGGAGATTTTATAATTATGGAAATATTAAAGTTTTTGTGGTTTTAAGCTACATTTTAGATTCAGTGTTCCCTTGCTTTGACTGTATTATGTTGAGTTTTCAAGAGAAACAACATTTCTTGAGTAAAACGGGATGCAGGACTGTTATTTATGATTACCTTAAAAAAGATTTGGTTACATTATTTTAACTGTCCCATATTGGACCTCCCAGTGTAGAGTGCATCCCACGAGCTACAGTCTACAATAACGAGAACTAAGTGAAGAAGCGACTGAAGCGAACTTACATCACCGGGCTCGGTTCGAGGGTGCGAGTGTCGCCGCACTCGCTATGACGTCGCCCGTGCGAGACAGAGATAGAGCGTCCGCTGCTTTCGCTAGGGGTGACCGATTCTTGGTGTTTTTGAATGTCAATGAAGGCAACTCAGTAAAGCAGCGGTACTTGAATCCTTATCTATCTGATTGAATAGAAATTGGTAAAGTAAAGTAGCTGTGTTGGTTAAAATTGTGGAATTATGTGATTTTTAGTTTCTGCCTTTAGTGATGATTATACATCTCAATTTTTTTGACTAGTCGTCACGTCATTAGTCTTGAAGAGTGCAGACTTTAAAATCTTAATTGTTTTAAGTGCTTGAACATCGCCGCAAAATTAATTATTAGCCTATCGGTTTTTTGTCAGATACACTTTGGATAGTGTCCAATTGATCTACATGGCTTAAGATCACCTTGCCCTTTTTCTGTTGGACTGCTCGTAGCTCAAAAATGCGACGTCGTTTCATGATTGACGTTCCGAAGACTTGAACGAAGAGGTTTCATTCTACTCTTGTGATAAGATCGTGTAGGCTGTGGAACGCGTTGCTCGAGTAGGGTTTTCCCGATGGTTATAATTTTAGTGTCTTCTTCTAGTTTAAGGTTTCTAAATTTAATGACTTATTAAACCTTAATATTTGTTTCGTACGTAGATACAATGGTAAATTATACAATTTATAGAAAAAAACGTATCATCTCTTTGATGACTATTGACATCTAACTGATTTTAGTTGTTAATGTCAATTTTTTTTTATCTGATAAAATTGCGTGAAAAAACATATTACATAAAATTACAAGATATTACGAATGAAGGAGTAAAGCTAAACCTAGGCTAAAACTAAATGCACCAAAATATCTCACCATCAGTTTTCAACGTCCGTAAGATTTCCGCAGGGAACGGGGCAGCCCTGCGCGGTGCGAGCGGGACGGCGCGCGGGGTGAGGGGCGCTCCCGCTCGATACCGTGGGGTCCCCGCGCGCCCCGCCGCCTCCGCGTTATGTAACGTGGCATGGCGCGGGCCGCACACGAGTAATTGCCCGCCGATGTTCGCCAATTTGAACACCGCGTTATTCATACCAGACACCAGACTAGGCGGCGGAGCGCATCGATTTTATATTTATTTACTAGCTGTAATGTGTGTACACCCGCCATTTAAGGGGTTTCTTTTTTTTTCACGGAACCCTAATTAATTTAATTAAGTAAAAGTAACCTATGTTATACCTTAGAACATAGAAGGTCAGCTATCTGGTAGTGAAATACCCGTCACAATCGGTCCAAACGTTTCGAAGATTTGCCGGAACAAACAGACAGACAATAAAATGTTAAATAGTTTTTTAGAAATCGCACTTTCATTTGTACTAAGTAAAACGCTGTCAATTTGATAAAATAAGATGTAGTAGTAGATTTAGTGAATGAACACATAAAACAGAATGTAAGAAACACAAATTATTATAATATCTTAAAGTATACTGTATAAATAATAAATAAATAAATATTGGTGGACAATTCACACACAACACCATCTGACCCCAAACTAAGCAAAGCTTGTGTGATGGCGGCCAGATAGCTGATATAATACTTATATAGTTTTAAATACATACTTATTATACATAGAAACACCCAGACACAGTGCAAACATTTGAATTCATCACACAAATATTTGCACTGGGTGGGGATCGAACCCACGACCCTCGGCTTCGGAGCTAGAGCTTCTAACCACTTAGCCACAAGCCAAATAACTGTATTACATTCCAAAACTATGTATGCCTAGAAACTATTTTTATATTAACCACAACCCACTGTGGGTTGATGATAAAATTAGAGATAATAACAAATAATTTGACCAAAAGTTCTGAACTTAAAACTAATACTGACATGCTCCATAAAAGTTAACAAATAAGATTTTTCATAAACATTGTGAATTATTGCTCTTACTTACGATTATAATACCCGTTTTATCGAGCCAAATCCCTGGCTGGCTCTTTCTGAGATTAGTGCGTTCATGAGCCAAAAAAATCTGCAACTTTAGGTTTACATGAGCAGAGAGAATAGTTATCTTTTTGGGTCACCGGTGCTTCACTTTCGACCACAACGTCTCTTACAATCAGGCGAGTTGGTGGTCGAACGAGGACCTAAATACGATTATCACTTTGAGTATTAATGTTCTGTGTGAATCCTTGATGCTGTTAGATTTTTATCTGTTTAGATTGTAACTTAAGTTTAGTCTAACTCTACTCTTAATTTATCGTCTCAAATAGGAGGAGCTTCTCAGTTCGCTCAATCTTTTTTTTATGACGTATGTTCACCGATTACTCGATGACTGCCAGGTGTTTGACCGATTAGAAAAACTCTTTTATACTACACCTGCTCAGAAAGTACCTTGATACTTTATCAAATTTACGGTAGAAAGTACGTCATTGCATATCGAACAAATATGCGGCGAGAAAACGCATCTGAGCGGGAGAGAAAAGTGTATGAAAATCCATTTCTTACGTGGTTTTTCTTTTTTAATTTTGGGTAAGACTATGCGCTGGTAACCTAAATATCAAAAGCCAAAAAGTTTTTACAGTGTGTTTTTATCTCCAAGTTTCGTAGGTGTAGTATAAAGCACTATGTATCACTCGAGAGAAAGTGCGATTCCCGATCTCGGGTGTTTTAAAGCCCTCGCCTATGGCTCGGGCTTCAAACGACACCCTCGACGGTAATCGGTCATTTTCTCCTCTCGGTGAACAATGTACTATTTTTTCAAAGGATTTACTTCCACTGTCTCGTTGTAATTTTTATTTAAATCGGTGTTGTATTTAAGAGTTCGACGAAAATTATGAAGTTTTCATACAAACTTGCATCTCTTTTTTCAATGTCTAACAACTTTTTTTTCGCATTAAAAAGTTGCCTAAGTCCCTTTCAGCTTATAGGTTATTTCTATACCTAATTTAATTTCAGTCGGCTCAGTATTTTTACCATTGGATTGGAGTAAACGTGTTCTTGATTGGAGATCGCCAACCAGTGTGCCTTATATGGTATCGGCCTATATATATATGGGTCGGAGTTGTGTGGAGTATTAACACGCATTGTATGGAGTATGGAGATGGCACTCCATCTAGTCTCAGGGTGTCCTACACTACGTCTGCAGATGTGCCCACTGTATTACATAGAGTATTAAGGTCCAGTATTAATAAACGAACGTCTCTGGATTAATTGTATTTTAATACTACGACGAGTAGGCAGTAGATGGAAACGTAAGACTGAGGAGCGGGATGAGTGGTGAACCATGGGAGATAGTTTAGGCGCGGAAGCATAACATACAGTCAAACTCTTAGTATGTAATGATATTACTAAGGATTGTTCTCCCGTTAATCAAGCCCACGCTCCGGTACACAACTGATTAAGTAGTCTTTATCAGTGCAAAATAAACAAACTCATAATAAAGTCATCTCGTTATCAGATTATCGGCGAGTTATATTTACGAAGCATTAGCGGAAACCGGCCGAATGTCTCGGCGATGAATCACCTGGCCCTCTACCGCCTAACTAAATCTGCTTTGGCTTTGCTATTCCCGTCTCTTTCGTTTCAAGCGAGAAGAAATGAGACAGCAATATCAATGCTAAGACCGTTTTCGTTAGGCGGTAGTACCTCTGTTCTCGCCTCGGGCCCGCACTTACCTGTCGCTTATCTTTTGTTGTAAGTGCTACTATTACAGGCTTGACAAATCGCGGTGCGGTTTTTGCGGATGCCTACTCGTTTTTTATAGGCTGACGTTTGATGTCAGGTTATACAGAACTGAGCTGGCGATACTAGACTTTGTTATAAACTAGCCGGCGTTTTTTTTTTAATTTAGCCGTAGTGGCAAGTGGCGAGAACCTCCGATTCACAATCCTGGGATAGTATGTGCGATTCCCGTGTGCACCTCGCGAGTATTTTCTTAGGTGTAGATGTACGAGGTTATCACTACTTATCACCACTGGCTTTAAAAGTGAAGGAAGAAAGGTCTTTGTAATAATAATATTATTTACGATAAAGTCGAGAAGTAGGTAGGTACTTAATTGTTGCGTATATTTTTTCATTTAAAATTCCAGGGGGTTTTTCTTGTAGACTAGGTACTCGTAGGTTGACTTAACAATGGATTATATTTTGTAAAACGCTATACTTACTTTGCTCTCATTGTGGCAGAAAATGTGTGTCCAGTGCTCGGACGTTTTCTGTTTAACCTTTAATATGAGTAATAAAACAAGTTAAATTGTCAGGAGTCACAGGACCCAAACGTGAGACATATAAAAACAGTCTTTAAAAGGTGAATTGCTCTTATAAGAGTATATCGTAAAGTGATGGGTCAAACTAGAAACGAAAGTCACGCTTCTAATCACATTATCGCAACAATACACTCGAAAGTAGAAGTTCCCAATGCGTCACCGTGATAAATATAATAGTAAATAATAAATCACGCATTTTTTGCAGCAAAATAGTTACAGAATCCATTTTCCAGGCTACCTCTAATTCGGTGTTGACATGAGTTTGGGATGTTCTAAAAGGTTAGGTTGGCGCAAACCACATATTACCCAGATCACACGGTACCTATTTAATCTGTTCTTCGTTATCGTCGGAGGTGCTCTTGCACTAGTTACCGTACGATGCAGTACTCTTTGAGTACGTAAGATTAGATAAAGCCCTGGACGTCTACTCTCTTTCTAAGAAAAACGTAATTTCTAAATAAACTCGCGACTTGCCTACTCCGGTTCTAATAATAATAATAGATTAGATAATAATAGAAGTATAAGAAAAATGTTCTTCCCTTCAATTTTATCCTTAATTCAAGCAAAAAGTATAAAAACATAAATAAGACATACTTAATTACATATCAATAAACAAGTAGGTATGCACTTAAAATATTGTAGGTTCTCGGCTTTGTAGTTTAGCTCTAAATTTTCATTGACATACTGTGATCAAGTCGTTAACTTACCGTATTCGTCAATCCAAACTAATTACTGTATTCTTAAAACGGATAAAAACCAGAGGAAATATATTAAAACCCTTCCCTTGAGATGGTTCACACATACAAGTTAATACTTGTACAAGTTAATACTAAAACCAGATAACAGTTCTATTTCTGGCTCCTCGAATTACGCTCTTATCTTCCGGCAAACGTAACAAAACACCTTACCAATTAACCTATATGACATAACGACACCGGAGGGTATTCAAAAGAGATTGAGTGTTGATGACGGGAGAAAAAGGAAATCCTACTAGGTATATTAATATATTATAAATGTGATGTTTGGATGTTTGTTGCTCAATCACGACCTAACGTATGAACGGATCGGGCTGAAATTTGGAACACAGATAGATTACAGTCTGGAAGAACACATAGACTACTTTTTATCCCAAAAAAAAACAACGGGAACGGGAACTTCGCGGGTAACACCGCGGGGCGCTGCTAGTACATTATATTATATTGCTCTAGCGGTTTATAGCGCCAGAATCTTTGCAGAGTCCGCCTGGAGAAGTCCTACATTTATGCCACATATGTATACTACACGGCCAATAATATAATGTAAAAATACAATACAAAACAAAACACTTTATTGGCACCACAAACAAAGTTGACAATAAGTAACACATAACTATTACTGTACTAGCAGCGTCCCGCGGTTTCACCTATGTAGTTCCCGATCTTGTTGTTTTTTCGGGATAAAAAGTACAATGCAGTACAAGTAGCAAGTACAGATGCCAGACTATTATCTAGCCATCTACCAAATTTCTTCCAGATCCCATCAGTACTTTTTGTGTAAATGAGTAACAAATATCAAAATATACTTACAAATTTTCGCGTTTATAGTATTAGTATGATTTAGGTTTAAAGCCTTCCAGATAAATTACAGCAACTAAACAAACAGTTTAATATCTCCCGGTGATTAGTACTGTGTAGTGATAACCAGTGATGTGAACTCTTCATGTTCAAAATATGCTGGTATGGGAGGCGTATTGTTTACCACCGGGCGCCAGTCTTGCCCACTTCATGAGGGCTCACGTCATCTTATAAAGTTCTTATAGCCCAATGCATTTAAGCAAAAAAATGGAATAAAAAAACATTAAATTATGTAGTTTGGGGACTATAAAGGATCGATAGAAGGGTGCATTCTGAGCATATATTCCAATTTGAGGGATTCTGGCATGGTCAGCTCAAGGTCATTTCGATGAAAACGCGTTTAATTCGACATCTCGAGAACTGTTAGTGTTAGGCAAAAAATTGTGGAGACCTTTTCTCTTCTAAATTAAATTTGCTAACTTGTACATTAACAATTTTGCTTTTTTTCATCAATATTTTTCAAGTTATTGCTTCCGAAAGGCAAAAATTTAACTTGTTTCCTCCCTTTCGCCATTTTCTCCCCAACCGTTCAATTTTATGAAACTTTACCGATAATCAAAAGTGTAGATCTTTTAATAATGAACAACTTTTTCCTTGATTTTTTTTCTGTAATGACAATACCTTCAGAGTTATGTTACTTTACCGAGCGAAATCCGCGCCACTGCGACACCTCCGCGACACTGCAAAAAATCCGCGACACCTCCGATCAACTGTCGATCTATCTGAGTGGTTACAAAATTAATCGACGGTTGGATGTTTGAACTTCTAAATCGCGCCACTCAACCAACGATATAAATCAACAGATGTGCCCTCCCAAACTTCAGGCGCACGGAATTACGTTATCGTTAGGAAGAATCAGCTCACTCTTTCCGTCTTAGTCGATTGTAGGAAGCTAAGCGGTGAACGCCGGACGTTTATACCTATCGCTAATCGTCGTCAACAACCAAAATAAGTAGAACCGTAACATACCTCGCCGCTAGTGATTCTAGGGGTCAAGTAGATTGGGAATTGCAAACCACTCACGCTACACATAGAGACTCAATGTGTTAACAATTTCAAGGTGCTCAGGGCACATCTTCTGATTTATATCGATGCACTCAACCCCATGTTTTCTCCACAACGACGCCCGCTTCATTCTCGTTGGGTTTGCTGCGAAAAATAAATTCGTTTCCATGAAAGGTCCCATCCTTTAGCGACGTTTACCATGAATATTTAACCGGCAGTCGATCGACGCGTACGATTCCACGACTGACTGGGGGTTATTTTTTCAAATCGCACGTTTTACGGCTTATTTCTTCTCGTCATCCATCACATAAAGTTTCAAAACAAAAGTGTACAACCAGTGCGTCCTACCCGTTATGCCCTTTGAGCATACTTTGTCAGAGGTTATGACCTACTATGACGGTGCTGAATCATGAACACTGACAGTCACAATGGTCTGAAAGCTCAAAGTCGCTCAGCGAGCTACGGAAAGGGCTATGCTTGGGAGTTCTCTGAGGGATTGCAGCTTTGCAGCCGTAATGAAGTAATTCGTCAAAAAGTCGAAAAAACCAAATTATGAATTCCGAAGCAATTTTAGAAGCAAGGTTAGCCGACTGAATTCAGAAGAAAGCAATCCTAGCTTCTGAATTTGGTATGCTAGCTTGCTGAATACTATTACACTTCACTAAATTCAGTAGTGACTAAATTTAGCCTTGTGTAATAAGCCTCTTTGCAAATCTACTGTTGCGAATAGCGAAACCGTAGATTACAGTTGTCTGATAACTATCGATAGATGGCGCTGTATCGAGATTCAAAATAAACTTAGAATGAGCACTTTCCAGAGTAGACAAAGTATAGACGAGTCGAGCAGGACATGATGTAAGCAACATAACAGCACAATGACATGCAGCTATTGGTACACGAAGAGTCCAAATCATTACCTAGCACTGCACTGCGTTCATCACCCAGAGATATGAGATTTTTTTTTTTCAATTTATATTAGCCATTCCACATACTCCGGGGTCCGTGTCATTTGTTATTTCAATTCTTATTATTTTTACACATTTCTTGGATTAGGAGAAGAAGAGGAAAATAGGGGGGAGTTGGGAAATGGGATACAAGATGATTAATCTCTATGCCCTGTTACGTAACCAAAAACATCGCCCTTTAAATTGGAACATACATTTTTCGGCAGTGAATCTTTCAGGAAACTAAATAAGTATACTTAGTACTGCGCTCGTCACCGAGAGTTACAAGATGTCCCATCTCTACGCTCTGTAAGTTCGCTTGTGACATTGCTCCTAAAACCGGAACAGAGTGATTACAAGAACGTATTTTACAAGCATAGCTTGTTTTCAAGCAGATTCCATATGGAAAGTCAGTGCGGATGGTCGTGGGTCGTGGGTTCCCCCGAGGCGGGTGTGAGGGGCGCGGGGGAGGGCGGTGCCGACGTCACCCATTGATCGGTGACGTCACCCGGCCCGGCCGCCCGGCCGCGGCCGGTGCCGGGAACATTGAGATATGTCCGGGGAACATTTACTCGCACATCGATACAAACCAATAGATGTGCTCTGACCACCTTGAAATCTATACTATACTTACTAATATTATAAAGCTGAAGAGTTTGTTTGTTTGAAGGCAAGGATCTCGGGAACTACTGGTCAGAATTTCAAGATTCTTTCTCTGTTGGATAGTCCATTTATCGAGGAAGGCTGTAGGCTATTATTCAACATTACCCTAATTTCAACAGGAGCGGAGCATGAATGAAAAATGTAACAAAAACTGGATAAAAATATTGCTTTTTGAAACCTTTCGTTGCGTGACAGCATGTGTCTATCTTTTAAAGGTTGTGTCATTATTAGGTAAGGTAACCGAATTTGTTCAAAATTTGAATTGGTATGACCAATTTTCGATAGATGGCGTAGCAACGCGCGCACGGTTCAGCAAGTTGGTAATAAACTGCGTCTCTGTGTGTATCGTAAGTGGTTTACAAACAACCAATCTACATACTTGACCCCTAAAATCGCTAGCGGCGAGATAAATATGCTGTGGTTCTACTTATTTTGGTTGTTGACTACAAATAGTGATAGGTAAAAGCGTCCGCCGTCCACCGCTTCCTGCAACTGACTAGAACGGAAAGAGTGAGCTCACTCTGACTCTGACTCTTCCCAACGATGACATGATTCCGTACGCCCTGAAGTTTGGGAGGCACATCTGTGTATTGAGATCGTTGCACATACATTCATCATGGCGGCTGTATAATATAAAAAATAATACAGTTCGAAGTATGATTGATGACGTTGAACTAAGTTTTTTTGAAGCGAAAACTTCTTTTGGTGGGCTTTTTCGTGATTTTTCAGATTCCAGATTTTTCGTGGGCTGTGAAAAATGGCTTCCTACTTGGCGCAAGGCTCGCTCGTCCCGTCACTGTTATAAAAAAAAAAAGTTGGCAGTCATAGGAACTGCCGATAGAAGTGAAAACTTATAACTCCACGGGCGTAACCGGAGGGTGTAGTCTGGCATGACCATCTAGAAATGCGTCAGCATTTCCCATTGGGCGATGCATTTCAAGATGGCCATGCCATCATGGTTAGGCCACGCCCTTTCAGCATTTCCCATTGGCTGACGCATTTATAGATGGCCAATGGCTATGGTCCCGAGTTTACCCGAAGATTTCTTATCATAGCCGAGCGTGACGCTAGAATTTAATTCACAGCCCACGAAAAATCTGTCTAGGCGCGCCTAAAGAAGTTTTCACTTCAAAAATCACTCACTGCCGAAAGAAATGATTTTTTTTTTATAACTTCAATACGTCATCTGTGTATCTACAGATATACATACTGCTATTAGGTACGTATGTTGGTGAACACATAAGATTTTCACCCATTCAAAAAACGTCTAACGCTTACCTACATCCCACTCCGCCGTCGCTCCGACGCTACGCCGGTATGTCGGTAACGCTAACCCATAATTTTCCTTACTTATGTAGTTTTGACTTCAAAAATATTTTGGTATGTGTAAGTTGCATACCTTAATTATTGGTATCCTACTTCCTCATACATATATAAATGTCATTGTTTGGATGTTTGTTGCTCAATCACGTCGTAACGTATGAACGGATTTTGGTTGAAATTTGGACACAGATAGATTATACCTATTCTGGAAGAAAGCATACCCTATATTTTATCCCGGAAAAACAATGGGAACTGCGCGGGTGAAATCGCGGGGAATTGCTAGTCAGTAAATAAATATCTGTAAGCTGGTTGGTAGGTCTCACAGCGAGCCGGGTACCGGTATCCCGAGTGTTTGCGGGTGACAGCGGGGCCGGCAGTGCGGGGAATGTTCCTGTCTCGGAATAAGCGTGTGGTTGATTACATTGTCACTATATTTATAAATGGCACAGAATACCGGTTATAAAGCGAAGTAGTCGCGTTCTAATGTTATTATATTACGTCTAGTAATAATGTTTACGGTTTGATAAAGTTCAAAGTTCAAATATAAACTTATAATTGTATGTTTGTGTACGACTTCTTCGGATTACCACTGATGCTGTAACTAACTGATGTGTCTTTCTCGCCTCGAATTCGTGTAACACGTAGGTACTATTATATACGAATTTTACTAATATTATAAACAAGATAATTTGTATGAATCTTGATAGATAGATAAACTCTTTATTGAAATGAAATGAAATTGAAATGAAATGAAATTTATTTGGTTCAAGAACACAGTTTCTTAAAAAAACAAGTTAGTATATACTTATATATTGTATTGTTATATTGCTCTTAAATAATAAAACAAAATCCAGAAACACCTTAGAGCAAAGTTACAATGGGCGACCTTATCGCTAAGAGCGATTTCTTCCAGGCAACCGTTTGTTACTCTTGTACTGTTTATGCAAAAACTGCTGAAGGGATTTGGATGAAATTTGGTGCATATGTAGGTAGATAATCGTCTAGAATAACACATAGGCTATTCTTTATCCCGATTAATTTACAGGATCGGGAAGAACGTAGGTGAAGCTGCGGATCACAGTTATAAATAATTTCGTAGATGGAAATTACACTATGTCATTGGAGTACCAATTTGCAATGAAACCTATTTCAATGGCTGACGTTACATCCAGAATCAGCAATCTGTAGTAACTACAATGTTACGTCGTAGATTAAAAACTCGGAAGCCATATATTTAGCCCCATCTGTGGCCTACTTTAAACGAAAAATCCCACATTTTCCCGGGTACGTGTAAATTACAGCATGGCTGGGAAACGAGATTTTTATCCTAATGGTCTCCCTGATTTCGTCCCTCTCGCTTATTTTAGCAGGCTGGCCCGGACCCAGGACTTAGGTTCGAGGGGGGAAGCATAACAGGACCCTGGGCCGTTGTAAAGTACAATAATGTAAATTCATGGGCAAATGAATTATTTATGTGTTGCAAATGTGGGTAGATAGGAACATGGAATAAGGGAAAAAGCCGTAATAAATCCTTTCCTAAATTCTCGTACGTTACGTAAAAATGTTACGTTGGTAAATATGAGTTAAATGTTGTACTTGGAGATCGCACAGCGGTTTGTTGCTTCTCTTCGGGCTTATCTTTGATTTTGGACAATAATCAACGTCATAATGAAGCTGAGTACGCTAAAGGTTGTAGTGATAGGACTTAGTAGAGTTAGCTTGGGGCACAACTTTCACACTTTCACACACACACACTTTCCTTCGTTCAGTTATACTACATCCAATCACAAATGTGTAAACATCGCTGTCCCGGTTTGAACAGCAATGTGTTCAGATGTGTTCAAATGAAAGGTCATTTGAACACATCTGAATCGTCAGGCAACGACACTCTTGTGCGAAAAAGACTCCAAAGTCTTGAACATCGCCGAAAAATTGCTAGCCTGTCGGTTTTTTATCGGATACACTTCGGAGAGTGTGCTGCTGATCTGCATGATCTGATACCACCTTGTCCTTTTTTCTATCGGAATGCTCGTAGCTCGAAAAAGCGACATCGTTTCATGGTTGATGTTCCAAAGACACGAACGAAGAGATTCGACTCAACTTTTGTGATAAGAACGTCTAGGCTATGGAATACGTTGCCTGAGTGGGTTTTCCCCGATAGTTACAATCTTTGTGTCTTCAAATCGAGAGTGAATCGGTTTTTTTCTAGGTAAACACGCTCCATCGTAGACCGCATCGTCGCTTAACATCAGGCGAGATGGCGGTCAAGTGTGAACCTATAAAAGTTAAAAAAAAAAAAAAAAAAAAAAAGTCATACAGATAAATTATATCTCGGTGTGACCTAACGTCTAGGTGATCTATACTATAGACGTGTTCTGATACATGTTTACCCACTTTTCGTTTCCTGAGTTCGTCCCAACGATGCGACAGGCTTGATTACTGATCACAGGGACGTACTCGCAGATAATTCGATGAAACACCGGCTCGGGGCCGAAGATTCGATCTGGAACGTTCTTTTACTCGCTTGTCTGACGAGAGGCTCGCTACTTCGTTTTACGTCGGATCGGAATTTCAAGCGATCAAATTAATTTTAACATACTTTGAAGTATACTTTATATTTATCGCATTATACTTTGATATCGCATAAAATGTATGGTACCTTCGGATTTAAAGAGTAAAGCTTGTAGTACCTAAACAGATTGACTATAAACTTTGTTAACTTTGCTATGCTTTTGTGAGGCTTGTTGAAGATTAATAGCCTGTTTGACCTCTACAGTGGAAGTTTGAGATATTTTATACTGTCTGGTAGAACAGAAAATACATAAGTTACATGTTACTTTGATTGTTATAAAAGCCTATATTATAACTTACTAACACCCGCTGTTTAACTCGTGTGATTCTTGCTCCCGTTATTTTCCCGAGATAAAAATTAGCCTGTATGTTCTTCCAGGCCATAATCTGTTTTCTAAATGTCCGCTCGATCCATTCATTCATTACGTCTTGATTGACCAACTAACATCCAAACATTGACAAATACAATAAAATGAGTAGGATATATCTTAGCTTGATGTATCTATTAGTTTACAGACAGGTATTTCGATGGATAAGAGTAAAACACTTTATCATTTTTCTCTAAAGTAATAATTCCGTGGTGTAAACAGTGAAGAGCATTTTTCTTTCTTAATCAAGCATTACGAAACAAAATTAAAATTTACGTTAAAATTACCGATTTTGGTTTTATTTATTATATTCAATCTGAGCCAAACCTTTGGCTAAAGCTAGTTTACAGCGATTATGAACCCGATACAATCAGGTTGAATTTCCTCGGAGCCATTAAGTTTTTTACGTGGAAGGGCTTCAACCCCTAAATTAATTGGCGACGTAATATGAAGGCGATCGTAAATAACGCCGCGCCAACCCGCAAAACTCATAATTCATTAAACTTATCCGCGAGGACCGAAATGGTGAGAAATTAACGTGAGCGTCAGAACCGCTGGACCAAGTCTGATTTTTTATGTTTGATAACCATCAAATTTTAGTACCTTTTTGGTACTATTTGGTACCTTAGTTCAAATAATTAGTACCTCGATGAGCAGTGAAAAAACATGAAAAGAAAGTGGGCAGCCATTCTGACGTCAGGTTGGCTGGACCACTTCTATTTCACATAGTTAGAGACAAAATTACGAAATGATTTCTTTGCAATTATTTAGTACCTTTTTGGTACCTTTTAATTTAATTTAACTTTTTATTTTATAGTGCCCCTGAAAAAAAATATGGATGTTTTTTTATTTTAGCATATATACCTATTACATGTATTTAATAAATATATACTTATTTGTACCCTATAAACCTAGTGGTAAGTTTCCCATATCGGCTAACATAAATATCAGGTTTTTTTTAGGTAATTATTATACAGGGTGACTGATGGGATCGAACAATCCGCTGTATCTCATAGAACAACATTAACAACTTTTGTGCTAAGTCATTAGGTATATGAATCGTAGAAATTAAGTTTTTTGCCCTCTATCTACATTTTTGTATATTTTTTTACCGTTTTGATCTTATTAACGGTTTAATTTTCTCTTTGTAGTTTGTTCTTTTTATCGCCTACATTTCAAAAACTGCTAGCGTTTTTAGTTGACCCGAAATAGATTCAGACTGCTTTACAATAAACACAAGAAAAGTGACTTTGGGCAGCATTTTTAAATGTAATATGGCTAAAGTTTATAAATACTGTGGAAATTGCCATAACATATTTATTTATGAACCGATTGATAAGAAACAAACATCAAATGTTAAATGAACGAAATGCTTACTACAATATATTAGTTGAAGCTACATAAATATCGGATATGCTGTTTCTAAGATTACCCTGTACAACAAAAACAAACAAAAAGACAAAATTTCAATCATTAATTATTTTGAGTGCTTTGATAAAGGTTTTCTATAATGTTTTTTCTCATATAATATCTTGGAGATAGACCTACAGATAGCGATCTGTTACTTTTTTATTATATATCTTCTTAATAATAATCTTAATATATATAAATCTCCTGTCACGATGTTTGTCCGCTATGGATTCCTAAACTACTTTACCGAATTTAAATTAAATTGCCACACCGTGAGCAGTCTGGTCCAACTTGATAGATAGGATAGTTTTTTTTTCGATTAATAGTCCTTATATGACGAAATCCGTGCGCAGCCGGAACGGGCAGCTAGTATATTTATATATGGACGATAATTGTGGATAAACGTAGACATCATTGTTTGATCCTACTAGGTACTTTTTGCTTTAGATATTTGAACTATATTCATGTTGTCTTTTAATAAAATGTAGCTGTCAGTATACACGTCAGAATTCTTTAATAATTTTTCTGTAATAGAGTAAGATCCCAGGGCCGCCAGACGTCACGTATTTTCTCATGAATGAAAAGTGTGGACGATTGAGTAGTACGTACTAAGAACCATGCTTACCTACTCGCTAACTTGCTTAGACGGCCAATTTTGAGATATGGGGTAATGAAGGTTAGGGGATGATTGACACCATAGATTGGTCTGTCTTGTTGAAAAAAGCTTTAAAATAGTTGTCTGATGAACATATTTACAAATGGAGTATGAGAATTTAAGTGAAGTTAAGTTATTATTTTGGAGTTGTTAAGCAAAACGGCTGACGGAAAGTGTCTGGCAGTATTGGGGCCTTATTTTTAAGGATATTGCCTACAACATACATAAAAATCACTTATTAGATAATCACACGTGAAGTATGTAATTTTTGTATGTACGAGTACCTTCATCACCCCATATCTCAAAATTGGCATTCTAAGCAAGTTAGCGAGTAAGCATGTGTTCTTAGTACGTACTAACTCTACTCAATCGTCCATATTTCATTCATGAGAAAATACGTGACGTCTGGCAGCTCTGGGATCTTTGACTATAATAAATCATTTCATCAGTTGTATTGGACGGTGAAACAATGAAAAGAGGACGAAAAAGTGCAGTTTCCTTAGAAGAACAAAAAATTATTTTGAGTGAGTTCAAAAACCATTTTATAAATAAAAATGGTATACCTTCGCCATGTGATACAGTATTTCAAGAAATTACTGAAAAACTTTCTCACAAAATGTCAGCAAAATCAGTATTTTTATCAATAAAAAAAAATTATGATATATTTTTTGGCAACGAAGAGTCCGGTATTCCTTCTGATGAATTTTCCGAAGAAAATCTAGAAACAAAAAATTCAAGTCAGAACAAAACGTATGGTTTTTTTATTGATACTTATCAATGGGAAAAATTTAAACCCATCGACAGTTGTACTAAGCGGACCAAATCCCTCTCAGATTTTCGTCGTAAGACATTGTTACCATCTCATCGTTGGGCAAACTTGCTAAGGGAAGAACTGTGGAACCAAGTGCGTTCACCGTGTAGTTGGATATTTAAGAATTACTCAATCAAAAAAACAATTCGTGTTAAATGCTACGGTTCGTGTAAGCAGTGCAAAGCTACGATAGAAGTTACAATTAACTGGCCAACAGAAAAAGTTGCGCGTTGCATTTGCACCGTAAAAGATTTTAATGAAAATTTCAAACATAATAACCCAAAAAAAATTAAGCTTTCCCCTGCAAAACGCTATGAGCTCAGTAATGATTTGAAATTTGAACACGCTGTGACAGTGCGAAACAAACTTAGTGATCATATAATAAATAAAAATGATGATTTTGAACCAGCTCACTTACCTACACTTGGTTGTTTAAGACAGATAAAATATGAACAGCGGAAAAACACAAATTACGATCCGAATCCAATGATAGCGTTGTGGATTATGACAAAAATACCTCCATATGATACACTGATAAGATATATCTCATTGTTTCCTGTATCCATATATTATTGGTCTATTGCACAAGAACAATACTATAAAGATTACAGAAAATTTGAAAAAACTGTATTAAGTATTGACGCAACTGGAAGCATCTTCAAGCCATGTGGACCAAACAACGATTTAAACCTGAGTAAACAGATGTTTTTATACTCATGCGTGCTACTATCAGTTTACAGTGCAAGTGTTCCAATAGCACAAATGATATCAGACACTCATACTATGGACACTATATATAAATGGCTTGACACATGGTGTAAAAGTCAAAACAATGTAACTCCGAACGAAGTCGTCGTCGATGACTGTGCAGCATTGATTGGGGCTGTAGTAAAATCTTTTACAAAATTTAAATCAACAGCAGAATATGTCAATGACTGTTACGCAAAATTAGAAACACAAGAACAAACATCAGAGGAATGCTTTATTCGTATTGACACTAGTCATTTTATAAAAATACTTTTCAATCTATCATGTTTCAAACATGTAGATCAAAGAGTGAAGTATTTTTATATCAAATGCCTGCAAGGAATCAAACTATGTGAAGACTATGATACTTTGAAGATAATTGTAACTGATCTCATAACAATGTGTCTTAATAAATATGACGGACAAAGCGGTGAAAGTTTAACAAGATGTGAACATGCGAAAATCAGATTAAAGCGACTACCTTCGTTTAAAAACACCTCTGAATCCGACATAGCAATAGAGGACGTCAGTAAAATTTTACATTCATCAACAAACAAAAAGTCTTTGTTTTCAAATACCGATACGAAAGACATTGAAAATAAACAGTTTTCTGGAAAAAGTCCTAAATGGTATTTTGATGCTATTGATACTGAAAATTTATTAATAGCTCGGACTGAAGGTGATTGTGATTTACACGACAACTTGTACTATTTCCCAGAGTTTCTAAAAACTTTAACGCGACTAATGGGACAACTTCCGTTATGGTCGAATGTTATGAAAAAAAAATTTCAATCAGATATATCAGCCCCAACTTCATCCAATGTTGAAGCTTACTTCAAAATGCTAAAAAGGTATTTATGCCAGATTAATACCAAATCGGAGAGGTATCGTGTAGACGAATTTATTGTTAAGCACTTTGAATCCATTTCGGGACAATTAAAAGCGGCTAGGAGTGCTTTAAATGTAGGCGATAAAAAAAACAAACTTCAAAAAGAAAAGAAAAAGGTGAACGAAAACTTTAAAAACACCAATACTAGAGGAATAAATAATGAATCAGTTTTTTCAGACATACCTTCTATGTTAGAAAATTGGAGGGGTTTAGCTATTGCCAAAAACGAAAAGAAAAAAAAAGACATCATTAAAAAGGTAACTTTACTAAGAAATGGCTCTTTAACAAATATTGCTGACAAAAATACTATTATTTCCAATACGTGCGCTTTTGATGCAGTTGCACAAGTAATCGCGGTTGGAGTTGCTGATGACTATGCACTGAATAGGATCATTAATGCCAATGAAAATGACGAATATTTTAATTTCATCAAAATGATAATAGCCAACGATACACAAAATGCTTACAAACTTCGCGGAGAAATACTAAAAAAATATTTTGAAAACAAGTTCATTGGCAACCAAATTTATATAAGTTGTGAATGCAATGTTGCATATATATTTGAAAAAATATTGTTAGATAAATTATACAGTGCCGACATAATAGAAACGTGTACAAACATTAAATGTTCCATAAACAAAATTAGTAGAAAGAGTGCTTTTTTACCACTTGATTTCAATAAAAACACTTTAAGTGAAGCTGCAAATTCGATGCTCAACAGTGATAATAATATGTCAATATGCAGACACTCTGATTGTGATGGCATAAGAAGCGTACATTATAATTTGAAAAATATTGCCGTTTTTGAGCCCAATCCCGAAATACCAATTTCTATCAATGATTTGCCTCAAACAATACATTTAAAAAGCGTCGAGTACCATCTGTTGTCTGTAATCGAATTTGTGTCATCTGTGACTCCTGAAGGTGTAGGACATTATAAATCGCATTGCCGCCGAAAGGGATCGAAATGGCAATGTTATGACGACATGACAAGTAGAATAACTAAAAGTATAAAAAAAATGATTGTTCATTGTTTAATATATGCCAAAAAAGATTAATTGGTTAGCAACGATTTTTTAATTTTGATGAAATTGTATAATATTGTATTATTATGAGCTGTTTTTAGTAACTGTAAATTTGTATGGGTACAAATAGGTACTAATAGGCCTGAGTTACTTTAGTATTTATTTATTTCGCGCGGACGAAGTCGCGGGTAACCGCTAGTATATGTATATATTTTGAATAAATACTTTTGAATGAAATATATTCTAATAAAAGAACAAAACAACTGAACCGTCGGGATCCATTGAATAATTACACTGTATGTCGAATAGTAATGGGTCCCGACTGTTCAGTTATGTTGTTTTATAATGATATATATTTTATTATATTCAATAGTATTAATTCAATTCCATATTATAGAATTTTAGATCACCAGAAATCTAATATACCAGATATTGCTTGTTTTTTCTTTTCAGTTTTTTAGTACCTATGTAAGTACGTAGTTTGGTTCACTTTTTACGCAGTCGGGTTTTTAAAGTTTTTATTTTAAATTTTTTTTTTTTTTAATTCGTAAATCTTATATTTTTAACTCTTGAAGTAATCAGGGTACTGATTCTAAACACAACCGACATAAATTCAGAATGATATTCCTTGTCTCTCATTCTAAACGAGTAAGACAAAGACCGAGAGATTTTATGCCATGCCGAGATCAATCTGATTGGTTCAGAATAGAATTCAGAATTGCTACGCTGGTGTTCATGCCACTTATATGTACAAATTATTAATTCTAAGATTAAAGCAAAAATTGTTATGCTCGTGAGTTTTAATTTTTATAACCCACCTTTATAATTATAATATACTGTGACACTTGACTAACTTACTAACAGTTCCTTTTGAACCGAAAAACTAGATTAGTGCAAGTGCAAGTGAGTAGTGCATGTGTTTAGTGATTAGTAGCAAACACGTCAGGACACCGATTGTTTATTAAGAGTATAGTAATCAGTCGCGATTACTCACTCGCACTCGCAATCGCACTCTCACTCGCATTAATCAAAATGCAAACCGGCCTTTAGGCGGTAGACCTGATAGTACAGTCGAGGTAGACATAAAACTAGCCTGAAATAGAAAAAATTCCGGGGAGCGATTTTTTTTTATGAAACGTCGGGGAGGGTTGTTGGAAGTATACATTTCGATTTTCTAACTAATCCCGGTAGAGGGTTCGCCACCATCTTGTTTTAAAGTGTTTGTGAAATAACTCGTTCATTTTCAACTTTAGAGCAAAACTGATGGCCACCAAAGTTGTTGGAAATTTAATTTCTCACAAGTTTGCTTCATATAGTTTTTACTCTAGGATCAATATTTGCAGAGTTATACTATCAAGTTTATCAAAAAAATCGTAATGACCCTTACAACCAACGACCCTTACTTTCTTTTACCCTGATTTTTTATCTAGTCCGATCGAGTCATAAATAATAATAGCACAAAAAAATATAATTTTGTTCTACGAGATACAGCGGATTGTTCGATCCCATCAGTCACCCTGTATAATAATTACCTAAAAAAAACCTGATATTTATGTTAGCAGATATGGGAAACTTACCACTAGGTTTATAGGGTACAAATAAGTATATTATATTTATTAAATACATGTAATAGGTATATATGCTAAAATAAAAAAACATCCATTTTTTTTTTCAGGGGCACTATAAAATAAAAAGTTAAATTAAATTAAAAGGTACCAAAAAGGTACTAAATAATTGCAAAGAAATCATTTCGTAATTTTGTCTCTAACTATGTGAAATAGAAGTGGTCCAGCCAACCTGACGTCAGAATGGCTGCCCACTTTCTTTTCATGTTTTTTCACTGCTCATCGAGGTACTAATTATTTGAACTAAGGTACCAAATAGTACCAAAAAGGTACTAAAATTTGGTGGTTATCAAACATAAAAAATCAGACTTGGTCCAGCGGTTCTGACGCTCACAAATTAACGGTACCAAAACCTCTCGAGCGACTTTATATCTCAGACTTATCCAAATACTAATATTTGCTAACTGAATTGCTCAAAACAAAGACAATTGTCTTATTTTAAATTGCCCCATTTGAAAATGTCCTAATTATTTATTTATCCTCTCTTTATGCCTAGGATTTCGAGGATCGCGGCCATCAAATATTGTCGTTTTATATAAAAGCTGAATTAGTGGAGGACTTTTAAATGTTCTAATATTCTTTATCTCTTTGTTTATTAGGTTGTATGTGTCACTAAATTCACACTGGTACATTCGTATCTTTTAAAACCTTTTGCAGATTTTGCATAATTATTGCAATTTGCTTTTTGCGAGTGTAATAGGCAGACACAAAATGAAATGTCCTTAGACAAATTGCAAAACACAAAATTAGACGTTAAATAATTAACTATCTAAAAATTGATATTTCACGTTTTGATAATAATAATATAATAAGCGATTTTATAAGATTTTCCAATTTAAATAGGGTTTCTACATGTTTTTACCAAATGGCATGTAAATATTTATGGGTAGACTAGCGCCTGCGAAGTTCCCGTTCCCGTTGTTCCCGTTTTTTTCGGGATAAAAAGTAGCCTATGTGTTCTTCCAGACTATAATCTATATGTGTTCCAAATTTCAGCCCGATCTGTTCATACGTTAGGACGTGATTGAGCAACAAACATCCATACATTGACATTTATAATATTAGTAGGATCCCTGCACACAACCTTTCAAATTATCATACGATAAATAAGGTCACACCATATTATGTTATGTATTTAGTTTAGGTTTGGTTTATGCGGTTATTATGTCAGACACTGAAAATTTCGGGTTACTCGGTCTATACCGGAGACCAGGCTCGGCCGATAATTCTGCAGGGCCTGCCAAGGTTAGATTTATAGTTGTCAAAGCTTTTACTGAAATGAAAAATGTTTCAAAGATGATAATACTTTTCTGGCTCAAGATAACTTCTTTATTCGAAGATAGATGCAAGTTTCACTGCCAAATGTCACCTGAAAAAGGCCATCGTAGACAATAATTTAGCTAACAACTTGGCCCAAGGCCTTTTTCGGCAATTGAATTTTTGAAATTTCTATTTTATGAAATTTTAATGTTAATAGCGCCCCGCGGTTTCACTCGCGTTGTCTGCGATCCCTTTATTTCCCCAGGATGAGAATTGACCGATGTGTTATTTCAGACTAATATCTGTTGTAATGTTGTTGTAATGTGCCAATTTTCATCGAGATCCTTTCGGTAGTTTTAATTTGAAAGAGTTATACACGTGGACCCATTATAAAGCGTTATAATCTCAAATACATAAATATTATGTATTTAAGATTACAACGCTTTATAATCGGTACATTGATGGAACTATGCGATACACATTATACCACAATATACATAGGCTGTTGTATTATTGCGTGCTTAAATCTAACATTTGAAATGTATTATTTATTGTTAATTTAACTGATTTGCAATTGATATGGTGATATTTGTATAAAATAAACATTACCTCTACATAAACTTTGATTTTTGTTTAATTAGTAGGATAGGATTAGTTACCGCTTACCCGTAACAAAACTTAACAGAAACATTTAAGAAGTATAAAATGTAGACTGCTAGGTAGGTATTTGGCAGCGGAGTCCTAGGTTCTGTGGGGTTGGTGGCCTCGCGCGTGCGTGAGAGTATGTGGTCGAGCCCTGACCTAAAACCGCTGTCGTGCCATTAAAGTTGTATCAGCCATGCACGGCGCGCCGGTATGCGAGGCTTTTTAATGGCGGCGCACTGGACTAGCTCCGATGTTGTTCTAACATGCGTCAGGACTGACAGCAGTGACAACAAGGAGACCATATAATGAAACTAAAAGAAATTGTGGAGCCTCGTCAATTTATTCTTAGCCTACGACAGAGCTCATATTGGATATCGGGCGCTTTTGTAGCGGTTTTAATAATTAGTACCTGGGTGACCGAGCTTTGCTCGGTTTAAATACTAAATATACTTAGATACCTACAGATAAAAGACTCCAAGAAATAGATTTTCTTAAAAAAACGAATTGAAAAAAAAAGAGAACCCCCGTCTGGATTCGAACCCGGAGCTACTAATTCGTGACCGCTATGAGCGCCCGACTTCCCGTCTGAGCTAATTACGCTGTTGCGTCACGCGGCGAAATTTACCTTCGCATTCTAATGTCTAATGTGACAGTTTTTCATTGTCTAAAAACGCGCATAATATGCGTTTTTTTTTAAATAAAACCTAGTTAGATCGATTTATCGTCCCCGAAATCCCCTGCATACATAATTTCATGAAAATCCGTCGAGCCGTTTCCGAGATTCAGATTCTATATATATTATATATACATATTTATATAGGTACAAGAATTGCTCGTTTAAAGGTATAAGATGAAAAAAACCGTAAACGCCTGTAGACTACTTGTCTTTTGTTTTAAGGGCCTTATGGCATTTGCCCTCAAGAGGCTTCTACTGCCTATCGAACTTTTGGCTAACATATAAGGCGCACGGATCTGCTAACCTAATCTTAACGTACTCAACGAATACTGCATCTCATACGACGACCAGCGCAACTCAGGTGGAACGACCTCGGGTTGGGCTCTTGACTTGGCTTTAGCTTCGCAGCTTGGGCGTCCCCGGTAGGGCAGATCAACGAATGCTCTGACTTCCTAGAAAAGGGTGCCCTACGGGCAAGATCTAAGTCAGGCAGACTTGTAGTTGATCGGGGGTTTGCGTTGAAAAGATATGTACATATATCGGAGTCCGCTGACTGATTGTTATTTTTACCATGCAAGTGCCGGGTGACTGATTTTTGTTTTATTCTGATGTCGGCTGACTTATTACTGTCGAGAAGCTGATAGATCTGCTAATATTTACTGAGGTGTTCTACCATGCCAGTGAAGTTGGCTGTCGTGGCTGTGGGTATCCGGTGTCTATACCAAAAATTGCGCATTTAAGTTAAGAGTTTGCCCGATTCTAGCGCGGCCGATATAGCGATGGCGATGGGGTCGTCCGACTATAGGTCACGTATTAACGTAAATTTTGGCAATAAATATATTTAGAAAGATATAATACCATACCAAGAATACCGTCTAAATATCCGAAGTTTTCTTTATGAAATAATCTACTCAAAAGAATTCAGTCGATTTTGTATATTTGTATTCTAGTAGGTATTTATTCATTCTAATGATCACATATATATGAGAAATGCGACAAGGATTTTTGATTTCTATGATTCAAAGCAAAGTCATTTGAAGGGCAATGCTTCATTTTATCGTGACGTCAGTTTGTTTCGTAATCCGAGATTTGGTAAAAGGTCACCCATACTAGTGAACCGGATGGCCAGATCATTGAATCCTTGCCTTTTTACTCATCGAATCAAATTTGTGTCATCCTTATTTACGGTTCTATTTATTAACACGATTTTATTAGATTCACTTGTAACTATATATGTAAGAAAATCTTGGAATCTTAATTTGACCCACTTCCCGGTCTTCGATTAGGATGAAATTTTGTTCACGTTCTTAATTCTGATGACAATACATGACTAGCTAATAAACGTCATTACAAATCCAATATGGCGGCCTCTCCAAGATGGCGGACTGGCTATTTGAAATGCACCCCATGATATGGGTATTAAATGAAAGGGTTTGCTGAATGGGATACGAATATTTTGTAATTTTTAGTGCGTGCTAACAGCGTGTTTTTAGGGTTCCGTAAAACGTAAAAACGGAACCCTTATAGATTCGTCATGTCTGTCTGTCTGTCTGTCCGTCCGTATGTCACAGCCACTTTTTGCCGAAACTATGAGAACTACACTGTTGAAACTTGGTAAGTAGATGTATTCTGTGAACCGCATTAAGATTTGAACAAAAAAAAAATTAAAAAAAGATAAATTAGGGTTGCCCCCCATACTGAGAACTGAAACTCAAAAAAATTTTTTTCATCAAACCTACACGTGTGGGGTGTCTATCGATAGGTCTTCAAAAATGATGTTGAGGTTTCTAAAATCATTTTCGTCTACACCGAATAATTTGCGCGAGAGACACTTCCAAAGTGGTAAAATGTGTGTCCCCCCCCTCTAACTTCTAAAGTAAGAGAATGAAAAATCTAAAAAAAATATATGATGTACATTACTATGTAAACTACCAACGAAAATTAGTTTGAACTCGATCTGATGTGTAGTTTTTTTTTAGTACGTCATAAATACACTATTATTGAAACTTCGATCAAAGTTACAACGAACTACAAGAACTATGTGTACTATGTATATTATGTTACATGCTACAACGGAACCCTTCATGGGCGAGTCCAACTCGCACTTGGCTACTTTATTTAGTTTTGAAACTATTATTTGATCGAATTCTAATTTCACCACAACTGATTTTAAGCTATATATAGGAATTAGTATCAAAGTAACATCCCCAAGAAATAATTAAAAAATATGAGAGTTATCAATTTTAGTTATTTTATTAATTTGAAGCTCCTGATTAAAGGTCCGAAATTGATTTGTATTTTTAAAGCCCATGTCGTCGAGATGATTCTAAACTATGAAGGGTGTCGGGGTTTATTTATGCTATTTTATTTAATCCTTGATTCCTTAATGTTGTATAGCTAAAGAGCAAATACCACGAATCCTTTACTAGTGCCAGGATTGTTTCAAAGTCCTCCTGATTAAGTATCAAAACTTTGCCAGTTATTCTACCGCCAAGCAGCAATGTGCTGTTCGAAGGAAATTATTCCCTGAAACGCCTTCCATATACATACATTAATTTACTTAGAGACTGTATAGAGCATACAGATAAAACACAGTATGTGTACCTACACCGAATACGGGTAACAAGTGCACTGCATGATGTGCAGTGATTTGAATTAGGCATTTTTCTATCACACTGTTCGTAATATTTTTTTTTAAATAATGAGTGACGAGACGAGCAGGCCATGTGCCTGATGGTAAGCAACATGCCTGCCACATAACAACACATTGACTAGCAGCTATTGGAACATGAAGAGTCCAAATCATTACCTAGCACTGCACTGCGCTCGTCACCCAGAGATCTATGATGTTATATCTCTAAGCCCAGTAATTTCTCAGGAACATTGCCCTTCAAACCGGAACACATTAATGTATGCACATTACTGCTTGGCGGTAGAATAACTGGCAAAGGTGTGGTACTTCCCCAGGCGGAGTCTGCCAAGAGTCCTACCACTACAGCGACATCAACTCGAAAAAGCGACATCAACTGACTGTTTGGTTGACGACGTTACAAAGCCTTGAACGAATAGGTTTGACTCTACTTTCGTGATAAGAATGTCGAAGCTGTGGAATGCGTTGCCTGTTTGGGGTTTTCCGAATGGTTCCGCTCTTGGTGTCTTCAAACCGAGAGTGAATCGGTTTCTTCTAGGTAAGCACGTTCGATCGTAGACCTTACGTCGCTTAACATCAGGCGAGATGGCGGTCAAAAAAATTGGCAGTCATAGGAACTGCCGATAGAAGTGAAAACTTATAACTCAGAATTTGATAGCTTACTTTGGAAACTACACGGGTGTAATCGGAGGGCGTGGCCTGGTCATCATGACATGGCCATCTAGAAATGCGTAAGCATTTCCCATTGGCACACGCATTTCTAGATGGCCATGCCATGATGGCCGGGCCACGCTCTTTCAGCATTTCCCATTGGCTGACGCATTTCTAGATGGCCAATCGTCATGGTCCCGAGTTTACCCGAATACTTCTTATCATACCCGAGCGTGACGCTAGAATTCAATTCACACCCCACGAAAAATCTGTCTAGGCGCGCCTAAAGAAGTTTTCACTTCAAAAAACTATATTGTGGATAGGCGTGGAGCTTCACACAAAGCGTCAGTTTTACTCGATTTTTTGCTGTAAAAAAAGTATGCTGATAAATTAGCTGTTATTTTCTTAAAAGCTCGTTGACGGCATGCTGTGCTTTAAAATCTAATTTATCTGTCTGCTTTATCCAAGTTGGAACGAAGAGAACTGCTCACTGTTTCCTGATTTGGTTAGAACTAATGGACTGCGAGTTAATATATACTTCTATTGGTTTCTGTTCGAAACTTTGGACTCTATTAATTTCGGTCAATTAAATTACAAATAAGTACTACGAGTAATTATTTATTTGTAGCGAACGTTGTAAATGAACATATATTTATGTACGTACAAAATGTCATGCAGATGGGATACGGATACAGAGCGATTATAACGGATGCGAAATCGTTGGACCAACATAAAATTCATGTACCATCTTTTTTTTAACTATAATAGGTTCGCACTTGACCACCATCTCGCCTGATGTTAAGCGACGATGCGATCTACGATGGAACGTGCTTACTTAGAAGAAACCGATTGACTCTCGATTTGAAAACACCAAGATTGTAACTATCGGGAAAAACCCACTCAGCCAACGCATTCCACAACCTAGACGTTCTTATTACAAACGTGGAGTCAAATCTCTTCGTTCGTGTTTTTGGACCATCAACCATGAATCGACGTCGCTTTTTTGAGATACGAGAATTCCGATAGAAGAAAGGGCAAGGTGGTATTAGATCATATAGATCAATAGCACACTCTCCGAAGTGTATCCGATAAAAAACCAATAAGCTAGCAATTTTGCGGCGATGATCAAGACTTTGAAGTCTTTTACGCACAAGAGTGTCATTGCCTATGAGCCTTTTGGCACGTCTCGCAACTCTACTTACTATTTCTGGTGTTGGATAATCCCGTGGAATACACAGTTCATCCTCTTAAGGTGCTTCCCCCAGTAAAACGAGTTTTTTGTCCAGTTTTCAGAGCTATCTACTCATTAGCCAAAACATATATCAACTGGTAAAAATAGATTAAATTTCTACAACTTCTTGGCTTCAAAATGGTAGTTTTATTTATTTGATAATGGTCTTATTGTTTAAATAATCGCCTCACAACGAAGCCATGAAAAAATTAAATAATTGTAGTTATCATGCATCTCCTCGGAAAACCTCCGTTATTTTGACTTTGTACTTACACCAACGGATAGACAATTCTATTACGAACATTTTGGTAGTTTTATTTTTTTCAAAAGAACTAAATCTGGTTTTATAAAGAGTGTATTCTAAAAACTGAGCGTAAAACAGCGGTAAATCCTACTGTTTCTCTCTTGCTCTTTCTTGCGGTGTGCGATAAGTAAGAAATACTCAAGGTCATTTGCTCGGGGTACGCCCTTAATTCATTTGCTTAATACAAATACAAATTGACGTAGCTAATATTGTTTTCATCATCAAAACCTTTCACAAGTACATATTCTTTTTAGCTACAACCCTATCTAAATTGCTGGTTGCACCTTGCGAGGCAAAGGTCAGACGCCTACGCTATTTAAAATACAAGCGGGGTCGGGTGTAGAGCGATACATGTACGCTTGACTGACCGACAGTAACTTCATTAAAACGGGATGATGCTCGATTTTGAGCTGTGTGTCAGAGTAATCTCTATAAAACGACACTCAAGGGACCGTGCATACTTTGACGTTATAGAGAGTTACCGTTGCTTAGGGTTCCGTACGTATTAGAATGCGAAGGTAAATTTCGCCGCGTGGCGCGACTGTATAATAGCTCGGTCACGAATTAGTAGCTCCGGGTTCGAATCCAGACGGCTTCTCTTTTTCTTTCAAGTTTTATTTTTTTATTTTGAGAAAATCTATAACTTGGAGCCTTATATCTGTAGATATCTAAGTATATTTAGTATTTAAACCGAGCAAAACTCGGTCACCCAGGTTCTATTTTTTTAATGTAGATTGACGGGACGAGCAGGACGTGTGTCTGATGGTAGCAACATGCCTGCCACATAAAAGCACAGTGACACGCAGCTATTGGAACGTGAAGAGTCCAAATCATTACCTAGCACTGCACTGCGCTCGTCACCCAGAGATCCAAGATGTTATATCTCTAAGCCCTGTAATTTCTCTGGAAACATTGCCCTTCAAACCGGAACACAGTAACGTTTGCACTTTGCTGCTTGGCGGTAGAATAACTGGCAAAGGTGTGGTACTTCCCCAGGCTGACTCTGCCAAGAGTCCTACCACTACAAAAATATAATAAATAAGTAATTAAAATAAAATAAATAAATAAGGTGGCTCCCATATCATATTATCACATGGCTTCAGGGGTCATCACAACACAAAAAAAGTGGTAAAGAGCCGCGAATTTACCGAGGCTAGTTAGAACAACTTCGCAAAATACGGTGTTTGATAATGTTTAAAATATAGCATAATTTATGATCATCCTATCAGATAACACATTAAATAAACATATTTCACCCTATTTTGGAATATATAGTGTGTATCTTTTGTATAATACGCCAATGAAAATTGTACAAATACTGAATTATAATCTGCGACGTAAACGCTGTTTCTAGTCACGTGACGCGCGTGACGTCACCTGCCAGTAAATATTCAATCTACAGCAAACGGTTTCTTTGAGAACACTGATTTGTTCACTGGCGCGTGACGTCACGCGCGTCACGTGACCAGAAACAGCGTTTTTGGCGGGGTTTTTGAACTTTTTACTTTAAACATTTATTTTTAATGGTAAAACAGTGAATCTTGTGGAAATATTCATGTAATAATATTACAGTAATATGGTATATTGTGTAATCAAAAATCATTTAAACGGTTTTACAAATTTAGTCAAATACCGTATTCTGCTGTTCTGAATTTTCGCTTTAACTCTGAAAGGCTTCATCGTCTGGAACCCCTTGCAGCTGCGATGAAATATTCTTAATGGTAATGCAAGCTCGCAGATTTAAAATGCTTAAGTGAAGCGATAAATTTGGTTTAGTCTGTCTTTGTAAAATTTCGATATTTTTTCCATAATCCTTAGGTATCTTGGTAGTCGGGAGTCTTTGATGATTATGGATTAGGGACAGCTCTACGCCAGGGATTACATGCACATTTTGGTACATATTTAAAAGCTTAGCTTAACTACGACAATAGAAAAGCTTTTTTTTATTTTTGCTGAAGAAGTTTTCAAATATACCGTAAACATATCATAGCGACTTCTCGTCAAAAGAACCAACTCCGGGTAAACTTATTCGGATAAAAAAAAAACAAAAAAAAAAATAAAAAAGGGACACCCGGATGGAACGAAGTTCTTGTCGATTAAGGCGGGTAATCCTCCCTGATCTGAGGCCAACGTTATAAGTGGAGGCAGACACGATATCCATCGGCGTTACGACAGTAGTGAAGGAATTGTAATAAAAAAATTAAGTTATAATAATATTTTTTTATTACTTATTAACAAATATAATGTAAGTTAACATAAACTTAAGGAGTAGCATTGAGGTATTATATAAACATTATAACAATGATTCATTATTATCATTCCGAATGTTATCCATTCGGATTGCATTTAGAAACAGTACTCATATTATTTCCAATGTTGCCTAGGTACAAATATTAGTTTTACGAATGAAATTTGTCGAAATATGCGTCAATCACACCAATCGATATTACATGAACATTACGATATATAATAATATAATATACGATAGTATATAACGTGACAACATCATTACAATACATTGATGAAATATTACAGACAAAGAATCGAGTGGAAAAACAAGTACAAAATCAAAAATTTTGATTTACCCCCAACTACCTCTGATTTGTAATCTGTATAACATTGAACTAATTCAAGCCCTTTCATTTGATACCCATATTGAGGGAGTAGTGAAACGTATTTCGCCATTTTGTGGTGGCAGCTTTCTTGGATTTGAAATTTGTCATAGTGCATAGTATTCTATTAGTCAAGCCCTTTCATTTGATACCCATATTGAGGTAGTAGGTAGTGTCCAATCAGACTATCAGTTCATTACACGCAACGTGACGTACTACGTCTGAACTACGACGTAAAGTGTAATCCTGGATAAATGGAACAGTTTCGTGACTGATGCCTGCAGCTGAATATAGTAGGATGATACCCATTGTAAATGGAAGAGAATATGACAAAAGTGAAAGAAAATCGTCAAATAACTGTATTTCGGGTTTATTTTGCGGTTCTGAATGATTACTTTACATAAATTCTCAGGAAAAAAAAAAAAAAAATTATCGTACCGGTAGTGACCTCTCCAGATTTTCTATGACACTAGAGTAGGATACAATCCACAGCTGATTAAATTTTGAGTTCTGCGCCACCTATTGGTAATTATAGGAACTTTGATGAGCAAGTCGAAAGTTGTTCAAAAGAAAGAAGTGTTGGTCTAGCCTCTAACCAAATACTCATAGGGATTGTGCAACGCCATCTATTTTTAAGCGCAAGAGTCAGTTTGTAGTGATAAATCGCCAATAGAATTTTTTTTTCGTTGTTTGTTAGAAAATACTAGAGATGCGCCGAGTAACACTTTTGCCGAGTAACGAGTACCGAGTATTACTCGGTTCCATTTTTTTTCAACCGAGTACTCGGCCGAGTAACTCGGTTCAATCAAATTCCCATTTCGCGCGCGTGAACAAGTACAAACAAGTTACTATTACTACTCATTCATTAGCATAATTTTGATTTTTATCAAAGCTATTATTATTACTATTAGTAAAAAATACTTTTTGATTAACTGTTGGCTTAATTATATATCTACCTAAATGGGATTCTGCCTTTTCGCCGAAAAGTGATTGGCCGATTATCACTGGCCAACCAACGGTTCGTCTACGTTTCACTTTGACAACTAACGATTGTCAACTTTTTATATGGCAACGTTTCATTTGGCAGAATTATTGTTAAACAGATTTTTATAATGACTCAATACGTTCTAGGCACTTATCATTTGTCAAATCTTTCACTACGCCAAACAACTTGTAGACAAATAACGTTTCGTCTGTGTATCAGTTCCCTTTTGTACATTTATATTATATTAGAAAATAAATTATTTTTACATGTAATATTATAACCACAGAAATCTCCAACATATATTATGTACACATTCGCAAAATTTCAAAGTTCGGAATGAAGTTAAGATGAAATAGAAAGGAATCGGTTTGGTTAGGTTAGAACTGTGACCAACAAGGCACAAGCCAAGCGAGCGAAACGAGCATTCCGCGGCAGCGGCCGGCGAAGTGCCAGAACCAAATCGCTTTTGTTTCAGTACACAGAGCACAAACATGAGAAAACTAATTATGTAAAAATACTCCAATAATACCATCAACCTGTATAATATTTGTTCTAAATGAAAATGGCATCCCTGTAAATAAATTTCGGCGAAAAGGCAGAGAACCCTACCTAAATATATTGCTTTTCTTAAACCGTGTATACTCGCCATTCAAACCGAGTACCGAGGCCGAGTACGAGTATCAAAAAACCCGCCGAGTATGCCGAGTACCGAGTATCAACCGAGTACTCGGCCCATCTCTAGAAAATACTTAGATTTAAATTAAATGCGTTGATAAGAGGGATCCTTTATAAAAACTATTATTCTCAGGAAAAAAATAACAAAAAGCATGTTGAGAGAAAAAAGAACAAAAAGAGTATTGCGGTGACTACCGGGGCTCGAACCGGGGGCGCCTATCCTCATAGGTGACCCCTTACTTACTAATTGCGCCAACCGGTCATTATTAATATGGGTGAAATTTGTTATCGTATTCTAATTCTTCTAATTCTATGACGTCATAGGCACGAAACGTTACAACTTTTTCGTGAGAATTTTTTCCGTCTAGCTCCCTTTCATAACGCGCGATAAGGAACTTCGTTCCAAAAAAAAACATCCCCTTGAAAATCCATCACACAAAAAATTGCCAAATCGGTCCAGCCGTTTAAGAGGAGTTCAATTACCAACACACATAATTATGTAGAAGATTTGTGTATATGTATAAAGGTGCAATATCATGTGACTCTTTGACTCTCTGTACTTAAACAAATCCTCATTAAGAAATACACAAACTATACGACGTAGTTTCATAATTAAAGCTACCTTAATTTACCTGCGGGCTGGAAATTAACGGAGCCGTGAAGTTAATTAAATGAAAACAATGCGGACTTGGCTCTGGAAAATTTGTGCTAGGGTCTTACAGTAGACAAAGGCCACAATCGGCTTTCTCTCTCGCGCTTTTCAACCCTTTCAATAAGCAGCCCACTAAATGTTCCCACTGCTGGGACTTGAGGCCTTCTCTCCCAAGGTGAGAGTCAAGGTGTAATCCACCACGCTGGTCTAGTGCGGGTTGCTGGATGACCTAGAAAGATTCAAAGAAAGAAAAAAAGGCATTTAAGGACTTCGAAAAAACAGTGGTGGTCGTGAGATTCAAACCAGGGGCTCCGGATCGACAGTTCCCGTTAACCCGACTATTTCAGCTGTAACTTCCAGGGTTTCCGTATCAACCCTTTAATTCATTAAAAGAAGATATTTTATAATGTGTTCCAAAATGAATAGCAGTAGAACTCTCTAGAATAATGTGACAAATTAATCAATACATATTGTAGGACATTTCACACACAACACTATCTAGCCCCAATCTAAATGCGCGAGCGACCGACCGACCGACCGACCGACCGACCGACCGACCGAGCCGGTGCGACCAATAAATATGTGTAACAACCACGTTAATTTTAATATATAGAAAACTAGCAGTGCCCGCGGTTTTACCCGCGTACTTCCCGTTCCCGTTTTTTTTTTCGGGATAAAAAGTAGCCTATGTATCCTTCCAGACTACAATCTAACTGTATTCCAAATTTCAGCCTGATCTGTTCATACGTTACGGCGTGATTGAGCAACAAACATCCAAATATCCAAACATCCATACTTTGACATTTGTAATATTAGTAGGATTATTGGGTAACCCAGGCACAGTACAAATATATACAAATATTCATCACACAAATATTTGCACTAATTTCAAACGTCTTATTTTCACATTCCAAAAAACTTAATCTAGAAGCTGAATTAGTTTAATAGAAAATCGTGGGCGAGATAAAGTAAATTCATTTTCCACGAAATTTCGTTTTCCAGCAGATACGGCTTTTAGATTTTGCTGTTATTAATTATTTTAAGGCCATGTCGAAAATAATACGAGGAAAACTTCGCCACTTGTATCTCCAGAGATTGGAGATATCCACAGAAATTCTATTGTATGGCGTACAAAGAATATATCATTTTCCCTCTTTGTCGGAACCTTTTTAAACCTTTATTTTTGTTCCCACATGATTCTAAAAATAAAAAACACCACGAGCGTGTACCGTGAATAGGTCGTCTAATTATATTCACAAGAATTTCTAAGATGAAAATGCTAGCTGAAAAGCGACAGAACCGCGAATCAAGCCTTTCATGCTAAGGCTCAGCGTCCACTCGGCGTCTGCGAGATACTCGTAGCTAGGTGAAACAAATCCACCATCCACTTGATTTCTCTAGCCGTTTCAGACTATTGAATATTGAAGTCAATTGGGATGACGACAGGCTCAAAAATATGGCATTCTAATTAGTTCCTCAGGTAGATTATGGAAAAATATGGAACACGTATTTTTTGTTTTAATAAATTATCAAAAATTTACAAAGATCATCAAAGTTCCGGAGCGGGGGCTGTGACGTCACTCTATAGTAAAAATAGTACCATAACGTGACGTCTCTCGAAACTTCTAAGCACTCGGTATCTTCGTTTTTTTTTGTTTTTGAAACATAAGATAAAATACGTGTACAATAATTTTTGATAATCTAACTGACGGACTAATTTTTTAGTCGTCTCGCTTGTATCAGATAAGAGGTTCCAATAGTACAAACTTTGTTTAATTTGCGGGTAAATACCCTAATTACCCACAGTTGCGTGAGAAATATCCACCAATATTTATTTATAATTGTTATCTCTCCTCATCCCAAGGATCCCAAGAACAGTGTCATCGGATATTTCGTAATTTCTCAAAAGGTGGATCCTCACATCTTCTCTACCACGACCTTTTTGTAGTGGTAGGACTCTTAGCAGAGTCCGCCTGGGGAAGTACCACACCTTTGCCAAATATTCTACCGCCAAGCAGTAATGTGCAAACATTACTGTGTTCCGGTTTGAAGGGCAATGATTCCAGAGAAATTACAGGGCTTAGAGACATAATATCTTAGATCTCTGGGTGACGAGCGCAGTGCAGTGCTAGGTAATGATTTGGACTATCATGTTCCAATAGCTGCGTGTTACTGTGCTGTTATGTGGCAGGCATGTTGCTTACCATCAGGCACATGACCTGCTCGTCTCGTCACTCTATGCTATAAAAAAAAAAAAAAAAACCTAGCAGGATGTGGGAAAGTTTCCCAACTAGTTTTTTTTCACTGACGCATAATAAGGTTATTTCGAAAAGAGTAACTTTATTGGTAAGCCTTGGTGTTAGCAAACCATTATAAACTTATGTCGATCTGCCTATCGAAAGAGTAAAATAACTTTGTAAAAATGCTAAATGTTTTTTCTTCGTGGCGCAGATGCAATATAAGGTTTCCAAATTGTACGTGGTTAGTGGCGGCTCATAAAACTCTTAAACTGGTAGTTTTTAAAGCTGCTGTGACAGGGCGGACGCCTTCCCCACCCCGCGGAAGGAGCGCGAGGAAGCATTTTAAGTCAATGCTACTTATGCACGGTTGGTTTTATCGTCTAGAGCGCCTCCGCGGCTCCTAGTGCCCCTTAAGAAGATCCACTTTTAATTGCATTTTCGCTTTACTTAGATTCGTGGTCTTTTAGAAATGTTAGTAAAGTAGGAAGCATTTAGTGGGAGAAATGACTAAAGATACACTAGACCTAAAAAACACGAATAATGATATTAGTTCTGAACATTCTCGATCACGCTCTAGCTTTCAGATAAAAACATCCATATCGGGCTAAGAATCATATGGAAAACAGTGTTCCAGCAGTAACACTCATTGATCGTATAAGAAACAAATACACGTACTGATTTCAGCAGTACGACTCAAATAGCCGACTGGACATGTCGGCCCCATGTCGGATGATGGGATGATCTTTTGGCTAAAACTAGAGTACTAGACCCTAGACCACTGTAGAATCCAAATTGAAAATGCCGTTGCGGCCTAAAAAACGATGGCGGGACGACCAGTTCTATTGGTTCGTCTAATACCAGCAGAAATGGGCTGGTTGCTAACTCTAGATAGAAATAAGTAGAAAGCAGGTAGGGTTTATCTTCACCACAACATTTCGACTTTTTGAAATGTTGACATAATAAAAAATACATCAGTCCATTTCTTAAGGAAATACGATGCCACAGATACAGACGCGTTTAACTTAATATTACTCTTGATTGCTGAAGATTGGATCAGGGCTAAAATGAAATTTCCAGCCACTATAGGTTTATCTATGCTTAGTTAAATTGGTAGACAACATAATAACGCGTATTCGCCTTTTAGCCAAAGGGGTCAACTGGGTTTATCTGCAAAACTGTCAGCAAAAGCTAGTGGTGATTATAATAGATGTCGCTAGGAAGAGTGCTCATACAACTATTGGGAAAGTCAGACAACAAAGCGAAGAAGTCATTTGTTCCCATAATAACGTGTGTTGGGCTCTCGGGCGCCAGTGGGCGGAATGTCAACCGAGCGTGGCGTTGATCCCGCTACTTTCATTGATATTTCTGAAGTACGACGGAAATAACGCTCCTATAATGTCAAGCCGATAATAATTATTTCAGAAATACTTTACTCCCAAAATACCTATGTACATTGGCGTAGTTATTCCGTCTAGAGGGCCGGCCATCCACAATGTATACCTACTAAGTACCCTCATACTGTGATTAGCAGAAATGTTAAGATATTTCGCTCAGACTGAATGTAACTGCACGTAATTTAGCCGGAGCTCGTCGCCCGTGAAGGTGAGTCGTCGGTGAGCGCATCTTTTATTCAGAACGGCTGATAACACGCTTAGTGCTGCCGAATCGCTAATTGGCGGTTAAGGCGTGGAACTTCAAGCTTTCTGCGACCTTTTTCAAGACTCTAGTCTCTTAGCTAAGAAGAGCTTAAGTACATTACACTTTTTAAACGAGAACTTAGTTTAATCAAGTTTTTTCGTTAAAAGAATTCTGGCATACTCGTGGAACTTAAAATCGTTTTCCAATTTTCTGAAATTGTGCTCGAACTCATTTCTATCTATCTCTATGTTCAATCTATTGAAGTGGTTGATAGTTTGGAATTTTTACACAAAAAGTTATTTTTTTTGTCCAAAAATTGGATTTAACGAGCACTAATCGACCTCAATGCATTGGTACGGCTACGTCCAACAGTTGACTAATATGGGCTGATGATGAATTGTCGAAGCTGGTAACAAAGTCCATGGTACGATCTTCAATATCTCTTGTACGCCTACGTCCAAACAATTGACTAATATGGCTTGATGATGTTCGCACCTTTGGGATGGATCGGCTAAGTATCAGCTGGAGACTCTGGATTCGATCGAGAGACGTGCCAAAAGGCTCATAGGCAATGATACTATTGTGCGTAAAAGACTTCAAAGTCTTGATCATCGTCGCAAAATTGCTAGCTTATCGGTTTTTATCGGATACACTTCGGAGAGTGTGCAACTGATTTGCATGATCTAATACCACTTTGCCCTTTCTTCTATCGGACTTCTCGTATCTCAAAAAAGCGACATCGTTTCATGGTTTATGTTCCAAAAACACGAACGAAGTGATTTATCTTCACGTTTGTGATAAGAACGTTGTGGAATGCGTTGCCTGAGTGGGGTTTTCCCGATACCTAAAATCTTGGTGTCTTCAAACCGAGAGTGAATGGGTTTCTTCTAGGTAAGCACGCTCCATCGTAGATCGCATCGTCGGTGGTCTCGCGTGATGTGAAGCGAGACGTGAAGCGAGAAGTCAGACGGTGCGAAGTGCGAACCTATTATAGTTTTAAAAAGAAACTGCCACAGCTGGTAACAAAGTTGTACGATCTTCAATCTCTCTGTATCTACAGACCGGTGTGTACAGCGCACAGTCGGTTTCCACTCGTCCGGCCTCGTCCTCCGAGCCGAATTGAGATGGTCCCGGTCGGGGAGCAGGTAGCGCTTGCTTGAAAAAACGTTTACCGCTCGTTACTTCGTTTATTGAATTTCTGAAAAAGACCGGAACGCTTGAATGTACAACTTTCAGAGAATCGGCTCCAAAACTGTTAATAGCATCTACACTTTGCTGTTTTCTTCTATAAATGGCTATGCTTCCAGTGAAATAAACCGTTTTATATCTCGAGCACAATACAAAGTTAGTCAATCAAACTCTTTATGTTCATAATAAACTAAATACGTTTTTGTTGCCGGTACACCTTGATCCTGAGACTCGTCGATTCGAGGCAATCATAGATCGACTTTTACATTTGATGACGAATTTAAGATGACACGATCTCACAAGGTTTCCCCATCAAAAAAGTGTCTATCGTGCATGTTCCGTTACGCTGCTTCGCCGCCGCTCTGACGCTACATCGCTACATTAACATACCGATGATGCAAACCTATAAAATGTTCCCTTACCACAAAGTTTTCAATGCGACCAAAGCAGTTTTCACTTCAAATGTATACCAAGTTTGATGGGTCTGGTGAACAGTATCTCTGTTCATTTCCTTTTCATTGGCAAAAAGGTAGTGACGCTCAATTGTAGGTATATGTTTGTATTTGCCTGCCTAATGCGATCTCTGCTCGGAATGTTCGAGATTCGTCCCTTCCACAAGGGTTGGATGAATGACTCCCATCCTATTGAAGGTTTTGGGTTTTCGCTTCGCTGACCTTTCTTTAAAATAATGTTTTTGTAAGATTTCTTTGCTCCAACGACGAGCCTGTTGTGAGTAAATCGATTATTCCCATTGAAGCTTTGGTAATTATATCTTTACATAGAAATTATAATAAAATTGTAGTCGTGTGAAACTGTATTGCTTTACATGCAAATCGCGGTCAAGCGTAGACAGACGTCCATTAAAGAAAAAAAAAACAATCCAGTGTTTTGAGTTTGAAGAGCAATCCTGCTTCCTACTAAAATTATAAACGCGAAAATTTTTAAGAATGTATGTTTATTACTCTTTCAAGCAAAAACTACTGAAAGGGCTTAGATGAAATTTGGTACACAGATAGATAATAAATGGTCTGAAATAACACATACTATTTTTCGTCTCGAAAAAGTACTATTCGTTAGTAATTTAATCAATAAACAAAATAATGCAAAAAATTCAGTGTTGAACTTCCATCCAAACGTGCAGCCATTGCGCGCGTACACTCTCCTTAAAAAAGGCCGAAACTCGAGTCGAATTGACCGACCATATTACACGTGAGTTAATACACGTTTTACCCAATAAATTATCGGATACTGTTCGGAGCTTAAGCAGCTGATCTATATGATTTAATATTAGACTGCTACTAGCTAAAAAGCGACATCGTTACATGGTTAAAGTTCCAAAGACTCAATCCGTGAGGTTGGATTTCACTTTTGTAATTATATTCTTATTAGTCTAGGCTAAGGAATGCTTTGTTTTTTTGCCATGAATACAATCTTTTTATAATATGACATGTATAATGTTTGACACAGTCTATACGATGGAATTTTCAGCTTAAACTTTAAAAATGTATGTTTTGTATGCTCTGTTTTGTTTTTTGTCATTGGCGTGTAAATAATACATTTGTGAATAAGGAACTTTGACTTGCTTAGTGACAGCAAATTGATATTGAATCGTTTTTTTTCAGGTAAGTGTATTCCAGCCTAGACCGCATCATAGTTACTTAACATTGGCCATATAGCGGTCAAAACTAAGGTAGGTGCAAGTACTTTTCAAGAAAATGCAAACTATATTTTTGTGGACTGGGCGGTTGCTCGTTGCTTTGATCGTCTCACGTTATCTATCTTATAAAAAAGTTTTTGTCTGTCTATTGAAGCTGATGTACCTATGTACAATCCGAGTATACTGCCAGTAGCGTTGAAACGTCAAGTAACGAAATAAACACCACCTTTTATCGCCAAGACAAGCCCGAAGTGCGGGCGGGTGAGTGCCGCCTCTGTGCCGTCGGTCGCCGCCGGGCTTAACCGAGTTTTAGTTATCTTTGTGCCGGGGACCGGGCCTTCTACCGCCTAACTAAATCGGTTATGGCTTTGCTATTGCTGTCTCTATCATATCAAGCGAAAAGGAAAGAGATAGCAATATCAAAGCTAAGACAGTTTTAGTTAAGCGGTAGACCCGCGGGGTACGACACTACTTTGCCCTGTTTGAAAGGCTTTGGCTAGTCTCGACCGCTGTCGAGTTTATACTTATGATTTATACTAATCTGTGGAGCGGAAGAGTTATTTTTTGTTTGACTTGCTTCATCGCACACTGATGTTTGGAAGTTCTTATTGTAATTTAATTTAAGTTAATTCACGGAATCCTACTAATATTGTAAGTGTCAAGGTTTGGTTGTGTTTGTTGCTCAATCACGACAACACGTGCCTACGCACGGCTGATCGGATCGGGATGTAATTTGGAATTAAGTTACTTTAAATCACGGGAAAATAACGGAAACTACGCAGATAAAATTACTATTGGGATATACCTCTATATTACATTGACTGGAGCCCGGCTGCTTACTAACCAATGTAATAATATTTATACACAAGATAGTTTCTAAAGCTTTTTGTTGTTTGTTTTAAATAGAACTGTTCTTGTCATAGCCGTGGTGGCCCGTAAGACTATGGTGGGTTAGTGGCGAAAAAGCCTGATTTTACAAGCAAGCGCTATGTCATAGGTTTGAACCCCGCCAGCGCCTTAAAAGAGAAGTACCTACTGGCAGGAGAAAAGTCTTCTCCCATTCTCCCTTCCTGCTTAAGAAATTAAAGACACATGCTAGTTTGAGTACAACCCCACTTTGCATTCAATTCCAATTTAAACGACAGACTTGGAGTTTGACTTGTCCCGATTCTGTCTAGTAGAAGCATTCGATAGGAGCGGAATCGATAAAATAGTTTTTAAAACCGCATGTCGTAGCTTGTTTTTAGGGTTCCGTAAAACGTAAAAACGGAACCCTTATAGATTCGTCATGTCTGTCTGTCTGTCTGTCTGTCTGTCTGTCTGTCCGTCCGTATGTCACAGCCACTTTTTGCCGAAACTATGAGAACTACACTGTTGAAACTTGGTAAGTAGATGTATTCTGTGAACCGCATTAAGATTTTTAGAAAAGTTTTTTAAAAAAACAAAAATTAGGGTTGCCCCCCATACTGAGAACTGAAGCTCAAAAATTTTTTTTTCATCGAACCTACACGTGTGGGGTGTCTATCGATAGGTCTTAAAAAATGATGTTGAGGTTTCTAATATATTTTTTGTCTACACTGAATAACTTGCGCGAGAGACGCTTCCAAAGTGGTAAAATGTGTGTCCCCCCCCCTCTAACTTCTAAAGTAAGAGAATGAAAAAACTAAAAAAAATATATGATGTACATTACCATGAAAACTACCAACGAAAATTAGTTTGAACTCGATCTGATGAGTAGTTTTTTTTTAGTACGTCATAAATACACTATTATTAAAATTTCGATCAAAGTTACAACGAACTACAAGAACTATGTGTACTATGTATATTATGTTACTTGCTGGAACGGAACCCTTCATGGGCGAGTCCAACTCGCACTTGGCTACTTTATTTATAGCTGTGCGATTCAGCAATAGGTACCCAAGTATCGAAGCAGTTCTCGTTTAAATCCTGTAGGCTTACCGGTTTATTTATAAGCCAGTGATTTTGTTGGAAATATTAGAACTCAAGTTCGTTGGGCGAAGAATAAAATAATTCTAGTGAGAGAAAAAATTAGAAGCACCTTGGATTTGGGTACGCTTGAAGACCGAATAATCAAGGGAGCTATAAATATAAAAGTGGATTGATAATGTGGTCGAGAGCGACCAGAAAAAAGGTGGCTGGATTGCGTGAAATAGGACATGATTCCGGTAGGTGTTAGCCCTAATACGATGAATGATGGAGACGAATGAAGCAAGCAAACGTGTTGTACTGACCCCACATAAAGTCGGTGGGTAAATGATGTTACTAGTATGTTAGGTGTAATCATCGTGATCATCGTGATCATATATAAGGAAAAGGATATCGAAAAATAACAATTTTGGGATCTTACGTATATACTATACTATATATACTATACCCATACACGGATTCTATTATGGGGGTCGGCAGCGGACAGAAATACAGTTTTTATACTACAAAAACGAGCAATCCGCGCTATGTACAAATTACCCGCTAAAGAATCTTTGAGGAAGGTTTTTAAAAATATTAATATTTTAACAGCCCCCTCCCTGTATATTTATTAATGCATAATGTATGCCAGAAAAAATCCGGAAAGCATTGGTAAAATGTCAGAGAAAAACCCAAAAACACACTACAAAGACAAACTGGTAATTCCCAAGTGTAGATTACAAAAAACATGTAATTAATTTATAGGAAACAGTGTTCGCTTCTATAATATCATTCCAGATCAGCTGGCAGGTCTCAATGAAAAGAGGTTTAACAATATTGTAAAGACCTATTTAAAGGATAAAGCTTATTATAATGTTGATGATTTCATTAAAGACAAAAATGTATGGCAAAAGAGTGTGTCACAGACTGTAACTACCGATTAATTAAAAGTATTTATACTTTAAAATTTTGTATTTCAAATATTTATGAATTCATTGGACAAGGCCTCTTTACAGCCGCTTAATGATAAATATTGTCTGTGTTGTTTATGTATTTAAACTGTTTTATTATTATTTTTTGTAATTGACGTTACCAAGTTTTCTTTGTAAAATAATGGTTCGAAGAAATAAATTGAATTGAATTGAACGGGTCTCTAAATCTTTGTGCCATATACGTGAAAGTTTTATAATTTGCAAACGTTAGAGGATTTTTGCTCCGAAAATTGTGTTCCAAATCCGGATCGTTCAACTTTTAATGATAATGTGATCGGGCCTTCTTTTAGATCTCCGAGATCGTCGGATAGCGATAGAAAAATAGAAAGGAGAGCTCTTAGCCTGATTATGTGTATTTCCTCTCCCGTTAGCATCGAGGCACTTCATAATGTTGATGAAATAAATTTTCTTTGTATTCCCTTTTCACGTCGACCCATGAAACTCATATTAAATGTTGACACGCTCATCTTCAAGTTACCGAAGTAGTCTCGGGCCCCGCTCGTCGCTAATTATCGCGGAACTCGCGAACTTCTAACGGGAACTGGGAGTTTGCGCGGATCACTCGAATGGATATTTGTTTAAATTGCGCGTTCTTCACGCTGGGTTCGTTCCTGTAGCTACTTTCCAAAGTTTGTGAACGTTTATGTGCTGTGTTAGGAACAATACTGGGTAGAATCTAAAAGCAAATTTGGCGCATGTATCTAGTGCTTAATGAAAGTTTGTTGGAGTTTCATCAAAGTTTTAATGCTGAAAGAACGATTGTTGATGTTAGTAAACTTCAACAACATTTAGTTTTAACTCACAACGCAAAAACGACGGGGTGTTATATATTTGACTTGGCATCATGGCTCCCGAATGGATGAGGCGTTTTTTGATATCTTTTTTTTTGTTTGAAGGGTTAAATTAATCGAGAGTGTTTGATGAATATCTATCCAAGATGGCCGCCACGAAATGGAGGATAACATATTTTTGCACATCTCTCTCTTAATATGGGTCACAAAGGAAAGGCTTGACTAGTAGAATACTACATACTATGACATCTAATCCAAGATGGCCTCTGCCACAGAATTTTGTGTTACTCTCAGTTTAATTGGCTTGTATTGTAGAGTTAATCTATTCAAAGAGTCAGATGCAGTATAAAATCAAAAAATGCCGAGGCAATCGCCTAAGAAAGAAAAAATAAATCGTTTATTACTTCATCAGACCTATATTTTATGAAAGGTGTATGTATGAAACGATAAAATGAACTCAAAAATGTGTCACAGATATAACAAACACTCTTATCTGCTGTCACCGATCACAATGCGTGGAGACGCTATTATTTACGCTCACGTTCTGAGTGCCGTCGCCCCGTCGCGTCGGTCGGCGGGCTCGGTCCATCAGACCGCCGCGGCCGAGCGCGAGACCCGTTTATCATGTCGCGCCATTGTTCCAGCTCCGTGGACCTTCCGGAACAGCTCAATACGATGCTGGAATCACGGACGATACGACGAACACACCGAATAGAATGAGCATTCTTGAATGTTCGTCACGATGCGAAACAAAACAAGGGGTTTATAAGTTTGATTTCGATGTCTGTCAGTCTGTCTCTGTGTGTATGTCTGTGGCACCGTAGATCTTAAATATGAAAAAACCCATACATGCAACGCATTCCACAGCCTAGACGTTGTTTCAATGAGATAAACCATTGAAGAACGCAGTTCCGTGCTAGATAGTTTTTGAAGTCTTTATTTTCAAATAGCTGTTAATTTATTACGAGTATTTATGAGCAGTCGTGTTGTTACCATCAGGCTCTTGTTTCGCTCGTCCTATCACTCTAAATTATACAAAAAATACATTTAGAGATGTGAAAAGAATATGTACGACTAATAATAACCAACGATTTTGCATATTTTCGTTCAAACAAGCCAATGCTCTCCGAAGCGCAAGCTGCGCCATAATTTGCACAAACACGTTTGCACTAAAACAACAAGAGTGATTCCGCGCTAACACTACAGACTAACAAACCCTGCGGCGAGCGGCCACTCGGCGTCGCGTCGTGTTAGATTGCTAGAAATAAACTTAGGGAGCGAAGTGAGAGCTCTCGGCACGGGAATGGGCTGCGACGAAGGCAGTATGTCAGAAAAACTTTTCGAGGAGTCGCATTTCTTTCTTTAAAGAGACCTACTATTGCAGTTGGCCTCATGTGGCTTCTAGTGCATACCGTACAGAAAGAGCAGGGCCCTACTAACCTAATCTTATCGTGCTTAATGCATCTCGTACGACGACTAGTGCAAGGGCACCTCAGACTGTACGACCTCGAGGATGTCGCGAATCTGTCAGGAGTGCTGTTCCTCTAGGAATTCTGTAGTGGCACTACTCTTTGCCGAGTTCGCTTGGAGAAAATACCAACCACACCTTGGCAGTTATCCTACCGCCAAACAGCAATGTGGATAAATTACTGTTCTCCTATTTGAAGGGAAATGTTTCCAAAGGTGACGATGGCATTGAGTAGGTGCATTGACCAGTGATTTGACCTCTTCATTTTCAAACGGCGGCGTGGTGCTGTGCTGCTATGCGTAACCGTGTTTTTGCATTGGCCTTGAAATCGGAGCACACTGATGTCATTACTACTTAGCGGTAAAATGATTGGCAAAGATGTAGTATTTTTTTTGTCACACGTGCCTGATGGTAAGCAACATGCCTGCCACATAACAGCACAGTGACACGCAGCTATTGGAACATGAAGAGTCCAAATCATTATCTAGCACTGCACTGCGCTAGTCACCCAGAGATCTAAGATGTTATATCTCTAAGCCCTGTAATTTCTCTGGAAACATTGCCCTTCAAACCGGAACACAGTAATGTTTGCACGTTACTGCTTGGCGGTAGAATAACTGGCAAAGGTGTGGTACTTCCCCAGGCGGACTCTGCTAAGAGTCCTACCACTACTAAGATGTAGTGTTTCCCCGGGCGGACTCTAATATGTATCCCACCACTGTAAATGTATCACCGTTTGTATTTCGTCGACATACGATTGTAGTAGAATGTAGTGTACTGCCGTTTTGTTATGGCACTGAGAATACTGCCGTAAATTCTGTAAAAACACACGAATGGCGGTAAAATTGGCGTCGTCGTCTCCGCGGGCCCGTCGGTGCGGCAGACGGTACCCTTGGCCTGTCCGCCCGGCTGCCGCAGGAACCTTCACCTCGGGGACACCATACGGAAATTGTTCCACTTGTTTTTGGCAACTTATTTGTAACCTCGATGCTAAACACATTTTTTTTTTTTACTTTTATAGGTTTACCGACATCTCGCCTGATGTTAAGAGACGATGCGGTCTACGATGGAGCGTGTTTACCTAGAAGAAACCGATACACTCTCGATTTGAAGACACAAATATTGTAACCATCGGGGAAAACCTACTCAGGCAAACGTGTTCCACAGCTTAGACGTTCTTATCACAAAAGTAGAGTCAAACTCTCTTCGACCGTGTCTTTGGAACATTAACCATGAAACGATGTCGCTTTTTCGAGCTTTTAACATTCCGATAGAAAACACACATCCTACTAATGCTATAAACTAGCAGCACTCCGCGGTATTAACCGCGACGTCCCTGTTGTTTTACCGCGATGTAAAGTAGTCTATATGCTCCTGTTAAAAAAAATTAAGTTTGAACATTTTTGAGAGTCTACTGTCAAATGCATAATTTAAAAAAAATTGTGTTCTGTAAGTACTACTCTATAAAAACGTAGAAGTGTGGAAAATTTCACATTCTTCCGTCCAAACAATTTTCGTAGTTTTTATAGATTTTTGCTGGTTTTAACGGTGAATGAACACGTGAGGAAACCCATATGTTTTCAGACATATTTTAAAGATATGCCCGCACTTAGCCAACATGATGGATTAAGGCCTTGACTTCTAAGAGAAGATCCTTGGTCCTACCAGTGGAATCTTAAACAGGGCTGTTTAGTGTTTATGCTTATGCTAACACCTATATCTTATTCTACGCTTGCTATTCTTCTCAATCAATTTGCTATAGTTCGTTATCGAGTTAGCAATCGTGTGTGAGTGTTTCGCCGTATTAGTGTTTCTCTTAATCCGAAGATATATACGTAGAACTGCGGCCAAAATGTTAAACGAGGCGAGCTTATAACGCCTCAAACTGGATATCAGCGGGCGCGGCGCATCTAGCGCATACATTTTTGTTAAAGTGTACGAACGAGCGCGACTCGACGTTCGTGACGCGGCAGCGCCTGCGGGAATCGCCGCCGCGCTCGCTGGCACCCAGTTTGAGGGCTTAGTTCTTGATGTCAGTGGATATTCTGAAGTTGTTTTATTACGCAATTTGAGGATAAACGAGCCGTCTCGTTCCGGCGCGCGGCGGTCGCGCCCGGTGCCCGGCGCCCGGCGGGAGAGCTGGCTGCCAGCGGACGCGGCGCACGCAGGTTACGGAACTCCACCGTGGTAAATCATTGTCGTCCCGGCCGGACATTTTTAAAGCCCCGGTTCGGTTTGGCTGGAAATCAGAAATTGTATAATCCTTACAAGTAGGTAGGTATTTTTTTTTAACAGGCTGTTGTCAACAAAACTAAATTACAATGAAAACTATTTAACACTTACACTACTAATTTATAATAGCAGCGTAGTTCCCGTTCCCGGAATAAAAAGTAGCCTAAATGTTCCTCCAGACTATTATCTATATATCGAACTTGATTGAGCAACAAAGATCCAAATATCGACATTTATAATATTAGTAGGACATATACCGATGGTCTAATTAATTTTGTGAATACATAGTGCTTACTTCACGGGTCTTCACCGTTGTAAATCATTGTCGTCCCGGGTGGGTCTTTTAAAGGCCCTGATTCTTGAAATCAGAAATAGGTAGTGTAACTGTAACCTTTCTAAAACTTGTTTTTGAACAGGGTAGATCCTTATTAACAAAACTAAATTACAATGTCTATATGAGCATAATATATGTGTGTATAAAGGGTCTATAATATGTGGTAGCATAAAATTTTTTGTACTAATTTAAGTAGGCATAACGTTTTTAGGACTAATGATAATATACCATAAAAACTAAACGCATAACTGTTTTCGCATAATTACTAGCATAGCCATATATAGCATAACGATAACTTACCATAATGTTTAAACACAAAACCATGTATAGCATAAAGATAACTGAGCATAATGTTTCAAGGCACACATTGACGGTACACCTAAGAAATATGGTGCACTTTTTGATTACGGGTAGGCTTCCGCCAGAAGCTCTGCGATCAGCCCTGAGTGTAGCTTCTCCATACGGAGGTCGCCGGCTCGCTACGCTTAGTCTCGCATGGCTCGTTCCACTCAGGACTTCCCTTGAGATTCTGGCTCCCTCATTTTTTATATATAGTCCAGTTATTTAAGCTTAAATTAGGTAAGAATCTCTGAATTCGAGATACCCAGCTGTAAGTCTGCAAATACTTGACATGACACTTGTATCTCGAATTCCGAGGTGAACTTACTATAATGACTGGATTAATACACGCTAGGGGTAGTAGCGACAAGACTAGGTGGAGTCGGGGTGCTCCGAGCCGGATCTAGGTCCTACGTTACCTGTGTCTATATTTAGTAGCACAACAAATATATTAAAAACTATTATCCGTCCCATCAATATGCCTAAAAATACTTTTATGCGTCTCATCAATAGTAGAATTGAATGTAGATTGTTATGCTTGAAACACATTATGCCAAAAAAAAAAAATGTTTGTCTGTAAAGTCGGTTTACTGACGATAGAACGTGACAACGACTTAAGAAAATACTGATGGAATGGTAGCATATTTCAAAAGAAAATTTTAATTTCATTTGTTTAATAGATTTGTATGTAAAAAGTAATCAGTAGAATTTAGTCATTTTCAATCAAAACAATGCAAAAAAGCTTTTAGAGGCCGGGGATCGAACCCGGGGCATTTCACATGCAAAGCGAACGCTCTACCACTGAGCTACATCCCCGCTTGAACTACTGGTCGAAATAATTAATACAACTGTAACAAACATGCGCCGAGGTAACGACCGACGGTAACGACCGACGGTAACGCGGTAACGGTACATGACGTCATGTTTTGCGGGCGTGCAGCCGGCTTCATCGAATTATAAGACGTTATCACGTCAAAAACTATTATGCAAAAGTTACATTATAACATAAGCTACATTCATTATGACAAAGTAAGCTAGGAAAAAATACATGTGTTTAAAATGGCACCCTAAGAACTTCTTTGTATGCTCCATTACTCCATTACATTTCTAACTACTTACCACTAAGCTCATTTGAATTATTCATAGACTCGTGAAGGTTAGGTTAATTATCCAAAAATGTAGTAAATGTTGATGTCACTGTAATTATTAATACCAGTGAGTTGAACAATCGGTGATAGCTTAAAACAATGTTAGTTTATAGGAGGAATATCACATGTATATGTTTTATATCCCGAAAGTTATCTAAATTCAGTTAATCCTATGTGAACGAAACTACGAATGAAGATCAATAAAAAATATTTGTAATACTAGAATCATACAAATACATGGTAGCCACGCACGCACATGTTTGGTGGCACAGTACATCGCACCGTTCCAATACGCGTGTTATCATTTCAAGATGGGGTCCGATTTCTCAAGGGGCTATTCAGCAGTGAGGCGCACGTGGCGTCGATTCTCGCCCGCGCGACCAATCACCGCGCTCGCTACTTTTTTCGTCAATAATACGTTCCGTTTTACGACGCACGGTTATGGTTCATTTTAGAAATGCATCGTAATCGCAAACTTATATAAAACTAGATGCGGCGGTTTGTTATCACGCTTTCCCTTTTTTAACCGACTTCAAAACAATGAGGAGGTTCTCAATTCGGTTGTAAGTTATTTTTGTATGTATGTTACGCGATAGCTCCGCCAATTGTGAATTAATTTTGTTGGTTCTTTGTTTTTAGGGTTCCGTAAAACGTAAAAACGGAACCCTTATAGATTCGTCATGTCTGTATGTCTGTCTGTCTGTCTGTCTGTCCGTCCGTCCGTATGTCACAGCCACTTTCTGCCGAAACTATGAGAACTACACTGTTGAAACTTGGTAAGTAGATGTATTCTGTGAACCGCATTAAGATTTGAACAAAAAAATTAAAAAAAAAGAAAAAATAGGGTTGCCCCCCATACTGAGAACTTTTGAAAATTTTTTTTTTCATCAAACCTACACGTGTGGGATGTCTATCGATAGGTCTTCAAAAATGATGTTGAGGTTTCCAAAATCATTTTCGTCTATACTGAATAATTTGCGCAAGAGACACTTCCAAAGTGGTAAAATGTGTCCCCCCCCCTCTAACTTCTAAAGTAAGAGAATGAAAAATCTAAAAAAAATATATGATGTACATTACCATGTAAACTACCAACGAAAATTAGTTTGAACTCGATCTGATGAGTAATTTTTTTTTAGTACGTCATAAATACACTATTATTGAAACTTCGATCAAAGTTACAACGAACTACAAGAACTATGTGTACTATGTATTTTATGTCAGTTGCTGCAACGGAACCCTACATGGGCGAATCCAACACGCACTTGGCCACTTTATTTATTGTTTGTTTTATTAGTTGTTATTGTTCTTCGTTACTTATATTGTATGTTTGTTTGGTAGATCATGGTTATCATAGTTTTATGGCTGACATTTCACAGACTGTAACACAAGATCTAAATAAATGGGTACATTTAGCGGGTTGCTTATGCCTTCTTCTATTCGGTGATTATTTAGTAATAGTCTAGTGTCACATTTGAGAAGCCCCACTATGCTAATTACTATTCTCCAAAACACATTAACGAAAATTACTTTTCTGAATTCCCTATTATGTTTGAGTTAGTCCGACAGACTAATTTATGTCTAGACGATATAATAGGCCGCCCCTTACAACACGCAAGTCCTTGCTTATTCTCGTGTCAATACAATACCACATCGTCGCTTTACATCAGGCGGTCAATTGTAAACCTATAAAAAAAAAAAAATGTAGTTCTGAGTTTTTTTTTAATTAGCGGTTCGCGCTGAGATCGCGACACGAGACCGAGACCGGAGACCGCGACAGGCACTTGACAGTATATAATTGTATGGCCAGTTCGCGCCGAGACCGCGACAGGAGACCGAGACATGTGTCGCGGTCTCGGCGCGAACTGACGCCCATACAACTCTATAGTGTCAAGTGCCTGTTGCGGTCTCCGGTCGTGGTCTCATAACTTGCACCTTTATTACATAGCACTGTATTGTGCTTTTCACCCAGATAAATACGAAATAACTAGCAGCGCCTCGCTGTTTCACCCGCGCACTTTCCGTTCCCGTTATTTTTCGCGATAAAAAAAGCATATTATTTAAATTCCAGACTATAATCGATATTCCAAATTTCATTCAGACGTGATTGAGCAAAGAAACGCCATAACATCCTAACTTTCCCATTAATAATAATAGCAGGATTTATCTGTTTGTCCTTTAATTTCTCTGACATTATCAATAAATATTACTTAATTATACAAACATTTCTGACCCCTTCAGAGGTAGATTTTGGACAAATTCTGTTCCATAGTTTTAGCCCTGCATACCCCTAGTCTGTGAATATATATTTAGAACTGTTTTCTAAATACAACATACTTTAACATAACTTTTAATCGTTTTTAAGGTTTTATTCCGAAATAAGTGCTATTTTAATCGACTTCAAAATAGGACGATATTCTCAATTCATTTGTATGTTTTTTTTTGTATGTATGTTACGCGAGTGAAACCACGGCCACAGGTAGTATTGAATAGATGTGGTGCTCCGTTGTAGCTGCGGTCGTAGCTCTTAGCTCGTAGCTCGTAGCCGGAGCCGGCAGCCTCCAGGGAGAGCGCTTCTTCACTTTACCTCGCGTTATCTCGCCGCCGCGAAATGTTCCCTCGGTGTCTGCACGCCAAATCATAACACAACTATGAAGAGTTTATTTCTTACTCAATTACTAATCAGTTATTTTCTCAAAACAATAAACCTTTTATTAGTACAAAAAATTAAGCCGACTTCAAAACCACAAACAGGCACTTAAAAGCGAAAAATAAGTTAATTTAATTATTAAAAGCGCTGCTCACTCGTCTATTTGAAGTCGGTGCCAGTCAAGTCAAAAAGCTAGTAGAATAGATAGGTACTATGTACGCAGTAAGTAGGCATAGGTAAGTAGTATCTATATCTACTACCTATTCTACTACTCCATCAGGAAGCATACCGAACAAAAAAAAAACTGTTAAAATCGGTTCGGTCGTTCTCGAGAAATCAGGTAACATACTCGTATATAAAATAAAATATGGTGGTCGAATTGATAACTTCCTTCTTTTTGGAAGTCCATTAAACACCGACTTCAATTCAAATTCAATTAAGATACTCGAGCAAATTTCATAAGTATGTATCACTACGTCGCGTCGCGTCGTCCGAGATAAATGAATGTATTTTTTTGTTTTTTTCGTTCATATTTCAAAAACCGCCTCACAGATTTCGATAAAATCTATATGGGACCACCTCTAAACTATGATCTACCAAACAAAAATAGAACCATCAAAATCCATTCACAATTGGCGGAGCTATCGCGTAACATACACACAAAAAAATACATCTGAATTGAAAACCTCCTCCTTTTTAGAGTCGGTTAATAATATAATTTAAAAAAAAAAAACATAAAAATGTTATTTCCAAAATGAAATGACACATGGAATGATAGCGTTGGAAGTGGTTATTTCCTACGCTAGAACCCGAGTCTGCCGCAACTACGTTCCTGTCATGTTTGCGTTCTCAGAGCGGCAGAGCTGTGCTGTGTCACTAAATTGCATTACGTACACGGCAGCAGAGTGGCGGGAATCTAGCTCTAAAAGCAAATCCGTCGCTTGAAGCGCTGTTATTGGCCATTTGTAAAGAGAATCGAGTGCTTCAAGCGCTGTATTTTTGATTACTTTTAAAGAGTACCGAGTTCTCAAAGCGCTGTATTATAGGCCACTTTTAAAAAGAACGGCTTGCTTGAAGCGCTGTGTTATAGGCTACTTTTAAAGGGTTCCAAGCGCTTGAAGTGTTGTATTATTGGCCATTTTTAAAGAGAACCGAGCGCTTAAAGCGCTTCATTTTGGCCTCTTTTAAAGAGAACCCAGTGCTGAAGCGCTGTGTTATAGGTCACTTTTAAAAAGCACCGAGTGCTTGAAGCGCTGTATTACAGGCCACTTTTAAAAAGAACCGAGTACTTGAAAGAGCTGTATTATAGACCACTTTTCAAAAGCACCGAGTGCTTGAAAGCGCTGTATTATAGGCCACTTTAAAAAGAACCGAGTGCTTGAAGCGCTGTATCGTTAGTTTCAATGGGCTTCCGATGCGACAAAAGATATGAAATGAAATTTATTGTGCAGAAAATAGTGCATATAATTGTCTAGCAACGCCCCGCGGTCTTACACGCTTACATAATTCCCGTTTGCGTAATTTTTCCGCGATGAAAATTATCCTATGTGCTTTTCCAGACAATAATAATCTAAATAACATATTCTAAATTTAAATTCGATCCGGTCGGTCGGTGATGCAAATTTAGATAATTATTTTATCCATCCAAAAAGCGTCTAGCGTGGACGTCCCGCTCCTCTGCTCTGCTACCGCTCCGACACTACGCCGCCGTCGGACGACATTAACATGTTGATGACGCAAACCCATAGTATCTGCCTCTATCATGTGTGGTCAACTCTACTGAAGAAGTTTGCCCTGGAAAAAATACTTTTTGCTTGAAGCGCTGTATCGTCGTATATAGAATGAAGCATTTAAAGCGCTGCCGTATGCTGGAGGTAATCTAATCGCCCTCTTGCTTCCAACATGACTTTACCAAAATCGATTGAATAATGCCTATTTTGCTGTGGTGGCATAGAACGTCCTGTTTCACAATTTTGAGGTCGCAGCTTCGAATCCCGCTTGCACCTATTGGGTATTTTCCCAAGTGTATGTGTACGCGTTTGTCATCACCTTAGCTTTAACGATGAAAGAACATCGTGAGAAAACAGACGTGTTCCAAGATAATTATCTTTTGGAAAACATGTGTCACCCGCCAACACGCTCTCGGACAGCTTCTTTTTTTTATCGCGTATAGGTCCGCGTTTGACCACCAACTAGCTTGATGGTAAGCGACAGTATGGTCGAAGATGACGCACGTTGACCTAGAAAGTACCTAGCTGGCCTAGCAAGGACTGGCAGCAGTAAGCAGCTTGATGGATTATGGCCTTGTCTCTCTTTTTGTGTTAGAAAACCCAGTATCCCAGCAGTGGGAACGTAATGTGGCTGCTTATTCTGTTGTGTAAATTAATTAAAGTAACTTCAATTCGAGAGTAATATTGAGCCTCTGTCGCAAGTCGCACTGCGTTGCGTGTGAAACTTTCCTTTTTGACTTTTAGGGTGTTGCCAAGTCGAAAGTACGAAAAGTTCCATAAATCATCCCCTACACGCAATATTCTGTACCCGATTCACCATTAACCTACATTCTGTGCCAAATAACTACTAATTTATAAAAACTTGTATGTATACTATTAGAAACTGATTTCTTAAGAATACATATATATGTATTTAAATATAAATACTGCTAGTATTTATATTTAAATATTTATCGCATCGCGGTTTTAACAGCACAATTTCTGTGCCCGGTATTTTTCTGCGTTAAAAATCCAAACGTCCGCGGTATCCTATGTATTATTATTCCAAACTAAAATCTGTCTGTATTCTAAATTGCAACACATCTGGGATCTATTCGGGGTTTCAGGCGTTCCGAACGGATTTAACCGATTTTGTTTATTTTTTGTTTAAAAGGTGAATAAGTCTTAAATGTCCTTAGCTGTTTGCTCAAAATCGGTGCAGTCGTTTCAAAGTTATCATCTCTTTTCTTGATAAAGATATAGATCATCAAACTTCCGGAGTGGGGCATTGTGACGTCAGGTCTACATAAAAATAGTTTTGTTTTTATTATTCACCATGCCTATTGCGTTGCGTGTTTATTATTTTTTAATTCAATGTATCTCGGTTTCTCCGAATGCTCAAAGTTTAAAACGTGCCGGTCGGTGGGGAAGTTTGGCCCCTGGACTTAGAACAACGCCTGGCTGAAAAGTTGTGGAATCAGCTCCATTCAGAGGGCCCGGGAACTTTCTACCAGTTTATAACCCTACTAATTAAATCACTCGACGCAAGTGTTTAAACCAACCCCGGAGAGCTAAGTAAATCTGCCCTGTTCACAGCTTGATTTTCTGCACTAGTTCTTAGTTACAATCTATCTTGTCCGGACATTAGAATGCTACTAATGTTATAAATGTATGGGTGTTTAGATGCATGGCTCAATCAGGTCGGAAAAGCTCAACAAATCGGGTTGAAATTTGGATTACAGTTAGATTGTAGCTTGAAATAGCATATAGGCTACCTTTTATCACGGGAAATTATGGGAAAAAAGTCAGCTGCGCTGGTAAAACCGCGGGGCGCTGCTTGTATCTATATATTATATTATTAATAAATATATATATATACAAGCGAAAGGTCACTCATCAAGGAATCTCAGAAACTACAAATGCTAGGAGTCTGAAATTTTGCATGGAGGTTCCTTTTAGCACGTAGGCGCTCGCTAAGACGGGGTTTTGCGAAATTCAACCCCTAAGAGGGTGAAATAAGGGATGAACGGTTGTATGAAAATTCGTGATTTTCAAAGTTATCAAATTTTGTATCTAGACACTTAACACAAAGCAATTAAATGTTTGTTCTATCAATTTTGTAATTTCGAACTGTACGGGGGTGAAATTGGGGTTGAAATGGGGGATGAATGTCAATATGAAAGTTCCCAACCGTTGAAGATAAAACCACGAAACTCTGTAACATATAGATACTTGACACGAAGCAAACGAATGTTTGTCCTAGCAATTTTGTAATTTCGAACTGTACGGGGGTGAAATTGGGGTTGCGATGGGGGATGAATGTCAACATGGAAGATCCCAACCGTTAAAGATTAAACCATGAAACACTGAATATAGACATTTGACATGGAGCAAACGAATGTTTGTTCTAGCAATTTTGGAATTTCGAACTGTACGGGGGTGAAATTGGGGTTGCAATGGGGGATGAATGTCAACATGGAAGATCCCAACCGTTAAAGATAAAACCATGAAACTCTGAATATAGACATTTGACATGAAGCAAACGAATGTTTGTTCTAGCAATTTTGGAATTTCGAACTGTATGGGGTGAAATTAGGGTTGCAATGGGGGATGAATGTCAACATGGAAGATCCCAACCGTTAAAGATAAAACCATGAAACTCTGAATATAGACATTTGACATGAAGCAAACGAATGTTTGTTCTAGCAATTTTGGAATTTCGAACTCTATGGGGGTGAAATTAGGGTTGCAATGGGGGATGAATGTCAACATTGAAGCTCCCAACCGTTAAAGATAAAACCATGAAACTCTGAATATAGACATTTGACATGAAGCAAACGAATGTTTGTTCTAGCAATTTTGGAATTTCGAACTGTACGGGGTTGAAATTGGGGTTGAAATGGGGGATCAATGTCAATATGAAAGTTCCCAACCGTTGAAGATAAAACCATGAAACTCTGTATATATTTATAGACACTTGACACGAAGCAAACGAATGTTTGTTTTTGCAATTTTGTAACTTTGCACTGGATGGGGATGAAATTGGAGTTGAAATGGGGGCGGAATGTCTCTTACGCTTTCAGATCTAAACAACTAAACAACGCCTTTTAACGCCAAGAACCCTCAAAACAGCTTCACAGCAACAAATGAGCCGAACGAGAGCCGACATGGGACAGGTTGAACCGCCCCGCTATGTCACGGCTTCGGAGCCGCGGAGCCATACACGTAACGCCTTCATCGAATTCATAGCCATACTGAGAGCAACAAGACTAGTTAACCTCAAGATCTGCGAAAACATCATGCAGTTCTATAGGCTAGGAAGTGAAAGCCTCCTAAAGGTGAATCTCGAGGAGGCCGAAGGACCCATTTACAATAATGTCACATCCCGGGTCATCAAGGGAACCATGACAGGACAGTATATGGCAGCCTACAGTGCAGAAAATGGCTTCGTGACACTGAACGAGAGAGAGACAGAGCGCGCGGGAAGACCCGTTTATGCGACACCACTAAACGACCCAATTGTAGTTACCGCCCGATGCACCAAGATTATGCTGGACGACAAGATCCTCGAGATGGCCAAGTCCATTGAAGGGAACTCAAACGTCAAAGCGTGTTGGGAAAATTGGGAGGTACCAAGAATACAGTGGGTCAACGGAGTTCCAGGATGTGGAAAGACAACTTGGGTGATTAGACACTTCGACGTGGACAAAGACGGTATCATCACCACAACAACTGAGGCAGCAAAAGATCTAAGGGAGAAGCTATCGCACCGTATCGGAAACCTGGTCAAAACTAGGGTGCGAACTATGGCTTCTGCTCTGGTAAATGGTTTCGGAAAAGAGAAATTCAGCTGCCTCCTGGTGGATGAGGCTCTCATGAACCATTTCGGGGCCATTGTGATGGTCTCACGGCTGTCTGGTGTTGGCGAAATTGTCCTCATCGGAGACGTCAATCAGTTGCCTTACATCGATAGGGAAAATCTCTTCGAAATGAGGTATCACCGCCCGAACCTGGTAGCAAAGATCAGCCAGGAGTTGCTCTGCACACATCGCAACCCGATGGATGTTGCATATGCGCTGAGGGAAATATACTCAGGTATGTATTCCTCAGTTCCCCGTACAAAGTCCCTAGAACAGAGAAGGTATAAAGGAGCGCAAATACCCGGCACCCAACCCAACACCCTCTTTTTAGTGCATACTCAAGAGGAAAAGGAGACCCTGACAAACCAGGGTTACGGGTCGGGCACCGGGTCACGCACCCTTACCATCCATGAAGCGCAGGGATTGACATACGAGTCGGTAATCGTAATTAAAACTAAGGCAAACATGAAGCTGCACGAGAGCGTGTCCCATGCGGTTGTAGCAATCTCACGGCACACGGGGACCTTCACATACTACGCTGACGACACCGACGACGCCATCGGTCGGTTCGTGCGGCGAGCGTTGGCTGCATCACCAAAGACCATTCGAGATTTCAACCTACAGATGGCCATTAGAGACAGAAATGCGGCCGTAGTGGAGGCTCTGGGCCAGGAGGAGGCGGCTTAGGCAAAAGACGATGTCGAGTCGATTACTATCGGAATCCTAACCGGTAGTGATCGGCTCAACAGACGAAATCGGACTGACTAAAATGTTCACCACCCCCCTACTCCCCCCTTTTTATGTTCCTCTTCTCCTAATCCAAGATCTATGTAAATAAAAAAAAAGATATTGTAATGACAAAAGTCACGGACCCCGGAGTCTGTGGAGTGTTTAAATTAAATAAAAAAAAAAAAAAAAAAAAGATCTAAACAACTGAACCGATTTTGATGAAATTGTATGCAATTGTGTTATTATAAGCTGTTTTTAGTAACCGTAAATGTGTCTGGGTATACAAATAGGTACTGCCTAAGTTACCTTAGTATTTATTTCGCGCGGACAAAGTCTCGGGTAACAGCTAGTGTTATAATAAATGTATAGGTGTTTAGATGCTTGGCTCAATCACTTCGGAAAAGCTCAACGGATCGGGTTGAAACTTGGATTACAGTTAGATTGTACTCGTAGCTTAGAATAACATGTAGGCTACCTTTTATCACGGGAGAATTATGGGAAAGGCAGCTGCATGGGAAAACCGCGGGGCGCTGCTTGTAATACTTATATATTTGTGCTGAAAGGATCTGAATGAAATATGGTAGATAGATGTAGATAATCAGGAATAATAAAAAGCAATGGAATAAAATAAAAATATAGTTATTCCACGGTAATAGACGTACACGCTCGTCAGGATCCAGTGATGCGAACAAGACGCGTCTGAACACAGCTATCGACGTTTCTGCGTAACAATTCAATAACTGTAGGCTCCACGTAAAAATAGAAATCGTTAAAGGGTTTCCTACGACGCGTTGCGTAACCGAGTACGCTGCTCTGTCGGACGTAACCGAGCTGAGCGTGACGTGTGCGCCGCGCCTGACGACTGACAACTTGCTTAGACCAGAGATTCGTTTTAGTAGTGTTAGGACACTTGGCAGAGTCCGCCAGGGGAAGGACCACACCTTTGCCAGTTATTCTTCCGCCGACCAGTAATGGGCAAACGTTACTGTGTTCCGGTTTGAAGGGCAATGTTTCCAGAGAAATTACAGGGTTTAGAGATAATTATAACAGCTTAGATCTCTAAGTGACGAGCACAGTGCAGTGCTAGGTAATGATTTGGACTCTTCATGTTCCAATAGCTGCGTGCCACTGTGCTGTTATGTGACAGGCATGTTGCTTACCATCAGGCACATGTCCCGCTCGTGTCGTCACTCCTTATTTAAAAAAAAAAAAGGAGAATTTGGTAGGACTCTTTGGAGCCCCCCTGAAGAAGTACTACACTACACTACCACACCTTTACCAGCTATCCTACTGCGATGCAATAATATGCTATTAGTACTATGTTCCGGTTTGAAGGACGAAGGGACGAAATTACGTGGCTAAAGGTGGCATCTTATATGTCTGGGTGATGAGCGTAGTAAGTAAAGTGCGAAGTAGAGAATTGGACTCTTCAAGTTTAAATGCTGGGTGGCACTGTGCTGTTATGGGCAGACATGTTGTTTACTTCAGGCGCGTGTCTTGTTCATAGTGTCACTATCTTAATGTATAAAAGTCCTGTGTCATGATGTTTGTTCCATATCAACTCTTCACAAATTTTCGTGAATATCGGGATTCATGAAAATTGGCATTCATATGTAATTAGGTCCAACTTGAGAGATATGAAAGCTTTTACTTCTATTAATGTATTTATATGTCAACTAGCAGCGCCCCGCGGTGTTACTCGCGAAGTTCCCGTTCCCGTTGTTCCGATAAAAAGTAGCCCATGTGTTCTTCCAGACTATAATCTATCTGTGTTCCAAATTTCAGCCCGATTCGTTCATACGTTAGGACGTGATTGAGCAACAAACATCCAAACATCCATACATTCACATTTTTAATATTAATAGGGTAATAGTGCCAATATCCAACCGAAAGCGGAACGGGCCACTAGCGCTATAAAAAAAATTGATAAGTGACAGATGACTTTTTAAGTAGCCTTTTAGATTTCGCATCCGCAATCATATGTTGATCCAGCGAGCTGCCTGGCTGCCTCCCTCTGCGCCTTTATCTCCAGACACATTTTCTATTAAATCCCTTGGCCCATATATCGTGGCTTTCTGGGTCAATATGAGACTTCCGCCGTGACACCGTAAGGCGAATAAATCGCTGAGATCGTGTGTTTGCGGAGAACTCTGCACAAAGGAGGCTCGAGGACCATTACACAGATATTGAGGTTAGCCAGTCGCATATTAGACAAAGAGTTTGGTTAAAATTATGCCGCTGTTAGCCTAATTCTTCAAATACAAATACAAAAATCTTTATTGCTGTTTGTAGGTAAGATAAGATAATACAAAACATTTTAAAAGTTGCCCCATACAAACTGGCCTCTGCGAGAGGCATGCAATATGTCTGGCAAGACAATTTGTTAGTCTTAATTTTTAAATAAAAAAATCTATTAATTTCCGGTTTTTTATTTATGTCATCTGATTCTTCATCTTCGATTCATTTCTGGCTTCTATTTGGTTGTGATATATATTTGTGTGAGATAAATGTTTGGTGAGCACAATTTCGCCACCGTCTTGTGTTTCATCAGGATATTGTCTTGTGTTTTTGAGTTTGATCAATATGTCCATCCAGGGTCTAAGGTCTTGCATTAGTAGATCTTGCAGTTCATCCATGTGAGGAATGTCAAAGAATGTATAAAGTGCAATAAATGTATATAATCAAAAAATCAAAAATGTCGTTAATTATTAAATTACTTTTTAAAAAACAATCAAAAAACCTAGTTGCAATCTGTGGTTTTACCCGCAGTTTTAACAATTTTTTCTCGATAAAGTGTTTCATCACAATTTTTTCGTAAAATAGTTGTCTTTACTTACATACTTAATAGTTGTCTCTCGTTACATCCCAACTTACACAATTTATGTTTCTAATTTATTTTTAGTAATGGCTAATGTACACAGGTAATGATGACCTGACTGTTGATGTGTAAGTTTACACGCTTTGCAAAATATTGGATACTTCATACGTTGGAATTTTACGAGTATATCTCTGAGTTGACATTCCACCTTTTACGTCTTCTGTGTCTACCTATCATGAAACGGTTGGTTTACTTAACATGTAGAGACCTGGGAAAGCAAGGCCTTTAAGCGCAACCATAGCACGTAACTCCATAGAATAGAATAGGGGTGGCAACCGGATCGATTTCAGTTTGAATCCTGCCTGCCGGTCGCTATTTGGACAGTACGTCACACCACGAATTACCTTCAATGATCCGTAATAAATGCCAAATGTACTTCCTTCAAATTACTATAAAACTTTGAATATTTTACGAAAACCAAACACCCGATACTCATTATCCGTTAAATCAAATTAATCCCCAATTATTTATTTACCCGCAACGTGTCACGGATCTAAAGTTTTGGAAGTCGCAACACCGAGCGGATGCCGTCGCGAAATGTGTCTTCGGTGCTGTAATTGAAGTTGAAACTGAATCGTTGGCGAGAGTTGGCGGGGTGTGAGTTTTCTAAATATCTGTGGAATGATGGCGCATCTTGCGGGAAGATGGTCGGTGTGGTGCGTCAAGCGAGGGTAGTCGCGGGAGCCGCGCGCAGCGGGCGGCGCAGCCGGGCCTCAGTCCTCGCGCGACCGCCGCGGCGAACGCACGTCTCGCCGCCCGCGCCGCATTACAACTATAACTTTGAACTAGTGAACTCTCCATTCCATCTGGTTGTAATTGCCTCCAAATCAGTGCGTGATTAGCAGATAAGAAATCGAGCCGGTGAGTTGGGATCTGTAACTGATTCGGTGCCCGCTAGATGGCGTCGATTGCCGCGTCCGTATTGCAGTTGTAAAGATTATCCTAGTTTTCTTTTATGTTTATTATGTAAGTAAATCTGCATGTGTGCTGTAGAAGCGACTACTTAGTGTACGATTCGAAAGTTATCGTTAATTGTACTAAAACATCGGTATTCATTAACGGCTTACTTGGTTGCAGTACGCTATGTAAGCATGAATATGAGCGCAACGTTGTTTCAAACGTAAATTTAATACGTTTGGAAGTAGTACTCTACTTATAATATAAACGTAGTTAAAATCCAGAAGTTAGTCAAATAATTAACATATAAAATGAATTTCGTAAACCTCGGAAGTACCTATGCGGTCTAATTTATATTAGCGTTTCATACCGTTGTGTCTACTCTTCTTTATCAATACAAAAGCTACAAAATATGTTCTTCATAGTTGTAGATAGGTCGTTTAATCGTCGTACTCTAATTTAGAGCAATTATGTAGTTTTTCCTTAAGCACACAAAAAACTACTCAGTCCGGCGATTGCCGATAGTGAAAATGGCTAATAGTTTAATTTAAAAACAAAATATTAGGTATTAACCGGTCTATAATTCGCTAGCGTCTACGCGACGTTAGCGGAGACGCCTAGTATGTTTTTTATACAAAGATAAGTTTTGCGTTTGACCGCCAATTGTACTTGGTCTTAGTGCCGGTGGTATCGGTTGTGATTCGCGTACGGTTCGGAAAACCTAATATCGTTTTATTTATATTCAGCTTTTTTTTATTTATTTAGCAACTCCACAGACTCCTGGGTTCGTGATCCTTGTCATTTGAATTATTTTTTTGTAACACATATGTATATTATCTTGGACCGGATATCTTGGATGTTGTTTCACCCGTGTAGTTTCCGATCCCGTTTTATTCCCGGGATAAAAGTAGCCTATGTGTTATTCCAGACCGTTATCTATCCTACGTACCAAGTGTAATTGTGATAGTAACAAACATAAGTGCATCCATTCAAACTTTCGCGTTTATTAATATTAGTAGGGTTAGGAGAAGAAAGTTTTTTAGGGTTCCGTAAAACGTAAAAACGGAACCCTTATAGATTCGTCATGTCTGTCTGTCTGTCTGTCTGTCTGTCTGTCTGTCTGTCTGTCTGTCTGTCTGTCTGTCTGTCTGTCCGTCCGTATGTCACAGCCACTTTTTGCCGAAACTATGAGAACTACACTGTTAAAACTTGGTAAGTAGATGTATTCTGTGAACCGCATTAAGATTTGAACAAAAAAATTAAAAAAAAAGAAAAATTAGGGTTGCCCCCCATACTGAGAACTAAAACTCAAAATTTTTTTTTTCATTAAACCTTCACGTGTGGGGTGTCTATCGATAGGTCTTCAAAAATGATGTTGAGGTTTCTAAAATTATTTTCGTCTACACTGAATAAATTGAGCGAGACGCACTTCCAAAGTGGTAAAATGTGTGTGTCCCCCCCTCTAACTTCTAAAGTAAGAGAATGAAAAATCTTAAAAAAATATATGATGTACATTACTATGTAAACTACCAACGAAAATTAGTTTGAACTCGATCTGATGAGTAGTTTTTTTTTAGTACGTCATAAATACACTATTATTGAAACTTCGATCAAAGTTACAACGAACTACAAGAACTACGTGTACTATGTATATTATGTTACTTGCTGCACGGAACCCTTCATGGGCGAGTCCAACTCGCACTTGGCCTCTTTATTTTAAATAAAGAGTGACGAGACGAGCTTGACATGTGCGTGATGATAAGCAACATGCCTGCCACATACCAGCACAATGACACGCAGCTATTGGAACATGAAGAGTCCAAATCATAACCTAGCACTGCACTGCGTTCGTCACCCAGAGATCTAACATATTATATCTCTAAGCCCTGTAATTTCTCTGGAAACATTGCCCTTCAAACCGGAACACAGTAGTATTTGCACATTACTGTTTGGCGGTAGAATAACTGGCACAGGTGTGGTCCTTCCCCAGGTGTGGCCCTTCCTTTCCTACCACTACAATACTTCAGCAAAACATCTCGTCGCAATACAGAGAAGCCTTCATCAAAGCGCCGATGTCGGGCCGATGCCCGGAGGATTCCCCGGGCGCCGCTGGTGGCTCGCTGCCGGCCGGCGCGGCCCTGCCCGCCCTGCCTAAGGCCCGGCTGATCCGCATTGCACGTAGCGCCAACACAAACCTACTTGACTCTAAAGAATACTAGAATTAGCTTGAAAATGTTCCCTATTCATACTCTTTTATTGACAACGAGTATCAATAATAGAGTATGTCATATTAAAGATATTCAAAGTCATCCCACTAATATTATAAATGTCAAAGTATAGCTATAGATGTTTGGATATTTGGATGTTAGTTGCTCAATCACGCTGTAACGGATTATGATTATGATAACCTATGAACGGATCAGGCTGAAATTTGGAATACAGTTAGATTATAGTCTGGAAGAACACATAGGCTACTTTGTATCCCGGGAAAATAACGGGAACGGGAACTACGCGAGTAAAACCGCGAGGCACTGCTAGTTACAAATACAAATCACTAGTAAATACAAGTTAGATGTCAATTCTGTCCACTCCCCCTATTTTACGTTTCTTCTGCTAATCTAAGAAATATGTAGAAAAAGACATCAAATGCCAAAGGTCACCACGGACTCGTTAAAGTTTGTGGAGTTGCTAAATTTTAAATAATAAAATTTACGTGTCTATTTGTACCGCTTTTTAAACGCTGACGTAAAAAGAGCGGTATTATTATTTTGACACTAGCGATCATCCCCAGCTTCGCCCGTTGTACATATATTATAATACTAGCGGCCCGTCCCGGCTTCGCACGGGGTCAATATTTTTTGTTAAGTAGGTATGCTAAATGAAACGTACATGACCAAATTTTTCCAAATGATCAAAATTAGAAACCAAAACTTTAAAGTGTAAAAACATTAAACTGGCTGGCCTGGTGGCTTAGTTGGTTGAGGGCCGTTTTGTAAAGCGGCGGTTTAACGATCAGCCGGATTGAATACGGCTGATTAAAAAACCGCCGGAATGTATTCGACGCCATACGTCATTCAACACGGCTAGCCGTAAAGTAATAAAGCGAGAGATTAGCCGCCTCTTTCACAATTTTTAGTTCCGATTCTTAACACTCATGGCACTGCCTGACATAACAACAACTATGGCATTGAATAGGTACTGTAAGTGTGTTGCTAAAAAATGTTACTAAATAAGAATAGAATCTAATATCACTAAAAACCCCAAAGCATTCTGGTCATATGTCAAAATTAAAAACCAAAACAACTCATATCCTGCCGTATTAAGTCTCGGTAATCGTTCGTCTGATTCTGGGAACGATATATGTAATATGTTTAGTGAATATTTTCACTCCACTTTTTTATCCAGTGACGTTAATTACTCCCCAGACATTCCTGATAATGATGTGTCAACAACGGATATAGCGCACATTGAATTTAAGTTTTCAAAGGTTTGTAAACTGTTAGAGTCTCTGGATTTAAACAAATCTGCCGGTCCAGACAGTATCCCACCATTTTTTATTGTCAAATGTGCTAAGAGTATTGAACAAATTAGACCTAAATGTATCCAAATGTTACTTATGTTCTTTCACTCGTAAGCCACAACCTCTTTCTTTTACGTATACACTTAAAAATATCAATATTACTAGAGTAGACTCAATCCGTGATTTAGGTATAATCTTTGACAATAAATTACTCTTCGATGAACACATCAATAGCATCGTCGGCAAGGCATCGAGAGCTTTAGGTTTTATTATGCGTTTATCATCTGAATTTAAATCTATTAAAACCATTAAAATTCTTTATTGTGCATATGTACGTAGTCACTTGGAATATGCGTCACAAATCTGGAACCCCAGCTATAACATTTACATTACTCGCATTGAGCGAATCCAGAGACGTTTTGTACGTCACCTTCAATTTAAAGTGAAAAAATATCTTCCAGACTATACTACACGTTGTCACAAATTTCATGTGTTACCTTTAGCTACAAGACGATACATTGCGGATGTCGCGTACCTGTTGAGGATAGCAAATGGCTCAGTTGACTGCCTGGAGCTACTGGACCGGATAGGGCTTAAGGTCTCGGCTGATCCTATCAGGAGGCCATGCACTCTGTTTATCCCCAGAGCTAATACCAATTACAGGCAAAACAGTTATTTATTGAGAGCAAGCCGAAGTTTCAATGATGTAGCTACTCGACACGATATTGACCTGTTTAACACATCAGTCCAGCAGCTCAAGAAGCTACTGGCAAGCGCCTTCTTTGGCTAGTCTTTTGTTTTACTTGTACTTGTGCAAATTTATACTGTCTTTTTAGTTTTTTCTTAGTCTACTTGTTTCTTTAGATATCTATTTTTATACGTTTTTACTTGTGGAACCTTGTAATTGGCCTTATGTATTTGTTAAATTACAATAATTGTATACTTAGCTGTAAGATTCCCAAAAATAAATAAAATAAAATAAAATAAAATAAAATAAAATTGCTAAAGTGACAGTGGATTCTGGAGTTCGGAGGGATTGTACACAATATTATTGGAGTGTCACTTGTCACCCTGGGTGTTACTTGGAAACTATTTCGTTTCCACCGTCCACCTTGTTAAGACTAAATCCGACCGGGTTGGTTACATGAGACCCAGATCCGACTCAGAGCATACCGACTATATAGTCTTGGCGCTACTACCTCTGGAGTGTATTAAAAAAAATGCGGGAGCCAGAAGCTCAAGGGAGGTCCTGAGTGGAGCAAGCTATGCAAGTAGCCGAAGTGTATCGCAGGCCGAGTATGGAGAAGCGACACTCAGGGCTGACCACAGAGCTTCTGGCGGGAGCCCACCCGGAGTCAAATCTCGATGATAGACCCTTGTCTATGGAAGTGCACCATGTTTCTTAGGTGTACCGTCACCGATATCAATTTATGGGCTTTCAAACTTTATGAGAGAGGTAAAATGTTGTAAAAAAATTATTAAGGAATACCGTAAGTAATCGGTCAGTTTTTTCGGATGAATGAAATTAATTTTGATTTTGTTTATTTAAATTATGTTTTTTTAAATTTGGTCACCCTATAATATAAGCAGTAATACAATACAGCTGAACGTGGGCCGCCTTATTGAAGAACGTATCGCAATGACAATGCGGCTAATCGTTGAACCGCCGCATTACAAAAAGGCACTGTTTTTCAAAACGGCTAGCTGTAATGTATTACGGCGGAAACAAAATAATAATATTACCATACATCGTAGAACCTAAGATAGGCCCTACCAAACTTCAGGGCGCACACAATCATGTCAACGTTGGGAAGAGTGAGCTCACTCTTTCCGTTCTAGTCGGTTGCAGGACGAGGTGGACGCCGGACGTTTTTACCTATCATTATTCGGTGTCAACAACCAAAATAAGTAGAACCACAGCAAATCTCGCCGCTAGCGATTGTACGGGTCAAGTAGATTGGTTGTTGTAAGCCACTTACGATACACACTGAGACGCAATTTATTACCAATTTCAAGGTTCTCAGAGCACATCCATTGATTTGTATCGATGGCATGTACCGCCACGTTGCGCCGCGCCGCGCTACAGTCGGCGCGCCGCGCCGGCCCGTCGCGTCGTTTATTATTATTTCGACAGGATGGAATTTTTTAACTTCGTAGTATCTTTTGAATGCAATGTCCGATTTTAATAATTCAAAAAGGAATCAGTAGGTATTAAAGCAATCTTGAATACGAAATAGTTTATTTGGATAAGAATTAATACAAATGTATGGATAACATGGTCTGAATTTGATCGGCATTTTTATCTTCTTTTAAAAGGTAAAAAAGCAGTTGTAGCGACGTAATTACAGTAGTTAGACATATGGTCTCGCGAGGTTTTTTGTAGATTTTAATACGTTTTATAATATTGTAGAACATTGTTTTGTTCTATCATTGGTACTTTCCGCAGCGTATGCGATGAAAGCCATTTTATGGCTGTTTTTTTTATTCCTTTGCGTTGGTTTTAGTAAAGAAATCAAAGTAATTCTAATTTTTTCTCGTAATAAAAGTAGCCTATGTTACTCAGTGATAATGTAGCTCTCTTTTGGTAAAAGAATTTTTGAAATCGGTTCAGTAGTTTTTGAGTTTATTACATACATACAAAAATACAAATCTTTCCTCTTTATAATATTAGTATAGATTAGCTAACACTCAGGAATTACGCACATATTTATGCACAAGTGAAGAAAAGATTTAGAACTCGGTCCAGTAGTTCCTGAGATGAGCGCGTTCAAACAATGAGACTTTTCAGCTTTATAATATTAGTATAGATGTCTGTATCTGTTCCTATTTGTGGCCTAATAGAGATAAGTAAAAACGTCGATGACATAATTCCATGCGCCTGAAGTTTGGGAGGGCGGGCGGGCATATCCAATGATTTATATCGATGGCCTCAACCAAAATTTGCTACCGGCTCTCGGAATATTTGTTAGCATGTCGGTGACGCGAAATCCAATAGTGCTAAGCGAAGCTAAAAAAGTATTCCGCGTTAAAAAATCTAACGTTGCAATGAGAGTTGACTGTAGTAAAGTGAGTAAAATCCGCGGTCCCCGGTCACGTAGCGACAGTGATCACAACGTCCGGTTAGCTAATCAATCACTCCCAAACAAAGGCCGGCCGCGCAAACACAGCCATTAACCCCGTTTAAAGGTGTCACTCCGCTCGGCAGTGCCGCGGTGTGTCGGCGATAAGACCGCACATTTTTTAACCTTTTTAAAGGTTTACACTTGACCGCCACATCGGCTGATGTTAAGCGGTGTAGTCTACGATGGAGCGTGTTTACCCAGAAGAAACCGATACACTCTCGATTTGAAGACACCAAGATAATAACCACCGGGAAAACCCCACTCAGGCAACGCATTCTACAGCCTTATGTTATCATAAAAGTAGAAACCATAAACGTAGAAAAAAAAAGAATAAAACAAAGTAGAAAAGTATAAACCTATTCGTTCGTGTCTTTGGAACATCAACCATGAAACGATGCCGCTTTTTAGAGTTACGAGAAGTCCTTTACACGCTGCGCGTTTACCTTCGCGGATTCTTATATTTGTCACCGTAAAATTAAAAAAAAATCCGTCAGATTACTAACTAACCTAACCTACCGTGGTTATGATCTCACGCGTTAGATTGTAATCTGACAGTGTTTATGGTACAGTGGTGACTTATGCTGTCCCATATGCACTCATTAGGGGAGATATTAGAGATAGCCTATTTTGGATTTAACTTTAACTACTGTTTATTCCTACATTACATCCTACTACATTAATATATAGTACAATCACATAGAATATAAGTAGTGATTTTTACTCGTATATTTATTTCAGATTATTCAGATAAGACTTATAGGTAACTAAAACATAAAGCTTTGCATATAAAATAATTGCTTTATAGTAATTTTACAAGAAAACCAGGCATGTTTTTTTTTAAATATAGAGTGACGAGACGAGCAGGACGTATACCTGATGGTAAGCAACATGCCTGTCACATAACAGCACAGTGACACGCAGCTATTGGAACATGAAGAGTCCAAATCATTACCTAGCACCGCACCGCACTGCGCTCGTCACCCAGAGATCTAAGCTGTTCTATCTCTAAGCCCTGTAATTTATCTGGAAACATTGCCCTTCAAACCGGAACACAGTAATGTTTGCACATTACTGCTTGGCGGTATAATAACTGGCAAAGGTGTGGTACTTCCCCAGGCGGACTCTGCTAAGAGTCCTACCACTACTATGTTTACGGCTAACAGGGAACCCTACAGAATAGCGGGGCCGGAAAATGAAATGTGGTTTATTCTCTTTATTATTATTATCTGTCTTTCGCTATGTTGCATTAGTTAGGTATTACCTCATCATCATCTACAGCCTTCCCCATCGCACTGAAGGATATAGGGTTCTTTTTTTCTGTGCCGATAGATTCGGTTCTATCCCAATCAGATTAAGGTGCGACCTGCGACAGTTACACGTTACACATTCGTTTTAGGTAATCTACGTCTAAGACGGTACAAATCAGCTCACTTATTTTTAATTATACTTAGAAAGGGTTGTCGGTCATATTTCGGCTGAAATAAAGAATGTTCCAGGGTTAGGTAATTCGTTTCAGGGCCCGCGTAGGCCGCAGATCAAAGGAGCGAGATGCCATCTACAATGCTTCCTTTAGCGCGCTCATTTCGCGAGAACACTCAAAGGTTTTGGTTGAATTTCCTCGCAATCGCTCCTTTTATGAAAATTGTTCTGGCTTAGAATGTTTTTGCTGTTATTTTAAAAGCGCTTCCGAGCTCGCGGTAATAGGTGTAATATTGGAGTGATTTAGTGGGGCCCTTGGCTGTAATAATACTGGCAACACTGGGAACAACCTCGTCTCGGTAACTGTGCACAATAGGCCGAAATATTCGGTTTACTGAATAAACACAGAATATTATCATAACATTAGATTGACTCGGGCCTAATATCGTAACACACAATTTCAGATGTTAGTTGGCTTGTAACGGTACTGTAGAATATTGCGGCAGGTAGGTATCATATTATTCATTTTAAGAACCAAGTTAAAGAATTATACTTGTTGCAGTTATCAGCTAGTTAAAATCATTATTCTCCTTGAAATCGTCATGAAATTGTAATCTATCTTTATCTTTAAACATTTTAATTCGTTGAACATGTTATGATTAATTAATTATCTATTAGTGTATTATTATAACATTATTTGTGTATTAGGGTGTAAAATCGATATATGTAATATTTATATATTATATTGTTGTATTTTAAATTAGTTGTTAGTTATTATAAATTGTTAGTTCTCCTAAATGTACTCCCCGTCTTCCATTATTTTTTTTACCATCCTACGGTTTCCTGGAAGAAATCGCTCTCAGCGATAAGGTCGCCAATTGCTACTTTTTTATAAGTTTTTTTTCTGTATTTTTCTTTGTTATGTAAGTGCAATAAAGAGTTTATCTAACTATCTATCTAATCATTTGTACAGCAAAATTTTGGAACAAACCCGGAGTTCGTAGTTCTCGATAGTTACAACCTGAGTGCCTTTAAATCTAGAGTATACAGGCCTGTTGTTGGTAAGCGTGTGTGAACATTCAAAGCTGCTGTATTCCTAGGTACAAGTAACCCAGCCCAGCAGTGGAAGTGCTGGGTTTTCTGGCCTTTCTCTCACAAGTGAATCGAGCCCTTGATCAGGCCAAGTGCAGGTTGGTAGATAACACTGCGAAATATTTATATTTTGGTGCATGTCGGTGCTAGCCTATCGGATGTTTACCGAATACACTTCGGAGAATGTGTAACTGAATGATCTGCCTGATTTAATACTACCTTTCTCTTTTTTTATGAGACTCCTGGTAGCTCAAAAAGCGACATCATTTCATGGTTGACGTTCCAAAGACACAGAACGAAGAGGCTTTTTGACTCTACTTATTTTAAAAGAACGTGGTCTTTGAAATGCGTTGCTTGAGTGGGTTTTTCTCTATGATTACAATTTTAGTGTCTTCGAATCGACAGTGAACTCCTGGTTAATACGCTCCATCCTAGACTGCATCGTCGCTTAAAATCAGTTGAAATGAGGTGCAGGTATAAATCTGCTAAAGTTAAAGAAGTAGGCTGCTTATGCACAGTTACAATTACCCCAAAGCTCTACCACTACAGCTGGTTCGAGCCCGCAGTTAATGGATTCTGCCGACGTAGCGGATACAAAAGTTTTTGATTACCTCGATCTACACATAAAATAGTTATTGCTGAACGAGTATGAAAGTTTGACAAAACTTTCCTTTAGGGCATGATTATTGGTCTACCGGTAAATGGTAAATGTACTTGGTTCTGCTAATTTGAACCTTTTTATTTCTTACCCTTTTCGAGTTTCGGGATGTCGGATAGAAAAAAGGACTCGGAGGTATTAGATCATGGACACAACGAAATGGATCCGATAAAAGACCTACGGTACTTTGCGAGGCTTTGTTAACGACGCTGCAGTGTTGAGTTTGAACCTGATACCTACCTTATCTTACCCTACCTCTCCCTACTTTTAGAAATACGATAAAAATCACTGCAAAGATCGTGTTTGTTTTTATGAAATGCACATGACCGTTGACTCGCCCGATGTATTGCCGAGCTATTGCGGACTCCGCCTGGGGATGTAGCGCGTAGAAAACCTTTGTCAGTTCTACAGCCTATCAATAATGCGCAAACATTACTGAGTTTACTTTGAAGTGCTATCTTTATTAGAGGGGTAATAACAGTTCAAAAAAAATTGTCATGCTATATCTAGTAGTGAATTATAAGAATTGTTATCAAATTTTCATAGACAACCTAATGTTTGCATGCCGTAAGAGTAATTATGGATTTCTCAATGTAACATTTTATTGTAATTACCCATTTTCGCAAATAAATCCCGTAATTTTCCCGTGATAAAAAATATCTTATGTGATCTTGAATAGTCAAGGTAATCTGTTTTCCAAATTTCAACCGATTTGTTCAGCTATAGGGTACAATCCTGAAAAAAAAAAACAAGTAGCCCGTTAGTTAGATTGCCAAAAAATATTGTACACGTATTTTTTCTTTTGTTTCACAAACAAAAAATGACGAAGATACAGCGCTTCGAAGTTTCGTGTGACGTCACTTGTGAGTACGATTTTTACTCACGAGTGACGTCGCGACCCCCCACTCTCGAAGTTTGATGGTCTATATCTTTGACGATTTTTATTATTATGAAAAAACAAAAAATACGTGTCCAATATTTTTCCATGATCTAGCTGACGGACTAATTAGGATGGTGTATTTTTGACCCAGTCCGGTACCCTATTCCGACGTGTGCAACAAACGTCCAAGCTTTCTCATCTATTTTATTAGTAAGATTTGAATACATTCTTGAAGTAAAACAAAATGTTATACACGCACGTATAGGTGAAGTGTACGTGTTTTGTTCTCCAGCTGAACTGACAAACACAATGAAACGTATTCTTCTCGTAGATAAAAAAAAGTAATAAGGAAAATTGCGTTAAGAAAATAAAAGTCCCATTTAATTTATGGCTTTCAGGGAAAACATCCCTTAAACCTTTTAATCTTTAGTAAGTACAAGTTTTTATAAACGCCGGAGAGCAAAACCCTTTCAGTGCAAGTGAAACAACGTGGGAATTTTTGTTTTACTTTTTTTTAAGTCTGCGTCTGACCTGCCCTCTCGAAGTGTAATTAACTCTATATCCAGAGTTTGTGTTTCTTGATGGAATGGAAAATGCTTTAGTGTATAAACTGTATTTCGAGTATTTTACTGTTCTGTTCCTTACGAAAATGCGCTATGCACTCGATAAGATGTTTAGTACTGCAAATATTTCCAAAACTTCAGAATAGGCCTCTAAAATGTATTTATAGTCAGTAGAATAAAACCTTTACAACAACAAAACACCTGCGTTCCACTCTAACCTCATATTTTTTGCATTTGACGCTGGAGTCTGTGAAAATTAATTAAAAGGAAAATACCCTGAATAAATTGCTGAAATCGATACCCTAATCGAATGTTATAGGTTAATGAATGTGCTTTCGAGTCGAGTTCGAGTATCCTTAGTACGGGAAGTGTCGCTGCTGTAATAAACGGTCATTGAGGCGTCCCTAACGGTAATCGCCAGGTAACCGCTGTCTACGCAGCTACGTCGTAGCCACGCTACGCCGCGCCGTAGCGGTAACGACCTGTGCTACGCCACGCGAGTGATGAATGGGATGTAGGAGTGTAAATGTGATACGATGTGTTAAATTTGAATTCACATTTTTTTAAACTATTATAGGTTTACGCTTGACCGTCTTTTCGCCTGATGTAAAGTGATGATGCGGGCTACGATTGAGTGTGCTTACCTAGGTAAGCACACTCTAGGTTTCTAGGTGAATAGGTTTCTTCTAGAAGAAACCTATTCACTCTCGATTTGAAGGCACCAAGATTGTAACTATTGTAACTATTTATTTTTTATTTATTTGGAATGTCCACCATTTGAAACCATGAGATGATTGAAGCAAATAATAATAGACTACAGGCCCGTGAACAAAATTTACGGGTCAAATGAACCAGCAGGAGACCTATGTAGGATGATAGACGGGTACAAAATAATAAGATTCAGCACTATGCCGTCACTTGTAAGCTGTCCAACTGAGTGCAGGTGAGAATTCAAAAGTGCAAGTAGAGTGGGTACATTTTGGTCATTTGTTTCTGTACGGCATTCTTACCATCTAATAGATCCATGAAAAATAATGAGAAAACGCGTAGTGCCGTACAAAAATAGTGGTCCACGAAGTCGGAAACATTATTGATAATCCGGAAATTTTGAGGGAAAATTTGGTCATTTGATACAGTACGGCATCTATTCCATACCGTTGCAATACCTCTTGTAACCCATTATTACGCAACGCCGTACAAAAACAATGGTCCAAGAGGAAATGATCTGGGGTTCAACTTCCTCTTTTCAGTGATCCGGAGGGGTGATTTGATACAACGTAAAATTAATTTATTCCGAAAGTATTTTGTGCATAGATACAAATTTTATACGTGCCGTACATTTTTGTTAGTCCAATAGTCAGTAAATGGCAAGAAACCTCCAGAACATTGCATATGACGAAATGCACTTTAGGGTGATAGTTGGTACGATTTTTTAACGGCATTCTGATAATTTATTTGAATTTAATATATGTCTAAGAAAAGTTAATGCCGTACAAATCTGAAAGTTCATATTAAAGGCCCGTAAAAATAGAATTTAACTTTTAAATTTTCAAGTATGATCACTTACTGAGCATAAAATCACGAAATGTTGACAGATTCAGGTGGATCTTTAAGCGTCATCTTGAAAAAACGTTGTCTCGGGCACTATGTACTTTAGGGCAAAAATTATTGAAGTCATTATTGTAGAAAATATAATTTTACACCTTTTGTTGCCCAAAACTTATTTGTTAAAAGTACCTACCGTTTACGGCTCATTTAGTGAACCGGGTTTTCTATCGCCGATATGCCGATAACTCTTGAGATATTTAGATAAATAAGACGCATCAATCCATGTTTAAAGACCAGTTTATTCTCTACAACTTTTGCCAAAATTGTTTTTTTAAAGTCTGTGCTTTTTGAGTTATAAGAAGTTTAAAGTTGACCGCATCACTATATTGCCATAGCTAACATACACCTCATCTGCATGAAAAACCTGATCTATTTATTTACTTATTCTTTATCAAAGTTTTCATCGTCTAATAACCCACCACAAACAAAACTATTGTTTATTTTAATACGATTTATAATATTTTTGGCGGAATAACAGATATTGAACGTCTTATAAATCAAAACGTATGGACATTACAAAAAAAAGCGCTTAACTAAAGTTGTAGAAAATAAACTGATCTTTAAGAATAGTTCAATGCGTTTTATTGATTAATCAAATATTTCAAGAGTTATCGGCCGTGATAGAAAAATCGATATTTTAAATGGGTCATAAATCGCAAACGGTACGTTTCACAAAAAAGTTTTCTCGGCACAAAAAGTGTAAAATTGTATTTTCTACAATAGTTAGCTCAATAATTTTTGCCCTAAAGTACATAGTTTCTGAATTTCCAAGTTTATAACTAAGTGGTACATATTTTGTTTGATTAAGGGTTAAAATGTACGGCATTATTTTTTTCAAATTTATTTACTTGAATACTATTTAAAACAATGATAATATGTTGAATTTTGCTATAGTTAATTAATCTATGGTTATTCAAATAAATGAAAACTTGCATGTTTTGTATTCCTCTGTAACTTTTTTTAGAACACTTTCTTTTGTACGGCATTATTATACAACAATAGTTTTTAGCAATGTCATGTAGAAAAATAAGGTGCCGTACAGGATCAAATGACCTACCACCTTTATAAATGAAGTATACGATGAAATTAAGGTAATTATCGATAAACATTCAAATGAACAGTTATTTTTAGACGGCATTATTTTTAATTGTTCGTTTGAGTGCTAGATAATCATTTGGAACCGATGCCGTACTTTTTCAAATCACCCCTCCGGACCACTGAAAAGAGGAAGTTGAACCCCAGATCATTTCCTCTTGGACCATTATTTTTGTACGGCGTTGCGTAATAATGGGTTACAAGAGGTATTGCAACTGTATGGAATAGATGCCGTACTGTATCAAATGACCAAATTTTCCCTCAAAATTTCCGGATTATCAATAATGTTTCCGACTTCGTGGACCACTATTTTTGTACGGCACTACGCGTTTTCTCATTATTTTTCATGGATCTATTGGATGGTAAGAATGCCGTACAGAAACAAATGACCAAAATGTACCCACTCTACTTGCACTTTTGAATTCTCACCTGCACTCAGTTGGACAGCTTACAAGTGACGGCATAGTGCTGAATCTTATTATTTTGTACCCGTCTATCATCCTATATAGGTCTCCTGCTGGTTCATTTGACCCGTAAATTTTGTTCACGGGCCTGTAGTCTATAATCAATGATAGGCCTTAACTTGACCGTCACCTAGCCAGATGTTAAGCGAAATTCGGTCTACGATAGAGCGCGAGTAACACTTGCGTCACATAGTTTTATTTATTTTAAGAAAAATACATTTCAAATGACATCAACCACGTGAAAAACGAATGTGTCTTATCGCAGCCATACCGAATAAAACGATGATGGTAGTCCCGTAGAATACTTCAAAAATGTATTTAATGTGTATTCATTAATTAATCTTATTTTAATTAATATCATGATAAAGTATAATAAATATAGTCCTCGTCGACGTATTCGTCAACGGCGAAACCAGCGCGCGAACATGGCTCGCAAAACCAAGTTTTGTTTTAAATATACAATATCCATTCAAAAAGATTTTAAATGTTAAAATATTTAAGTCGACGTTTACATTTCTGATAGCTCTGGGAGCTGTATTTGTCCAGAATGTATTAATGTGCAGACATTATTCAAGTCCCGCTTCAAAAGGTTTCATCTCGTATTTTCACAAAAGCTTTTTAATAAATTAAATCTGTTAGAACTAGCGAAGTTTACGCTAAAAGTATCCATGAAAGTGTCAATTAATTTCCTCGGGGTGAAATGAAAATGTTTTAGTGCAGTGTGTCTAAACCTTTTAGCCACAATTCTTAAAGAAACACAATTTTCAAGGTTCATTATAATCAAATCAAATTTGAAATAACTCTGAGTAGTAACAAAAAAAAATGTATTTTGTTGTAAAATTTGCTTTGATATAAAGTCAAAGTCATTCAACCATGTCATTAGTTTAATGCATATTTGGGTTGATGTCACACACACTTATACCTAATTTTAAAGACTAATAAAGAGCTTTGCGACCATAACAAAGTGTTTTTAACCGATTTCAAAAAAGACGAGATTCTGTATGTGTTACGCGATAGTTCCGCCAATCGTAAATCAATTTTGGTGGTTCGAAATCGGTGAGGAGGTGTTTGGAAATATAAAAAAAAAACTAAAATTTACTTTCATATACCTCGATGACTTAGTGATGGATTCTTATGAAACTTGGTCGAGTTAATTTAATTTGAAATTAAAGCCTGTAATTTTTTTAACTATTATAGGTTCGCACTAGAAAATTTAGGTTCGGTTTTGTTTTTTCGTATAAAGTAAATTATTGTCTGTCTGTTTTAATTTCTTGAAGTTTTGAATTTGAACTTTTTGATTAAATCTTGAAGTTTTGAATTTGAATTTTTCAGTTTGAATTAAATTGATTATTGTGAAATGATCTAGACATAAGACTGCGGATGCCTATACATGTACACTCGGACTTTTAGAGGTCTGGGGACCACAGTTTTAGAAACATTGTTTTAGTGTAACAACAGCTGAAAATGTCTGATAAAAATATTGGATTTCGGTCGTGGAAAGTTGGCGGACCCATTTCAACCTCGTTTATCAAAACCTTCTTGACATAGAATTTAATAAAGAATTTCACGAGCAACATGTGGGCACTCGGACAGATTTTTATATCTGATTTATTTATGGGTTCCTAGTTTCGTCCCGCGGCTTATAAAAGTTCAAAAACTGTATTTTTTGTTAGGAAATATATCAAAAAAGTATTTCTATATGGCATTTCTATATCGTTACATCTACACTTACTTTTTTGATACATCGGTTTGGCGCGCCACTGTCTGATTTTTCGTGAGCAGTGAATTGAATTCTAGCGTCACGCTCGGGATTGATAAGAAATCTTCGGGTAAACTCGGGACCGTAGCCATTGGCCATCTAGAAATGCGGCAGCATTTCTCATTGGCTACGCCCTCCGGTTTCATAGCATAGTTTACAAGGTAGGTATCCGCATAGTTTACAAAGTAAGCTATCAAATTCTGAGTTATAAGTTTTCATTTCAATCGCGAGTTCCTATTCATATTCATATTCATGAATTTCATATTCATATGACTGCCAATTTTTTTCGCTTGAAACCTAACATGATAGGATGGTTCTTACCTCTAATCTGTGTATTCTATTTTATAATATATGTTAATAAATTAAGTTTTTGTTGTCGATTGCTAAAATATTAAATTTAAAATATTTTCTTTTCACAGGTAAGTTCCTTGTGGCACTCACTTTGTATTCTACGGGAGCTTTGTTTTAGTACGTATATATGTTTAAGTACATATATTGTAGGTAATATTTATAAGACATTTCACTCACAACACTATCTGACCCCTAACTAAACAAAGATTGTAGTATGGGAGCCGGATAGCTGATATACTACATACTTATTATACCTAGAAACACCCAGACACAGTACAAGCATTTATATTGGTTTGTTTATTTCACTAACGTTTACTACTTTTACTAGAATATCGGTTTTTTAACTTTTATTAATCGGTCATGATAGTAACTCGGTAACGGGTTTATCCAAGCACATTGTAAATTGTAAAGCAGTGCCTTAATACTACCAATGCACTGAACTCGTCACCCACGTGTGTATTGTTGTAGTGGTTTATTTCCTGTTCTAGTTATGTAGTATGTATCTAGAGGCGTCTTATTATTATTTATCTTGATTTTTATTAAATCATTGCCAGAAAATGGCAATAGTATCTAGAGCTATCTTATTATTATTTATCTTGATTTTTATTAAATCATTGCCAGAAAATGGCAATAGTATCTAGAGCTATCTTATTATTATTTATCTTGATTTTTATTAAATCATTGCCAGAAAATGGCAATAGTATCTAGAGCTATCTTATTATTATTTATCTTGATTTTTTTAAAATCAGTGCCAGAAAATGGCAATTGTATCTAGAGCTATCTTATTATTATTTATCTTGATTTTTTTTAAATCAGTGCCAGAAAATGGCAATAGTATCTAGAGCTATCTTATTATTATTTATCTTGATTTTTATTAAATCATTGCCAGAAAATGGCAATAGTATCTAGAGCTATCTTATTATTATTTATCTTGATTTTTTTAAAATCAGTGCCAGAAAATGGCAATTGTATCTAGAGCTATCTTATTATTATTTATCTTGATTTTTTTTAAATCAGTGCCAGAAAATGGCAATAGTATCTAGAGCTATCTTATTATTATTTATCTTGATTTTTATTAAATCATTGCCAGAAAATGGCAATAGTATCTAGAGCTATCTTATTATTATTTATCTTGATTTTTATTAAATCATTGCCAGAAAATGGCAATAGTATCTAGAGCTATCTTATTATTATTTATCTTGATTTTTATTAAATCATTGCCAGAAAATGGCAATAGTATCTAGAGCTATCTTATTATTATTTATCTTGATTTTTATTAAATCATTGCCAGAAAATGGCAATAGTATCTAGAGCTATCTTATTATTATTTATCTTGATTTTTTTAAAATCAGTGCCAGAAAATGGCAATTGTATCTAGAGCTATCTTATTATTATTTATCTTGTTTTTTTTTTAAATCATTTCCATTTTCTAATAGGAATGCCCAGCAATATCTATATAATTTCTTTATTTTATAAAATACTAGTAGCACCACGCAGTTTCACCCTCGTAGTTCGCGATCCCGTTATATTGCCGGGATAAAAAGTAGTCTATGTGTTATTCCAAACAATTATCTATCTATTTACCAAATATTGTCGAAATCCCTGCAGTAGTTTTTGCGTAAAAGAGTAACAATCATACATCCATCCAACAATACATTCTGAAGATTGAGAACGATGCAATAAATGCAGCAAATATTTGAAAGTGTGGCTGGATTTCATTGTCATGGACCTGTACCCCATCATTCTTACAAATTTTCGCGTTCATAATATTAGAAGAATACTATAGTTTTTATTCGAAGCTGGTTTATTTAAAAACTATCAAAATAACAGTGTTCTCGAACAAAAACTCGAACTTTTAACTAGGCCCTTGTTTCCTCGATGGGACCTCGTTACAGCTCGCCGTATCCACGAGAGCGGGCAATTACAGGTGAAATTCGAGCGTTTGTGTAACAGACGAGACAACTAAAAAAAGTAATTAGTCCGTCAGTTTGATTATTAAAAATTATTGTACACGTATTTTTTCGTAGGTGTCAGAAACAATAAAGTGGCCAAGTGCGAGTTGGAGTCGCCCATAAAGGGTTCCTTTGCAGCAAGTAACATAATATTACATAGTACACATAGTTCTTGTAGTTCGTTGTAACTTTGATCGAAGTTTCAATAATAGTGTATTTATGACGTACTAAAAAAAAAGTACTCATCAGATCGAGTTCAAACCAATTTTCGTTGGTGGTTTACATGGTAATGTACATCATATATTTTTTTTAGATTTTTCATTCTCGTACTTTAGAAGTTAGAGGAGGGGGGGACACACATTTTACCACTTTGGAAACTATTCAGTGTAGAGGAAAATGATTTTAGAAACCTTAACATCATTTTTGAAGACCTATCGATAGACACCCCCACGTGTAGGTTTGATGAAAAAAAAAATTTTGAGTTTCAGTTCTCAGTATGGGGGGCAACCCTAATTTTTCTTTTTTTTTAATTTTTTTGTTCAAATCCTAATGCGGTTCACAGAATACATCTACTCACCAAGTTTCAACAGTGTAGTTGTCATAGTTTCGGCAAAAAGTGGCTGTGACATACGGACCGGCAGACAGACATGACGAATCTATAAGGGTTCCGTTTTTACGTTTTACGGAACCCTAAAAATGACGAAGATACAGTGTTTAGAAGTTTCGAGAGACGTCACGTTATGGCATGTTATGGTACGATTTTTATTATAGAGTGACGTCACAATCCCCTACTCCGGAAGTTCGATGATCTATTTCTTTGTCAATTTTTGATAACTTGATAAAACAAAAAAATACGTGTTCCATATTTTTCCGTAATCTACCTGACGAACTAATTAGAATGCTATATTTTTGAGCCTGTCGTCATCCCAATTACAGGTGAAATTCGAGCGCTTGTGTAATTAGACCCGTCCTCTGCAGGTGCCCGGGGTCATCTGTGCTGGGGTCGGGTGCTAACGTCTCGGCTACGGAATGGGGGACTTCTAATTATCAACGTGACGCTATTCCCAAATTATAATATCAATGGGATTACACAAATATGTAAATTACAGTCTTGGTGTCTCCATATGGAGAGTCCAATCAAATCGAGGGTTTTTCTAGGTAAGCAAGCACGCTCCATCGTAGATCGCATTACGTAAGGCGAGACTATAAAAGTAAAACCCAATAATTATGAACGGTTTTTAAGTTCCTTGAAAAAATTGCTCTTCAAACCGGATTTCGGTGTTGTTTGTACATTACTGCTTGCCAGAATAATAACTGTGCAAAGGTGTGGTAATTTCTCAGGCGGACTCTGTGAAGAGGCCTCCTGATACAAAATTGCTCTAAATAGCGAACTACTGCGACGACTACTGAATAGTGAAGCTTACGGCTGCTATGTAAGTGCCAGGACGTCGATGACGAGTCTTTCAGAAGCAATCGCGATTAAATATTTAAACACGTTTTCCCTTCAATCTTGCCGTTTGAAATTCATCCGTCTCTGAATCAGAAATTTAACGAAAAGATTCCTGATGTAACGGTGTTCCATTCCACCGTTCCCTTAAAGTAATCAAAAATAGACTGGCCGTCTTAGGAAACCATTAAATCGTAAAACGGCCGTAGATGGTAAAACGGAACGGTGTCGCGGACCAATCGGGACGCGACAAATTCAAATCGCCCAATGGCGAGAGACGACGCCGAGGGACATAGAATTATAAAAGAGAAGCTGACTTGAGGCAGAAGCCATTTTACAAATAATTTTTCTAATAACTATAAAAAGTGAAATAAAACTAAATACTGTCCGAAGGCTTAAAAGCCATAAGTGCAATGTAACCCCATAGGGTAAGTGTTCCAATTTCCAATTTGCATTATGTATCGCTGTTGCATCACTGTTCATATTGCGTGTACAATTGTGTAAAACATATGGTGTATGAATTGTGCTACTTTTACTGCTCGTCGAATTTGTCTGCCGATGATTTACGGGAGATCCCGCGACAGAACGATGTTCGTTTGGATTCAGCAAATTGCATTATGACAATCGAACACGGGGTCAACGGCCGGCGAGTTCGATAAGTCGGAATCAAGGGTCATTGACCTACCCGTGTCTAGAAAAGTGAATGACGGTTGATTTTCTTTCGACCGTTATAAACTTTCCTGCTATTTCTCATACTTATGCTTCTTTATGTAAGTGTGATTTACTCAGTGTACAACCAAAATGTAAAGATAACTGCCTCATCATGATTATCAATCACGAGCGGACCACTTTGGGTCCTGTTCCGCCTCGACGAAGCAAGCCGCGGATGTCGCAGTTATCTTCGTATTGGGGGACGGCATTCTAATGGTCACCTTCGACCAATTCCAGGGTTCCAGCACCGGGTTGAGTCCCTAACGGCCACTCTTACGGCTGGCTGATGCACAGAGGGAACTATCAATCTTGAAGTAGTAGCCTGCACACCCTTCGGATGAGACAGAGGAGCTACCCCGTGTAGGACACAAGGAGCACCATCGCCATGTCCAGCTGCCACCACTGAACCCCCCAGAAGGACTGCGACCCGACCCTCCGCGGCTTACACAGGCCAGTGTGTCCCACCAGAATTGCACTATAATCCACTCGAATTGCAAACGACCCCGACCCTCTCTTTAATTCTACTTATACTACCCCCAGAACTACCACTACATTTAGACCACCCATCCAGTGGTAACTGTAAACTTATACGATAATAAAAATCTAATTAGTTAAACTTGCGGTTTTATTAACCACTCTTATAATTACTTCTACTCATGTTCACCGGAGCTAGCTTGGATACTCTCTCTATCTGTTAACTCAACCAACTAGCGAGGTTTCATTGGCGCCCAACTACTAAGTTTGCAATCGAGTCGGTTTTATATTGTTTTTTAAGGTGTGCTATTGATAATTTATGGTGTTGGCTATAATCTTCTAGATCTAAGGCAATTTTTGTGTGTAAAATTACCTTGTGTGTGGATAATTTCAACTACTTACCTATATTCTTTACTATACCCACAACTATTTTTATAAAATTTTTTTTCATAGATTCTTCTGGAAGTTAGTAGTTAATGACCACACATCGGGTACTTCTTATTATAGGGTACTTATATTTTTTTCTAGGGTGACCTACCTCACCACTGCTATTGCTGTTAAATCAGTAGTACTTCTGCCTTGTAATATTGCATATTACAGCCTAATACTTCTAGGTACTAGTGAATGTGTGATATATCCTTTAAATTTTTTTAATTTACAGCTTTTTAAGTTGTAAGAACACTTTGGTTCTTTTACAAAACTTTTTTTAACTACCTGAAGGATGATTTCCCAATCGGATATTTCCACATTAACTTTTAATTATATTAAATTGCTTCTGCAATTAACCTTGTGTCATTACTATGACAACCTTACATTTCTATTGTTGTACTCAAATTGGAACACATACCTAAGCTACAAAATGTACTCGTAAACTGAACTACTTTACGAAGTTGAGCTTCGTGGGAGTATAGGTGAACTTAGTAAACCTATAACTCGACTAAATAATACTACCTAAACTAAATAATGCTATCTAAAATTAATAATGCTACTTAAAATTAAATAATGTTATCTGAAACTAATAATGTTACCTAAAACTAAATAATGACATCTGAAACAAATAATACTACTTAAACTGAATAATGCTATCTAAAATTAATAATGCTACTTAAAATTAAATAATGTTATCTGAAATTAATCATGTTACCTAAAACTAAATAATGATGTCTAAAACTAATAATACTACCTAAAAAAACTAAGTAATACTGTCTATACTAAATAAAATAAAGTCTAAACAAATTAATGCTGTCTATTACTAATGAATACTATCTAAACTTGCTGATCCAGTCTAAACTAAATAATGCTGTTCTACTAATTAATACTATCTAAACTTATTGATACAGTCTGACTAAATAATACTGCTTCAATAATCATTAAATACTGTTTAAGCTAATTGATGCTGTACCATCAACCTCTCTAGTAATAATTCTAAATCTAATACTAAATAATCTAAACATAAATAACTTTTTATACGTTCCGTCTAAGTTGGGGACAAAACATTATGCTGGAGTGTACTCGTAGTTACAGGTTCTCTGACACTATTAGGTGTAAGTGAATACCGCTCACTAACGGCGGATTCACATACTAACAACATTCAGTTACAGTCTACCCTGTAACGTGTTGAATGCCTGATGTTAGACCTAGATAGTGTCACCCTCTCTAAAAATCCTATGCTAGTGCTCGGAAAATCGACGAGTGTGGTGTCGGTCACAGCATGGATTTGCATTTGCCCTAGGCGCAAATGAACTTGTTATGTGCCCGGAAAGTCGGTAAGGGGAGCACCGATCACATTAACAAACTCTTTAAGTGAATACGTCCTCTAAAGGCGTGATTCACATACTTTTAACATTCAGGGTCAGTCGAACCTCTACAAGTGTTCGGGTGCCTGATGTTAAGCCTAACTTGTTATGTGCCCGGAAAGTCGGTAAGGGGAGCACCGATCACATTAACAAACTCTTAAAGTGAATACGTACACTAACGCGTAATTCACAAACTTTTAACATCCAAGGTCACTCAAACCTCTAAAAGTGTTTGATACCCGATGTTAAACCTAGATAGCATGGCTATCCTTAGAAATCCTGGATCTAAAACTACAGTTGACCCTAAAGGTCAAAGCCCAGCTAATGATTGTCCTTACAACACTCTACAGATACCAGGAACACAGAAGGTTATACTCTCTAGACAGCCGAAAAGTTCAAGAAACTTTTCTCCGGATTTTCCTTAGGAAAAATCCTGACCTAAAAAGGGGGGTATGTAACGGTGTTCCATTCCACCGTTCCCTTAAAGTAATCAAAAATAGACTGGCCGTCTTAGGAAACCATTAAATCGTAAAACGGCCGTAGATGGTAAAACGGAACGGTGTCGCGGACCAATCGGGACGCGACAAATTCAAATCGCCCAATGGCGAGAGACGACGCCGAGGGACATAGAATTATAAAAGAGAAGCTGACTTGAGGCAGAAGCCATTTTACAAATAATTTTTCTAATAACTATAAAAAGTGAAATAAAACTAAATACTGTCCGAAGGCTTAAAAGCCATAAGTGCAATGTAACCCCATAGGGTAAGTGTTCCAATTTCCAATTTGCATTATGTATCGCTGTTGCATCACTGTTCATATTGCGTGTACAATTGTGTAAAACATATGGTGTATGAATTGTGCTACTTTTACTGCTCGTCGAATTTGTCTGCCGATGATTTACGGGAGATCCCGCGACAGAACGATGTTCGTTTGGATTCAGCAAATTGCATTATGACAATCGAACACGGGGTCAACGGCCGGCGAGTTCGATAAGTCGGAATCAAGGGTCATTGACCTACCCGTGTCTAGAAAAGTGAATGACGGTTGATTTTCTTTCGACCGTTATAAACTTTCCTGCTATTTCTCATACTTATGCTTCTTTATGTAAGTGTGATTTACTCAGTGTACAACCAAAATGTAAAGATAACTGCCTCATCATGATTATCAATCACGAGCGGACCACTTTGGGTCCTGTTCCGCCTCGACGAAGCAAGCCGCGGATGTCGCAGTTATCTTCGTATTGGGGGACGGCATTCTAATGGTCACCTTCGACCAATTCCAGGGTTCCAGCACCGGGTTGAGTCCCTAACGGCCACTCTTACGGCTGGCTGATGCACAGAGGGAACTATCAATCTTGAAGTAGTAGCCTGCACACCCTTCGGATGAGACAGAGGAGCTACCCCGTGTAGGACACAAGGAGCACCATCGCCATGTCCAGCTGCCACCACTGAACCCCCCAGAAGGACTGCGACCCGACCCTCCGCGGCTTACACAGGCCAGTGTGTCCCACCAGAATTGCACTATAATCCACTCGAATTGCAAACGACCCCGACCCTCTCTTTAATTCTACTTATACTACCCCCAGAACTACCACTACATTTAGACCACCCATCCAGTGGTAACTGTAAACTTATACGATAATAAAATACAATTGGTTAAACTTGCGGTTTTATTAACAACTCTTATAATTACTTCTACTCATGTTCACCGGAGCTAGCTTGGATACTCTCTCTATCTTTTAACTCAACCAACTAGCGAGGTTTCACTGAAAACGGTTGATTTGATTCAGGATGAAATAATTCGGCTTTTGAACGGGAACAAATAATGTTTTGAAGGGATCCTGTTATTAGAAATGTTTCGTTTTATTCGGGCGAGGTGACCGCGTCCCCCGCGCTTCCTCACACCCCCTGCGCCTTCCTCCTCGAACGGGAAAAGTTGAAACTTATTGGAATGGAAACGAGATGTCCGATGTTTTATTTACGAATTAACGTCAAACGAATGATAGATAGAGAAATACGCCCACGACCTATTTCAATTCTTTTTTTCTTCTCCAAGATATTTAGAAAATTTAAAAAAACGACTGGAGGATATACAGTTGGTTGAGTTTCTATTTTTTATTGTTTTATTTTATATTATTTGATGGTTTCGGTACTAGCATAAGTAGCAGTGCCACGCGGTTTTATCTGCGCAGTTCACGTTCCTGTAATTTTCCTCTCCGATAAAAATAAACTTTCAAAAACGTGTTTAATGTAGTATTATTGTAGGATATTGTTAGGTTTGCCGCCATCTCGCCTAACATCAAGTGACGTTGCGGTCTTCGATGAAGCGTGCTTACCTAGAAGAAACCGATTCACTCTCGATTTGAAGATACTCAGAGCAATTTTTTAGAGTAGCAGTATGGAGTAGAGGCTACTTGAGGCTAACAGCCGTAGAAAAGCCCCTTTAAAAATAAAAAATAAAGGAGAACTTACTTCTGTGTGTCAAATTTGAGGAAAGAATGTAGGAACCGAAGTCGGAACCGGAGGTGTAATAATAATCGAAACTTCCGACTTAACGGAGTCTGAGTCGAGCTCCGTAACATCTCTGCTCTTCATGTTCCGATAGCCGCATGTCACTGTACTGTTATGTGGTAGGCATGTTGCTTACCATCAGCACACCCCGGACACTCGGCCTAAAATCTATACAGACGGTGCAGTTGGCATACCTACACTCACACAACTACGCATATGTCGTTCGAACACATTTACGCGTGTGTGCGTGTCATCTAGGGTTACTAAATTATTTTATGGAATAGCTGTGACCCGTGAGTTCACCTGCCTGTATTAAGTGGCCTATAATCTTACCTAGTTAGCGTTCGATCTTTAATGTAGGTACATATAACTTTCATCAACAACCAGAAGGGAGAAGATTTAAAACAAAATAGGAGATAATAAAGGTACCATGGACGAATTGATTTTTAGTTAAGTACACTTACCCAAAGAGAAAACTTTATTCTGACAATATATTAATTAATCACTCCACATATCGCGTATTTAATTATAGGTAGGTAGGCTAGTCACAGAACATTAGATTAGGTACAACAACGTTCATAAGTTGCAAGGCGTCATCACAGTTCACTAGGTATATCAGAGTATCATACACTGCACAAACTAATTATTTACATCTCATGTCAGCACAGTAAAGAAAAACAAGATGATTTTCCAACTCAAAACTCACAATTCAATTTTGTAAACAATCTCGAACCGGCCGGAAAGATAATGTTGCTAGTTCCGGATATAATTTATTCCTAATTGCTTAAAAAATATTACTTTTGTATATTGATAAATAGTGATTTATTTATTCGCATTATAGTAAGGATCTCATAAAACTTTAAATAAGTATTGTGAGAATAGTAAGTGAGTCTATTATACTCAAATCACAATCATATTTGCGCCGAATAAACAAAAATCAGTTTTAATTTCAAATTAAATTCAGAAACTTAATTGACCAAATTTCAACGACGATCATAAAAAACTTGGACAAAAATAAACGAAAGTAATTTTTAGTTTTGTTTTCATCTGACCTCGGCACAAAATAATTGTATCTAATCTCAAAAAAATCTAATAATTGTATGTAAATATATTTTAGGAAAAAAAATACACCACTCCCATAACCCAAATTAGTGGCTAACATGTTTTTTATCAGTGTAGTTTTGTAGGCGTTTTTTTTAAAGTTCACCAATACTGTTTGCAATCCGATGTAATCATCATCATCATCTTCATAACATCTTAGCATATACCTCTCTTCAAGTACCTACCTACGCCTCATATCCCAGGCCTATGCTAGTGCTGTGCTTGTGCTAGTACTTGTCCAGATTTGACCCGCGATGTAAGCATACTGACAATTGAATACAAAGTCCAAAGAACATTACCAAAAATAAGCGTATTATCATGAATTATTTTACTTACACTCGTTAAATTTGAATTCCAAGGCCACCCATCGCGAAAAGAACCTAAGCATATTCGTGCATTGTTTGATATATCTCTTTATGACTCAGCCGGTATATATTATTTTTCTATCATTAACACCAAATTATACAACATATTTTGTTCCATAAAACGAGCTTTTGACACGAACTTCTACAAAACTTCTACAGGCAAAAAAACGCAGGTTAGCCACTCAAACGGATGATGATGATAGTTTAGAATATTATTACTAATAACTTAAAATCCGAGGTACATCAAAAAACCCAGGTGTGGCACCTGGGTTTTTTCAATGTGATTTGGGCTTATGTCCTTTGTTTCACAATAAATGGAGCTATCACGTAACAAACATATAAACGAATTGAGATCCGTCTCCTTTTTTGAAGTTGGTTAAAAATGAATCTAAATCGTAGTAGTACCGGTAGTACTAGAACCATTAAAGTTTATAAGTCAATGTCAAAGCCGTTAATTACTGAATAAGTTTTAGTTTAAAAATATCGTTAATTTTTTTTTGGAACTATCCATTCCAATAGTCAATGTACTCGTATCCTCTTACTGCTTTTAATGAACGGTTGTTGCGAAATCTTAAATAAGCATACTACTAGATGAAATCCTATATTCATTGTTCACTATTGACCGACATAATATATACATGGACGCACATAAAAGTACAGATAGTCTAATATAGAACCTCTTTCTTTTTTTGAGTCGGTTGAATGCTAAGAAATAATCACTTACCAATAAATCTGAATAGTAGCAATCTTAGTAAAAAAATCCACTAAATTGGCAACACTAGTGACTAAGCGAACTATACTCTGCGCCATCACTCGTTACCATACGTTATTGGCGCCACTGACGTATTTCACAACGATTAACGAAAGCCGCAGTTTAAAAACAACGAGTTTAATAATTCCGTCACAGGACTTCAGTGTTGGCGCGTACTTCTAACCAGTAGCACAGTTTATAAAAATGATTCAATCTTTGTAGAAATTCTTATGAAATCAAAAATCTCTTATTCTTGTTTCGTATAATAGACGAAAAATTTGGTACCATTTTGTTAAATAATACAGCATCATGGTCGTATTCTCATAGAAAATTATCGTCCGATATAACCCTTCGTTGAGTGTTTCTCGCGTCCTTGCGGGGTAGGAAGCTTGAAACTGGCGGGGGGTGGGGAGTGTCCGTTCTATCTGTATTATCTATTCTATGCCATCAGGCACATGTCCTGCTCGTCTCGACACTCCATACTATAAGAAAAAATATGAAGAACTGCCATAGGGCCTTTTAAAAGAGAATAAAAAACGCACAACTTACTTTAGTGTGTCGAATTTGTCAGTCAACTTCATCATGTACGTAAATAAACCAATTCCTTCGCGACCCCGTCCCGCCCCCCGCACGGGACCATGTAAATCGGTTTATACAGGACAGCGCCCAAATCTCCGGGAAACGATTAAATGTGGAATTTAATTTCCGCGACATTCTGCCGGTTTATTGCTCTGTGTCACTCTATTATTGGATCGCGGGCCGACGCTGTTTTATCCGGTTATGACGTTCATGGACAACGCGACGACGACGGTGAAACATTGTAGTCTAGAGAGTTATGGAGGTATGTTATGAACACATTGTTTTTTGAAAATGGGAAGAGACTGCTTGTAAATCCTATCCTGTAGTGATAGGGCTCTTGGCAGAATCCGCCTGGAGAAGTACCACACCTTTGCCAGTCATTCTACCGCCAACCAGTTATGTGTAAGCATTACTGTGTTCCGGTTTGAAGGGCAATGTTTCCAGAGAAATTACTGGGCTTAGAGATATAACACCTTAGATTTCTGGGTGACGAGCGCAGTGCAGTGCTAGGTAATGATTTGAACTCTTCATGTCCCAATAGCTGCGTGTCAGTGTGCTGTTATTTAGCAGGCATGTTGCTTACCATATCACTCTTTATTTTTTTTAAAATGCGAAAGTTTGGATGTTTAGATGTTTACTGCTTAATCACGTCGGATTGAGTTAACATTTGGAACAGAACTGCTCCTCTCGTCACTTCTATACCATAAACAATGTTTGTTCGCACTTTTGGTTCCTAATGTGTGTACAATAGTGGAAACAAAAAGTGGACTGCTTATGTGTACCTATTGAAAACAAATTAATAAGTCCATGTTTGATGATAACATTTCCAGTTTGAAGGGCGATGTTTCCAGAGAAATTACAGGGCTTAGAGATATAACAACTTAGATCTCTGGGTGACGAGCGCAGTGCAGTGCTAGGTAATGATTTGGACTGTTCATGTTCCAATAGCTGCGTGTCACTGTGCTGTTATGTGGCAGGCATGATGCTTACCATCAGGCATAGGTGTGTCCTGCTCGTCTCGTCACTCTTTATTAAAAAAAAAACAAAACAACAGATTTTGTTTGGCCTTAGCGCTATAGATTAAAATCTGATAAGAAGATTGTTTATTTGGATATTTTGATGGCGAAGGGCGTGAGACGAGCAACACGTGAGATATGCGTTAGTGTTGCCACTAGGACGGCGACCCCATATTATAAACCAGCCCTTCTACCGCCTAACTAAATCGGCCATGGTTTTGCTATTGCTGTCTCTATCATTTCAAGCGAAAAGAAAAGAGAGGGCAATATCTAAGCTAATGCTCCAAAAAGCGACATCGTTTCATGGTTGATGTTCCAAAGACACGAACGAAGAGATTTGACTCTATTTTTGTAATAAGAACGTCTAGGCTTTAGAATGCGTTGCCTGAGTGGGTTTTCCCTGTTGGTTACAATCTTTGTGTCCTCAATCGATTGAATCGGTTTCTTCTAGGTAAACACGGTCCATCGAAGACCGCATCGTCGCTTAAAATCAGGCGAGATGGCGGTCAAGTGTAACCCTATAAAAGTAAAAAAAAGTCGATTAACTTGCTTCTAAATTTGTCTCTAAATTATCGACTACATTTAGCCGAATGTAATAAGTCTTTTAGCTCTAGGTGAGGGATAGTCGCCCTTACAGTAAAATTAAAACTGATGTTTCGATATTTGTTGAACTATTACGTCGTAAGAACTAAAAGGATCAAGCTGAAGTTTGAAGGACGAAGTGGCGGGCAGACATTAGGGGATTATGCTCTCCTTTTCTTTTCGCTTGACATTTAAGAGAGGGCAATAGCATGCCCATTTTTTGTTAAGCATTTTTTTGTAAAGTGGTCGAACGGCTAGTTTTGATAATCGAAATTAAAACCACAACCGCTGCGATAAGTAGTGACAAAATATGAAAATTAAATGAAAAACATAAGTGTTTGTGTACAGTGTAAATCCTCTGATACTACTATCTGTTACGAACGATGATACGTTTCCAAATATCAATATTATTGAACACACATGCTTGATTTATAAACAGACCGATCGGTCGTAGATAACGTTGTCAAATGATGTCTACTGTGAAAACAAATAAACGAATATCACGTTGTTTTAGAGTTTGTTTTGCCATGTCATGATTATTCGCCTCATTCATCTTATCAGATATTTCACATAGCATCATATTCGCAAGATACATTTTATTTTATGGTTGCACAATACGGGACCGGCAATTATTGGCAAGTAAAAGAAGTGGAAACTTATTTTGGCGGTGCACACAGATCTTTTCATAGGCTGTGAATGAGGCTGATTGTCATGCTCGGATGTGAAAGATTCGATCGGGTGAACTCTGGACCACCGAGGGTACCCGAGCAAAAAAAAGATACTAAGAACATTTTTTTAGATAGATTTATAGTTATGTATTAGATCGGCCATCATCTTTTTGTAATATTCTCGAAGATGCCATCTACGATAGAGTGCGCTTACTGGACTGGACTGTGTAAGTTTGCGAGGTTGTTTTTCGTAAAGCCATGGTGAGTCAAAAATAGTAGCGCATGGTTACCATTTGGTCCCTATGTGTGGCGTACGATAAAAAACGTTCAGCTTTTTTGAAATGACGAAAGTCCGATATCCTGGGCTCTTAACCAGTACTCAAACAAGACAAGACATGTCCTTTTGGCGAAAAACCCAAAACAACGACCACTTTAGCGGATTCGATACGAATTACGAAACACTTTCTAAGTAATTCGGTCACAAAAAGTGCCTTTCATGGACCCGTAACTCCGCAAAACTTACCCACGTACGCCGAAACCGTACTGCGATAGACGCGTTGGCATTCTTATAGACTAACCTTTTTATATAAGCGTTCGCATAGACAGCCCACTACACGTTAACACGGCTGCGATGGGACTCGGGACCTACTCTCGCAAGGACAGAGTCAAGGTCATCCACGAAATAGGTTGGGTGGTTTTTGAAATATGAACATAAAGCTAAAATTTGCCTACAAATTTGTCTGGATGACATTGTTGTAGATTTCTCAAAAGTTATGAAATTCGATCCTTTCAACACGAAATTGTGTAAATGCATTGTTGAAAACTTGTTTTGCACTAAAAAGGGTCAAATAAACTTGTTTTATACGAAAAAATAAACCGACTCCAAAACCACAAATAGGCACTCAAAAGCGAAAAGTAAGTTAATTTAATTATTATAAGCGCTACTCACTCATCTACACATGTATTTGAAGTCGGTGCCAGCCAAGTCTAACAGGTAGTATATATATTATATACTACATACTGCGTACATTGAATCTTATGTACTAGTTTTTTGACTTCACTGGCACCGACTTGAAATATATAGATGAGTGAGTAACGCTTATAATAATTAAATTTGTTGTTTGATTTATTTGTTTTTTTCTTATACGATCTCCAAAAGATCACGTCCTCGATGATTTATTATCCTGTCAGCCGGTATATCCGAAATTAATTTAATACCAAACAACAAAGATACACAGTTATAATATATTGGTAGGACTCTTGGCAGAGTCCGCCTGGGGAAGTACCACACCTTTGCCAGTTATTCTACCGCCAAGCAGTAATGTGCAAACATTACTGTGTTCAGATTTGGAGGGCAATGTTTCCAGAGAAATTACAGGGCTTAGAGATGTAACAACTTAGATCACTGGGTGACGAGCGCAGCGCAGTGCAGTGCTAGGTAATGATTTGGACTCTTCATGTTCCAATAGCAGCGTGTTACTGTGCTGTTATGTGACAGGCATGTTGCTTACCATCAGGCAAATGTCCTGTTCGTCTTGTCTTTATTAAAAAAAAAATGTTTGGAATAGTGTATGAATTGTATGAATTAGTGTATGAATAAACAAAACCACTGTTGACCAGACAGTCATTCAATTTTACAGATTAAATACAGAAACTTTGCGAAAAGGCTCCCTATATTAGGTTACTTTTTGACTTACGTTACGTTAATATTTGATAAGGAATCTAATATAGAATTCCGTCAGGACACAACATAGGCGTGCCCCGCGGACCGGTCCGCCTGACAGTTCATCTATCACAAATATGATGCATGCTGTCAAAAAACTAATAACCATCGCGCCCGGGGAGCGCTCGAGTACTCCTTTGTAAACGTCAAGGAATTATTAATATCGAATGAAGCTTGTTAGTGAACATTGTTTGCTGATGCCGTCCATGCGACATTGGAAAATTCTGTTACTTACAATGTAATGTCTCTTACATTACATACAAACACTGAACGAAAACACCATGAACAGAATGTTTTAAAAACATCTTTTGTTGATAGATAAAAATAAAATAATATCGGTGGACATTGGACAATCACACACAACACCCATCTGACCCAAACTAAAACTGAATGCTCGCACCAGTTTTTCGGCGGAACAAATTCCAAAGTCCCAGTACAGGTTAGTGGAAGACGCATCACCTCGGAAGATTCTAATAACATGTCGGTTTCATCACGATGTTTTCTTTCGTCGTTTTTAAGGTGACGCTCATGACTTCGCGAAGACAGTGCTACGAGTACGTATGGGATTCGTACCAGGGGGTCCGGATCGGCAGTAGCCGACGAGACCACCCATAACTTAAATAAATTAATTGACTGTAGATTAATCGCCGTGGTTCAAGATAAACTGCAACTCTAAACTCGCCGAGTTATACAACGTAACTAATCGTCAAAGATATGGCGGTGATTCGTCTGAGCGGCCATTTGTTAGCGGGAGCCGCTACAAATCGCCGAGGAGCCCTATTTCTAGAATCGTCCGCTTGGCGGCGTGATTGATCGCGGTGATAATCGCAGCGAGCGGCCATTACGATTGCGCGGACGCGGCAAGAAAGCCGAGCTTTGGAAACGGTTTTTATATAAAGGGGTATTTTATTTTATTCTACTTATGTCTACTACACCGGCAGTTTTTAGGGATATACTCTTTGTAGAGTCCACATGGGGAAGTACCACACCTTTGCCAGTTATTCTACCGCCAAGCAGTAATGTGCAAACATGACTATGTTCCGGTTTGAAGGACAATGTTCCCAGTTAAATTACAGAGCATAGAGATAAAACATCTCATATCTCTGGTGTGACGAGCGCAGTGCAGTGCTAGGTAATGGTTTGGATTTTGGACTCTTCATGTTCCAATAGAATTTGTCCACCATAATTATTTTTTTTGTCGAAATAAACGAAGATGAAATTCCAAGGGCCCATTCCAAAGTGAAATCAATATGAAGGTTTACCTACGTACGGGAAGGTCGGTAGACGTAGCCGCGGGTTGTATGGCAATGGAGTCGAATAAAGCCGGAATTATCCCCGCGGCGACGCTTAGCGGAGTTGGCTTGGAATGAACTGGCTATAACTGTAGGTAACTGTAGGTAGGTAACTCGTGTGTCCATCACATCAGCAGTTATATTTCGACGTTGTCAAAACCAATATCATCTGCAATGGGTCCAAAGTAAAACTTTGATGAAAAAACATTATCATGTAACATTTTCTGAGAAGAAATATATACTAAAGAGAGAGCTATGCTCGGAGTTTCATTGCGTAACGACAAAATCCGAAACGAGGAAATCCGCAGAAGAACAAAGGCCACCAACATAGCTCTTAAAATTAGCAAGTTGAAGTGGCAATGGGCAGGCCATATAGCTCGCAGAACCGATAACCGCTGGGGAGTAAAGGTTCTCGAATTGCGACCAAGAAACGGCAGACGCAGTGTAGGACGACCCCACGCGATGGACCGATGATGGTATTATCTCGGTCGCTGGAAGTAGATGGATGGAGGCGGCACAAGACCGGTCATTGTAGAAATCATTTAGGGGAGGCATATGTCCAGCAGTGGACGTCTGCAGGCTGCAGATGACGATGATGATGAATCTATACTAAAGTTATATGTATTTGTGTACATCACTCAAATTATTTTTAGGTATTAATCTCTATCAATAAATTAATTATGACCAAATTTTTAATACGACATTATTTTAGTTTTGATGTATATAGCTAATTTTTTGGAACGTCTCGTCGACATAAAAATCGTAAATAGACGTGACGTCATTCGAAACTCCTACGCACTATATTTTGCTCATATTTTGTTTGTGAAACTATAGAAAAAATATCTATACAATGTATTTTAATAATTTAAATAATGGACTAATACATTTTTTTTGTCACCGTGGCTATTGCGGATCAGCATCGCTGACCTCGTGGAAACCTGGGCCAGCGGAGACGGCTCAGGTCCTCTATACCTCAACCAAAGTAGGTTTTGGCAAGTTGTGCCCAAACCTACGCACATAGGTATCTAGAGCATATCTAAAAGCATTCCTTATGCTTGCCCATACCTAATCATTGTTCGTACTTAATGAGTACGTACATCTCGTAGCTATTATAACATCTGCGAGTGAAACCGTGTGGCACACCGAGTGTAATGTAATGCTAAAGCAACGATTATAGTGTCAATAACACAACTAGAGCGTATCGTTTACGGAATTTTAGCAGCCAGCATTGTTTTAGCATTCCGCTCTGAAATGAGCATAGCCCGGAGCATATTACGCTGAGCATCATCGGAGTTGTTTACGAGTTTGTTTGTGTATGAGCAAGGGTGTACATTCCCTGTTTGACTATTCTCTGTGCTTAATTAGATGAGATAAGCGCGTTAGTTATAGCCGAAGGGGCAGGAGCGAGGTTCGGGTTTGTGCGATCGTTTGGGTGGTCGTCTATTTCTGTGGGAACTAGCCAAATGTTGCGCGAAAAGTGATCTTTCTTTCACAAATAATTATTGGTTGACATTTCTCTCGCCATGTAGCCCCAAATTAAGCAAAACTTATTAAACATATTTTGATGCGGGTTTTTTAAAAGATGGAGTGATTCAAGAGGAAGGTTTAAATCTATACTAATATTATAAAGAGGATAGATTTGTATTTTTGTATTTTTGTATGTATGTAATAAACTCAAAAACTACTGAACCGATTTCAAAAATTCTTTTGCCAAGAGAAAGCTACATTATCACTGAGTAACATAGGCTATTTTTATTACAAGAAAAAAATAGTGATCTTTGGAATTTTTTACTAAAACCAACGCAAGGTATAAAAAAGACAGCCATAAAATGGCTTTCATCGCATACGCTGCGGAAAGTACCAATGATAGAACCAAACAATGTTCTACAATATTATAGAACGTATTAAAATCTACAAAAAACCTCGCGAGAGCATATTTATGTCTAACTACAGTAATTACGTCGCTACAACTGCTTTTTTACATTTTAAAAGAAGATAAAAATGCCGATCAACTTAAGACCATGCTATTCATACATTTGTTTTAATTCTTATCAAAATAAATTATTTTTCAATCAAGACTGCTTTATTACCTATCGATTCCTTTTTGAATTATTAAAATCGGACATTCCATTCAAAATATATTACGAAATTAAAAATATCCATCCTAAATATTTGCAACGACGCGACGGCCGGCAGAATTATGAAGAGTGTACATTCAGTACAGCGTTCATCCCAGTCAGAGTGATTTTATCTCAGAATACTTCTTTATCATGTACCACGTAGGTACATCGTTCCAAGACTAGGTACTCAAAATCAAAGAAATCACTTTGAGAGAAGCTTCAATTTCTCGGTGTCCGTTGAGGCTGAGAGAGTTGTTTGTGGTAATATTATTATTTTGTTTTCCCTCGGAATTATGGCACATTTTTGAAGACAATTTGTGTCAAGACATCAAACATACAGCCCAACAATGAGATCCGGATTATGATGTATATGTCGCAGCCGGATTGTATAGTTCGCCGTATTACATTACGGCTAGCCGTTTTGAAAAACGGGGCCGTTTTGTAATGCGGTGGTTCAACGATTAGCCGCATTGTCATTGCAATACGTTCTTCAATAAGGCGGCCCACGTTCAGCCGCATTGTATTACTGCTTATGTTGTAGGAAGACCATATTTAAAAAAATAACAACACAAAATCTAAATTAATTTCATTTATCTGAATAAATTGATCGATTATTTCGTACGATATTCCGTACTATTTTTTTTACAACATTTTACCTCTCACATAAAGTTTGAAAGCCCATAACTTGATATCGGTGACGGTACACCTAAGAAACATGGTGAACTTCTATAGACAAGGGTCTATTATCGAAACATGTTCCATCGTAGATAGCATCGTCGCTCAACATCAGGTGAGATGGTGGTCAAGTTACGACCTATTATAGTTTTAAAACTACTTGCATGGCTCGCTCCACTCAGGACCTCCCTTGAGCTTCTGGCTCCCGCATTCTTTTAAATACACTCTAGGGGTAATAGGGCCAAGACTAGGTGGAGTCGGGGTGCTCCGGGTCGGATCTGGGTCTCATGTAACCTACCCGGTCCGATTTAGTCTTAACAAGGTGGATGGTGGAAACGAAATAGTATCCAAGTAACGCCCAGGGTGATAAGTGCCACCCTAATAATATTGTGTACGATTCCTCCAAACTCCAGAATCCACTGTCACTTTAGCAATTTAGGAACACACAGTATTCAACGCCATAGTTGTTGTTATATCAGGCAGCGCCATGAGTGTTAAGAATCGGAACTAAAAATTGTCAAAGAGGCGGTTAATCTCTCGCTTTATTACATTACGGCTAGCCGTGTTAGCAATTTAGGAACACACAGTATTCAACGCCATGGTTGTTGTTATGTCAGGCAGCGCCATGAGTGTTAAGAATCGGAACTAAAAATTATCAAAGAAGCGGCTAATCTCTCGCTTTATTACATTACGGCTAGCCGTGTTGAATAACGTATGGCGTTGAATACATTCCAGTGGTTTTTAATTCAGCTGTATTCAATCCGGCTGATCGTTAAACCGCCGCTTTACAAAACGGCCTTTAACCAACTAAGCCACCAGGCCAGGCAGTTTAATGTTTTTGAACTTTAAAGTTTTGGTTTTTAATTTTGATCTTTTGGAAAAATTTGGTCATGTACATTTCATTTAGCATACCTACTTAACAAAAAATTTGACCCCGTGCGAAGCCGGGACGGGCCGCTAGTGTAAAATATGTGCATAAAATAATCCTTACGTAGAACATAGTCGTAATTTTAACCATTGAGTTATGTGTATATCATTCGTTACACCAGTAGTAATAATAAATAATTGTCTACCTGTAAATACCACGTTTCGATAATACAATTAAATTCTTTAATATTACAAATAGTTAAATTCCATTATTCGATGGCTCTACAGCGTGTGAATGCCACCAGTCTGATGGACACAGTCGGCCGGGGTTTCGATGAGCGCGTAGACTAAAATAAATTTACAAAATTGCTTACGGGATCGCTATTGTTTTCTCTTTCATTCGGAGCGAAATAAAGTAAAAATTTCATTCCTATATAGCAAAGCTGTTAGACAGGCGAATCTACGAGTATGTTCTAGAGACAGCACATCATTGAAATCCACGCAGCATAAAGGGCTGGATAGCTGGCAGGGAGGATCGGCGTGTGATTCCGAATAATTGCACTTGTATAGCCTCCCCGCCCTTCACCCCGCGCCCACCCCCGGGAGGGTGCGGCTGAACGGTACTCTCAGTGCGAATGCCGACAGGTACCGATACTAAACTTGTTTCATACGATGGAATTTAGTAAGTGCTGCTCTTTCTTAACGCACCAGCGCTTAAAGTAGATGTTTTGAGGACTTGTGTTCGACTATTGAGACTAATTGCTTACTTACTCGGCATTTGGAGTGTTCGACTATTTGTCTACGCCGCATATTTATTATGTGAAAGGATGAAAGCTTACAAATTTGTTCCATAGAGTCAAAATTTAGCTAAATAGGCAAGGTGATCATAAACTGACCGTTGACTAACTAAAATTAGATAATAAAAAAATATTGTACACATATTTTTCTATTGTGTTACAAATAACTTACACAAACAAACAACTCTTGGTTAGTACGCCTGGGGAAGTACCACACCTTTGCCAGTTATTCTACCGCCAAGCAGTAATGTGCAAACATTATTGTGTTCCGGTTTGAAGGGCAATGTTTCCAGAGAAATTACTGGGCTTAGAGATATAACATCTTAAATCTCTGGGTGACGAGCCCAGTGCAATAGATGCGTGTCACTGTGCTGTAATGTGGCAGGCATGTTGCTTACCATCAGGCACATGTCTTGCTCGTCTCGTCACTCTTTAAAAAAAAAAACAAACGAAAATGTGAAATGTGAAAAACGTGAAGATGTTACAACCTCTCACTCCGCAAGTTTGATGATCTATATCTTTGTCGATTTTAAATATGTATTTGATTTTATAAAACAATAAATACGTGTCCCATATTTTTCAATAATCTACGTGACGGACTAATCAGATCAATTCGATCAGATTCCGTAGTAGAGCTTTGAACAACCCCGATTGTTTAAAACCCTTTTTCTACTCTTAACTACCCTTTTTCTCAGTCTTTTGGGATGAATACTAAGTATTGTTAGTCGAAATGGTAACGTGAAACCGGTAGTTTGTGAACCGCAGGATCATCCCCGGCCGAAACAATCCATTAGGGCCGCAACTAACGTCATCACTCATAGTTGTCACTCGTCCAGCCGCCGCCCTCGGGCGCCCGGCATCCGCAAAAACACCTCGATGTTTCATGAATGGGCTTGGGCGATCTAGCTTTTTGCTGTGTAGACCTTGAGTCTATTTACTTATCGATTTTGTTGGTTCTAGCGCAATGACAGAAGGCCGACCAATGACATGGTTTTCTAACGCATTCCCTCAAATAATGAGTCAGCATCGTCATCGTTATCTTCTGCAGCCTGCAGATGTGCTGGATATAGACTACCCTCCACCCACCGACTTTTCGTGACCGAGTTATATTATCGGTCCGTCGGTATGTCGGTCGGTATGGGGGACCGTCCTACACTGCGTCTGCCGGTTCGTTGTCGCCTTTCGAGAACCTCCAACGGTTATCGGTTCGCGAGGTATATGGCGTGCCCATTGCCACTTCAACTTGGTAATTTTAAGACCATAATAATTAGAAATAGTATATTAGCTTTACATAAAAGCTACAAGTCGTCAGGTGCTAGATCCTCCCTGCTAGGCCCATAGGGCATCCTATTCTGAGATGCCAGGTCATTCCTTGATCTTCCCTATCGGCAAACCAAGCCGAAGTGGCACCGTCTGAGGTACCCTTGCGCCAGCCTTACCATCAGTAGTACCACAGATAAGAAAATAGTTACTTCTAGGTTAGTAGGGCCCTTCGCCTCTCGCGCTATCCCAAATTTCGTCAGGCAGTAGAGGCCACTGGAGGCCAACTGACATAGGTCCCTTTTTAAAAAACATTTATTTGATGTCATAAAATATTATCTGATTAACATATAGCGTACCACACTCTATCAGATAGAATTATGTAACGCAATGTATTAACCAGGCAATGCGTTTAGTCATATAATTATTACATTTAAAAAAAATCAAGAATAAATAATAATCTAACATATGCATCACCTCAGCCACACTTTCGCTTGCCATCAGACAAGTTCGTGTTCAAACAATAACAGAGACATTACAAAATATTGATAGTGTTGATAACTCAGGTCACTATATAACCGTATCTTTATTCTGTTAAGAAAACTGTCGCATTTCTGTTGTCTCGTGAAAGTTTTATTATGTTTGCCGTCGGTTATTCTAAAGAGCAGCTCTGAAATGCGAAGTTCTCGGTATATCGTGTTGTCGACATCCCTTCTAGATGGTTCTAGTCAAACAATGTGTGTCGCCGCTCGCCGCTCGACGCTCGGAGCTAGATTCTAGATTCCAAGCGTAAATATAATTTCGCTGTAGATCGCTATTCTCGGCAGCGGAGGGAACATAGTCGGTAGGTACTAGTACTATTAGATATCATCATCTGCAGCAGCCTGCAGAAGTCCACTGCTGGACATAGGCTCCCCCAAAGATTTCCACAATGACCGGTCTTGTGCCGCCTCCATCCACAGACTAAGACATTAACATTATTTTTAACCGCTATTAGATATAACATGGGTAAAAAAATACAATTCTAGATAAACAGTCAAAGTTTAACGTCAGATAGGTAATCAGTTCGAAAAATTGATTAATTCTTATTATACCAATTGATGTAGTATGTAGTTATTATATATTTATTTGTATATATAGTTTTCAAGAAATAAGGGGCCCGTTTTGACGTTTCCGATCTACTCTGGAAAGTTATTTGAAACGAAACTAAAAGAAACAAAAATGATGATTAATTGAACTGACGCATTTCTAGATAGCCAATGGGAAATGCTGACGCATTTCGAGATGGCCAATGGTCATAGTCCCGAGTTCAGTTCGTCGGATACAGCTGAAATATTCGATTAACTCTTTATTGATTATAGTTTTTAACTGTTTCTTTAATTAATTAATTATGTTTAAAGTGAATAAACAAACAGGTAAAAGAAGAATATGCGTAATTAAAATGTCGTTTGAACTGCAAATAGGTAGATAGTAAGTTACAGTTCCTGTAACGACGCGCCACTCTGGCAGCGTCGGCCGCGGCTGGCGGGGCGGTGCCGGTGGCGCACAGTTCGCAGTTTTGGCACCGCACTCGCAATAAGCGCCAATATTGCCAGTAATGGCATCCGAACTGGGAATGTATAGACTGTAATTACAGTTCCAGCTAGCTGTGCGGTGAATTCTACGCTTGTTGGTCTACCAATTTTAGTTACTACTAGCGACCCGCTCCAGCTTCGCACGGGTGCAATGCTAATACTAAACATACTAATAAAAATGGTTATTGTGGGTTATTCATAAGAGATAGACATAAACTATTACAAACTTTTTTGTAGACCCTTTGAAGGGATAAAATACTGCTGTACATTTTTTTGATCTAGCTCATAGGGTTCAGCCAGCGCCAGCGTTTGCAGTGTAAGCGCAAAAAATGTGTTTAGTTCTGACATTACATTAGAAACATTTAAATTTGAACGTGTTTCTTTGCTATGTTATGCACGTATTGTACATATAAACCTTCCTCTTAAATCACTCTATCTATTTAAAAAAACCCGCATCAAAATCTGTTTGGTGGTTTTAAAGATTTAAGCAAATATAGGGACGTACAGACGCGGGAAGTGACTTTGTTTTACATCATGTAGTGATTAGGTAGTCCTATATTAATATGTACGTGAAGCAAATACTTTGTACTCTTTTTTTTGCGAAAATTGCGCGGACGGATGTGTATTAAATTTCGCTGCACACTTGTAGGTCATCTAGGGAAGGAGTGCAAAATGCTATTGTATAAAGGACATTGTTCATTTATAAGGGACTTTGGGCTAAATGTGTCCATTGACTGTCACTGATATCATATATTAAACTTGATGGCTTCTTGCAGTTGATATCAGAATATTATCTTTTGGTAGTAGCAGAAAAACTACTTACGCATGTTTCCTATAAGTAATGCGAACGTTGACGAGGTTATTTTTAAACAAAACTACAACATTTTGTACAATCGGAGGGCCAGAGTCGTTATTGGAGGATGCCATCGATTTCCGAGGGTCAGCTAGGGTCCTAAGAATGCATTTTCATCAACCAAAAACACATCATAACACAATTTCCAAATACGAAACACATGACACAATAAACATAAACAAACAGCTGATAACTACGCATTTTGTATCGACATATTCAGTGCTGCCATTGTAAAAAATATATTAATATCGATCTAAAAAAATCGATAGTGATCGTGTGGATAACATCGATGCTATTCTATTATGGTGGCTGTTGTTTAAAATAATAACTAAAATATTCACAAGTTAGTGGTTAAAATGAGTAGATGATTATTAATACTGGTCTACGGAATCATTGTTTACTGTTTATTCAGCATTAGGCAGTTGTCTCACCGGCAACGATGAACGAGTAAAGCTAGAATTAGAAACGAGTTGGCGAGCCGCGGGGAGCGAGTGCGTAGTTCCCATAGTTGTGTACCTCGGCTCTATGCGAGTGTGCGAGTGAGGCGAGCGATTACTCGCATCACTCGCTCGCGGCGTAAAATAACGTGTACGTTCAGATCCACACTGAATAGACAGAAATGAACCGCTGGTTGCTCTCTCGGCGTGTTCTAATTCTAATCGCTTAGCGAGTATCGCTGAGCGAGTGTATTCTTTCATAGCTCTTGTCGCTCAGCGACTAACTAGTGAAGCGAGTGCTCGCCGAGAGTGTGAACAGTCAGCGATTAACTGTTTGTATATGCATGTCTTTTATTTAGGTATACGGAATGTATATCTATTGTACGTTTCTTGAGCGAGAAAATAGTCGATAGTTACTCGTTTTCTCGCCGGCGGTGGGGAAAACTGCCTAAGTAGATGATTTTGTTTTTCGTGGCGTTGTAAAGTAAAAGCGGGTGCGAAAAACCATTGCACAAAAAAGCTAGCTACAGTGTCGCTGGAAAACAACTTAAATACGATATGAATTGTTTATTTCACGCATAGTTATTAAGACGACTTTTTCTATCGATTAACAGAAATCGATTTTATTCGAGAAAAAAATCGACATCATTCAAAGCTTATAGACTGGCAATATAATTGGTTGAGAAGTCGGAAATAAAGATTAAATTACTTATATTGTGAACTTTTTGTGCTATTAATCTGGGTACTAAAATAATTACATCATAATTCATTACAAAAATAAATCGATTTTTTGACAAAATCAAATTATCAAGAACATTTTGTCCACGGATAGCCCATTTTGAACAATGTCCTTTGTTTATTCTATTTTTTTTATTATGCGTCATAAATACATTAAATCGATAAAAAAGAAATATTACACACGCTTCCATGTATTTGATACACACGCATAAATACTTTTTGGCATTAAATTCTGTGGTAAAATTTAAAATATATTTTTATTCCTTTATGATCGAATTTTGGCCACTAGGTAGTAAGTAGCAGTTATATCTGGAATAAATAAGAATCACACTATTGTGTGATGATTACAGGGTTGCCAACCGTAAAAGAAATGCCCACGTACATAATTATGCAGCTAAAAATCTCGTATTTTGGCTTTCATACCTCGTCCAATGAGACTCGAAAGATTTTATTACTCCATGAAACAACAGATTGTAATCTGGTCCAATTTCTAATCAACCCAACATGTTCCTAACATATTAACATTAACTAAACTCTCATTTAACTTTCCATAACATTCCAAGGAAATTGTATTTGTTTAGAATTTGTACAATTTAGAAATACCATTTGACTGTAATTCCTAACAATCTTAACAGCATTTCGAGCCTTGAGCAATAACCGCTGTTTAATGTAAATAGTTTAATAAAAGTTGGACCGCGTCCGCGACCCTCACCGGTGTCCAACAACCTCCAACATCCTCCTACATACGTCGACTCGCGTCCTGCGGCCTACATCAAAACTTTCCCAAGTATTCATACGAGAAGTTTAAGGACCTCATTTGCTCCCAACTTGTACACAAAGCCCTCAAGTTACACACGGAGAGGCCTCACACACGCATCAACAAATTTCAAGTAACAGATAAGCAGAACTCGAGATATGAGCTTTGAGCTAGTGTTTGCCTTTAGGGATCTCTAATAATAATGAGTAAACTGGAAACTATGACTTACTGACATAAAATAGAATCCATTTTCGAAGCATATAAAATAAGGGTAGGTATTCCTAATTGAGGAATGCCTAGGTGGGTATTCCCTGATAGCGAATGCTTGTTTGAAGCAGGATGTGTATTAATGAGAAAACTGTAAAATGTAACTTAATGCCATAAAATAGAAACCATATTCCAATAGAGGGTAGGTGTTTCTAACTGTGGAATGCGTTGCTTGAGTGGATATTCCCTGACAGATAGTGTTAATCTGAGGTGGGATCTCTGTTAATGAGAAAATTGGAAACAACATATTGCTTACTGCAGTACACTAGAAAATGTATTCCACACAAAAGTATGTGTTTAATGCGGATTGCGTTGCGTTACGAATATCGGGTACCTGTTGGTTTCCTATCTACCTATAGTAATATTATAAAGCTGTAAAGTTTTTGTTGTTAAACGCGATAATATTGGTGGACAATGCACACACGACACCATTTGACCCAAAATAAGCAAAGCTTGTAACATGGCGACCATATAGCTGATATAATACTTATATAGTTGTAAATACATACTTATTATACATAGAAACACCCAGACACAGTGCAAACATTTGAATTCATCACACAAATATTTGCACTGAGTGGGAATCGAACACACGACCCTCGGCTTCTCGGATAATATCAGGGACTACTGAACCGATTTCAAAAATTCTCTACTGTTGTATATGTACGTGATCCCTGAGTGCTGTATATTTATGTACCACGATCGAAGGCGGGACGGACCACTAGTCTTTGAATATAATGTTAAGATCAGGTGTAAGTGGTCTGCTAGACAAGTGATTCATTCGGCGCCGCCTGTCTAGACGCGCCACCTTGGGGCAGGAGCCAAGATTCGTACTCTATCGAGGTTGACCTTAACTGTCGCTTAAATAGTCATTACTTCGGCAACTATTCTTAATAACGACTTACAAATTATGCCAGCGAATAATGTATTTGGAATCACATGACCTTCGTTTACTTCAACTAAAAAAAATGTGTTGTCTTAGACTAGCAGCGCTGTACTGTTTCACCTGCTAAAGGCCGGGTCACACAGAGGCGATCCGATAGCGATAGCGATCCGGGACGGAATTTTTTGTAATGTTCAAATTTGTATGCAACCTGACACACAGCAAGCGGGCGCGATCCCATACTCGGTATCGGATCGCTATCGCTATCGCTACCGGATCGCCTCTGTGTGACCCGGCAGGTGAAACAGCACAGCGCTGCTAGTCTAAGACAACATATTTTTTTAGTTGAAGCAAACGAAGGTCATGTGATTCCAAATACATTATTCGCTGGCATAATTTGTAAGTCGTCATTAAGGCTTTTAGTTCCCGTTTATTTTCCTGTGATGAAAACTAATGCAAATTTGTTATTCCAGACTATAATCAGACTATAATCTATCTATCGTTCAGGCGTTCCGACATTATTGTGCAAAAATAACAAAACTTTTTCAGTTATAATCCTAAGTAGAATTATATAATTATCAGCCTAGACCGTCCCACTGAAGGGCAAAGGCCTCTCAAGGCCTCGAGGTGTGGTGGGCAGGTTTTATCTTGAGATTGTAATTCTGCAGCTTCGTCTGGATCGACCTCTGGGGATCGTTTTGATATTGGTTCTCAGTTTGAGATGATTTCACCCAGGGGTTATCCGCCACACGTGGCCCGTCCAATCCCATTTTAACCTCATTTTAATCCCATTTTAACTGCCTCTCTTTTAGACTAACATTGGCGATTTTGGTTTTGGAACTGTGTTTTTACTTATCACATAGTTTAGGTTCGTCAAAGTACCCATGATTATGTATAAGTACCACGATGTGTGTTTCCGAGAATCATTTGAGAAAACAATTTTATCGTCGATAAATTTCTGTTATGTACTGAAATTGTTTTTATGGAAGTTGACCGCATATCGCTTCTGCTACCTTATCGAACTTGGGGTAAGCGCAAAAGATGTAAGCACTTACCTACACTTAAAAATTAATTACATTTACACAGCGACGTATAGCATTCCTGAAAGCATACTTAAGCAAACTCAGAAAGCTTGGTAACATTTCAAATACTAGGTATTTATTACTATAGTGTTGGAGAAATAGCAGAGTGAAGAAGTGATAGTGGGAAGTCTGACTTAACACCATATGTGATACCAAGCAATGAAGAATATGTGTCTATGCGACAACCTAAACTACATTTAATGGATCTAATGTGCAATTTTTCATATTTGAGCTACGAGCGGCGTAGAGGTGTTACGCCGTCGTAGCAAATACGTAAATTCTATGTTGTCTCTATCTCTGCCGTCTTCCAGCAGCGTCCAGGTGTTTTACTTGCGTAGTTCACATTCCTGTAATTTTCCCGAGACAATGTAGCCTATGTGCTATTGGAGACTGTAACCTGTGTTCAAAAATCGAAGCAGATACGTTCAGCCAAACAGCCACTGGACCATCACATTCATGATATGATAGTATTCTAACGGACGCAAACGTCTATTCAAAAGCTTTTTCTTTTCGTTTCTTGTGGCTTCTTATGGTTATATTACCACAATTTCGCCAGCGTCCACCGTCTGAGCACTACGAGAATCCTTGATTTCGTTTGTGTTACTTTATTTGAGGATATTTCTTCATTCTTCTTCACATAATTTTGACCTTATTATCAGAAAACCCGTAGTAAAACTCAAAACCTTATTTTAAGTTTAGTTTTGTCCACCGAGACTTTAACAAATTAAATGCTTTTTCTTCTTCTTTAAAATGTCGAAAACTGGATTGGAATCTAATTGAAAGCAGTGAGTGGAGACAGTCTTAGCTCCTGCAAATAACTTAACAACAAAAACAATCGAAAAGGCAACAACGAATAGACTGCAAACATTTCAAATGCCATTCCAACGCGACTTTCTCAGGCGCTTTAATAGGGAACTAGTATATTGTACGTGTCGGTAATAGCCTCACCTTGCAGTAGTCTCGCCGTAGACGTTCCCCTCCCGCACCCCCCCCCCCCCGTCCGTCGCCATTACGCCAATCTGGATATTTGTCCCTTGAGGCACGTGCCTCGTGTTTCCCGTACGAGGCAGGCTGTTAGTGGCGCAGATTAAAGGGGGACAGAGGGACAAAGTAACCCTTCGTAAGTGACATGTGTGAATGTGAGTACCGATATCTACTACATATTAGGGTCTGTAGCTTTTGCGCACTGATACACAGACAACATACATAGATATATCTATTTTGTAATTCTTTTTGAGACGAACTTCTTAGCATTCCATGGATTCACCGGTCCATCGAGTGGCAGAGAGAGAGAAATCTCGAGTAGACCCCAAGACTTGTGACTCGGGCGTAGGTTTAAGGGGCCCCTTTGTGACGTACGTCAACACTCACTTTCACCTTATACTTTAAATCGGGCGTAGAAAAACGTACATATTTGTTACAATATTCGTTACAATATTATACTCGTAATAAACTTTTGAACAATACGTTTTCATCGATGTTTGGGATGGGTCATGGGTCGGCAAGTACAACCTCTAAAAACGATCGAGAAGTGTGCCAAAAGAGTGAAAATGAACATCCTTGTTATAAAAAGACTTCAATGTCTGGTACATCGCCGTAAAATTGCTAGCTTCTCGGTTTTCAACACCCATAGAACACGTTTAAGATAAATTATCTCCTTGCTTTGTAATTTCTCTGAGAACATTGACCTTAAAACCGGAACTCAATGATGTATGCACATTGCTTACTTCGCGGTACTTTTCACGGGCCAATTCAGCAAAGAAAACTGCCACTGCAAAACATTCTTGAAATTGTTGTAAACACTATTATATCCCGTTCTCATCGGTTGTGAATTTTCTCTTAATCTTCAAATTATTTTGATATTTTAATGAAAGTTGTCCATCTACCAATGTCATGGTCTATTGGTAGGTCGGTGGCCGCGGAGGCAGGTCACCGTGCACCGCCCCCAGCTTTACGGAATGCAACTGACATTTCTATCAACTCCAATGGCTAAAGAAGATTGTTTCATTCTATTCTCTACTTTTACTCACTTTACTAAAAGTAAAGTACAATTAAGTAAAAGTCGACTTCTTACTAAATTATTCGGTGTAATATTTAACCGACTTCAAAAAAAAGGAGGTACTCAATTTAGTTGTATGCTACCCTACTAATATTATAAATGTCAATGTTTGGATGTTTGTTGCTCAATCACGTCCTAACGTGTGAACGGATCGGGCTGAAATTTGGAACACCTATAGATTATAGTCTGGAAGAAAACATAGGCTACTTTTTATCCCGGAAAAACAACGGGAACAACGGGAACTACGCGGGTAACACCGCGGGGCGCTGCTAGTTTTGTTATATTTTAAGCGATAGCTCCGCTACATGTGAATCGATTTTGAAGATTCTGATTCTTATGAAGATTGTTTGTTTGATAGATAATATTTCAGTGGTGGCCCCATTTAATTTTTTATCAGAAAAGCTGTGTTGGAAATATCAACAAAAAACTGAAATTTTGTTTGCATTATGGACAACGTATTTTGTAGTGGTAGGACTCTTAGCAGAGTCCGCCTGGGGAAGTACCACACCTTTGCCAGTTATTCTACCGCCAAGCAGTAATGTGCAAACATTACTGTGTTCCGGTTTGAAGGGTAATGTTTCCAGAGAAATTACAGGGCTTAGAGATATAATATCTTAGATATCTGGGTGACGAGCGCAGTGCAGTGCTAGGTAATGATTTGGACTCTTCATGTTCCAATAGCTGCGTGTCACTGTGCTGTTATGTGGCAGGCATGTTGCTTACCATCAGGCACATGTCTTGCTCGTCTTGTCACTCTTTATTTAAAAAAAAAAGAACGTATTTGCACTACGTCGCTGTTTCATTGGATTAGGGTGTTTAATTATTATTGATTTCACAAGAAATATGACTTATTCTCTAGTATCTAAGTTTACAAATTATTAATTGAAGTCGGTTTATGTATTTTTCGGAGATAATTAAATTACTTTTCGAAAATATTCCTTATGCATGATCACATTCTGTATCGGCAGTGATTAATAAGGTTTTAAATAGCGATAATACACCGTAAGTGCTGCTGTACTATTATTACATATTATGATTAAAAAAACGTACCATTTGAATGCTCGTTAAAGTTCTAAGCCTAACTTAGTCTAATCTCCTCTGATATAGTATTAAAATCTTATAATGTCATTCCCAGGGCTCATAATCCTTAATAGTATTTTATAAGAGATACCTGAGATATAATATGGGGATGATATGCGCTAAACCTCCTTAGAAAAGCGCTCAGCATCTTGAACCTTAATACCATTTCTTACTAGCTTTAATAGTTTTAAACTAATCAGTGTAATGGGTTTTGTTACAAGAATGTTGCATTACCTCTTGAAATGTCTTGAAATTTCCATTACAATATGAAATGAAATACATTTCTCTTTTGTCTTTTGGATTGCTCTTACAGCCTGTTCACACTAGCTACTTTCAGTAGCTGCGACAGGCGTCTAGCTGCTGCATCCTGCTTCAAAAAGAAGCTGCGACAGGCATCTAGTCGCTGCATCTCGCTTCAAAAAGTAGCTGCGACTCGCGTTTTTCGGAAGCGTGATGCAGCGGCAGCTGCAGGCGACTCAGTCACAGTATAATGAAAAACCCAGTAGAACGATATATGCCATCAAATATATAAATATGAAATTAAAATCAAACTAAATATTACTTATAGAATTTATTACAGAACAACAAAAGAAGTGAGATCTAAATGGGTGGTTGAGTGAAAAGTTTAATGGGCGATCCTGAAATATTTTCATAATAAATGAAACTGTACTCTCAGGATAATTGGTTCAAAACTAAGATCTGACTTGGCTAGTTTTCAAATACCTAATTTGCAACTGTTTATTAATTTCTTTTCCTACAGTTCAAGTTGCTCTCCATTTGCTTTCTTCGGAATGCTTATTTTCTTTTACTGCTTTACAGTATTATATTTAACACTGCCACACCACGATATCTGAAAGACTGCTTTACATTCTACAGTAGCGTACACTCATGTAATCTTATATCAACCTATAATTTGTCTCTGCAAGCGCCCTCTGCAAGTTGCAAAACATTCTACGGCAAATCTTTTGCATTCCAAGCAGTTGAGTTGTGGAATGCCATGCTCGTGGAAATAAGACAAGCTCCGTCACTTTCCGTATTTAAAGTTCAAGGCAAAAATCAGTAGATTATGCCGAAAGCTTGCTAAAATCTGATTGAAGCTCGTACATCTTTTTTACATAACATTTTGAATTCATTGCCTTCGTATTAGTATATGTAAGAAGGGTCATGGACATATGTTAGAATGTATGTCTATTATATTTTAGGCAATAATTAGTACCCTTTTTAAGTAGTTTTTTACTTCTCTGCATTTTTATTATAGTTTGCGATCTTAGCGACGACGATTTTGATTGTGTGTAGTCAAGTAAAAGTACCTACGAAAACAGATAAACTGGACATGCAATCATAGATCATTTCCAATGTTTTGCGGTTAGTGACGTCATGTCAGTCGTTAGTATTTTAGCGGGAAAAATCTGAATTACATTACTATTGTATTTATACTCATCAAAAATACACAAATTTTTAAACATATTTTTTTTAGTAAACAAGCTATAATCTTTAAGAAATAAAAGCAATTCCGAAAAATTGTTAAAATCCCTATTGGGCCAGTAAATTGCTCAATAAATAATTAAATAATAATTAAAGCTTTAATATAGTAGAGTCAAAAGTAGCTACGAATAGTAGATAGATAGATACTCTTTATTGTACACTCCATAAACAAAAAACGCGTATACAGGAGATAATAACAATAAAACTAGTGTTACAAGCGGTGGCCTTATCGTTAGTAGATAGCACTGTTAGCATTTCTCCCAAATGAAAAAGCAAGTCGTCCTACTGGTATTTTTTTATACTGTGGTTGTTCTAGATTTAAACAAAACTACACTTTCGATTCAGTGTGGCCAACTTTACGTGTTTTTGCTTTTAGCGTATATCTACAATTATTAATATCTGTTCTTAACACGGATAAAAATATTCTCGGGAATAAATTAAAAGTTGTTATGCACTTTAGTGGTATTTATTTTCCAGCGTACGTCCATGATCGTAAAGTCATAAATTTATATAATTGTAAATCCTCAATCAATGCAAAAAGACCTCGGTGTTATAATTACATTAAATTATAACAGCCGTACTCGAACCGTCTTGGGCGTGACGATGGGAGAAGACCTGACGGCGTGACTATTGTGCATGACTATTGCAAGTATGCTGGGTACGCTTCCGATTGGTAGTGGGTTTGAATATCTTGATATATGAAGTCCTTCATTGGTCTATGGACAATTCAGGTGTGCTTAGTGTAAGTAGTTAGTTAGGTATGTAACGTAGTGTAGTTATCATTGTATTTATGTTTTGTTAATAAAGGCTTTTTAAAATATTAAATTTAAAATGCGAAGAACACATTTCTGCAATTGTACAGAAAGCAAACTATTTTCTTTACGTTATTCTGATTCCTTTCAATCTATAACTGTAGAAATGTTTCTTAAAATTTATGAAACATATGTGAGAACTACTTCAAAAAAGATATCGATTTACTTGAAAGTCTGCAAAGAAAAGCGACAATATGGCCATATACTCTTCGACGTAAATCCTACACAGACAAGTTAAAAACCTTGCACCTAACTACATTGGTACACTACATTTACTACCTTACTACTTCAAAAAAAAGTACGCAGTTCTATAAACTTTACATAATTTAATATTACTCTACGTATTTTTAAACCTGTCTACACTTTTTAAAAATCCAAGTTAGCAACACTGAACGGAACAATTGCTCGGCGGCCGCGACAGACGCAAACAGCCGCAAGCAGTCGCTGCATCGCGATGCAGCTTCTTTTTGCAGCTAAATCGCGCGTTTCCGCTTCAGCTGCTAAAGCGCGCGTTTCCGCGTTAGCTGCTAAATCACGCGATTTTGCTGCAAAAAGTAGCATGTGTGCTCAGGGCCTTAGAGAAGGCGACATCGTTTCATGGTTGATGTTTCAAAGACTCGAACGAAGAAGTTTGACTCTACTTTTTGATAAGAACGTCTAGGCTGTGGAATGCGTTGCTTGAGTGGGGTTTTCCCGGTGGTTACAATCTTGGTGTCTTCAAATCGAGAGTGAATCGGTTTCATCGTAGGCTGCATCGTCGCTTAACATCAGGCGAGATGGACGGTCAAGTGTAAACCTATAAATGTAAAAAAAGCAAAAAATAGTTCCGTGAATTAGAATGATCGTTATTAAAGGATCACAGGATTTAATCGCTTCGACAGCGTTACACCGTCCGTGGTCACGAGAAAATTGAAGAAATTGCGGGTCGTCTCACACGGAAATTAGGATATCAGCCACAGAACAGAAATTAAGAAGAAGTAGCAAGTAGGCGGGGCAATCGTAGTACTAAGTAAGCGCAATCTCCGCATACTTAGAGAGTACGCCCACTTCCGAATACTTAGTCGTGCTCTGCCACTACTGCAGTACTCCTGAATCCGCGTATTATAATTTTGAATAAAAAGTAAGCAGTCATGCCGTATTGTGCAGTTATTGAGTGTAAAAACGATAGCTGTGCTAAAACTTTATCCAAAGGAGGCATATCGTACCATCGGTAAGTCTTATTTTATTTATTTTTGATTTTATTGTGAAAATAAATTAATATTAGCTTAAAGAGAAAAATGATTTAAAGGAAATCAACTTTAAAGTCATTGTAATAAGGTCCATTTTCATTCAAGCTATATATGATATTCTCGATCATTCTATGCATGCGAGTAGCGCTACTCAGTAGCGCTACTCAATTAAAGATGGTACACAAGCTGTTGAAATTGCTAATATCGATATTTCTAACTTGTACAGTTTTGTGAAACAAATATATTATCTTTTGTTATATGGTATTTGAATAATTTAATTACATTTTATCATTTCAGTTTTCCTAAAAGTCCCGTTGTTAAGGAGAAATGGATAGAAGCTACAGGAAGGCAAAATTGGTTTCCTTCCAAAACAATCACGATTTGCTCTGAGCACTTTTTAGACAGCGGTTTTATAATAAAAAAAAAGGAAATAGGTACTGCCCTGTTGCCCTGTTTTTGTTATTGATTTTTATGTATAAACTTTTATTAGTTCGAGTATTGTTTTTACTGAAACCCTGTTCCTTTTCTATATCCCTTTTGTTTATTTTAGTCTCCTCAAGTTTCTATTCATGGTTATAAAAACATCTTGAATTTTTACTGACAACAACTTAAATGACAAGGTCGTCCCTCAAAGAAAATAACTATTTCCTTACATTGTGAGTTCGATTCCCACCCAGTGCAAATATACGTGTGATGGATTCAAATATTTTGACTGTATCTGAGTGTTTCTATGTGTAATAAGTAAGTATTTATAACAGCTATCTGGCCGCCATATTACAAGCTTAGCTTAGTTTAGCGTCAGATGGTGTTGTGTGTAAATGTTTCACCTATATTTATTTATCTCTACCTCACTCAAGAAACAAACTAAAATAAACGACTAAAATACAAATTTTAGTGCTACTTGCCAAGACTAGAAGAATTTCATCATTACTTTATTTACTTACTTAAGATATTTATTTAGTTTCCTCCGAGTATTTTTGTAGTTTCTTCCTAGTAATTACGTTCTTTTACAAAATTCTGTTACGCTGCACTCTAAAGTTAATAAAATTAAGATGGTACATGAACAAATTTAATCATAATATTATGATTACATTATACGATAGGTACGTAAACTGAATAACGTAATATCGATAATTTAATGAAAATGCTTAAGCATTGTCTTATTACTATTAGCACGACCGGCTTATATTTACGAATCCCTTATTTTAAAGAAGGTAGCGTTCATAGTTGCATAAATTACATAAAGTGCCATCTAGTATGAAGTAGCAGAACTAGTGAGCACTAGATGTCACTAATCTTACAATTAGTGACATCTAGTGTGCACTAGTGAAAACAACTTACATTTTTGAAAGATAATAATAGTTACCATCTTATTCTATTCTACTAAGGTTGAGTTTAGAAAGTTCGTAGCACTGATGTATGCGATACGCCCTAAAAGTCCTGATAATGGTACATAATAAGCGACTTAGTCATATTCAGGATACGGTACTTTTTCCTGTAATTAGATAAAATTGAGTTATCCAAGAAAGTCGTAACAACATTTTGAATAGTTGACAATAACAGATTTATTGTGTTTAGCAATAGGGTTCATTTTTAGGTACGTAACTAAATGCAATACATCATTTTAGGTTCGTCACTATGGGACAAATCACTAGCATTGTTTTAATGTGTTTAAAATATATCAAAACCACGTTTGTGTGCAAACGTGATACGGTGGTTTTCCTAGTGAGATTCAGCTACGAGCCTTCTACTTGATTTCTGTTCTGTGATATCAGCAACTGACATAATTTAGTCTTTAAATATAGCAGGGCTGTCACTACGACACAACACTAACCGTACCGTTAAATTATATCTAAATAGCTGTACACTGCGCTCGTTGCTACGGCACTTGTCGAATACCTACCAGTCATACCAACTCTGAAATCTTCTTTGGCTCATCCACAACAACTTTGCTTTTGTTCATCACACGATGAAATGCATGGTTTACGATTATGCAAAGGATATACAAACATTTTTTTTATATGTACATATAGGTAATTTCAATATGAGTTCATATCGCGATTTAAAAGCTAAACGTTGTGAAGTTTATTTCTGTGGCATTAAAATGTAAACACCAGAGCGAGCGGCCACCCCCTGACGGTCTAGATACAGTCTAGACTATAGACAGACAGATATTAATAAATCCAGCAGCTAACCGGCGCCGCGACACGGTTTATTTTGATCTGTGGCTATTGCGGGTCCCCGGGGGAACATCCCGTACACGGGAATATGATATTTGTATCAATGAGACTAATTTACGAGCTTGGGAAATTTTTGCAACTTGGATATGTCACCGTCAAATGATAACCTAACGTGTGTGATTATAATCCTACTTGTAAGTTAGTTTATAATTTGATGGTATTTACAATTTTCGGGGAAAGATGTTTTTTAAAGTGAGTTGAGTTTGATCGCCACTGTAACTGGCTTTCTTTAAGGCCGTACACCTGCGCTGTCATGAAGTCTGGGAAGCAGTATAATTTATCTGAGGCCAACCGCCATAGGTCCGTCATCATTTTTTCTTCATTTCATCATAATTTGTTGTACTGGGAGGTAATCGAATCCACTACATACATATAGTCCAGTGAGAAAATTACTATCGACTGAGTCACAAGACCAGTTGAAATCAAAACTGCAGTCGTAAACACAAAAGTATTTGTAGTGGTAGGACTCTTAGCAGAGTCCGCCTGGGGAAGTACCACACCTTTGCCAGTTATTCTACCGCCAAGCAGTAATGTGCAAACATTATTGTGTTCCGGTTTGAATGGCAATGTTTTCAGAGAAATTACAGAGCTTAGAGATATAACATCTTAGATCTCTGGGTGACGAGCGCAGTGCAGTGTAGGGTGATGATTTGGACTCTTCATGTTTCAGTAGCTGCGTGTCACTGTGCTGTTATGTGGCAGGCATGTAGCTTACCATCAGGTACATGACCTAATCGTCTCGTCATTCTTTATTTAAAAAAAATAAAAAAATATTACTTTTAATGTAAAACACTACGCGATACGTTAGAAAGTTTAGAACATCAAAAGTAACTACATGTCGAGCGTAGTAAGAAAGTCCGTCTGTCCCTAAGAAACCGATCCTGTTTCTCCCTGCCTCTATAAACATAGGGGCGGCCATTGTGCGACCCTAAAATAATAAGTTGCGCAAGCAGAGCCGCGGGACATGACTACTGCGGCAAGAAAGATTATACGGGGGAATTTATCCTAACATTCGTTGAAATAACCAGCTGGTTCTTTCTGTGTTTTTATTTTTAACCGATTTCAAAAATGTAGGAGGTTCTCAATGAAGTTGGATGTTTTTGGATGTATGTTACGCAAGGCTCCGCTAGTCGTATATCGATTTTGATTGTTCTTTTTTTGTTTGGTAGATCACAATTCAGAGCCAATCAGTCCCATATATACTATACTAGCGGCCCGTTCCAGCTTCGATCGGATTTCGTCATGTAAGGACTAAGGTTCTAAATTCTATCAGAACCTTTACACAGACCACAACAACTATCAAGAAAATCTGCAATACTTGCGATCAGATAATGTTCCTTTCATTACTGGTAAAGAAGTTCACGATGCCTTAAATACCATGAAAGATGGAGATGAAATATAAAAAGCCCTGGGGAAGATGGAGTGACTACAGAAGAGCTGAAAATAGGATCTAAGACTCTTATACCCCCACTTACAAATCTATTCAACTCTATTCTAGATACCGGTCAAATTCCTCAAAATTTTTGCCACTCAAACATTGTCCTTCTGCATAAAAAAGGTGACACCACCAACATAAACAACTATAGGCCAATAAGTTTAGTATCGCACGTCTACAAATTATGTATAAAAATCATACAAAACCGCATAGCTGGGACACTCGACAGACACCAACCGCCAGAACAAGCCGGATTCCGCCCATGTTTCTCTACGACTGACCATCTTCACACACTAAATCAAATAATAGAGAAACATAAAGAACACAGAAAACCACTTTATTTAGCTTTTGTTGATTATGCGAAAGCTTTCGATAGTTTGACACACACTGCTATATTTTCTTCTCTCCTAAAACAAAACGTAGAACCGACTTACATAGATCTCCTTAAAATCATTTATTATCATAGTACCGCCAACATTAAACTAGAATCTTCGGGTCCCTCATTTAAAATATCTAAAGGTGTTAAGCAGGGTGACCCGCTCTCTCCTAAATTATTTACAAGCACCCTTGAAGAGGTTTTCAAGACACTAGCAGAATCCTGGGCAACAAGAGGTATCGACGTAGGAGGCAAATTTCTTACAAATCTCAGATTTGCCGACGACATTATTCTTTTTGCCATATCAGCACCACAACTAGAACTCATGCTCCAAGATCTGAGCAGGGCAAGCCGTGAGGTAGGACTTCTGATGAACTGGTCTAAAACACAACTGATGACTAATAGCACAAAACGTAGGGTCGAGGTAGACGGGCAGGCAATACTTTATGTCAATGAGTATACTTACTTGGGCCAGATAGTCTCTTTCGATAACAGGCAAGACAAGGAAATCAGTCGTCGAATAGACAACGCCTGGAAGAGCTACTGGTCCATGAAAGAGCTAATGAAGGGAGAACTTCCGATCTCCCTGAAGCGCAAACTGCTCGACACATGTATCCTGCCCATCCTAACTTACGGTGCGCAAACATGGTCGCTAACTAAAGCGCAGAAATCCCGTCTCATGGTCTGTCAACGAGCAATGGAACGCAGTATTTTAGGCATTAAAAGACAAGACCGCATTCGTAACACCATACTGCGTTCCATTACAGGTGTAACAGATGTAGGATATAGATCTGCCAAACTTAAATGGGAATGGGCGGGTCATGTAAGCAGAATGCACCCCGATAGGTGGGCCATAGCGGCTACAGAGTGGGCACCATCGGCTAATCGACCCCAGGGCCGTCCTCCAACGCGCTGGAAAGACGAGCTCGGAGCATTTAATAAAGATTGGGCGATGGAAGCTCTGGACCGGACTAAATGGAGAGAATTGGGGGAGACCTTTGCCCAGCAGTGGGACAAAAGAGGTTAATTAAAAAAAAAAGGACTATTAATCGAAAAAAAAAACTATCCTATCTCTCAAGTTGGACCAGACTGCTCACGGTGTGCCAATTCAATTTAAAATCGGTTAAGTAGTTTAGGAATCCATCGCGGACAAACATCGTGACAGGAGATTTATATACCTATATAATATTAAGATAAGATTAGCTGAACGCGCGCGCGTTGCTACGCCATCTATCGAAAATTGGTCGTACCAATTCAAATTTTGAACGAACTCGGTTACTTTAGGTTCTAATGACCCAACCTTTAAAATATGACATATATGCTGTCACGCAACGAAAGCTCTCAAAAAGCAATATTTTTTCCCGTTTTTGTTACATTTTTCACTCATGCTCGGCTCCTGTTGGTAGTAGCATAAAGTTAAATAGCCTATAGCCTTCCTCGATAAATTGACTATCCTACAAAGAAAGAATCTTTCAATTCGGACCAGTAGTTCCAGAGATCCTTGCGTTCAAACAAACATACAAACAAACAAACTCTTCAGCTTTATAATATTAGTATAGATTACCGAAAACGGTGTAGCTGTTTTGGTAAAATGAACAAAAAACTAAAATTTACTTTTAATTTATCTAAATGACTTAGCGATGGATTCTTTTGAAATTTGATTTGTTTATAAGAAGTCGGTTATTGTTTTTTCGGATAAAATAAACTATTAGCTGATAGGGTAACGTGTGACCGTTATCTTGTCTGATGGTAAACGATGGTCTACGATGCAGCGCTTACATAAACTTGCTTTTTTGGCATCGATCATTTTATTTATTCAACACTCCTTAAGGTGCATTGGATATTTTTTTAATTTTTATTATTTAATTTAAAACCATTGCTAAGTATGCTAAGAGCTTAAGCCAACTCGCCCAGAAACCAGTATCTCATTAAAGATGAAAAAAATATAGACACGCACAACACGAACAATGGAAAGCGATGATGAGAATGCTTTAAGAAGAGCTGAAGTGCTTATGAGCATTGCCCTGGCCATAACCACTGAACATCACACGAACGGTATGTTTGTTTCTCACTGTTTTATGAAAAAAAAGCTTTATGCAGGCGCACGCATCCATCTAATGTAGTTTTACAGCAGTGCAATAAAGACACGGGGCTCACAATCTGCAGTATACGGCTGACATAAATCTGGAGGCTTCCCATGAATACGAGAACAGTTGAAAATACGACGCGAACGAGACGCGAGACGAGACGTACTGTGACGGCTTTACTGAGCCACCGTTAACTTTACACGACACTAGCAGCGCCCCGCGGTGTTACCCGCGCAGTTCCCGTTATTTTTCTGGGATAAAAAGTAGCCTATGTGTTCTTCCAGACTATAGTCTATCTGTGTTTCAAATTTCAGCCCGATCCGTTCACATGTTAGGACGTGATTGAGCAACAAACATCCAAATATCCAAACATCCATACATTGTCATTTATAATATTAGTAGGATAGTAGGATCATCGACTAGCAAAGCTCAAGAAAAACATAGTTTATTATAGAAATAAATTCTGACTGACTTGACTCTGAGTGACTTAAATAAGTTATTTATTTCGAAATATTAGAACGCGTTTATGTCGAATGGTCTTTGGGAAACTATCACACTTTGGAATGTAGATAGGAAACGACGTTGCGACCTAAAACAGATGGCAGGACGACCTAGCCTAATGCTAGCAGAACTGGCCTGTTATAGCACTTGATAGAGACGAGAGGAAAGAGAAGGAAAACCTTTGCCCAAAATATGGGTCTATTAAATAAAACAAAAACCATGTTAAGATATAATATAAAAGTGTGCAACAATTAGCGACCTTATCTCTGAACGATCTCTTCCAGGCGTCAAAAGGATTACGAATTGTGTCCGATTTTAAGCTATTGATTACAAGCTCTTATTCTAATCGCTATTTACATAATACGCATAAACCTTAAAAAAATATAAATAAATAAATATTGGTGGACAATTCACACACAACACCATCTGACCCCAAACTAAGCAAAGCTTGTACGATGGCGACCAGATAGCAGATATAATACTTATTATAGTTTTAAATACATTTGACCAGAACCTTAGAATTCGAATCTAACTAAACCTTCGGATTCATTCATAGCGGTCTAATTTACTTTGTCCCTCGCTTTAATTACTAAAAGCGATCATCGTGCGATCGGTGTGGAACGATGTGAGCCATCTATCGAGCTTATCGAATAGAATTCCCAGTCGGCGATTTTAAAATCCATCAATTTAAACTCGAAATCGTCGCCCGGGGCGGGGGTCCGAGCCGCCGCCGCCGAGTCCTCCATCCACCGCTTCGATGGGAAAACAACCGGTGCTTTTGCGAATAAAATATTCCAACTCGTAAATATTACCCAAAGTTTTCTACTGTGCGGATTGTTTTGTTTACGTTAGGAGCGGTATTCACTATGAACAATAAGCGAAAAAAAAAAGAGTAAATGAATGAAAATTCGTCATCGTTTACACCATTTTAATGATTCACACAATTTAGAAAAACTTGACGATTATAGCTTACAACAAAAACAACCGACGTACTTATCGCTGAAAGCGATTTCGTCCAGACAACATCTTGGACAAACTTGTAACGTAACAAGATGAGGACAGCGTATTTCCAATCTATACAAGGCCAGAACGCAAGGGTATGAAACTGATCACGTATAGATTGTAAATAAGTTTTTTTACTAAGATCTTCCAAACCATACAAGGCCAGTACGCAAATACTCGCGTATACTTTGTAGTAACGTAGAAGTATTATGCTGTTACAAAATATACAGCGCCAGTACGCATACGGACTAATCGTGTATGTTTAAGAACAAGCGCGCGAGCGTATTTCCAAACTATACAACGCGACATGCCATACAACATGAGGACATGCCTCCATAATTTGACTTACGATTTCGTAAAAATGGGTCAAGGTCAAATGGGTCAAATAGGTCAAGATATAGTGGTAAACACACGTGGTTAACTTATTAGTTGAAATTCATTTTGCCATTATGAATAAATACATATATAAAATAGATACTTACATAGGATTTTTTTAATCGTTTCATAATCAAACATATGTTTGGTTGTACAAACATAAATTTTATAGTAAAACCTTAATGAACAAGCGCCAGGAATGGCGATCTTATTGCTGAAAGTAATCCAGGCAACCTGCATAAAGGACAGCCTACATTCGAGCATAGGCGGGGGAAGCGACTTAATGCTACGAATATTATTGGATAAGATTTTCATTTCACATTTATTTCAGGGTATTTAAACATCGTTCGGAGTGAATGTAAAGAATTTAAAATTAAAAGAAAAGTTATAAAAACTTCAGTGCTTTTTTTTTATTTTTTTTTATCTTTTTTAGGTTTACACTTGACCGCTATCTCGCCTGATGTTAAGCGACGATGCGGTCTACGATGGAGCGTGTTTACCTAGAAAAAAACCGATTCACTCTCGATTTGAAGACACAAAGATTGTAACTATCGGAAAATACCCACTCAGGCAACGTATTCCCGGTATTCCACAGTCTTGATGTTCTTATCACAAAAGCAGAGTCAAATCTCTTTGTTGGTGTCTTTGGAACATCAACCATGAAACGACGTCGCTTCTTCGAGCTGCGAGCATTCTGATAGAAAACTTGTACTATTGCCTGACGATATAAGTATACAGATTATAACAATATGAAGTAAACGATTCGATTTGGTCTCAGGGAATACAGCCCCTGTCGATAACTCAGACAATCGACAAAACAATCTACATTAAAAACTGGGTACAGCGGGGCCTGAATACTAATGTACCATCGATTTATTTTGTGCAGGGAATTTTTGTAAATATTTTCATAGATAATATTCTCTTATCGTATTGTTGTGTATTGAAAAAAAAAATGTTATTTGTTCATGTTTTTCGACGCAAAAAAAAACATTTCGTATACAGATGATCTTTTGCTTTGCTTATAATCCCTGACGTGAAATCGACGGGATTTTATATGTGTGTGTTTGTCTGTATATGGGATCGTAGCTGGTTATTCAGGAGTGTTGTTAGCTATATTTCTGCCGTTTTAAGTTAGCAGACCTTTAGCTAGCTGTAGTAGGAATCTAATACGCATATTTGTCTTTTCCGTCTACTTGCAAACATACCTGTGTCTTACGACTTGCTCAAAGACTCCAAAGTTATGATCATCGCCGCAAAATTGCTAGCTTATCGGATTTTTATCGGATACACTTCGGAGAGTGTGCAACTGATCTATCTTATACCTTTAAACGAGCAATTCTTGTACCTATATATGTATATATATATAGAATCTGAATTTCGGAAACGGCTGGAACGATATTTATGAAATTATGTATGCAGGGGGTTTCGGGGACGATAAATCGATCTAACTAGGTTTCATTGTCTAAAAACGCATATTATGCGCGTTTTAGACAATGAAAAACTGTCACATTAGACATTAGAATGCAAAGGTAAATTTCGCCGCATGACGCGACAGCATAATTGGCTCAGACGGAAAGTCGGGCGTTCATGGCGGTCACGAATTAATAGCTGCGTGTTCGAATCTAGATGGCTTCTCTTCTTTTTTCAAATATTCTTTTTTAAGAATATCTAAGTATTTTTAGTATTTAAACCGAGCAAAGCTCGGTAACCCAGGTACTATGATCTAATACCACATTGCCATTTCCTTTATATTAAAAAATCACATCTATTGTCATCACATCACCAGCCCTTCATTGTCTGCTCTGGGCAATGGGCATGAGCCTATTAAAGCGACATCGTTTCATGGTTGATGTTCCAAAAACACGAACGAAGAGATTTGACTCCACGTTTGTGATAAGAAAGTCTAGGTTGTGAAATGCGTTGCCTGAGTGGGTTTTCCCGATAGTTACAATCTTGGTGTCTTCAAATCGAGAGTGAATCGGTTTCTTCTAGGTAAGAACGTTCCATCGTAGATCGCATCGTCGCTTAACATCAGGCGAGATGGTGGTCAAGTGCGAACCTATTATAGTTAAAAAATGTTTGTCTGTAAAGTCGGTTTACTGACGATAGAACGTGACAACGTCTTAAGAAAATACTGATGGAATGGTAGCATTTTTCAAAAGAAAATTTTAATTTCATTTGTTTAATAGATTTGTATGTAAAAAGTAATCAGTAGAATTTAGTCATTTTCAATCAAAACAATGCAAAAAAGCTTTTAGATGCCGGGGATCGAACCCGGGGCATTTCACATGCAAAGCGAACGCTCTACCACTGAGCTACATCCCCGTTTGAACTACTGGTCGAAATAATTAATACAACTGTAACAAACATGCGGCGAGGTAACGACCGACGGTAACGGTACATGACGTCATGTTTTGTGGGCGTGCAGCCGGCTTCATCGAATTATAAGACGTTATCACGTCAAAAAAAAACGACTTGTTTGATTTTAAAAGTGTGTGTGTGTGTGTGTGTGGCAATGTTTCCATAGAAATTACAAGACGTCGAGATAAACCAATACCTTTAACTGGTATATAACTTCAAGTAACAAAATTGATTATGATTTGATTGTATTTTGCCGTATTATATCCCGCTTTGATGTGTGCTTGCTATTGGAACATGAGGAGTCCAAATCATTACCTAGCACTGCACTGCTCTCATCACCATCCCAAGATATTAAGACATTTTAGCTCCGTGCGCTGTAATAAACTTTTCTTAACTAGTTGTATCGATGTAACGTAAACAAATAATCTCTCATTAACATACTAAAAAAAGATTCAAATTTTTTTTTTTTTTTTTTTTAAGAGGTTTTACAAGAATATATTTATTTCAATAAAAACTGTAAACTACTTGTAACATGTAAATTCTTAACTAAAAAAACTAAAAACTATTCCCCAAATAATCCACCCCTAACCGTTCCCGGCGCAAAGGTGCCCATGATGCTGGCTGCGTTCCCGCGTTGGATGGCAATGGCCAACCTTTGCTCCAGGAACAAGCCGGAGCGGGAATCTCCCGTATTCTCCCTGAGCCTGCGCCCCAACTCTGAAATGAACGCTTTAGCTTCTGCTCCCCAACAACCCAAAGTCTCCACGGCGACAGGCACAAATTCGTACAGAGACATTAATGCGCTGTACTTATCCTTTTTCTTATCAGCAGCATCCTCTGCCGCGGCTGACGATGAGTACTTAGTACGACTCAGGTGACTGGCGGCGACAGTGCTGACGCAAGTGGCGTCCCAAATTAGACACTTCCCATTCTTCCAGGGCACCAGAGTCAATCCATCCGGTCTCTTGCCGTCCGATCTGCATAAGCCCGGGGGTTCAAGCATACACGGAATGCCCGCCGAAACCAAAGCACGCCGAACGACGTCGTTGAGTGCATGGTGGCGCGAAAACCTTCCCGCGCACCGTCTACAACTCAAAGCGTGATGACCATTGGCCTCCACCATGGAGCCGCAGGTGCATATGTGAGGTTCACACACCTTGCAGCCCAGGCGGAGAGCCACCGCCACGCGCAGTGAGCTGTCTTCTAGTAAGGTGCCAAGGTGAGGAGAAGGTAGCGCATGCAACCAAGCCCCAGATTCAGACTGCGTGACGGCCCGGAGTCTAGCCATATCCACCCCCGAGGCACATGCAAATAGTTGTGCTCGAATCCGTTTAGCCCCAACGACATCCCACGCCCGTTGACTATGAGACTCCACAGGCGACGCCTCACCAGGGTTGAGGGCACTCCAGGCTACCAAAGCATCGGACGCATAAGGCAAACTTTCCTCACCGCCATTTAAATTTAGTATATTAGCGGCAAGCTTAGCAGCTCCATGCACCGACGCAAGGAAAGCCGGTAGCCCAACGTCCCTCGCACAACGCGAAGATTAAATTATTAAGATTCAAATTATTCAATATTGTGGGGTTGGACTGTGATGCCAGGGCGTATTGTTTATATACCAGGTATATAACTTCTATAGTATTTAATAAATATAGTGTCATAGTGTCAAATCTTACTGTATCACCTTAGATTTATGCTAGTGTGTGATGTTTGTAATTGGTCAATATTTTTTTATTATTATTTACGTATTTATTTCCTTTCTTAAGCCTAAGTTTTTACAATATTCATACATAAAACATCATAAAAACATTATAAAAACCTAAACCTAGTTTGCCGCCAGCAGCGGGGCAGTGCCCAAGCTACCGGTGGTTAGGGCTGCAGAGTAAGGAACCTCCTGACGATGCGCGCTGTGTCGAGGATGACCGCCTTCTGCATCTGACCCTTGATCCAACCGTCTAGCGAAAGTCTCTTAAGGTGTTGGTCGAGACTTTTCGCTACAAGGCCGTTTGCCGACACGACTATTGGGACTATGATCGTCGAATCAACATCCCACATGGCGGTAACCTCATGAGCCAAGTCAAGGTACTTGCTTAGCTTGTCCTTCTCGGCTTATTATTATTATTATTATAACGCGCTTGTTTTGCTTGCTCCGTCACTAGAAAAAGACTACTAGCATGTAATGAAACGACTTCGTTTCATTACATACTAGTAGTTTGTAGTTTGTAGACTGATAGGATGGACATTGTTATGTTGGGATAAATGGGATTGATTACAAAACGCACGAGTAACATCTGTGCATCCCAAACTGATGCGAAGGTCTCAGACGAAAATTGCCATTTCAGCTATTTTGATCCTCGATGTAAAAAGGAGAATGAAATGCGAAAAGAGAATAAGACCTTTTTTAAATCCCGTGGGGGAAGTCGCAGATACTACTTGCCTGTAAACTTAAAATTCAGCGTTTGCATGCTTATTTACTTTTCTTTAGTTAACAGTTAACTTTTTGTAATCACTCACTCACTTTCACTCTCACTCACTCATTATCACCATTACTATCCCACTAACATTATAAATCTCATTGTATGGATGTTTAGATATTTGGATGTTTGAATGTTTGTTGCTCAATCACGTCCTAACGTCTGAACGGATCGGGCTAAAATGTTAAATACATATAGGTAATAAGGTAGAAGAACACATAGGCTACTTTTTATTCCGGGAAAATAACGGTAACTACGCGGGGTACTGCTAGTCTTTAAAATATCAGCAAATATTCCCAAATCAAAAAGTGCTTAACGGAGCTAAAGCAGCATCAAAAAAATGTTTGTCTGTAAAGTCGGTTTACTGACGATAGAACGTGACAACGTCTTAAGAAAATACTGATGGAATGGTAGCATTTTTCAAAAGAAAATTTTAATTTCATTTGTTTAATAGATTTGTATGTAAAAAGTAATAAGTAGAATTTAGTCATTTTCAATCAAAACAATGCAAAAAAAGCTTTTAGATGCCGGGGATCGAACCCGGGGCATTTCACATGCAAAGCGAACGCTCTATCACTGAGCTACATCCCCGCTTGAACTACTGGTCGAAATAATTAATACAACTGTAACAAACATGCGGCGAGGTAACGACCGACGCGACGGTAACGGTACATGACGTCATGTTTTGTGGGCGTGCAGCCGGCTTCATCGAATTATAAGACGTTATCACGTCAAAAAATCAAATGTATTTATTTATAGTTGCTAGGACGCCGACGCCGACGGTGCGTGTGTAAAACCGCTCGCTCGTCCGTATGTTCATGTGGGCGCATCGATATCTCGTCTGCATTATTTATCGGACAAACACCAAGCCGCAGGGTAAGGTCAGTGCCGACGGCGCGCGGTACGTTACTCACTGCGGCCTGAACTAAACCCTGTTCTACACAAGCTCCACTAACTGCACAGTGAAACCCGCTACAGCTCACTTCAAATAAATGTCCTTTGGCACGTGTCGATAGAAGGGTTCAGTGAGCGCAGTCTCATTTTTACTGCGCATTGAATTCTAGCGTCACCTCGGGAATGATAAGAAATCTTCGGGTAAACTCGGGACCATGACCATTGGCCATCTAGACACCCGTTAGCATTCTAGATGGCCATGCTCATGGCCACGCCTTTCACCCGCGTAGTTTCCAAAGTGACACAGTACAAATATTTGAATTCATCACACAATTTTTTGTGGGATTCGAACCCACGACCCTCGACTTCGCAGGTAGAGTTACTACCCCATAAGCCACGAGGCCAGTCGATGGATTATGGACTTGACTCTCTCCTTCCGAGAGGAGGTCCCGAGTCCTAACAATGGGCACGTTTAGTGGGTTGCTTATGCTGCACTTGGCATAGTGGCTTTAACACTCCCTTTATGAGACAAGGTCCTATGGGAACATAAAAAAGCTGTTTATACTTATGCTGATTGCGAAACTACTACACATTTATAGCTGACGGTGTATAGCGCACTTAACGCTTTACTCAGTAAACATGCGGCGACAAACTTTATGTTGTTATGTTTGACATTTGGGCGCTGGAAAATTCGGCTGCCGCGCATATAGAGAGCCCTTTAATACTGGGGAGCTTTGACGAACTTTGTTGCTTATGGACTTATGTATCTGCGAAACGTAAGCATACTTAATTGCTTAGTACCTGGGCGCTTGGGCTCTGCTAGGCGTGGGAGCAACAATAAACACGAATTCTTGCTAGTCCTACTAATGTTAGAAACGCAAGTTTGTGAGTGTGTGTGGACGTCAAGCAAAAACCGTTGAAGCGACCGGAAAGAAATTTGGTACGTGATAACACACATGGATAAGAGTGTAAAATTCGAATATAACATAGTAAAACGGCGTGATGTTACTAGTATTTTTGTAAATGAAAAATGTTGGATGTATGTATATTTGCTCATTCGGAAAGTTTCTGAAGATTTGGTTCCCTAACAAATTTCCCTGTGTTCCAAATTTCTAACCGATCCGTTCAGGCGTTTGCGTCATTTAGCAACAAACATTCAAACTTTTTTATTTATAATTTTAGTACCATATCCATGCATTGTGTATTTTTATATTATTTTATTGTCTAAAAAACACGGTTACAGGTGTTTTTTTTTTTTTTTTAGAACGGACCTATAGTAGCCGGCGGTGAGTGCCTCTACTACCTATCGGACTTTGGGGTTAGCGCTACAGCGCAGGACCCCCCTAAACCTAATCTTAAAAAGCCTAACATACTTACGTACTTAAGCATACCATATACAGGTTACAGGTGTTCGTGGAGTGTAAGCTTTACGGTAAAAACCCTAAGATTAAAAGTAATAAGTACGTAATGAAAATTTACAAAAATAGACATTTTAGTAAATTCTTAGTCCTGTATTATGGTTTATTCTGAACTGTAGAAAGTAGGTACACTAGTTCCGAGTGCTATGTTCCGCGGAAGAAGTTCCCGCCGTCGTTAATGGTCCAACTTTCTCGGTCTAGTGGTTCTGTTATCTAATTATTTGCGCTAAACTTAATTTGAAGCTAACTAATTGTCTAAGTAATCAGAGTTAACTAAGGAAATGGTACTGATGTCGTTTATTTATACCCGTTTGTTAAAGTACTAGTTGTCCACCCCGGCTTTGCCTGTGGCACACAATATAGCCTATAGCACTCCCGTACATATCCAATGGTGAAAGAATTTTTGAATTCGGCCCAGTAGTTCCTGAGTTTACCGCGTTCAAACAAAAAACGTCTTCAGCTTTACAATATTAGTATGGATAAAAACTGGTAGTTATTCCAATAGCCATTGTTATCGATTTCGATAACATTCTCTTCTGAGAAAGACTGATATTAAACTTAATACCACTCGAAAAATACGTGAAATGTTATATTTTCAACTAACAGCGCCCCCCGGTTCCCGATCTGTTTTATTTTCCCGGGATAAAAATAGTATATGTGTAATTCCAAACCATTATTTACATGTGTACCAAATTTCATCGTAAACCCCTTAGTAGTATTCGCGTGAAAGAGTAACAAACATACATCCATACATTATTACATACTATCGCGTTTATATATTAACTAGCTGACCCCACAAAAGTTGTTTTGCCTTAGTGAACAACCCTTGTCACTTAGGGGTATGAAAAATAGCTAGTAGCCGATTCTCATACCTACAGAATATGCATATAAAATTTGGTTAAAATCAGTAAAGCCGTTTCGGAGGAGTAAGGAAACAAACACTGTGACACGAGAATTTTATATATAAGATTTCCAATTATTACCTCCTCCGGTTTTACCTCCCGATCACATTATTTTCTTTATAATATAATTGAAAAAAAATATATATCTGTGTGTTATTCTAAATCATTATTCTACCTGTGTACCAAATTTCATCCAAATCCCTTCAGTAGATTTCGTGTGAAAGAGTAACAAACAAATCTTCATATATTGTTACAAATCATCGCGTTTATAAAACGTATTAATTAGTAGGACAGAAAGAGCGCAATGTATATCATGACATACATTTTAAGTGGAATAATTGGAGCTCCGTAATCGACACGTAACTAGTTTACTCGAATTATTCTAGCTATTAAGTAAATGTCAGGGTCGCAGAACGAAGAACCCGATAGGTTATGAATAACTAGTGGAGTCGCGCGGCGCCGCCTGAGATCGATATCGACGTCACGCGTTGCGACGCGACGCGACGGCGCGCCATTACCTTTTACGAGTCTGTTCGGCTGCGTCTTGCCGTTTTTAGCGTTTGATGTAAAAAGATGGGCTTACAACTATAACACTGATTAATCTACATATGTAAGGGACGTACACATTGGAACTTACATAATAGTAAATCGTGGTATGATGGTAGTGGTAGGACTCTTAGCAGAGTCCGCCTGGGGATGTACCACACCTTTGCCAGTTATTCTACCGCCAAGCAGTAACGTGCAAACATTACTGTGTTCCGGTTTGAAGGGCAATGTTTCCAGAAAAAATACAGGGCTTAGAGATACAACATCTTAGATCCTTGGGTGACGAGCGCAGTGCAGTGCTAGGTGATGATTTGGACTCTTCATATTCCAATAGCTGCATATCACTGTGCTGTTATGTGACAGGCATGTTGCTTACCATCAGGCACATGACCTGCTCCTCTCGTCACTCTTTATTTAAAAATAAATGAGCTGTGTGTGAGCTTCGTGCTGTATTTGTGTGGAAATAAACTGTTCTGTTCCATAACTCAGAAATCATTGTATTTTTAATTTTTCGGTAATTTTAATGGTATTGTAGTTTGTAGTAGAGTTTGTTGTCATTAATGTTATGCTAGTAAATTTATTTTGATTGTCTTATTGGATAACGTGATGAGACAAGCAAAACGTGCGTCTGTAGGTATGCTATATCCATAACTACATAACGCCACGCAGTTCTTTGAACAGAGAGAGAGAGAGAGAGAGAGAGAAAGCACTGTCTCTTATTGTCAATTAAATACATCTTAAATCTCGGCATGACTAGGACAGTAGTCATGCCGAGATGTATTTTTTTGTCTTTGCCTTGCAATTTCTTTGGAATCCTAGAAGCTTTACAAACCACAACATACGAATACATCATATACACCACAATGTATAAAAGCTCAACTGACGATTAACTCATAATCCGCAGAAAGTTACTTACTTAATGATGATTCCATCACAAATACCCATACAAACTAAACTTTAATCTTTAAATTAAAACTTTAATCTTTAAATTAAAACTTTAATCGATTTATCGTAATGATAGAGGACAATAACGTATGGTTATGTAACCATGGAAACCAGTGGTATTATAACTAGTTACGTCGCGACGACGATTCATTGAAAACGGTCCTGTTATTTTTTTGTCAATTATAGCCGCACATGAATAGTCATTAAATGTACGAGTATATCAGAGTTGGAGTATATCAAATTCAATATATTTGTTTTGTTTTCACAGGTAAGTTCCGCGACACGTTTGCTTGGGATACTGCTTCATCTTTGTCATCGTAAGTACTGGCACTACACGGGTGCTCAACAATTATTTTTTTGTATTATGGAGTGATGAGACGTTCGGAGTGCAGGACATGTCCCCGATGGCAAGCAACATGTTTGCTACATAACAGCACAGCAACATGCAGCTATTGGAACATGAAGAGTCCAAATCATTACCTAGCACTGAACTTCGCACGTCTTACACGGCTTTTATAAATTACTGAATATTTACGTAATTTTAAACGAATTTTAGCGTTTTAGGTGTAGATGTAAGAGCGAGAGGTATACCGGGAAAATCTCTCTATAACCTTGGATTGTCCAGAAGTGCAGTAAGTTCTATACTAGAATGAGTATCTAAAGCTGCACTAGTAGGTTCATATCAGATTTGGCTGGGCAGGGAGAGAAACACGAGTAGTGAAGGTGAGTGTTGATGTAGGTCGGAAAGGGGCCCGTTAAACCTACACTCGTGTTACAAGTCTCGGGATCTACTCGGGATTTCTCTCTCTGCCACACGATGGACCCGGCACCCGCACGGTGAATCCATGGAATGCTAAGAAGTTCATCTCTGATAGTGCGAGTGACCGGTATTTCGATGCGGTCATTGGACAGCAATCCTCAATAGGACCAGCACTAAGAAATATACTGGAAACCATGAACATGCGAACGATTGTTTTAATGGCGATGTTTTCCATGGTATAATTGACTCATTAGCCTCATCATCATCAGGGTAGCAACGTTATTTTCTTTACTGAAACCGGCTAAACATTTATTGCTTAACATTTGTAGTCGTAGGGACTAAGGACTGCTAGATATAAATTGTACACTGATGACTGATACGACTTAGGATTTTAGAATTAAATAACACTAATGTTGCAGAATACGTCACCTGTGTAGCTATATTGTTATTTGGATTTACGACATAACCTTCCAAACTTAAAAGCTCTATGGACGATTACTGTTAAGTATGGACGATTACTGTTAAGTAAAGCTGAATGACGCGGTATTTCCTACTTATATCATACACTAGCTTTAACCCGCGGCTTCGCCCGCGTTCGATAAGTTTTTTTATTGTAGATATTGGATAGCATGAGCGTCAAATGATAATTTAAATAAAGATTGGCTATTATATACCTAAGCGTAGGCTTATGCGTTAATATGTAACTTCAATTCCCTATTTTACCATCTCTATGTTTGAATTTTGGAAAACTCACGTTGTAATACGTAACTCATTCTTTTTTCCATGGTCAATTAATTGAATATTCATGCAAATAAGTAGGTGTCTTAACTGGTTATAGGTTTGCACTTGACCGCAAAGGCCCCTGAAGTTAAGTGATGATGCGGTCTATCGTAGAGCTTGCTATCCTAGAAAAAAACGGATTCAGTCTCAATTTGAAGACACCAACATTGTAACCGACATGAAAAACCCATTCAGGCAATGCCTTCCATAGCCTAGACGTTCGTATCACAAAAGTAGCCCGTCAGAGCACTTTTTTATAGTATTAAGAACATGTTTAAAGCAGAAAAATTGGTACAAAATTGTATCTTTTACATCATTGGGGTATGAATTTGAAAAAAAACCTTCCGGCTAGCCTGCTTCATATAGAAAACATGTGAGGAAATTTAGATGTCTCCAACAAATGAAAAGTTTCTATGTAAACTTTCATCCCTTATTTCACCCCTTTGGAGACTGAAATTTGAAAAACGTTTTCATAGGTGCTTTATGATTTCGCTTGAACTTATTGTGTACGAAATTTCATGTAAATATCTCAAAGGAATAAAAAGTTTCATACAATCGTTCATCCCCTATTTCACCCCCTTGGGAGTAGAATTTATCAAAATCCTTTCTTAGCGGCCTACGTCATAACATCTACCTGCATGCCAAATTTCAGCTCGATCCCTCCTATGGTTTCGGCTGTGCGTTGATAGATCACTAAGTCAGTTTGAGTTTTATGTATATATAAGATAGAAGATGTAAAATCGATCGTAGTTTTTGAGTTTTTTAGTTACCGAATGTGACCGGCGGGGTAATTTAACGGTTTTCCTAAATGTATACGAAGTTTCATGCAAATATGTCCAAGAGATATAAAAAATTTCACACAAACTTTCATCCCTTACTTCACCCCCTTGGAGACTGAAATTTGAAAAACGCTTTCATACGTCCTTCATGATTTTACTTGAACTTATTGTGTACGAAATTTCATGCAAATATCTCAAAGGAATAAAAAGTTTCATACAATCGTTCGTCCCCTATTTAACCCTCTTGGGGGTCGAATTTATTAAAATCCTTTCTTAGCGGGTGCCTACGTCATAACATCTACCAGCATGCCAAATTTCAGCTCGATCCCTCGAGTGGTTTGAGCTGTGCGTTGATAGATCACTAAGTCAGTCACCTTTGAGTTTTATATATATAGATATAGATAGAAGGTGTAAAATCGATCGTAGTTTTTGAGTTTTTAAGTTACCAAATGTGACCGGCGAAGTAATTTAACTGTTTTCCTAAATGTTTACGAAGTTTCATGCAAATATGTCCAAGAGATATAAAAAATTTCACACAAACTTTCATCCCTTAATTCACCCCCTTGGAGACGGAAATTTGAAAAACGCTTTCATACGTCCTTCGTGATTTTACTTGAACTTATTGTGTACGAAATTTCATGCAAATATCTCAAAGGAATAAAAAGTTTCATACAATCGTTCATCCCCTATTTAACCCTCTTGGGGGTCGAATTTATCAAAATCCTTTCTTAGCGGGTGCCTACTTCATAACATCTACCAGCATGCCAAATTTCAGCTCGATCCCTCGAGTGGTTTGAGCCAGGGGAGCACAATAAGTGACGTCACGACTTGCGGAAATGAGATAGTCTAATTATCTATCACTTGTGAAAAAATGAGAAAGAGATACTGATTTTCCGTCCTTATCACCGTGGCCGGCTTTTTCTCTGGCTAAATCACATATCTGACATGGCGTTGCCAAACAAAAGTCTGTTCAAAGCTCAGACTCGGATTTTTTATGTTTTATTAAATATTGTGTGTATTTAGAAGATTTAAAGCTTGTTTGTGAAAGACTGTTAAGAGATTAGTGATATTTATGCCAAACAATGTGCGTTGTGTAGTGTTATAAGCTGCAATAGCCTCTGTGAAAGAAAAATCAGTGGAATCTCATTTTACACGTAAGTAGACAATATTTGTTATGACGACTTGATAGAAATTCATATTAATGCCTTCTAGATATCTACGTGAATTAAATTTATACAATAACGGCAGTATCTAATCCAAAATTTGCAAAATATGTAAAATGTAAACATAACCTAAATAACAAAACAAACAAAAAAGTGTGACCAGTTATTTCTTACAAAATTACCCATGAAATATACAAGTCGGTACATAATTGACAGTTTATTTACTGACCGTTTACTAATAATAGGTACTAGATTTTGCCTGCGGATTCGCATTTGTTAGTTTTTTAAGTGAAAACTTTCTTTGGCGCACTACATACAGATTTCTCGTGAGCCGTGAATTGAACTCAAACATCACGCTTGGGAATGAAATAAATCTTCGGGTGAACTCGGAGCTATGGCCACAAATGCGTAAACATTTTTAGATGGTCATGGCGTGTTACCATGGTTACCATTATACATATCTAGTCTAGATGGTCATGACGCTTCTGTTTCTACTCTACCACTGCCATTCCAACTCTTGTTTTCTGGAGTAGGAATTGCATCAAACTCCCATTAACTTACACTATCTCATCTCGCTAACAAGATAACATCATGCTTTTAGTATAAACCCTACTCACTACACCTACTTCATACCCACTCACACAAGAGACCTATCTATTGTGTGAGTAGATATGAAGCTCTAAGCTTTCAAAATAAAAGATTATTCATACACATTTTCACCTCTGATTTAACCCTTTTGTTTGAACTTTTACAGAAATAATTATGCAACTTAAATGTATCACTAGATTTCTGGTAATAATTTGGGTTGTTTTATTTATTCAAATTAATCATTATTTCGCAGATGTGCCGTTCCGAAGAAGAGGATAAAATATTGTGTGAATAATAAAGCAATATTTTTCATGAAGTACAGATTATCAAATAAATCAATCATTCTGAATTACCACAACATCTAAATAATAGTAGCCTGTCTACTACAACAAGGTCTACTAACATTGAAATGTTTTATACCTAAGTTCCGAGTTGCCCCGTGCGAAGCCTGGGCGAGCTGCTACTATGATATAAATATGACAGGCAAACTATATTTTTATAACGTTGAATGTAAAGTACAATTTGAAATAAATGTTTTATTGCCCTGTTTTTGATTAGGTATTTATTTAAGTACCTCCTATTTTAGTTATATTATATTAAACCCCTTTTTAAAATGTAATTTTAGAATGCATAGAACATAGGCTGAATTCATCGAACTATCGCAGCACTACCCTTACCTAGTGGAATATTTTCTTTATGGCAATACTTTTTGAGTATTGAATTGAAAATTGAATTGAAATTGAATTGTAATTGAGAGAACGAGAAGCACTATAGTAGTCAGGAACTTTGTAACTCTATATTGTATTCCATACTCTAAGGGTTTGAGCTGTGCGTTGATAGATCACTAAGTCAGTCACCTTTGAGTTTTATATATATAGATGTCAATGCTTTGAGTTTCGGATGTTCGTTGCTTAATAACGTCGTAACTTATGAACGGATCGGGTTGAAATTTGAAATATAGTTAGATTATAGTCTGGAAAAACATATATGCTACTTTTTACCCCGAACAAAATAACGGGAACGGTAACTACGCGGCTCAAACCGCGGCGCACCGCTAGTGACTGTTGAACATTAGGCAGCCGCGGCTCTAACGCGGCGCTGAGCTGCGTTTGATGGCGCCTGAGCCGATGTATCATGTCGGGGTCGCGGCCCTAATCCTTCCCATATCAAGCTACTGCGGGCTTATAGCTGATGTGCTATTATTCTGTTGTTAAAGAACGATTTACCTTACTTATGTTATGTACGGTATATAGATTTTATCGTACACTGACTGATTGTAACATCTATGTATACCTGATATGTGCATATCACCTAATTTCACAGACCAATAAAGATTAAGATTCTTCAACAACCGCATTACTAACTCGATGTTTTAAATGAGAAAGTTTGTTGCTTAACCACGTTGGAATGTCTGAACGGATAGGTTTCAAATTCGGAATTCGAAACAGATTATAGTCTGGAATGATACAGGCTACTTTTTTGACGAGAAAACAACGGAACGGGGACCGCGCGGGTATAACCCCGGGGCGCTACTGGTACAAAATCAAAATCAGTCAGCTTTTTCTTTAAATTCCCGATATAATTAGTTCATCGAACTAGTCTTCACACTAGTGCGGTGGTAAGTAACGCGCTTGGTAATAACGACACAGTGCCACGCAATTATTTGGACATATAGACTTTAGATGACTGCCTAGCACTGTACCGTGCTCGTCACTCGAGAAATGTAAGATTCATATTTTAGCTAACTAATCTCTAGAAACATTGCCTTTCAAACTGGAATAATACTTGCGCAATTCTGCAAGACGGTAGACTGACTTCCCAGGCGAATTCTGCAGAGAGTCTTACCAACACAACATGTTGTTTGTAAACGAAAGGCCGTTCTTGTTCGGTTCTTAAACTCGTCCAGATTATATTTTCAATTAAATTTACTGATATTTTTATGCACATTCTGTTGTTTTTATGATATTATTTTCAATTAAAAAATGAATATTTATCCGTCTGATACAAACCCGAGCGTAATACAAAAGAAACAATAATATTTACAACAAAAAAAAAAACACAAGAGTTCCCTGTTCCCGAGGCAGAAGGAATACTCTCAATCTAATGAAAGGAAAACAAATTAAACGAAAACATCGGCTGTTTATGCAAACGAGGATCAATTAAAATGATCGTTTCGGGAGGATGGCTCTCAGCTCGAACGATTCCCGGCAAAATGAGGGGTTTTTAGAGTGACGGCTATGAGGGTAAAAAAATTGACGGTGTGCTTAGTAAATGTCTGAACACAACTTATATCATGTTTATATCTGTTATATCTAGGACCGGAACCTTTAATGTCTATACTTCAGGCCCAAATAAAAATATGGCTTCAGGAAAATACTGAAAAAGCACATTCAAAGGAATGGAGAAACATCGAAGGTTGCAGGCAAACCAAAAATGCTGTTCCGGTAGCAACAAAAAAACTTGCTCGTAATCAGATTGAGCCCCTGCTCAACGGATCCTATCCCTATAGGATCCGTAAAGTCATAGGTACTACGACTGGCCACTGTCCCCTTAACAAACACTTATTCAATTTAGGTGTGACAGATAGCCCTCTGTGCAGAGGATGCATGGAGGAGGAAGAAACGCCACAGCATGTGATTGTGGAATGCAGGAGCGTGGCGGATCAACGGGCAGAATTCCTCCACACCCCAGCAGCAGTCCCGGAGGCATTCAACAACCTGAACAGGTTGCTTGTCTTCTGGGATAGCCTGGAATGGTTGGAGTAGAAGGGTAGTATGCTAGTATGAGCCACGCACAATGGCCCAATTAAGAGGCTAAGTGCGGAAATGGCCCCGTCAAACTAAACTAACTAAACTATATCTAGGATTGCGCCGCTGTGTCATCCGTGTAACTGTAGCCTACGTGTAAATCCAGACAACGTAATTACTACATGTTTAATTTCATCCAAATTCGTTCAGCCGCTGCAGATATACGTGGAAACAACCATGCACAGTTACAAACACACACTTTCACTTTAATGACATCAGTGTCATTACATTTACAGTATTAAGCGGACTGGGTAAAAAATAAACCATTCTAATTAGTCCGTCAGGTAGATCATGGTAAAATATGGGACACGTATTATTTGTTTTATGAAATTATTAAAAACCGATAAAGATATGGATCGTCAAACTTCCAGAGTGGGGGGTCGGGATGACACTTGTGGGTAAAAATCGTAACCACGAGTGACGTCACGCGAAACTTCTAAGCACTGTATCTTCGTCAATTTTTGTTTGTGAAAACAAAAGAAAATAGTGTACAATATTTTTTTGCAATCTAGCTGACGGACTAATTAGTGTTGTTTTGGGATTATTTGCCTACTAGCAGCGCCCCGCGGTTTTGCCCGCGTAGTTCCCTTTCCCGTTGTTTTATCGGGATACAAAGTAACCTATGTGTTCTTCTAGACTATAATCTAACTGGTGTTCCAAATTTCAGCCCAATCCGTTCATACGCTAGGACGTGATTGAGCAACAAACATCCAAATATCCAAACATCCATACTTTTACATTTATAATATTAGTGTGATAGTAGGATTCCGACTCCGATCGAGAATATTTACAATTTTAGTCCACGTGTTCGGTCCAAATAAACCTGTCCCAGTGCCAGCCCTACGTTCCGTCTGTCTGTCGGAGTCTACAATAATCACAGATTTGGAAATGGAAACGGTTAATGACTTTCCACTCCTCAAATAATTTCCATTCGCACGCAAATTATCGTAATGGCCTACGCCGCGCCGTAGCTATCTACTACGTAGCTATGTCGTAGCACTTAGCTACGAGACGATTAAGTTTTCAGATGAGACAGTAAAGTGATTTTTAAGACGGATTTTGTAAAGGAGGAAGTATCATTTATTTATTTTACACAATTGTTTTCTATGGTAACAGCTAATGCTAACACGCACATGAACCAGTGTTTCATTAAAATTTAAATAAATATTTTTGACGTGACAACGTCTTATAATTCGATGAAGCCGGCTGCACGCCCGCAAAACATGATGTCATGTGCCGTTAACGCCGTTACCTCGCCGCCGGCGTTACCTCGCTCTAAGGCGTAGTTGAAGTTGTCACGTTCAACTAACGTCAGTAACCCGACTTTAACAGACAACCATTTTTTTAATGATAATAGGCTCACACTTGATCACCATCGCGCCTGATGTTAAGCGACGATGCGGTCTACGATGGAACGTGTTTACTTAGAAGAAACCGATTCATTCTCGATTTGAAGACACCAAGATTGTAACTATCGGGGAAAACCAGGCAACGCATTCCACAATATAGACGTTCTTATCACAAACGTGGAGTCAAATCTCTTCGTTCGTGTTTTTGGAACATCGACCATGAAACGATGTCGCTTTTTTTGAGATACGAAAATTCCGATAGAAGAAAGGGCAATGTGGTATTAGATCATGCAGATCAGTTGCACACTCTCCGAAGTGTATCCGATAAAAAACCGATAAGCTAGCAATTTTGCGGCGATGATCAAGACTTTGAAAAGTATTTTACGCACAAGAGTGGCATTGCCTATGAGCCTTTTGGCACGTCTCTTAATCGATTCCAGAGTCTCCAGCTGATACCTAGCCGATCCATCCCAAAGGTGCGAACAGTACTCCATACAGGAGCGAATCTGTGCTTTGTACGAGTATAACGTGAGCAACTGCTCAGAGTTGAAGTATCTTCGCACCTTTGAGCCGACCCAGTTTTTTGGCGGCTAATTTAGCCTTAGAGCCGGTTTTCACGGAGCGGTTGCCAACCGCGCGCCAGATTTGTATGTAAAATTGAATTCAAAACTCACGACGCGGCTTACGGCCGCAGGGGTAAAAATTGGGCCTTAGACTCAATATACGTGCCAAAGTTGAACGTCGATGACAAAGAATCGCCCAAAAGCCGGAGATAGTCAGTAACCGGCACGGATATAATATTCACAATTACAACCTAAACTCTAACAACACACTATTTAGATATAAGCCAGCTCAAATATATAGCATGTAATCGTACAGCTACCTACTTAAGAAACTAATAACTACAGAAATAAACTCTCCTTGTTTGCTACAAAATATATCAACGTCTGGCGAATGAGCGAGTAAGTCATTGAGTAGAGCAAGGCAATTAAATTTAAACCGGGGGGTCTACCGCCGAACGAAAAATGTCACAGCTTTGCTGTTTCTCTCTCTTTTCTTTTCGCTTGAAATAATAGAGACAGCATTAGCAAAGCGATAGCCGATTTAGTTAGACGGTAGAAGCGCGGTTCAGTAGTTTAAAACAGTTAAAGTACGGCCAGTAGGTGGTCAAAACTAGACCTATGTACGTAATCTTGTACATCGTCATCTGTAGTGGTAGGACTCTTGGCAGAGTCTGCCTGGGGAAGGACCACACCTTTGCCAAATATTCTACCGCCAAGCAGTTATGTGCAAACGTTACTGTGTTCCGGTCTGAAGGGCAATGTTTCCAGAGAAATTACAGGGCTTAGAGATATAACAAATTAGATCTCTGGGTGACGGGCGCAGTGCAGTGCTAAGTAATGATTTGGAATCTTCATGTTCCAATAGCTGCGTGTCACTGTATTGTTATGTGGCAGGCATGTTGCTTACCATCAGGCACATGACATGCTTGTCTCGTCACTCTTTATTTAAAAAAAAAATTACAACACAGGGCTTAATTATTATCTGAATTATTAATTAGCATAAGCAGCCCCACTAGATGTTCCCACTGCTGGGACTCGGGGCCTTCTCTCGCAAGTAGCTCTCTACTACTCTCAAGGCCATAAACCACCACGCTCAGTGCAAGTGTGTGATACATCACCTCTAAAGATTCTGGTATATGTCGATTTCCACACGATGTTTTCCTTCACCGTTTTAAGTTATTTACATGACATCGAAAAGTCAGTGGTGCGCGTGGGATTTGAACCCGGGGGTCTCCGGATCGGCCGTTTCCGTTTTCCCGACTAGACCAGCCGTAACTTTTATTACTTAATTTCTTCTTATCATAAACACTGTTACTTAGTACAAAAAAGAACCGAAAACCATGGAGCGGACCTGCTAGTAATAAAATAAATCTAGCTAACTAGCGTAATAATTACGCTATCTATACTAATATTATAAAGCTGAAGAGTTTGTTTGTATGTTTGTTTGTTTGTTTGAACGCTAGGATCTCTGGAACTACTGGTCCGAATTGAAAGATTCTTTCTTTGTAGGATAGTCAATTTATCGAGGAAGGCTATAGGCTATTTCACATTACGCTACTATCAACAGGAGCCGAGCATTAATGAAAAATGTAACAAAAACGGGAAAAAATATTGCTTTTTGAGAGCTTTCGTTGCGTGACAGCATATGTCATATTTTAAAGGTTGCGTCATTAGAACCTAAAGTAACCGAATTTGTTCAAAATTTGAATGGGTACGACCAATTTTCGATAGATGGCGTAGCAACGCGCGCGCTTTCAGCTAGTCTATACTAATATTATAAAGAGGAAATATTTGTTTGTTTGTAATGAATAGGCTCCGAAACTACTGGACCGATTTCAAAAATTCTTTCACCTTTGGAAAGCTACATTATTCCCGAATAACATAGGCTACGGCAGATGGCGCTGCAGTTGATATCTAGGTTATTATTCGAGCGAAGCCGGAGCGGGCCGCTAGTTAGTTATAAATAGATAAGTTAATAGTAGTAGTATTGAATAGATACGTTTGCGCTTGACCTATATCTCACTTACCTAAAAGATCGTGCTGACCTAGAAGAAACCGTAAAAACTTTCCTAACTCATTAAACGTTTTTGTAAAAGCAAAACCGACGCACCGACCGTAGCTAGCAAAACTTTAGGCTATTAAGTTCTAAAAGTAAAAATAAATGTATTGTCATCAGAAGCAAATGTGTGTACCAAGTTTCAGTTGAATCGTTTGGCAGGGAGGTAGCTCCAATTTTGATTACTAAATTGGACCCAACATACTCGTCAAGCTAAATTAACCCGTTAAAAGAGACAGCCCATCGAACATACCAGGTTTCACAGGATGTCTGCACTAAGCTGATAGAGAATACGTGCCCAAACTTCAGCTATATATGTTTTGCCCAGTCCCATGGTTGAAATCACTGATACCTTAAATTTTGCCTAGTTACATAATTATATAAAAACGCTGATTCTGTATATTTTGCCGAGTTACATAAATATATGACAGCACTGATTCCAGTTCTTTTTCAGAGTTACATAAATATACATATATGTATATATGTAATCACTGATTCCATATTTACATATTGCAGAGTACCATGTTTGAAATCAATGATTACATATATTTTTGCAGAGTTACATACGTATATGTAATCACTGATTCCATATTTATATTTGGAGAGTCCCATGTTTGAAATCAATGATTACATATATTTTTGCCGAGTTACTTACGTACATACATATATCGTATCACTGATTCCATTTATTTTCCGAGGTACATACATATATATGTAATCACCGATTCAACATTATATTCTGCGGACTCCATAGTCCAATTTTAAATAGCTCAGGTGATTTCGGTAAAAAGTTTTTATATTTTATGCAGGTTTATCCTGCTAATATTATTAATGTTTGGTTGTTTGTTTAGACTAGCAGCGTCTCAATCCTAGTTATTAATTTTAAAATAGTTTCTATGACGTATGTATATATATGTATAGTAAACGTTGGTTATTATTATTATGAGTATCCCTTTCAGTTTTGCGGCCCTATAGAGCACACCTCAGATAAACAACACAAGGGTGGGTTAGGTTATGTTGTTATAACGAGAAATTGTTTCGATCCCGAAAAAAAAGTGTGTCGTTATTTCATTATATTACATTTTATGAGTCGTTCCTCGTCCCTACCGTACGTGGTTTCATTTAATATTGAAAAAGTTTAATCGCGCAACGGTTTTATAAAACACCCAAACAATTTCGTCGTCAATTGTGAAATTTAAAATGTCCCCCGGGCGTGAGCTCTAATGACGAATTTGTAATTAAAATTTCTGGCCGCGAACAACTCCGCCGAACAATGGCTGCATTGGCTTCCTACCTGGCTTTACAGGGCCTTTTAATGAGCTCAATTATTAAGTTTTATGTTTGCTCACTACCGGTCAGGGGTGGAATAACGGGCTAAGGTGCGGTATTCCCGCAGGCGGACTCTGCAACAAGTTCTACCATTGCAAGGTTCAGACAATTCGTATTTTATATTAGTGTAACATTATAATACGCTCAACATGTTAGCAACTAGTAGTGCCTCCCGGTTTTACCCGCGCAGTTCCCGTTCCCGTTAACTTCCAGTGATAAAAAGTAACCTATGTGTTATTCCAGTCTATAATAATCTAATTGTGTTCCAAATGTTAACCTGATCCGTTCAGACTTCCCGACATGACTGACAAACATACATCCAAACCTTCAAACTTTGCCATTTGTAATATTAGTATAATTAGTCATAACATATGCAACATGATAATAACTAGCTGATATTTGCGACTTCTCCCACGTATAATGTTAAATGTGATCTGAGTGAGGATTGATTTGATTGAGTGGTACATGTAGCAATAGTTGCCATAACAAATGGATATAAAACGTGATGTTTTAAGCAAATTTAGAAATATTGATTGGTTAAGGAACTATTTATTTTTTCGGAATAAAAATAATGTTCTATTTGCTATTCTAAGTTATAACTTGTTTTCCAAATTTTTTGCCCGCTCCGTTTTGCCATTTCGACGCGATTATCTACAAACATCCAAATATCTAAACTATTTATAGCTTTGTATTGGACGCGATTTCGGTCAAAAGTTGCTTTTGGAAAATAAACAAAGAAAGTTGAATATACATAGAATTAAAGAGAGTAGAGTTTGATCCCCTGAAACCGAAACTCTCCCTATTTTAAACCGCGTCTAATTCTTTTTCATCAATTCTGACCCCCTCAAGATTGCGAATGCATTTAATCACTATTTTATTGATAAAGTGAAGCCTATAAAAGGTTATGGCAAAAGTGTTACCTCCAGTATTAAAACCCGTTCAGAATCGATGTTCATGGCCCCGTGCGATGCACGGGATATTAGCAAAATCATCAAAAATCTTAAAAATAGCAATAGTGTAGGAATAGATGAAATATCAACAAAAATAATAAAAATTGTAAATGAACATATATGCACTCCTTTGAGCTACATTATAAATCTTTGCATAACAACGGGTACATTTCCAAAGATATTAAAAACAACCATTATCAAACCTCTGCACAAAAAAGACTCTAAAGAAAAAATGGAATGTTACAGACCCATCGCTTTGTTATCTGTATTCTCAAAAATTATAGAGAAGTACATTTATAAAAAAATAAATTGTTATTTCGAGAAAAACAACATATTTTGCACACAACAAAAAGGCTTTAGGAAAAACAAATCCATTAATTTGGCAATTTTTGATTTTCTGAGTACAGTCTTGAAATGTGTAGATAAAACAACACCGGTGTGTTCTATATTTTGTGACATGACACAGGCATTCGATTACGTCGATCATAAAATCTTACTGCAAAAATTAGAAGCTTACGGGATTCGAGGTAATGTCTTGGATTTCATAAAATCGTACCTGACTGGGAGAAAGCAAATAACCGAAATCAGTAAAATAAACTTTAATACAAAACGAGAAGAAATATTTAGGTCAGTCGAACGCAGCATTATTTATGGGGTACCACAGGGTAGCGTTTTGGGACCGCTTTTGTTTTTAATATATATAAATGACTTACCTAACGTGACTAATCAACCCATGACACTTTTTGCGGATGATAGTACTATAACAATAGAATGTAGAAATGCTAATACGTACGCAAATGACATTACTGAATCACTGATATCGTCCATATCGTGGTTGGATAACAATAATTTAAACATTAATTTGAACAAAACTAATATCATTCACTTCAAACAACGTGGACTAAACCAATCTAATGTTAAAGTAACGTATAATGATCAAATAATAAATGAAGTAGACTCAGCAAAATTTCTTGGTTTAATGATTGACAAACAATTGAATTGGAAAAAACAAATTGATAGTGTTTCGAATAGAGTCACTAGCTCGGCGTATGCATTACATAAACTATCTGCTGTGGTGAATACTGATGCGCTTCTTACTGCGTACTATGGGTTAGTTGAGTCTATTCTCAGATATGGAATCATATTTTGGGGTAACTCTACCGACAAAGAGGTTATTTTTAAAAGACAAAAGCGCTGTATCAGATCGATGTTTAAATTACAACAAATTGATAGCTGTGGACCTTATTTTACTAAATACAAAATTCTTACACTTCCGTCCTTGTATATTTTGGAAACAGCACTTTTTGTACGAGCAAACCCGGAATTATTCCCTTCAATATCATATTCAGTCCAAAGAAATCGTAGAGACCAGAATAGGCGTTGTAATCACTTGGCAAAGACTACTCTCATGGCTAAAAGTATAATATGTATGGGATCTCGGATTTACAATCATATTCCAAAAGATATTAGAGATCTGAGGACTTCCATGTTTAAGTCACAATTAAGGAAACTTCTAGTCAGAAAATGTTATTACAGAATTGAAAACTTTTTTAATGATAGATTTCATTAGGGATTATTTTAGATATTTGGTAATAAATATAGTTTATAATTTTGTTTCATTATTTTGATTTGATGACATGAATTTAATGAGTTTGTTTTAATGAGTGTAATTATTGTACACAATTAGTAATAAATTTATTTTTGTAATTTTGTGATTTAATTTGATTATTTTGATTTGATGAATTTGTAAAGTTTTCAATTATTTTTTTTGTATTTGTATGGTTGAAGGGTGATTTGACTTGTAAGCTGTCATCAATTTTATATGAATTGAAAAAATATTTGTATGCCTAGCATATCAGGCAAAACATGACGACCAGCTACTTTAAAATATTTGTGACCTGTTTTATATATCATGCATTATGTGTGTTTGAACTTACTCATGTTTTGAACAAATAAATTATCTTTTATCTTTATCTTTATCTTTTATCAATTGGTTTATAATCTGTGGGATTACCGGGGCCTGATTGGACCCTCTGCAGATCTCTTAATTCGCAGTAATGAATGCGTGCTCATGCGTCTTCGTACAGTGACCGCGCCGGGCCCGGGGCGAAGGCTGAGTCTCCCGGGGGTCTGGCTAGCTAAAATTGTCATAGCTATGATATCGCTCTCTCTCTTTTCTTTTCACTTGAAATGATAGAGACAGCAATAGCAACGCCAAAGACGATCTAGTCAGGCGGCAGAAGGGCCGGACCTTTGCGCTACCTTATGTGATGCTTTAATAGCACGGTCGGGGCATACATTGAAATAGAAAAAATTCCGGGGAGCGATTTTTTTTTATGAAACGTCGGGGAGGGTTGTTGGAAGTATAAATCTCGATTTTCTAACTAATCTCGGTAGAGGGTTCGCCGCCATCTTGTTTTAAAGTTTTTGTGAAATAACTCGTTCATTTTCAACTTTAGAGCAAAAATGATGGTCACCAAAATTGTTGGAAATTTAATTTCTCACAAGTTTGCTTCATATAGGTTTTACGCTAGGATCAATATTTGCAGAGTTATACTATCAAGTTAATCAAAAAAATCGTAATGGGTGGAATTTTATTTTCTTCAACTTCGGTTCTCGCACTTTTTTAGGGTTCCGTACCCAAAGGGTAAAAACGGAACCCTATTACTGAGACTTGGCTGTCCATCCGTCCGTCCGTCTGTCACCAGACTGTATCTCAAGAACGGTGATAGCTAGACAAATGAAATTTTCACAGATGATGTATTTCTATTGCCGCTGTAACAACAAATACTAAAAATAAAATAAGTAAAAAATGTGCGAGAACCAAAGTTGAAGAAAATAAAATTGCACCCATTACGATTTTTTTGATAAACTTGATAGTATAACTCTGCAAATATTGATCCTAGCGTAAAAACTATATGAAGCAAACTTGTGAGAAATTAAATTTCCAACAACTTTGGTGACCATCATTTTTGCTCTAAAGTTAAAAATGAACGAGTTATTTCACGAAAACTTTAAAACAAGATGGTGGCGAACCCTCTACCGGGATAAGTTAGAAAATCGAGATTTATACTTCCAACAACCCTCCCCGACGTTTCATACAAAAAAATCGCTCCCCGGAATTTTTTCTATTTCAGGCTAGTTTTATGTCTACCTCGACTGTACTATAATAACGAGGCCAATATTGGGAGACTAAGTAAACCTTGCATAATTTCAGGACTTAATCGAAATCATATTTTTATCGTGTTTCCGTTCCGTTACGGCGCCCTGGTCATGAGGAGATTCGTAAACGATAGAAAATTAAGAGATATTGAGTTGCTTTTCAGCCTGGTTAGATAATACGATACATTCACCGAGATGGTTAATGGGTGAAAAGTATTTTATATTCAATTTAATGTTTCAACAAATAGGTACATTGCAAATTAGGGTTCTAAAAATATTTAGTCTAGAGTATGGTTAATTAGCAATGATTTTGATGGAGCGCGTAATCCTAGAAGGTACTTATTCACTCTAAACTTGAAGAGGTAGGTCTGAGAAAACAAAGAAAGCGACTAGGTGTTGCTATCCCTGGTGGTTCGCATTAAAAAAGTGACCCTTTTGTAACAGTTAATTTTAAGGCTTCCCAAAAACTCAAATATAGTAAAAAGGGATGTAAATTAAAATCAACCTTACACTTTTAGTTCGAACCGATAGTAGGTCGACCATGTCTAGAATGTGGAATGCGTTGCCGGAGTGGGGTTTTTCCCGTTAGTTACAATCTTGGTGTCTTCAAATCAGGAGTGAGTCGGGGTTTTCTAGGTAAACACGCTCCCCACCTTAGACCGCATCGTCGCTTAACATCAGGCGAGATGGCGGTCAAGTGTAAACCTTTAATAGGTCTACACTTAAATAAAGATGTAAGTAATGATACTTGTACTTCGGCGTCGCTCACTTTAGTATCTTTATATTCTTTACGTAAATCAAATATTAACTGAAAATTTGTCTGAAGTTGTCTTTCACATAAAAACGAAGTAAAATAATGAAAATTGGTCATTATATCAGCAATATCTTATTAATAGTGTCTGGGTGTTTCTATGTATAATAAGTATACATACTTAAAACTATTTAAGTATTATATCAGCTATTTGGCCGCCATCACACAAGCTTTGCTTAGTTTGGGGTCAGGTGGTGTTGTGTTTAAATTGTCCACCAATATTTATTTAATATTATAAATGTCAATGTTTGGACGTTCGGATTTTTGTTCCTCAATCACGTAGTAACGATGAACGAATCGGGCTGAAATTTAGAACACAGATTATTGTCTGGAAGAACACATAGACTACTTTTTATCCCGGGAAAATAATGGGAGCGGGTAAAACCACGGAGCGCTGTTAGTGGTTTAATATAAACGTAACCGAAGTCAAAGTTATTTATTCAAACATGTCAATTGTCAATTAATAAAAATATAAAAAAGCGTACAAATAGTATCCATTTTCAAAGTTTGAAATGACCACTTTACTGTATTATAATAATAAATTTTATTAACGTTCAGAAAACTGTCAAGAGTATTTATTATACGAGTATTATATGTTTTTATTACCATTTTACTGACCCATGAATTTTTTTTTACATTTTTATAGAAACTTTCCCATCACTCCGTGAATCCTTCTATTAGTGGTAGGACTCTTGGCAGAGTCCGCCTGGGGAAGTACCACACCTTTGCCAGTTATTCTACCGCCAAGCAGTAATGTGCAAACATTACTGTGTTCCGGTTTCAAGGGCGATGTTTCCAGAAAAATTACAGGGCTTAGAGAAATAACATCTTAGATCTCTGGGTGACGAGCGCAGTTCAGTGCTAGGTAATGATTTGGACTCTTCATGTTCCAATAGCTGCGTGTCACTGTGCTGTTATGTGGCAGGCATGTTGCTTACCATCAGGCACATGTCCTGCTCGTCTCGTCACTCATTAATTAAAAAAAATGTATGTATGAAATGTGATCGAAAAATTAGAAATGAAATCTACGATAGAGTGTTACGACGTAGCCTCGTAGCGCGTAGACCCGTGCCGTGACTACGTGAGAGGGGTTTAGATCCTACAATTTGGCTCTGATATTAACAGCTCACTCCGCTTGTTTTTAGGGTTCCGTATCCAAAGGGTAAAAACGGGACCCTATTACTGAGACTTCGCTGTCTATCCGTCCGTCCGCCCGTCCGTCTGTCACCAGGCTGTATCTCAAGAACGGTGATAGAGATAGACAGTTGAAATTTTCACAGATGATGTATTTCTATTGCCGCTATAAAAACAAATACTAAAAATAAAAAAAATATTAAAGGTGGGCTCCCATACAACAAACTAGATTTTTTACCATTTCTTGCTCGATTAGTACCGTCCCAAGCAAACTAGATGCCGCCACTAGTAAAATAAAACGCGCTATCGACTTCTTCATAAGAATCAAGATTACACAATAATTCATAATTAAAGGGGGCTCCCATATAATAAAAGATGTTTTCGCCGTTTATTTGGTAATGGTATGGAACCCTTCGTGCGGGAGTCCCACTCGCACTTGGTCGGTTTTTTTTTCACGCACGGGTATTCAAATCGCTGTATCGCTTCAGTTTGAAGCGATACAGCGACTAAACGCTAAAACGCGCGATTCTGATGCCGCGATAGAATGCAGACAGTCCCGAAATCGAAATCCGGCATGGATACAGTCGCAAAATCGCTGGTCGTCGACGCTACCTTGCTGTGGCCCTTAATTAATATGTATATTTTTTTAATAACGAGTGACAAGACGAGCAGGACATGTGCCTGATGGTAAGCAACATGCCTGCCACATAACAGCATAGTGACACGCAGCTATTGGAACGTGAAGAGTCCAAATCATTACCTAGCACTGCACTGCTCTCGTCACCCAGATATCTAAGGTGTTATATCTCTAAGCCCTGTAATTTATCTGGAAACATTGCCCTTCAAACCTTACGGCTTACTCATAACAGTCAGTATCAACATAATCAGCCCACCAAATGTTCCCACTGCTGGAACACGGGGCCTTCTCACGTAAGGAGAAAGTCAAGGTCATAATCCAGCACGCTGGCCCACTGCGGGTTGGTGGTTGACACATGACTTACAAACTTTCTACGTACATGTCGGTTACGTTACGAAGTTTTATTTTACCGTTCTAAGTTACTGGCATTACGCACATGACTTCGAAAAGTCAGTGGGATTTGAACCCACGTTAGTTTTCATAGTAAAAAATACTAATAGTGCCGTTTATGTTGTTTCAGATTTGGTGTAAGAAATATTGTAGATATTGGTAAGTTTATTTTAAGAAAACATTAAAAAATATACACGAAATTTCGCAAGTACGTACAAATGAAAATGTAAATTTTAGAAGAGACAGACAGACAGAGCACTATGAAAATTTTGACAGAGTGCATTTTGAATTAACCAAAATCACCCCAATTTCATTCCAAAAATCTTCGGTTACATTTGTGGGTTTTTTTTTTTTTTTAAATAAAGAGTGACGAGACGAGCAGGACATGTGCCTGATGGTAAGCAACATGCCTGCCACATAACAGCACAATGACACGCAGCTATTGGAACATGAAGAGCCAAAATCATTACCTAGCACCGCACTGCGCTCGTCACCCAGAGATCTAAGTTGTTATATCTCTAAGCCCTGTAATTTCTCTGGAATTTTAGATTCCATGGAAAAAATTGTCTGAACAGGTTTGTGTAACGCAGAGTCAAACTCGCACTTGTCCTGTTTGTTTGAAGTGCGCCGCCAACGTTCCACGTCGCCCTCCCCCCGCCTGAGTTTATTTCCTTATGAATAATTCCGTGTGGCCACACCTTTGATGTGCCGCCGTCTCCGCCACCGGGTTAAGGGGGCGCCTAAAGCCAGAAAACGAAAAAAGGACATTTTCGACGCCGCTCACTGAAGTTAAGAAACTAAAAACTATGACAAAAAAAATATTGACGTGTGGGTACAATCAAGAAGAAGCACAATAACCGAATAGAATTTTAAAAATAGATCAGAGTTTTTTACAATAAAAACATAAAAATGACACCGAAAAAACCCGTTTTAATTCGAGTACTCGAAATTATCAGCGATGACCCCACATTATTTTTTGGTAATAAAATTCCTAATTGTACGTTTTAGTAAAGTAACCGAACACTTTTTTAAATTTATGTTTAATTATTGAGTAATTAAATAAAACTTGGTCAAAAATTGACTCCTGATTAAATATTGATTTTTCCTCCAAACTGTGTCATGCTATTCTCGACTTTATGTACATCACATTAAGAAACGCGTCGCGCGGGTGAAATCTGATATTTTCCTGGCTTTAGGCGCACTCTTAATAATACAACAACCATCCTCTCCGCTCTGGGTAATTATTGCTCGACGACGGTTTGAAGGGCAATAGCCTCGTGGCGTAGTTGGTAGAAAGGCTGCGGAGCCAGAGGTTGTGAATTCGATCCCCACGCAAAATAAATATTTCTGTGTTTTGGGTATTTCTATGTGTCATAAGTATGTGTTTACGATTATTTAAATACTAGCTGAACGCGCGCGCGTTGCTACGCCATCTATCGAAAATCGATCGTACCAATTCAAATTTTGAACAAATTCGGTTACTTTAGGTTCTAATGACGCAACCTTTAAAATATGACATATGCTGTCCCACAACGAAACCTCTCAAAAAGCAATATTTTTTCCCGTTTTTGTTACATTTTTCATTCCTGCTCGGCTCCTGTTGATAGTGGCGTAATGTTAAATAGCCTATAGCCTTCCTCGATAAATGGACTATCCTACAAAGAAAGAATTGTTCAATTCGGACCAGACTTAGCTCCAGAGATCCTTGCGTTCAAACAAACAAACTCTTCAGCTTTATAATATTAGTATAGATTATATCAACTATCTGGCTTGTGTATACAAATTTAAATGTAATTATTATTTGCACTATTTAATTAATACGATTAAATGTACAAATATAAAAAACGACTGCGTGTTTGGTTCTGTGAGTGTAAAGAATATAGAGTATAGTTCGATTGTTAATTTTGACAAGTTACAAAATTATGTTGAATAGCTAATAAACTGAATAGCTAAAGCAAAGTTTTCAATCAAAAACCATAAGCGGTAATCAGTAGCCACACCTACCGACAAATGCAACCATCGTCTGCTTTGTTTATAATTAATCTATCCAATGGAAACGCGCGCTCAGCGCTGCGGTTGCAACCGACTACCCCTCACATTACGCTGTTATTCCATTCAATCATTCAAACTACCCGCCATTAGCTCCGGCTAATGAATAGCCATTGTCGATGCGCTATCAGAAGCGCCAGCTACAAACAAAAACACAACTTATCGATTTCAAAATTGAGTTCGTTTTAAAATAAACAGAATAATGTAGACAATGCAAAGAAAAATAAGTTTTACCCCGTTGAAAATTAAGATGATTTTGTAATTTTAGTCGCGACTGTAGCTATTTCCTGCGAAAAGAAAACCGAGCTTTACTATTCAAGAAATTAAGCTTATTTTACGTTTACACTGAAATTCTGTTAGTTTGTAGTCGAGGAAAAGTAAATTTTGTTGTATTGAAGATAGAGTTGATATTAGCGAAGCGGTGAGCGGGGTAGGGGAGCGATTGATTTGCTCAATGGGTGTGAGGTGGGGCTCGCGACGCAACTTGCCGATTGAATTGCCGCTTTCATCTCCATCCTTGTTCTGGCAGCGGATTCTTTGAGGAGTTTGGTTTCTAATAAACTCGGTTTATAAGGACGAAGAGGCACGAAGCTTCCACATTGAGGTACGAATATACTCACAGATGAGACAATCACATTCTCTGTATTAAGCATTTGAAAGTATTCTTAATTTTATTGAAGTTATATATCTTTTAGAGCGTTGGGGAAAAATGGTGATAGTGATATTTTCAAATGCGTGATTTTTTAAATAAAGAGTGACGATACGAGCAGGTCATGTGCCTGAAGGTAAGCAACATAACACACAGTGACACGCAGCTATTGGAACATGAAGGGTCCAAATCATTACCTAGCACTGCACTGCGCTCGTCACCCAGACATATAAGATGTTATATCTCTAAGCCCTGTAATTTCTCTGGAAACATTGCCCTTCAAACCGGAACACAGTAATAATAATAATAATAATAATAATAATAAATATTGGTGGACAATTCACACACAACACCATCTGACCCCAAACTATGCAAGCAGTAATGTATGCACATTACTGCTTGGCGGTAGAATAACTGGCAAAGGTGTGGTACTTCCCTAAGCGGACTCTGCTAAGAGTCCTACCACTACAAAATTACAGCAAGCATCACGAAAAATTGATACCCCGAAATTAGCTAGCCAACATTTTAATAAACTTCACAACTTCAGGTTGATACTTCTTGCGTTCAAGATACTTTAAGATAAAGACAATAAGTATTAACTTATTGCGTGCGTTCTTATTTATTACACACAGATTTTTTTCCCGAAAAATCAACTGACTTCAATTTAAAAACTTAACTCACAAACTCTACAAAAATTAAAAAGTGAAGCCAATTAATATGGGTAAAGGCCTGTTTTCATTTTGATTAGTACGCGTGCGAGTGAGTAGTGCAGGTGTTGAGTGATTGGTAGCAAACGCGTGTGGACACAGATTGATTATTGCGAGTGCATAGTAATCAGTCACTCGCACTCGCAATCGCACTCGCACTCACACTCGCAATAATCAAAATGCAAACCGGCCTTTAGCCAGGTCAATTAAAAATACTGACCCAAATTGTGGTTTCTGAGTAAACAAAAAACCATCCATGTATTAAATGAAAATTGGTATTTGTTCATTTTGTTGAAAACTGTTCACCTGATGTGAATAAAATTGATATTGGTCTACTTGGAAATAATGTGTTACCGTAAAATCGAAGTTGCGGCCGTGTGTACGATTAAATTGAAACATAAAAGAATTTTCCGAATCAGTTCAGGCGCCTTCGAGGAATCGGTAAATAACATTTTTTTTTACAATCATTCCAACAAATTGCAACACTCTTTTTTGAAGTCGGTTAGTAAGACAATGAAATTATAAATATAAATGAAGTGACTCCGATACTAATTATACTCATAGCTAAAAAAACTACTTGGCAGTAGCTGATAACAGATTGGGAGATAACAAACTGAAGGTGATAATTAAGTATAGCTTTCTTGTGTTTAGACTTTTACTTGTCGTGTCTGCGACCAAATTTTGGACTACATCTAAAACTATTTTTTTTTTTTACTATTTGAATTTACTATTTTATATTTGCTCTTAATTTGATGTGTTCTTTTTCTTTTATTCAAATTATTTTTAAAGACTAAACAATTTCCGACCAATGAGAGGCTACAGACGCTGCAACGGGGTTTGGTTCGCATAAGCCGCTCAGTTTACAGAATGTGTTCAGTGTGACGCGCGCAGAATAAAATATATATATTATCTCGTGTTTATTGTGTAGTGTGACGCGCGCAGTGGCGTGCACTGTGCGCTGTGTACACCGCTGCAGTGGGATAAGGATCGCATCGGATCGGGCGCGCCGCCAAGCCAAGCTCGTTAGTGTAACGGCTCGCGATGAGATCGCTTCCATGCTATCGCTTTTGTGTTGTATTTGATTCAGGGTTATGCAAAACGCCTATTCTGAGGCGAAAGAGAAGCGTAGGTATAGTACGAGATCCGGCTGCATGATCTCTACGATCATCGCGTAGTTAGTCAAATTCACATTTGAACATACATTTATGATAAGGAGAATACATTGATAATAGGTTGCCAGTCAGTAAGTGGCCGCAAGTAATTTTAATTTTTTTTTTAAATATAATATCATCCACGTTATAGCAATGTCTGTAAAGAATTCGAAAATCGATGGGTGCCGTTGCACACTAGGCCTCAACTACTTCGCTTCGATAAATAAAATTATTTAAAAAATAAGTGAAGTTGAAGTGAAGTTAGTTGGAAAATTAATTAATATTAATTTTATTTTATTAACTACGCGATGAACGTAAAGATTATGCAGCCGGATCTTAGACCATACGTTATTATTATTAAAACTATTTGGGTATTCGCAACAGACATGGGTCAGTACAATTGTTATAAAAACATATTATACTCATATAATGCTTGACAGTTTTCTGTACAATAATTATTATAATACAGTAAAGTAGTCATTTCAAACTTTGAAAATGTATACAATTTGTATGCTCTTTCTTTTGTTTTTATTTTTTATTTATTGACGTGTAAATTGTACATTTATGAATAAAGTACTTTGACTGGCGTTTATTTTAGAAGAACAAGATACATGCGTGCGTGTGAGTGCGTGTTGTTGTTGGCTAAATATAGTGTCACACCAACAGCATTACCAGAGCACCACTTTCCGCATCCAATTGTTTTTTTAAACCATCGAAAACCCCTATTTATTTGTACTAAAATTATGACGCTGAAAAGGTTTTTTATTTGAACGCGCTTATCTCAGGAACTATTGGACCGATTTAAAAAATTCATTCACTGTTAGATACGGAAGGATTCCCTGAGTGTCATAGGCTACTATTATGTACCACGGGCAAAGTTGGGACGGACCGCTAGTCGTATTATAGATTCAATTCAATTCAATTCAATCAGCCTTTTATCCTGAACTTTGCTTTCTTTTCTTCATGACTAGTTTCTTCTCACAGAATGTCTCTCAGTTCAGTGTGCCTCTTGGCATAGGCCTCCTCTAACATTTTCCATTGCCTTCGGTCTTTTGCAACTCTTCTCCAGTTGGGTCCAGCTGTTAGTTTGATTTCGTCTTCCCATCTTTTTACTTGCCTTCCTTTCTTTCTTTTCCCATCTCTAGGATACCATTCGGTTGATATCTTACTCCATTTTTCCTGGGGACATCTCATTAAATGGCCTGTCCACCTCCACTTTAGTTGATCTATCTTATCTAGCACGTCTGTTACTTTTGTTTTTGATCTTATGAAGGTGTGTCTTTTTCTATCTTGCTTTTTTACGCCAAGCATGCTCCTCTCCATGGCTCTTTGGCAGTGTACTATACTGTCTCTTTGGAGTTTAGTGAGTGACCAGGTTTCACACCCATATGTGAGGCAAGGTAGGATACAGGTATCGAAAACCTTCCGTTTGATTCCTATGCTGATGTCTATGGATTTCATTACTTCCTTCAAAGACCAGTATTTTTTCCAGCTGTTGGCTATTCTTCTGTTTACTTCTTTGGTAGATTGGTCTGTATGTGAGATGATTTGTCCTAGGTAGATATACTCTTCTACGTATTCGAGAGGGTGGTTATTTATTCTAATCTCTTGATATTTACTGTTTGTTAATAATTTTGTCTTGGTCAGGTTCATGTATAGTCCGATGTTTTCACTTTGTTTCCTTAGTTCTTCGATCATTTTCTCTAGAGTATATGGATCTCTTTCGAATAGGACGATGTCGTCCGCAAACCTCAGATGATTGAGTTTTCTTCCATCTATGCTTAAGCCGTATTGATCCCAGTCTAGTTTACGGAATATATTTTCCAATACCGCGGAGAACAGCTTGGGAGACAGTGGATCTCCCTGTCTGACCCCTCTTCCAATTCTGAACTCGTCTCCCAACGCTTCCAATTGAATTCTTCCTTTATTATGGGAATATATGCTTTGTATGATTCTGATGTAAGTGGAGGGGATACCCTGTTTCTCTAGGCTCTCCCAGATGGCTTCGTGACTGATACTGTCGAAAGCCTTGGTGTAGTCTATAAAACCCATGTACAAAGATTTGTAGTACTCCTTGTGTTTCTCTATGATTTGTTTCACTGTATGTAGATGGTCTATTGTGGAGAAACTTTTCCTGAAGCCAGCCTGTTCCATGGGTTGGTTTTCGTCTAATACTGTGGTTATTCGCCCAAGGATGATTTTCGAAAATACTTTGTATATATTGGACATCAAACTAATTGGTCTATAGTTGTCTATGTCTTCTTTAGGCCCCTTCTTATGTATTAATATTATATGTGATGTTTCCCATTGTTGTGGAATGTAATTGGATATTATAATGTCGTTAAAGATTTTAGTTAGTATCGGGACAAGTTCTTCCAAGGTTCCTTTCAATAGCTCATTTGTGATCTTGTCAGGGCCTGGCGATTTGTCTAGCTTCTGACTAACTATTGCATGTCTCACTTCACTAGGTAAGATTATAGATACATTAGGTAGTATTATAGATACATATGTATAATAAGTATGTATTTAAATCTATATAAGTATTATATCAGCTATCTGGCCGCCATCACACAAGCTTAGTTTGGGGTCAGATGGTGTTGTGTGTGAATTGTCCGCCAATATGTATTATTTATTATTATTATTTATATCTATATATCCTCTCCACGTTTCACCCTGCTAGGATCGATTGTGCGCGCGTGGCTTGGCATGGCTCACAAACCTGAGATGTATTTTAAATGTCCTATCGCACGACGCACAATCCAATAGGCCATTTCAATTGTAGGTCTAGGAAGGCTTCAGCCGGGATTTGGTGTATACTCGTAGTGGCGGTTAGATTATGAGACGTTTTTTAGATCTTGTAAAAGATTAAAATTGTGTAGATACACTACACAATTTTACCCACACCAGCTTAGCCGTTCGACAGCAGTTGGGTTATAAACAACCGAACTGAAGAATTACATTATAATAAACTTCTGTAAACCACAATGAACGTTTTTCATTCCATTTTCTGTGCCGTTTATCCAAAAACTGTTTTTTTCTGAAGCGGAAATATCCATCATTGTAACCAAACATCATTAAGCCAGCTCACCCCCACCCCCTCCCACTGTGAAGCGAAATCTGCAATTAGCGGCGTCGCTTAATGACCGCGTCCACTGTCAAGCTACTACTGTATTACAGCTGCAATGTAAGCATATACAAGATATATTTTATAGTATGAAAGTGACGTGACGAGTAGGACATGTGCCTGATAGTAGGCAACATGCCTGCCCATAATAGCAGTGACACGCAGCTATTAGAACATAAAAAGTCCAAAGCGTTACCTAGCACTGCACTGCGCTCGTCACCCAGGGATACAATATGTTTTGTCTCTATGCCCTGTAATTTCACTGGAAACATTTACCTTCAAACTGGAACACAGTGATGCTTAGTATTGCTTAGCGGTAAAATGACTGGTAAAGGTGAGGTACTTAGCCGGGCGGGGCAAAGAATCCTACCAATTCATAATAAGGGCATGTGCAGGGTTACGTAGGAAGTAAGTTTGAATTTTTGAAAGACACACAAACCAACATAAATAAAGTAACGCCTGAACGGAAAGATTTGGAATATTAGGTTACATAGTCATGATTATTTTTAAATTAATAAAGGTGAAGGTCCTTAATTCAACCTGTACCTATGTTTTTTATTAATGTAGGTATGTTATCATTCCGCTAATTAGACGATTTCGCAATAAGTACATCATACTTCAAAAGTGCAATGTAAATTTTATTGAAATAGCTTTAGTGCATTTTGAGAAAGTCAACCTGTCCTTATTTTTTTTAAACAAAATATTGAAGTCGATTGTTCGCTTTTACAGAGAAAAATAATTATTAAAAATCATGTCGTTACGTTTCTGATTTCTATGAAACAGTATATGTCTGTTTGTTCGTACTTAGCGCGTTATAGTTGTAGAGCCGGGTACGGGTGGAGTCCATCAGTGCAGATTAATTCGCAAATGGCAGAGGACTGACAGTTCTATCAGGAGATTGGATTGCGTCGGACGAACGCACACGAAATTAACTGAGTGTAGTCTAACCGGCGACGTGCCTACACGTTCATCCAACGATTTATAATATAATAAATAATAAATAAATAAATATTGGTGGACAATTCACACAACACCATCTGACCCCAAACTAAGCAAAGCTTGTGTGATGGCGGCCATATAGCTGATATAATACTTATATATTTTTAAATACATACTTATTATACATAGAAACACCCAGACACAGTGCAAACATTTGAATTTATCACACAAATATTTGCACTGGGTGGGGATCGAACCCACGACCCTCGGCTTCGCAGGCAGAGCTACTACCCACTAAACCACAAGGCCAGCCAGATGCTTAGTTTGAACAATTTGGATGATTTTGTTTTGAACAAATAAATTATCTGTATCTTTCAGAGCTATGGATGTGCCCTGAGAATCCTGAAATTGGTTACAAACTGCGTCTATATGTGTACCGGAGTGATTTACACACCACCAATCTACTTGACCCCTAGAATCGCTAGCAGCAAGGTATGCTGTGGTTCTACTTATTTTGGTTGTTGTCAACGAATACTCGTAGTGATAGGTAAAAACGTCCGGCGTTCACCTTTTCCGTCAACCGACTAGAACGGAAAGAGTGAGCTGACTCGTCCCAACGATGACATAATTCCGTGCGCCTTTCAGTTTAGGAGGGGGGGACATATTATGTAGTCTAAATCTATGCGTTCACCGACGTCTGACCGCCGCGTTGCAGACATTTGCCCAATGCTAACGCTTTAATGGCTTACGTTGCAGGTGGGATCGACTTAACGACCTTCCTTACTATTGTGAAATATGGCGACCTTTCGCTTTTAATTCGCTATTAAGAATTGTGATCGACAAACGTCATCAAACCCGTCGATCGAACAAAAATCGTTCGATAACAAAAACTTTACTTTCATAGTGTTACCAGCAGCACCGGCGATTTCACCCGCGTAGTTCCCGTTTTCGTTACATGTCCGGGTAAAAAGCTGCCTATGTGTTATTTCAGACTATAATCTGTCTATTTTTCATGTATTCAAAATTTCAACCCGTTTCGTTCAGGTGTTCCGATGTAATTGAGCAACAAACATCTCAACAGCCAAACTTTCGCATTGATAATATTAGTAGCATTCAATATCGTCATATCATTATTTTCATCCTGTATAAACTCACTGCTAGGTGTGTTTTTTTTAAATGAAGAGCTGCGAGACGATTATGACATGTGCCTGATGGTAAGCAACATGCCTGCCACATAACAGCACAGTGACACGCAACTATTGGAACATGAAGAATCCAAATCATTACCTAGCACTGCACTGCGCTCGCCACCCAGAGATCTAAGTTGTTATTTCTCTAAGCCCTGTAATTTTTCTGGAAATATTGCCCTTCAACCCGGAACAAAGTAATGTTTGCACATTACTGCTTGGCGGTAGAATAATTGGCAAAGGTGTGGTCCTTCCCCAGGCGGACTCTGCCAAGAGTCATACCACTTCAAATATACACTGCTAGGCCTCGTCTCCCCTATGCCATTGACCTCCACCCTGAGCCGATCTCATCCAATCCCCGCGATGGATCTCTTCTCATGTACTCGTATGATGTTATTGTAATGTGATATCGATAGTAGCTACTTTTAGATGGCTACAATTTACTTAGAGACCGAGGAGGGGAGAGCCTCAACGCAAGTATATCCATTTAGGCCGCTTCGTTCGTTGAGCCGGAGGTCATGACGTACGCCTCATTGACTCCTCCCCCCCCCCTAACCTCCCCCTACCGAGGATATAAATATACTCGTTATAATGAAACGTAAATTATAATGGCGCTCGTAAATTCTACTCTATCGAGACATGAGTTTTCCGAATACCTTGATTTATTTCGAATTGGATTATTTTCGAGTTTCACCTTGTCGCCAGTTTCGGAGATTTCTCGATTTATTTCGTAGAATGAGATTCGATGAATTTGAATTATTTTAAACTAGCTGTTACCCGCGACTTCGTCCGCGTAGAATTTAAGATTTGTGCTGTGTTTAAATTAACTGCTTTTTTAAACTGGTCAAAATGTAGAGTTGTTGTCTTTAAAATAAATGAATGAAATAAACATTGGTGGACAATTCACACACAACACCATCTGACCCCAAACTAAGCAGAGCTTGTATGATGGCGGCCAGATAGCTGATATAATACTTATATAGTTTTAAATACATACTTATGATACATAGAAACACCCTTACTTCTTCTCTTACTTTGTTTGTTCATAGTTACAACATACAACTGGGTGTTTGTATGTTTACTCGTTACTGAACTCCCGTAAGTACTGAAATCACAAAAACTATCTGTGTTACAAATTGCAACAAAATCTAGTTAGGCGTTCCGATGTTACATGTATACTTGATCCCTAAGGAACTGTGCATGTTTTCGGGATAAAAAAATAGCCTATATGTTATTCCAGACTATGAGCTATCTGTGTCCAAAATTTCAGCTCGATCCGTTCAGCCGTTGTGACGTGATTGAGCAACAAACATCCAAACATTGACATTTATAATATTAGTAGGATTCTGGAATTATATTTAGTTCTAGCAGCGCTTTCAGGTTTTACCCACGTGGTGCTCGTTCCACTCATTTCTCCGCTATATAAGGTAGGACATTGGCTACATTTGATCGCGGGAAAATTAGACGAAACGATAGTCAATGTAAAAAAAAAAAAAAATTGGTGGACAATTCACACACAACACCAGCTTGTATGATGGCGGCCAGATAGCTGATATAATACTTATATAGTTTTTAAATACATACTTATTACACATAGAAACACCCAGACACAGTGCAAACATTTGAATTCATCACACAAATATTTGCACTGGGTGGGTGGCACATCGAACCCACGACGACCCTCGGCGTCGCAGGCAGAGTTACTACCAACTAAGCTACGAGGGCAGTCATATGTGCTATTTAATTTCAGACTATAATCTATCTCTAAAAAAATTCGTCCAAATCCCTTTAGGCAGTTTTCGACCGAGAGTCCATAGACCTCTCACTTTTTTTTACTTTAATATAGAATGTGAAGGATCTAGATCGCGGGATAGAAGACTTACACTTTACCAATATTGTGGAAAACAGGCCTTGAATAATAATCAATGGTTATGACAGAGTCTTAGCAGTACAGTTACAGGTAGAGGTCACCTGGGACCTATAGTGAAAAGTATTAAGAACTTGAAAAGAACTTATGAGAATTCGTAAGCTTATGAAATTTCCAAGGATAGTACGACAAAATGAAAACAAAGTCAAATAAACAAGAAAAAAGTTTGAAATTTTCTGTACCAAAAATACGTTATTAGTTGTTTGTCCCGTTACGGCCGAGTGGCTCCCACGTCAAACATTCATACTTTTTAACCTTTAACTATGGACGTTACATTTTTGTTACACTATTATGGACGCGCGGCCTCACAGACCGCTATATTTACGGGCTGATTTCTATCTTGATGAGTAAGTATTGTATAATTTTTGGTTTCTATCCCTTAGAAGAGTCACTAAATGTAAATAAAAGATGTAATTTCAATGAAAAATGTGTTTGTTTTAAACTAAATCTAACAATATAACAATCAAAGGCACTTTTCAGACTTTTTAGCTTGAAATCACTTCATAGTTATATTATTACAGGAAAATTACATTTTTAGTTAGTTTAACTTCTTTTACAATAAAATATAAAGAACAAAGAACATAAAAAAATTAACATAAACTTCTCAAAACTAAACAAAAATTTCGACAAGGGCTCAACTTGGTCATATTTATTGGCAGTCTTTGCATAGCGGCTTAGATCATTGTAGGCATATTGGTTGTTTACAGCCTACACAAGTGTGGGTCGTCTTTCGTTTTATTTTTGGTGGGCATAGTTTACACGTCTTACGTTTAGGAACTATATTTTGTTCACATGGTGGCTCTTGGGATGGCATATCAGAGCCCAAAACTCGTATCAGCGTCATAACTAATTCATTTGGCAAATGAGGGTTTATAACTCGTCTTTGCATATGTGGAACTACCAGGGATCGTGCTAATTTCTTTAGAAATGTACCTCCTTCTAGTTCTTTGTCTTGGTGTTGATGTGGTTTGTCTTGGTGGTGGTTGAAATCACCATAGGCCACCTTCTTGTTCGGCGACTGCTAGAATAAATTGAACATTTTTTATCCATTTCATCTACCCCCCCTTTGGTGGAATTATAGAATAATATCATCTCGGGTTTCTTTGTACGTTCATCTATAGTATTATCATGATGCATAGATGATATCAGGAGCACAGCAATGTCAGCTTCATAAAACAAACAATCATCGATTTCCCCATCGCTGTCGCACTGATCCGATTCGTCCATCGTCCAATCGTTGAAACTCGTATTCAAAAGAAAGATCATCTAATCGCAATATTTTACTGGCTCTGTGAGTCAACGAATGTTTTTTGACATTTTAGTTTACAAAATCTAAAACAAACAAAATCACCGTCAGCGTCAATTTACAACACAAAAGTGGACGCGCGGTCTCACAGACCGCACTCGAAATATAAAGCGAAATTACTCACGCAACATTCAGCCAGCGAGGTCACCTTCACTCTAAACGGTCGTTTCGCCACTAAAACCGAAGCTACTGAGACCGGCATAGGCGTGGGGTACGCGGGAGGAGGGGGGCACGAGAATTAAAAACTGCAAGCGGCCTGTGAGACCGCACGTCCATAGTTAAAGGTTAAGTAACGTGCTTAAGGTAGGAAGTTTTACAGGACTTTACTGTTGGAGAATATAAAGTACTTAAACAAAAAAGTCTGAATATCTGACTGATGCGTATATTCATATTATTCATTTACTAGCAATGTTTCGCCCTCGCAGTTCGCGATCCTGTTATTTTCCGGGGATAAAAAATGGCCTATGTATTATACCGGATCATTATCTATCTATGCATCAAATTTCTACCAAATCCTTTCAGTAGTTTTTGCGTAAAAAAGCAAAAAATATCCTATCCTACTAATATTATAAATGTCAATGTATGGATGTTTGTTGCTCAATCACGTCCTAACGTATGAACGGATCGGGCTGAAATTTGGAACATAGGTACATTATAGTCTGGAAGAACATATGGGCTACTTTTCATCCCGGAAAAACAACGGGAACGGGAACTTCGCGGGTAACACCGCAGGGCGCTGCTAGTACATCTCATATTCTTACAAACTATCACGTTTGTAATAGTAATAGGTTTTTCACAACAATTAGTTACTCGACAATTTTACAGTGAATAATGAATAAATTACAAAGGAACATTAATTTTAATATTAAGTATGTATAAATTGCGCATGACGTTGTTTGTTTGCGATCGACTCCTAAACTACTAAACCGATTTTAATCAAATTTGCACACCGTATGCAGTTTGATCCAACTTGAAAGGTAGGATAGGATTAATTTCGGTTAATAGTCTTTATATAAAAATATTCGAGCGAGGCCAGAACGTGCCGATAGTACTATAATAATTCATAATTTATTTACCACTAGACCACCGCGGCTCGATTGATAAAGATGTATTTTTTTATGTTGTCACGATTTCTAGTACACAGTTATCATGCATTGTACATTCCCCCTTTCGCTCCAGATTAAGTAGTATTCTCTGTACACGTGACACAGCCAATTATAGCGACGTCACACCCCGAGTATTTATTATTCATTAATTTTTTCCACTGGCAACTTTTCGCACTTCCGGCGCGAAGGGAGCGGCGGGGAGTGAGGGGCGGGAGCGGGGGAATGAACTAAAAGTTACTGGCTGGTTGAGCATTACGAATGGAGAAAAGTTCGTTTAAAAATGTTGTGGTTTGGTGGTTTTCGAGGTTTATTTTGCTTGATTTGTTTTTCATTATCATTTTTTGTTGTCACGAAAAACGAACATTCATGTAGTTTTAAGAACAGGATTTTACTTACAATTAAGTAAGTATAAGTTTTTAAGTTAAGAAGGTAACGGATCGGGTTGAAATGTAGAAAGGTAGAAACATAGACTGGAATGACGGCTCGGCTACTTTTTATCTCGGGAAAATAACGAGAACGGAAACTAGGCGGCTAAAGCCTCGGGGTGCTGCTGGTAAATAAAAAAAGTTTTGCATGTTTTAGGACCAGAAAGTATTGTGAGATAATGTCAACGGAAATCAATCATTCAGTCAATTTATTTATTTTTTAAACTATGTTAATACCCGGTTTACATTATTCCAGTCCAGCGACCGAATCCAGCGCTGGATTGCTTACTGGAATAATGTAAACCGGCACTGGAAAGGATTGTCATGGGTACTGGATTGATGCTTTCCAGTCCCGGTATCCATTTTTCCAGTAAGCAATCCAGCGCTGGATTCGGTCGCTGAACTGGAATAATGTAAACGGGGTATATATGGCATTGATTTCTGTTTTTTTATTTTTCTATTCGGTTGTTTATTTGTGTTTTTGAAATCGGCCCGTAGTTCCTGAGAATAGCGCGTTCAAGCAAGTAAACTCTCTTCAGCTTAATAATATTAGTATAGACGTAAGTAATTTTTTTTGTTAATCATGATATCTCTAACTGTTTGTTAAAATTGTTAATAAACGATTCACTTCAATCCTCTCGTTCTATACATCGGACAGTGCCTTTGAGTGCCAGTGAATAATGTAACAAAACTACTACCTGCACTACCCAAATAACTAATTGCATTAAGGGGGCGCCTAAAGCCAGAAAACGAAAAAAGGACATTTTCGACGCCGCTCACTGAAGTTAAGAAACTAAAAACTATGACAAAAAAAATATTGACGTGTGGGTACAATCAAGAAGAAGCACAATAACCGAATAGAATTTTAAAAATAGATCAGAGTTTTTACAATAAAAAAATAAAAATGACACCAAAAAAACCCGTTTTAATTCGAGTACTCGAAATTATCAGCGATGACCCCACATTATTTTTTGGTAATAAAATTCCTATTTGTACGTTCTAGTAAAGTAACCGAACACTTTTTTAAATTTATGTTTAGTTATTGAGTAATTAAATAAAACTTGGTCAAAAATGGACGCCTGATTAAATATTGATTTTTCCTCCAAACTGTGTCATGCTATTCTCGACTTTATGTACATCACTTTAAGAAACGCGTCGCGCGGGTGAAATCTGTTTTTTTCCTGGCTTTAGGCGCACTCTTAAGTATTATCTCTTGTCTCTGTCCTTTCCGTGGGATTGTCCGCGATTTCAAACCGTAAACAGAGGTCACTGACCTCCAAGCCTTCAGGAACATAATCATAAACATTTTACTTTCAAACAATCTACGCCTGTTCATTCTACTAACTAACATTTATAAGCTCATAACTCGACGCCATAAAGTTCAAAGTTGACCGATTTAGATGCATTAGCAAGATTGCGCCGGGATAACGATGGTGGCGATATAGCTTCCATAAAGAAACGTTAATTCGTTCGTAAGTCAACGCGATAGAGTGCAGAATTGCTTGATTTTAGTGTAATTGCAATAGGACAGTACTGTAATTGGAGTTTAAGTCATAAGTCAATGCGATAGAGTGCAGAATTGCTTGATTTTAGTATAATTGCAATAGGACAGTACAGTAATTGGAGTTTTCGCGGTCTGATGGACGCTGAGCCAGGAATTTTCGGGGAGTGGAAACATACGGGAGGTAATTGTTTCATGCACGCTGAATGACGGGTGAGCAACTGAGCACGCAAGAGCACGCAATAGCTGCGTGTCGTTGTGCTGTTATGTGGCAGGCATGTTGCTTACCATCAGGCACATGACCTGGACGTCTACTCTCTTTCTACGAAAACGTAAATTCGAAATAAACTCGCGACTTTCCAACTGTGATTCTACTTCGATCCGTCGTTTTGACCGTTTTAGAGTAAGCTTAGAACATTTAAACGTCAAACAATGTTGTATCGGACGAAACGAAGTAAAAAGGGCGTAGGAAAGTCGCGAGCTTTTTTTCGAAATTACGTTTTCGTAGAAACAGAGTAGACGTCCAGGTCATGTGCCTGATGGTAAGCAACATGCCTGCCAAATAACAGCACAACGACATGCAGCTATTGGACCATGAAGAGTCAAAATCATTACCTACCACTGCACTGCGCTCGTCACCCAGAGATCTAAGTTGTTAAATCTCTAAGCCCTGTAATTTGTCTGGAAACATTGCCCTTCAAACCGGAACACAATAATGTTTGCATATTACTGCTTAGCGGTAGAATATCCTACCAAAAAGTGCTCCATCGGTTTAATACGTTTTCACTTCAAAAAGTTATAAATCAGGGTAGCACAGGCTCGCGTAGCTCGCGTTTCCTAGTTTCCCTCCCCGTGTGTTCGGCGCCTCTGCATTGGAACTTTGGATCTAAGCACCCGGGAGTAGCGGAGCACCGCTAGGGATGGCAATAAACAACCGGGAGTTGATTCCACTAGTCGTGCGGGAATCGCTCCCGAACCGAGCGGGCAACCTTCATTTGTAGTGGTAAGACCAGTGGCGTAGCGTGCCTTAACGGGGCCCCGTATAAAATTAATCTTTACGAAGGGTACACCATCATCATCAGCCGCAAGACGTCCACTGCTGAACAAAGGCCTCCCCCCTAGATTTCCATAACGAACGGTCCCGCGCAACCTGCAACCAGCGGTTTCCAGCGACCTTTGTGAGGTCATCTGTCCATCTAGTGGGAGGCCGTCCAACACAGCGTCTTCCGGTCCGTGGTCGCCACTCGAGAACCTTTCTTCCCCATCGGTTGTCAGTTCTGCGAGCGATGTGGCCTGCCCATTGCCACTTCAGCTTAGCTACTCTTTGTGCTATGTCGGCCACTTTCGTTCTTTTGCGAATGTCTTCATTACATAAAAGAAATAGAATAGAAGGGTAAATATATCTCACAAAAATAAAAAACTGGAATAAAATAAATATTCATTCGTCATAATTATCCATATGTCCCTTTTTCCAAAAAAATTACAAACAATTCAAATTAAATATAAGCTTTATTTGAAGAAATAGCTTATTTTTATTGTTGCCATTAGTGAAATTAAAATAAATTGGGAAGTTTTTAGTAATGTTTGCTTACGCTCGTCGAGGGCCCTTGTGGCTCGGCCCCGTATAATTGACTAGCGGCCCGTCCCGGCTTCGCACGGGGTCAACATTTTTTGTTAAGTAGGTATGCTAAATGAAAGGTACATGACCAAATTTTTCCAAAAGATCAAAATTGAAATGAAATGAAATGAAATTTATTGTACATAAAAACAAAAAAAAAAACATTTTTGTGAAATCTTACTTATTAATGGGTTATTAATTAAAAACCAAAACTTTAAAGTTCAAAAACATTAAACTGCCTGGCCTGGTGGCTTAGTTGGTTAAAGGCCGTTTTGTAAAGCGGCGGTTTAAAGATCAGCCGGATTGAATACAGCTGATTTAAAAACCACTGGAATGTATTCAACGTCATACGTTATTCAACACGGCTAGCCGTAATGTAATAAAGCGAGAGATTAGCCGCTTCTTTGACAATTTTTAGTTCCGATTCTTAACACTCATGGCGCTGCCTGACATAACAACAACCATGGCGTTGAATACTGTGTGTTCCTAAATTGCTAACTCGGCTAGCCGTAATGTAATAAAGCGAGAGATTAACCGCCTCTTTGACAATTTTTAGTTCCGATTCTTAACACTCATGGCGCTGCCTTATATAACAACAACTATGGCGTTGAATACTGTGTGTTCCTAAATTGCTAAAGTGACAGTGGATTCTGGAGTTTGGAGGAATCGTACACAATATTATTAGGGTGGCACTTATCACCCTGGGCGTTACTTGGATACTATTTCGTTTCCACCGTCCACCTTGTTAAGACTAAATCGGACCGGGTAGGTTACATAAGACCCAGATCCGACCCGGAGCACCCCGACTCCACCTAGTCTTGGCGCTACTACCCCTAGAGTGTATTTAAAAGAATGCGGGAGCCAGAAGCTCAAGGGAGGTCCTGAGTGGAGCGAGCCATGCAAGTAGTTTTAAAACTATAATAGATTCGCACTTGACCACCATCTCACCTGATGTTAAGCGACGATGCTATCTACGATGGAACATGTTTCGATAATAGACTCTTGTCTATGGAAGTTCACCATGTTTCTTAGGTGTGCCGTCACCGATATCAAGTTATGGGCTTTGAAGTGAGAGGTAAAATGTTGTAAAAAAAATAGTACGGAATATCGTACGAAATAATCGATCAATTTATTCAGATAAATGAAATTAATTTAGATTTTGTGTTGTTAATTTTTTAAATATGGTCTCCCTACAACATAAGCAGTAATACAATGCGGGTGAACGTGGACCGCCTTATTGAAGAACGTATTGCAATGACAATGCGGCTAATCGTTAAACCGCCGCATTAGAAAACGGCCCCGTTTTTCAAAACGGCTAGCCGTAATGTAATACGGCGAACTATACAATCCGGCTGCGACATATACATCATAATCCGGATCTCGTTGTTGGGCTGTATGTTTGATGTCTTGACACAAATTGTCTTCAAAAATGTGCCATAATTCCGAGGGAAAACAAAATAATAATATTACCACAAACAACTCTCTCAGCCTCAACGGACACCGAGAAATTGAAGCTTCTCTCAAAGTGATTTCTTTGATTTTGAGTACCTAGTCTTGGAACGATGTACCTACGTGGTACATGATAAAGAAGTATTCTGAGATAAAATCACTCTGACTGGGATGAACGCTGTACTGTATGTACACTCTTCATAATTCTGCCGGCCGTCGCGTCGTTGCAAATATTTAGGATGGATATTTTTAATTTCGTAATATATTTTGAATGGAATGTCCGATTTTAATAATTCAAAAAGGAATCAATAGGTAATAAAGCAGTCTTGATTGAGAAATAATTTATTTTGATAAGAATTAAAACAAATGTATGAATAGCATGGTCTTAAGTTGATCGGCATTTTTATCTTCTTTTAAAATGTTAAAAAGCAGTTGTAGCGACGTAATTACTGTAGTTAGACATATGCTCTCGCGAGGTTTTTTGGAGATTTTAATACGTTCTATAATACTGTAGAACATTGTTTGGTTCTATCATTGGTACTTTCCGCAGCGTATGCGATGAAAGCCATTTTATGGCTGTTTTTTTTATACCTTGCGTTGGTTTTAGTAAAAAATTCCAAAGATCACTATTTTTTTCTTGTAATAAAAATAGCCTATGTTACTCAGTGATAATGTAGCTTTCTCTTGGCAAAAGAATTTTTGAAATCGGTTAAGTAGTTTTTGAGTTTATTACATACATACAAAAATACAAAAATACAAATCTTTCCTCTTTATAATATTAGTATAGATATGGCAGATACTGGGGTACAGATAGTGCAATCCACGAAGACGCGCCCCACTATACCTCCTAACCGTTTACAGTATATGTGTGCAAGCTTCCGTCAATGTTTGAGTGTTATCGGTACACACTAATTACCTATGAATGCATACGCACACTACAATGACTGGTGAATGGTTCGCGACTGACGCTCGGAGCAAACGCGATTGGTGGAGAAAAAAATTGGTGGGGCGCGTCTTCGTGGATTGCACTATCTATAGCGACGCCCCTGGTTAGTGCTCTTTGCAGACTGCAAAGAGAGCCTGGGGAAGTACCACACCTTTGTCAGATCTTCTTTCTCCGTTCCAAAGACTCGAACGAAGAGGTTTCACTCTACTACTCTACTTTTCGTATAAGAACGTCTAGGGTTTTTTCCCGATTGTTATAATCTTGATGTCTTGGTCAAATTGAGAGTGAATCGGTATTATCTAGGTAAGCATGTTATATCGTAGTCCGCATCGTCGCTTAAGATCAGGCGAGATGATGGTCAAGTGTAAGCCTTGTGTATGTGTAAGGTTTTTTTTTACTTTTATAGTTAAAAAAAACTACCGCCAGGCAGGAATGTGCAACTATCACTGTGTTCCGGTTTGATGGGCAATGTATCATCTTATATCTCTGTGTAACGAGCGCATTGCAGTGCTAGGTAGTGATTTGTACTTTGTACTCTATGTTCCAATAGCTTCGTGACACTGTGCTGTTGGGGGCAGGCGTGTTGCTAACCATCAGGTACATGTCTTGCTCCTCCTGTCACTCTATACTGTAACAGTAAACCTACAGCTGAAACTACGGACTCCGCAACTGCGCTCACTATCTCAACTAAGAACCCGGCGTCATTATCTGTACTAGTAGGTATCGATCTCAATACAAAGATGTGCCTTCACAAACTTCAGGGCGCACGGAATCACGTTATCGTTGGAAAGAGTGAGCTCACTCTTTCCGTTTTAGTCGGTTGCAGGAAGCGGTGGACGTAGGACTTTTTTACCTATCACTTTTCGTTGTCAACAACCAAAATAAGTAGAACTATAACAAATATCGCCGCTAGCGATTCTAGGGGTCAAGTAGATTGGTTGTAAACAACCACTTCCGATACACACAGAAACGCTGTTTATTACCAATTTCAAGGTGCTCAGGGCACGTTCATTGGTTTATATCGATGCTAGTAGGTATTTATTATTTTCGTGTAAAAACCAACGTGGTTGTTACATATTTATGTATTCATTAACTAGCAGCGCGGCGTGGTTTTACCCGCGTAGTTCTCGTTACCGTTACCTTCCCTCGATAAAAAACCCTGCCTATGTACGATTCCAGACTAAAATCTGTTTTACAAATTGCAGCCCGATCCGTTCGGCCAATCTGACGTGCAAACTTTAAGTTTTCTAACTTCAACCACAAAATACATATTATGTAATACCTTCAACGCAAGAAGCCAAGAAGTACATATTAAACTGAAGTTAGATACGATGTTTACTAAAATCTTGACTTGGTAACTTCAGGTTTCAATTTTCTCTTGACGGTGGATCGTAAAACTCAAAAAAATCACTCTCATAATTTTTCCCGAACGCGCCAAGTAAATATAAACCCCGGTTTACATTATTCCAGTCCAGCAATCGCATCCAGCGCTGGATTGCTTACTGGAAAAATGGAAACCGGCACTTAAAAGCATCAATCCAGTGCCAATGCTTAAATGGTAGTAGTTTTGTAGTGGTAGGACTCTTGACAGAGTACACCTGGGGAAGTACCACACCTTTGCCAGTTATTCTACCGCCAAGCATTAATGTGTAAGCGTTACTGTGTTCCGGTTTGAAGGGCAATGTTTCCAGAGAAATTACATGGTTTAAATAATATCTTAGATATCTGGGTGACGAGCGCAGTGCAGTGCTAGGTAATGATTTGGACTCCAATAGCTGCGTGCCACTGTGCTGTCATGTGGCAGGCATGTTACTTACCATCAGGCACATGTCCTGCTCGTCTTGTCACTCTTTATTTAAAAAAAAACCTCTGCCACGCCACTGCTATTAACCCCCCTTTTATGTCTACCGTTAAAATAACAACCATTTGAAGTAAATCGAAACTTTCGCATCTATTGTAGTGTCGAGTCCAATTTAATTCGTATGTATTTTGGAAGCTATTATAAGTTCTCCGAGACCCTGGAACTTCAAATGAGTGCCTTGAAAATTGGAACAGTTTTCCAAACCAATTTCATCGGCTCGTCAAATATCTCGTGAGTTTAGAGTTGAGTAGCTATAGTTTTTATCGAAAGTCAACGGAATAAGTGTATATAAATGAAACTGAGTATCTGTTTCTGTTTGAAGACGTACAGTTTTGTCTCTGGTGTACCTACTAGTGACACTGAAAAATTATTATATTTTCTTGATTGGTCCATTGTTGACGAACTCGTATTTATTGTATTGGTTGTACTACTGGTCGTGGATTCTTTTTTTGTCATCCGTTAAACCGCCAATAGTTAACGTGATTAGTTAGCTCTCTCCTAGCGAAAGAGAGGTACTCCAGAAGTAGGTCGTCTCCTGAAAGGAGCGTTTCAAACATCATTGAGAACAATATAATAATAGACACACTTTGCCTTAGAAAGGCGTTAGATTCGATTCGTCGAAAATATTAGTGTGATATAAGCCCAGCGCAGCGTACAGCGCCCTAGCTTTGAAAGTCTCGTGCCCACTTTAGCAAGCGATGGATTTTTCAATTCGATACGGTGAAACTCAATTTTCGCGCGCGCGATGGAACTTATTCGCGGTTTTATATTCGATTTCAGTAATTTGTTGAGTTTCCTACTTATTGGATTTATATTTCCACTTCAAATAATGCTTTATTTCACTTCGCTTGCATTTGCGCAATATCAGATATTGTTCAGAGGACTGCCTATCGCGTTCTAAGACCCAGATAAGCGTATATTGTAAACTAGCAATGCCCCGCGGTTTTACCTGCGTAGTTCCCGTTGCCGTTGTTCCCGTTATTTTTTTCGGGATAAAAAGTAGCCCATGTGTTCTTCCAGACTATAGTCTATTTGTATTCCAAATTTCAACGTGATCCGTTCATAAGTTACGGCGTGATTGAGCAACAAATATCCAAATATCCAAACATCCATACTTTGACATATATAATACTAGCAGCGCCCCGCGGTGTTACCCGCGAAGTTCCCGTTCCCGTTGTTCCCGTTGTTTTTTCGGGATAAAAAGTTCTTCCAGACTATAATCTATCTGTGTTCCAAATTTCAGCCCGATCCGTTCATACGTTAGGACGTGATTGAGCAACAAACATCCAAACATCCATACATTGACATTTTTATAATATTAGTAGGATAGGATTAGTGGGATGTTCTTAATTTTAGAGAAAAGCAAAAGTACTGCTAGAATTCGTCATTTCGCATTTTGCAGCTTTGGAAAGAGATTCTTGTTGATACTATCTACAAAAAAATCAAACATTGTTGTGCAAGCCTGTGGAGTTCGAAATGCAGTTAGTTTAGCAGTATTTTTGATTTCTTCTAAAATTAAAAAAATGTAGATGCTCTTATCTGGCTCTTACACCGCGCTATGCTATCTAAACTTCAATTCAGTTTTATTTTTGTATGGTATTACAAAATTTCTATGTGCTTGTTTTCCTAACGAGCGCTTCATTATTAAAATATAATAGAACAATCATATAAATATAACGTAACACGGCCGTGTCACATTGAATCCATTCAGGCACGCGAGCCGTCCCCTAGTACTCGCTTCTCTCGAGTCGCATTGTCCCCGCGCATTATACCCGGTCGTGGTGCACTTGGCACATTCTATACGGCCATCCTGAGCGGGGGTGGTCCTCCGGACTTATTGTCTGGACTGCGATACGATGGAGTCTGTTTATAAAATGTCAGTAGCTTTGTTAACGCAAATAATAAACGCAGTTCGCGTTTGACTATCAACTCGCCTGTTGGTACTTGATTGCGTTTTGCCTTATTTAAGTCAAAGCTGATGAAATATGATAAAAAGAAATAGTGTCGTATATTCCTCACACAGGACTGACTAGCCTCAAACTGTACAAAACCATTATTATGGGAGTCATATAGCTGTTTCAATGCTTATATAATTGTAAATACATACTTATTATACACAAAAACACTTAGACAGAAATAATTAGAACAGACAAATATTTGTATTCATCACACAATATGTGCACTGAATGGGAATCGAACCCACTAAAGGTAAGGTTCAAATCAAACTTAAGCCATTAAATACTATTAAAAAAAACAATCACAATACTACCCGAGTAGGTATCGGACTATGTAAAGCTGGTTGGCTATTTCTCGTCTTGTGCCGCTTCCTCGATCATCCCGTTTGTCCATTTTCTGATTATTTTCTCAGAGCTCGCAAACACGATTCCTTAACCGATTAAATATAGTAAAGAAAAGATATGATGTAGAAAGCAGGTAATACTTCCGAGTCCCGAACCCTCCCATTTGGGATTATAATCAACATTCCATATAAATCCTGCGAGCTCCGAAATCTTTCTCTCATATTTTCAGTAAATTTCCTCGGAAAATCTGTAATCCCAAATGATAACAAATAAGACGACGGAAGCCCCGTTCGAGGTCTGTTCACATGTGCGGAGTAAACATTCCGGAAATCTTAAATCATAGCTATAATCTATACTAATATTACGAAAATTAAAATTTGTTTTTTTTTGTCGTTCGTAACGAATAAATTAAAACAAATACTGCAACAATTTCAAATATTGTGACCATTACAATGCTATGTTATTACGTATTTTTACCGGTAATAAATGTTTACCGGTGAAGCCACCACCACCTCTATTTATATTCTGTGCAAGAAGCCACCTCGGCTTCTTGCACAGAATATAATTGAATAGATATATTTATTGGCCTTGTAATAAATTCTTACTTTAGAAAAGTATATATAGTAATACGAGTAGTAGAGGTACGTTTGTAATATTACTATCTAAACAGTGTTGATACGGCCACCGCGGTGTGATTCGAACTCTTCATGTTCAAATAGCTGCGTAATGCTGTGCATGCCCCTTGCTTACCATCAGACGCACGTTTTTCTAATCCCGTTATCTCATGTCAAAAACGAAGTTCGTAGTATGTGAACATTTTTGCAACGATGCGTTATTACGGAAAAAACGTTTCAAATTCTGATAGTCGTCAACCTTAGAAAAAATTGCGTTTTGTTTGAACAGACCTTTAGTTGTAGCGTTTATTTATAGGTACGTTTCCGATCGCGAAAATGACATACGTTTTTCCGGAATATATGCTCGAGATTCAACATTTCCATATTACTAGCTGCTGATGCCTGGTAGTGCTGACGGAATTGGAATAAATTACCTTCCATGACAATGTTCAAATAAGTAATAGGATACTTACGTGACACTCAAGAAGGAAAAAGAAAATGAGCAGCAGTAATTCTACATCCTACTACCATTAAAATGTAAACGTTTAAATGTTAATGTTTGTATTAAATCGTTTCACAACTGAACTCAGATTATTATAGAATCGAAGTGCCATAGACTACCTTTTATCGAGAAGAAATTAAGAGTCCCTTAGGTAATTCTGTTGTAAACTCTAATGCGCGTGATGTCACAGACCGATACTAGTCTCAAGCTATTTCATTTCATTTATTTGCGTATATGGGTATACAAAGATTTTAACAAATTTACAAATATACATGTAAAATAAAGAAGAAGGCAGAGGATGCCGCTGATAAGAAGAAGCGAAAGTATGGGATGTTGGTGTCGCAGTATGAATTTGTACCTGTTGCCGTGGAGACCTTGGGTTGTTGGGGCGCAGAGGCTAAAGGGTTCCTCTCAGAATTGGGGCGCAGGCTCAGGGAGAATACGGGTGACTCCCGCTCTGGTGCGTTCCTGGAGCAAAGGTTGGCCATTGCCATTCAGCGTGGGAACGCGGCGAGCATCATGGGCACTTTTGCGCCGGGAGCAGTTAGAGGTGGGTTATTCGGAGATTAGTTTGTTAAATTATATTTTTAGGAATCAGAAGTGTAAAACTTTATTTAGGTATTTTAAAATATATTTTATGTAAAATAAAGACCTCCATATTCCACCTTTCGGCATGCAAATGTAATACTTTACAAATATTATAAGTAGATCACACAAGACACTAAAAAAGTAAAAAATAAGCAGGCATGAATGTAGCATATATCAACCAATCGAACTCACAATTAAACAAAATGGCCAATCAGATGCAGTTGTTCGCTCCATAGCAAAGCAGTAAGAAATAAAGAAGGCTGTTCACGGCCATACCATTCCCTATTGACCAATAGCAACTTATTTCTGAGCTTTGTGAGGCATGTTATCAATAAACATATTTTGAAAATATCATGTGAACATAAACTCGAGTAGAGAGGCTCAGAATGCCTGCTCATATGAATAAGCCTCTTATTTTTATTTCCAACCGTTGTTTGTCCCCTAAATACATGTATAACCCAGTCCGCAGTGTAGTTAATTAACAGGCTGGATATAATCTACATGTAAATTGAGAATTGGCGGGAACGCCGGCCGCCATGCTGTCGACCGGACCCGCGCGACTATTGGCGGACAATTCACACACAACACTATCTAACCCCAAACTAAGCAAAGCTTGTGTGATGGCGGCCAGATAGCTGATATAATACTTGTATAGTTTTTTAAATACATACTTATTATACATAGAAACACCCAGACACAGTGCAAACATTTGAATTCATCACACAAATATTTGCACTTGGTGGGAATCGAACCCACGACCCTCGGCTTCGCAGGCAGAGCTACTACCAACTAAGCCACGAGGTCAGTCTTGACCGAGGTCAGAATTGACTCCCCAAGTCTCAGCAGTGGCAACATAAAATAAGGCAGCATGAAATTCAAACCGGAACACAGTAATGTTTGCACATTACTTGGCGGTAGAATAACTGGCAAAGGTGCGGTACTTCCCCCAGGCGACACTAGCATCAACTTCAATGCTTTGTAATTTCTCTGGAAACATTGCCTTTCAAATCGGAATACAGTGATGTTTGCAAATTACTGTTAAGCGGTAGAATAATATAATGTGTTGCTGTTTACAAGGCATACGCAGTACTATCGACCCACTTCCCCGTGCGGCTGTCATTTCAATTTGAACGAAACATGTAGTGTTACTGATGAGATCTAAGCGGCCTAACCACCCGTCGTCACGCGACTTACTCGTACAAACCGACACCGCTTCTTTGAGCCAACAATCGACTATCCCTTATTGCGGGTGTTGTGACTTCTACTTAATTTCATTCGGGTGCCAAGAAATAAAATAAAATAAAATAAGCCTTTATTGCTAAGTTACTTCTTGATTACATAAATATGTATTACAATTGCGGTATATTGGTTTCTTGTTCCTCAGCTTGTCCTTCGACATAGGCCTCCTCTAAAGATTTCCACATATCTCTATCCTTCGCAGTTCTCATCCAATCAGGGCCAGCAGTTTTCTTTAGATCATCTTCCCAACGTTTTGGTTGTCGCCCTTTACTCCTTTTCCCGTCTCTGGGGTACCATTCTAATATAGTTTTTGTCCATTTCCCATTTCTCTCTCTTAACATATGTCCTGTCCATTGCCATTTTAATGATTTACAAATTTTTCCCGCATCTTTGAATTTAGTTATACTTTTTATGTTTTCTAATCTTATCCTATCTTTTCTCCTTATCCCAATTACACTTCGTTCTATTCCATTTTGGCATACCTTTATTTTCCTTGTTAGTTTTTCCGTTAATGCCCATGTCTGGCATCCATATGTTAAACATGGCAAAATGCATAAATTGTATACTTTCCTTTTCTCTTTTATTGGCATGTCTTGGTTTTTCATGATTTCACTTAAAGACCAATACCTTTTCCAAGTATTGGCTATCCTTCTGTCGATTTCTTTTTGCATAGTATCGTTTGGTGCTATTAACTGTCCGAGATATAGGTATTCATCTACATATTCTATTTCTTCCATATCAACTCTAATAGTGTATGTTTGTGAACTGTTTGTCATAATTTTTGTTTTGTTTGTGTTCATTGATAGTCCTACCTTCGCACTTTCGTCTGATAATTGTTGTAGCATTTGTTCCAGCGTTTTCGGGCACTCAGAAAAAAGGATCAGGTCATCTGCAAAACGTAGATGGTTTAACGTTTCACCGTTTATGTTGAGTCCATTTTTATCCCAATCTAGTTTTCTGAATACCATCTCCAAGGTTGCCGAAAACAGTTTGGGTGAAACGGGGTCACCTTGCCGGACACCTCTTTCAATAGGAAACTCTTCCCCTGTTGCCTCCAACCTAACTTGTGCTTTACTGTTTGAGTATATATTTTTGAGTATTTGTATATATTTTCTTTGTATTCCCTGCACATGTAGTGCTTCCCATATAGAATCATGTTCCAAGGAGTCAAAAGCCTTATTGTAATCCACAAATCCTAGATAATAGATTTTATTGTATTCTTTGTATTTTTGTAAAACTTGCCTCAGTACATGTATATGATCTACGGTTGAATATTTACTGCGGAAGCCAGCCTGTTCTTTTGGTTGATTGAAGTCAAGTGTTGGTGTGATTCGAGATAGAATAATTTTCGAAAAAACTTTATAGATATTGCTCATCAGACTAATTGGTCTATAATTATTTATATCACCTTTATCTCCCTTTTTATGCAGCAGTATTATTGTGGATGTGGTCCAATCGGCTGGGATATTTTCAGTCTCTATAATGTCATTGAATAATTCCGTTAACATGTCAGCTATCACCGGTGCAGTCATTATTAGTATTTCGTTAGATATCTGATCGGTTCCAGGTGTCTTGCCTCTTTTTTGGGTATTGATTGCTCTCATTGTTTCCTTTGGTAGTATTTTTGGTATGACCTCGTCCTCTGTTTCATTGTTTTGGCTTAGCTTTATATTGCTGTTCTTGCTTTGGTATAGAGTTCGGTAATATTCGGTAGCTACTTTTAGTATCTTTTGCCTTTTGTTTGTATACTTCCCATCTTGTTTTTTAGCTTGTATCATCCAATCTTTTTTAATGTTTAATTCTTTTAAAGCTTTTTTAACACCGCCGGTTTTTTCGATATGTTTTTTCAATGTTTCTTGTCTTGTAGTTTTCTTATCTTTCCTCATGTGTTCATTGATCTTTTTACTGATAGCAGATATTTTAGAGCGGTAATCTTTAGTTTTCTTTCTTCGTAATAATTCTTTTCTTTCTTGTAGCAGTTGATATGTCTCACTAGAAAACATCTTGTTCTTCTCCGAGTTTATTTTCTTTGTTTCAGTCGCTAACATGGTAATGAATTTATCATACCTTGCCTGGATTGGTTGTGTACTTTCTTTTTCTTTTCTAATAATAGCTTCTAAGTTGGTGTTTAGCTGGTCATTGTTACCGGTGCATATTATGGCTGTTTTTCTGTCCTGGTATTTTCTCACTTTTTTTATAGGTGTACCTGTTAGCTGAGCGCGTACCATTTTGTGATCCGAATAAAAATTTAAGTTATGTATAACAGATACGTCCTGGAAGTTTTTTGGCTTGTTGGTCATGATAAAATCAATTTCATTTTTGTATAGCCCATTTGGTGAGATCCATGTCCATTTCTTTGTTTCTTTTTTCTTATAGAAGCTATTAAGAATACTTAATTTATTTTCTAAGGCGAAAGTGATCAATCTGTCTCCATTCTTACTCCTTTTACCAAATCCATGTTTTCCCACTGTATTTCCTTCACCATAACTGCGACACTGTCCTATTTGTCCATTGAAATCTCCCATTACAATAAGGTTTTTATGCGCGTTTTGAATAGTGTACTGTAAGTCTTCATAGAATTTTTCAATTTCTTTTATATCTTTTTTTTTTGTTTGATTCTATTGGTGAGTAAGCTTGTATGATGGTCCATTTTTCGTTTTCTTTTAGTGGTAATGTAATGTTTAAAATTGTTATTCTCTCCGATATGCCTCTTAATTCTTCGATTCTGTGAGCAAGCGTCTTTTTGATTAGGAAACCTACGCCATACAGACCCGGGGTCTCACCTTTGTATTGTAAGATGTAGTTTCCATAGTCTTCAATTCCTTCCCCGTATCTTCTCATTTCACTGATTCCTATTATGTCCCATTTTATGTTTTCTATGGCTAGTTCAAGTTCCTGGAGTTTTTCAGTAGTTCTTAGTGATCTTACATTGAAAGTAGCTATGTGTATATCTAACGTATTTTTATTAATCTTTAGAGGGTCGTGGTCTTTTTCCCCCACGAGGACCAGTCGGCTTGGGGGAGGTTGCTTAGTTTTAGATTTAACTTCTTTTTTATTTTGCTTAGTATTCGTTTTCCATTTCCGATCATCTGTGTTTAATTGCTATTGTTTTTTCTCAGATAAGATGTTTGAGAGAGAGTTAGATCGCCCTCTCATCATATCAAATGCGTTTATTCTATTATTTTTGGACGCGATTAGTGTTTGCTGTTTTCTGGGCTGTAAATCAGGTTGAGGAGAGGTAGAAATTTCTCTTTTCCTTTTATCCTTGACACTAGTGTTTTCTTTGACGACGAGTTTATCATATTTTATGTATGCGAAATTTCCTTTTTTCCTTTCTTCCATGAGCTTAGGTTGTAGTGCTTTCCTTTTCTCTATAATTTCTTTTGAGTAGTCTTCTGATATATATAATCCTTTAAGTTTTTTCTTGTTTTTCAATATTTCACTTCTTTTCCAACCACCACTCAAGCCAAGGAGCGTTGGTCTTGGTTTCGCACCTATGTTTGGTTTTCCAATGCGGTAGAGCTTGGTTACGTCATAGTCTTCAATTGTTATATCTAATTCGTCCAAAAAACATTTTTTCAGCTTTTGAAGTAACTCCAATGTAGACTTTTCATCTTCTAATAACCCATGAATTACTATATTGTTGCTTTTTTTTTCTCTCTCTAGATACTCCACTTTTTTCTCCAAGTTTTCAACTTTAAGTTTCAGTTTTTTATTTTCCTCTACGATAGGCTTCAATTTTTCATCCATTTTATTCATTATTGCATTACTTAATTCCACTGTTTGCTTTTGCATTTCGATTTTCATTTTGTCGAATAGTAGTTGAAATTGATCTTCCATGGTTTTTATATTTTGCGTGTAATGGAACGTTTTGTTGATTAATTTATTTGTTGGCAACACTGGGCTGACGGATGACACTTGCTGTTTGTGTGTTGGTACGGTTTCTGTTTCGTATGTTGGTACGGTTTCTGTTTCGTATGTTGGTACTGTTGATCGATTCTATGATTTCTAAGTTTTTTTTTTTTTTGTAGATCTAACCTCCAATAGTAGATTTTATTTCTTCGTAATTTTAACTGTAACCCAGCCAAACGCGTTGTTTATTGTTGCTAATTTTCTTATATCACTTATTTTAACACTGGATATGATGTATTCGTGCAAACTGTGACGTTAATGTATTTATTATCAAAAACTTTCCCGGAGCGTCTATACTATGATGTTTACAATCCAAGGAACGGAAACGGAAAAAAATAAATAAATGGGCTATTAAATTGAAGAGTTTTAGTGCGCACGATTCCGCTATAACAATGTAATTAATTGCGTTTGATAAACACAGCAGCTCTTCTTAATTCATCATATTTCTATCTTGTTTAAGATATGTTTGAGTGTTTGTTTTGTTTGATCACGTTGTCAAACAAAACAAACTCTTCAGCTTTATGATATTAACTATCTGTGCCCGCGACTTCGTCCGCGTGGAAAAGTGATTTTGGGAAGCATTTTTTTATGTAAGTATTTGTATCTTTTATAAACACTGCAGACATTGGCATAACTTTTTTGTTTATGAACCGATTGATATGAAACACTAAATGTTAAGAGAATCTTAAAGTATAAACGCGAAAACTACATCGCAATCGGATAAGCTGTTTTTGAGATTAGTATGCACAAACAAAACAAAATTCCAACAATCATTGTTTTGGGCGCTATTGCGTTTATAAAGGTCTCCTATAATATTTTTTCTCATAAATCTTCCATGTACAGATAGCGATCCTTTACAATTTTATTATATGAGTATAGATAGGATATGAATAAATTCTATCATTGTGTTATAACAGAATTTATTCCTACACCCACATAAATATTCCGTCGTATAATGAAGACAATACAGGTGGAACAAAACAAACATGTCGTCGACCGGCGACCGGCGGTCCGTGACCTGATCCCGGGATTCCTATTAATCCTCGATATTGCCTATTATTGCTGCGATTGGACGATTATCCTCCCTTACCTACTAATGCACTCACAACTAACTTGGATAAAACGAGGATACGGGACGCGGAGTTGTTTGACGATGAAGGATTAGGATCGTAAGTAGGATGGAATACTTTGGTCCCTCTTTTTAACTTCACTTCATACTTAGTAATAAATTTGCTTAAGCCAAAAGATTCATAAGGGCTTAGTTGTTCTAATGAGACATAAATGTACTTGGTGTACATCAGGGAGTTTAGCTTAAATTACTAAGTCATCGAGGTAAATGAAGGTAATTTTAGTTATATGGGACCACCTCTGAACTATGATACGATCTACCGAACAAAAAAATTACCATGAAAATTGATTCACAATAGGGTACAATCCTCAAAAAAAACTAAGTAGCCCGTTAGTAAGATTGCCAAAAAATATTGTACACGTATTTTTTCTTTTGTTTCATAAACAAAAAATGACGAAGATACACCGCTTCGAAGTTACGTGTGACGTCACTTGTGAGTACGATTTTTACTCACGAGTGACGTCGCGACCCCCCACTCTCGAAGTTTGATGGTCTATATCTTTGACGATTTTCTAAATTATGAAAAAACAAAAAATACATGTCCAATATTTTTCCATGATCTAGCTGACGGACTAATTAGGATGGTGTATTTTTGACCCAGTTCGGTACCCTATTGGCGGAGCTATCATGTAACATACATGCGAAAAAAAACAGACAACCGAATTGAGAACCTTCTCTTTTTTGAAGTCGGGTAAAATATTAATAAATTCTTCTAAAACGGGATAACATCGAATAGCCTGGTTAGCTTATCAAACATACAGAGACTTCCAAACATGTAATATTGTCCGAGATCCCAGAGCTCCCAGACGTCACCTATTTTCTGATGAATGAAATGTGGACGATTGAGTAGAGTTAGTAAGTTCCTACTAAGAACACATGCTTACTCGCTAACTTGCTTAGACGGCCAATTTTGAGATATGGGGTAATGAAGGTACATACAAACATTACTTACTTCACGTATTTTCTAATAAGTGATTTTCACGTATGTCGTAGGCAACATCCTTAAAAACAAGGTTCCAATACTCCCAGACACTTTCTGTCAGCCGTTTTGCTTAAGAGTGCGCCTAAAGCCAGGAAAAAATCAGATTTCACCCGCGCGACGCGTTTCTTAATGTGATGTACATAAAGTCGAGAATAGCATGACACAGTTTGGAGGAAAAATCAATATTTAATCAGGAGTCCATTTTTGACCAAGTTTTATTTAATTACTCAATAACTAAACATAAATTTTAAAAAGTGTTCGGTTACTTTACTAGAACGTACAAATAGGAATTTTATTACCAAAAAATAATGTGGGGTCATCGCTGATAATTTCGAGTACTCGAATTAAAACGGGTTTTTTCGGTGTAATTTTTATTTTTTTATTGTAAAAAACTCTGATCTATTTTTTAAATTCTATTCGGTTATTGTGCTTCTTCTTGATTGTACCCACACGTCAATATTTTTTTTGTCATAGTTTTTAGTTTCTTAACTTCAGTGAGCGGCGTCGAAAATGTTCTTTTTTCGTTTTCTGGCTTTAGGCGCCCCCTTAACAACTCCAAAATAATAATTTAACTTCACTTAAATTCTCATGCTCCATTTGTAAATATGTTCGTCAGACAACTATTTTGTTGCTTTTTACAATAAGATTTGCCAATCTAAGGGAGCAATCATCCCCTAAACTCAACTATGTCCTATGGGTAAGAGCGGCAGACTGAGTGAGACATTTATTAGGAAATATTGGGTTCACTAATGTTTCACAAACATTTTTTGACAAAACATCACTTAAAAACCAACGAATCGTATAATATTCATTGCAAAAACTTTACGATACAAAAATGTTTCATTTTACAAACAACGTTTCGCATGATATTTATTTAAAAAATACCTTACATCAACAAATGTTTTATTTTACAAACCATCCTTTTATAACCAATTGCATGGCAAACGTTTCACTTAAACAATGTATCGAATGACATTTTGTTTATTGTCCATTTTTCATTTCATAAATTATTCTTTTTACAAATTTAGCATTTACCAAAATACAATTTACAACAAATATTTTAAAAGTACCCGAAACATTGTTTATGTAAATTATCAATTCTGATTTGGTTCTGTCATTTACTTTAGAATACCGTTCCGATTAGGGTCTATCACTGAGATTTGACTCCGGGTGGGCTTCCGCCAGAAGCTCTGCGGTCAGCCCTGAGTGTCGCTTCTCCATACTCAGCCTGCACTCCACTACGGAGGTCGCCGACTCGCTTCGCTCGCCACCTCCCCCCTTCGCTGCGCTTGGCCTCGCATGGCTCGCTCCACTCAGGACCTCCCTTAAGCTTCTGGCTCCCGCATTTTTATATACACTCTAGAGGTAGTAGCGACAAGACTAGGTGGAGTCGGGGTGCTCCGAGTTGGATTTGAGTCCTAAGTAACCTAATCGTACCGCTGTGATTACTTAGATATTAAAAAATTACAATCTAGTTTTTATGCAATTTAATAAATGTTTGTTTTATAAATTGAGTTGTTTCCCAAACAACACAATATAAAATGAAAATTTGTCAAGCGTTGGTTTTGTTTTTAAGCATTTGGTAGTTAACAAAAATATTAAAAGAATAATTTGTCAAATAATACGTTATAGAATGATTGTTTGTCAAATAATTAGTTTGATATATAACCAATTTGTTAAATATTTTTTGTATAATAATCATTTCACTACCCGTGGGTTTGTCTAACGTTGGTTATCACATGTCGGTTTGTGAAAAAAAGTTTTTCAAAAGAACGGATACCGAAATATTGACCTAAAATTAAGTTTAGGGGATGATTGGCCCCTTAGATTGGTCTGTCTTATTGGAAAAAGCTTTAAAATAGTTGTCTGACGAACATATTTAGAAATGGAGCATGCGAATTTAAGTGAAGTAAAATGATTATTTTGGAGTTGTTAAGCAAAACGGCCGACGGAAAGTGTCTGGGAGGAGACCTCGTTTTTAAGAATATTGCCTACAACATACGGGAAAATCACTTATTAGAAAATACGTGAAGTAAGTAATGTTTGTATGTACCTTCATTACCTCATATCTCAAAATTGGCCGTCTAAGGAAGTTAGCGAATATGCATGTGTTCTTAGTACTTACTAACTCTACTCAATCGTCCACATTTCGTTCATCAGAAAATAGGTGACGTCTGGGAGCTCTGATCTTACTCTAATACATCTGTCCACGGTACCCGCGCTCTCTCCAGCGCCCGCAAGTGTCAGGGCCGCAGAGAGCTGGCCGCACCGAGCGCCGACCTCGATGCCCTGAATGCCGCCATTGCGACATGACGCTCGGACTCGAGAGGATCGTTATATTGTAGAGTCGTCTTCAATTTATTAAAGTGTTCATAGTTCTTATTTTGGAAGAATTTTAGTTTTTGATGTTTTCAGAATAATAGCTAACTAATAGGAATCATCATTATCATCATCTGCAGTCTGCAGACGTCCACTGCTGGACATAGGCTTAATGATGATTTGAAACTTGGGTCCTTTTCTAGCAAAGAGAGAGTCATGGCTTAATCCACCACGTGGGCCGGTGCGGGTTGGCGGATGGACACATGATCTCGAAAGATTCTAGGTACATGTCGGTTTCCTCACGATGTTATCATTCACCGTTTTTTAATTAGCGGCAAAACGCACATGCCTTCCAAAAGACAGTGGTCCGCGTAGAATTTCAACCCGGGGGCTGCGGATCGGGAGTTGCCGTTCTCCCGACTAGACCAGCCGTAACTTAGACTAACATACACAATACCTTAGAACCGCTACTCATTGCCGCAGATTATGGGCAAAATGGGTAATTTTCCGTTATCTAGGTGACATACATAATAACTAAGTCGCGCCGTGCGTGCGTCGGGACAGTAAATATAAACCCAGGGCTAGTATCTGGAGCAACTAGTCTGACGTGAGTCTGATGTTAATGTCGATTCGTTTAAACCACGCGAAACTTTAAATGTTGTGTTTTAATAGTTTCACAATGTGTCTGGGTGATCATATATTATGCATCAACTTAATGTATAAATATCCATTGTAATGATGTTTGTTCGCAGTGAACTCTTTGCCAAGCCTACCGATATTCATGAAAGTTGTTATATATGTGTAATAGGTCCAACTTGAGAGATAGATCACTTTATAATTTCGATTGATATATGTTAATATCCAAGAAAACCCGGAACGGACCGCTAGTAAGTATATGCTTAACGTTATAACATTTATTGTGCCAGCTATCTGGCGTCTATGGTACAGAAGCTTTGCTTAAAAACACCCGGAATATAGGGCAATTCATAACTTATTCGGAATTTAACTGTTTTAATGACATCTTTACTTAAAACCAACTTGTTCGAGTTTATCAGTGTAGGAACGACTGTGCTGTTGCATCTGATGCCGATTACTGTAGATAACAAAAGTCTAGTAGGTTTAATGTATAGGTTTTCCTATTAAGTTACCAAAATCCAGTAATTTAAGAAAATCATTTGTCTCGTGGATATCCATAGAGACTAAGTAAAAGCATTCCGTGGTATTTGACCCTAAGAAATTTAAACAAAAGGTCTATCGGTTTTCTTATTAGATTGCGGATACCTAAACCGCTCGGCTTTAAGAGAAACCTATCCCTCCTTTGTCTCATATATTTCCATGGAGACTTAACAGAAGCCTCACAAAGTGAGATCTTTAAACTTTTATATTCGCTCGGTTTTCCCCGGCCTCCCCCCGCTACCCCTCGGGCGCAGGGCTGCCTCGTTAAAAATAAACAAGGCTTCCGCTTTCTAAACAAACCTTTCACTTTGTAATTACTTAATTGAACTTAAATTAGATTGTTTACTTTGGAGGAGAATTTGAGTATATTTCAGAATTCTTTCAAAGATGTTCTTTTGGGAATTTGTTCTGTTTGCCAAAAAATTTAGGATATTTATTACACATTTGCCCTTGATACAATAATTATCCATCGTGATTCAGCGTGGTAATGCTGCCTGCCTAATGGGCGCCTTTGCACAGGGGCGGAGCGGCAATTAGAGGCGGATTGTTTGATTTACTTGACGGTATATCACTTTACTCGTCATCTGACATGTATATTTCGTTGTAATTTATTCTTATTAGTTGAAATTTTTCATTTCCAAGGATAATTAAAACAAATTTACACCTAATTCTTTAATATTGATTTTACCTAAAGCTCAAATGTTTAGCAAAGGATGGCTATTCCATCTATCCACCAGTCTGTTTTAGTGATAATGTTCCAACTAGATTGTTTTTTCTGGAAGTTACATTGTAGAGCCACCCAAACTCAGTACGGATATCTATTTTACGAGGCTCGCATGGTTCACCTTCAACCATTCTTTTTTTCCATCAAACGACTTGTATAAGCTTGAATACCTTGGTCTGGCAAGGTATTCGTTTTTTAGACAGCCCTGTTTCAGCAAACATATTCCCATTTTCCGGCTAGCGAGTCGTGTGTTTGCGCCAATCTCCACGGAGCCTGAATGCTGTTACTATAGCCTTCTATAGCCTTATAGCCTTCTATAGATCTATATCCGTAGTCGATAATGCAAATAAACTTTAAGGCATGAGTCTCTATATGTGCAGCAAAGTCAAACTTTTCGACATGGCGTCGGGTGCACGGGCGTAGCTTGCTGTAGCGTGTAGCGCGTAGCATTCGTAGCGCAATCGGAGCACGCTTGTAGCATTATTTGTCGTTTGGATAAATGCAGAAGTTCTGTACATAGGTATTTTTATTTTGTTACGAAATATACTCGAATTGTACACGAAATAGGTATGATATCTTTGTAGATTACAACTTCTGTACTTGCGTGATTTGAACTCGTATGAAAACCATTACAAGACTGCAGTGTTATTGTAACGCGACCAAAACGCCCCAAAGTAAATGTTCAACATCCATAGAGTTGTATTATTCTCTACGAACATTCATTGTCGAGACAAACTCTTCAAGAGAGTCCCAAGTTCTGTTGTGTGAAATAGGATTATTCTTCATGAATCTGTTTGAATTGTTTCAGATGGTGTACACCGAAACCAGTTGTGATTTATACAAACAAAATGCAAGGACGGAGCTTATGGTGAGTTTGTGTTTTTTTTTTAAACATATATTTTCTTTATTTAATTGGCGGTTTGCTCGAGTGTTACTAATATAATATATGGTCTATTCAGCTCGACGTGAATTTCTGTCGCAAATGGACCTACATATTTCAAGGTGAGTTAGTGGGTGCGACTGCCTCATCTTTTAGTCTCACATGTGGGTAACATGTTAATGAACTAAAAATATGCAACAGTCACGTTCGTTTTCTATTGTAAAATGATTTGTGAATCTATTTAAATTATGTCGCACAAATTTCAACCAGCCAACCTACCCCTACTTATCTCGCGAGTAGTTTAATGGCACACTGTGCATGTGTGTCTAGCTATGTATGTATGTAGGTTTCACTTATTTTTTAGAGAATCAACGAACAATCTTCTAGTCTGACCTAATTAATAGATGACTCCATCTTAATTCTTCATTATTACACGAATAAAAGTAATCCAAGGGTAGCTCGTAACTAATCATTTAAATTTGATGATCAGAATCGATGATTTGGCATTTTTGTCAAGGACCATAGTAAGAGAGTACGTCTGTAAGAACGCTACTCGTGCGTTCTTGAGAACTAATTCGATTGCGAGTTATATTTAGCCGGACGTGAAGCTAAATTCGTCAAAATTTGAGCAAACAAGGTTTCCCTCTGCATTAAGTTTAAGGAATTGCGTCCCCTCGGCGGAATTATGAAAATGCTTAACGCGTAGATAGACGTGGCTGCCTCAGCGGGAATTGTTATTATTTTCATTAAAATAATGACTGAGCTTGTGTCTTGGAGATTTAGTCTCATCCTGTGATAAGAGCGAGAATTCATAGGGGGAGGCCTATGAATTCTTTCAGAACCGCGTTAAGTTAATTTACGTAAATTGAAGTAGTATGTGATGCTCATAATTTTCTAGCAAAGGTTGTTATGTTGGTATGGTTACGTTTTTTTTGTTTCGGTCTAATGTTTTTGTGGTTACCTTCAAATGTTTGTGTTATCTACATCGTGTTTAACTTTATAATTTTTAGTCAATTGCAGTTCAAAAGTGACCTTAACTGACAAACATGCCGAGTGTATCCTGATCCAATAACCGCAAAATTGTAGTAGATATAACATTTGACCTTATGAAGAGTGATTCTTATGAACCAAAATACGTGTATTTTCGCTTATGTCTCAACTATAATTATGATAGAACTTGACTTACAGGTAAATTCGTTTAATCATCAATATCAATTCATGACGAAAAGACTTAGAAGGATAAAAAAACATGTCTGAAAACCGTACTGAGAATACTAAGCTTGAGTTGGCTTGAAAAGGGATCCTAAGTTATTCTAGAAATCTCGATTTATTGCCCGCGTTGGCTGGGAGGCACAACAAATTGGCCGCGGCAGTGAGAAAATATGTCTAACTTCAGTCTATATTAGAATATCTGTCCCCAACAGATATTCTAATATCCACTTTTCCAGTCTTGGAGCTAGACCCAACCCTTCTGTGCAAGTTTGAGAGAGAGCTCGAAACGCGAGATTTTCTGATATTTGTTGATCTAGAATATCATATTCTGCGGATCTTATTAGATAAAGTTTCGACACGTGAATGTTGCGCAATTTTTTTACATATCTACCAAAAATTTTAAATAGGTTTGGTGCGGTACGAATTACGCCTTTCTTGTAATATTTTTCCTAGTATTTTAGGTAAAGGAAATTATCGTGAGGAAAACAGTGTATTCTAGGAAATATATTTCTCGAGGACATGTGTCATCTGGCAAACTGCAATTAGCAATCTTGATGAATTATATAATGATGATGAAGTATAGTATAGACTCTTTGTTCGTGAAAGAATGCCCCCCGGTCCCATGCGAAAAGAGGTCTACTTACGCCTAAAAATATTAGATGTACAATTATAATATATGTATAGTTCTTTAATATGTAAGTACTATGGACAAATAGGAATGAAGTTAACCCTGATGTAACGAAAGGAGTTCGTTGCCTAAGTGGGATTTTCCTGATTATACAATCGTGGTGTCTTAGTAGAGAGTGAATCGGTTTTTTCTAGGCAAGCACGCTCCATCGTAGGCCACTTCGTCGCTTAACATCAGGCGAGATGGCGATCAAGTGTAAAGTTATCATTGAAAAATAATTTATTCTCTTCGAAAAAGCAAAAACCGACTTCAATTTAATATTAAATTCAGACACTGGACCTAAAGGGGTTTGGGTACTTTTGTATGGGCCCGTGCCGTTTTTTTTTTTAGCGGCCAGAGATCTGTTATCATTTTCTTGTAACAATAAAATACCCCGATGCTATCTGTGCAATCGGATTTGCTCTAAGTCATATCGGAGCTGAGTTATAGCCTGTCAAAGTTATTTATTTTTTGGATTTTTTGTATGGGCAAGTGGCGTCGTTTTTTTATTGTAGCGGCCATCGATCAGTTATCACTTTCTTGTAACAATAAAATACCCTGATGCTATCTGTGCAATCAGATTTGCTGTAAGTAATATCGGAGCTGAGTTATGGCCCCTCAAAGTTTTTTTTTTTTGTTTTCTTTGTATGTACTAGTGGCGCCATTTCCTATAGCGGCCAAACATCCGTTAGCACTTTTGTGAAACATTATTTTTACCCTAAGGTACCTGTATAATCAGATTTGTTGCAAACTATATCGGAGCTGAGTTATGGCCACTTAAAGTTTTTTTTTTGTTTTCTTTGTATGGACTAGTGGCGCCATTTCCTACAGCGGCCAAACATCCATTACCACTTTTATGAAACATAATTTTTACCTTAAGGTACCTGTGTAATCAGATTTGTTGCAAACTATATCGGAGCTAAGTTATGGCCACTCAAAGTTTTTTTTTTGTTTTCTTTGTATGTACTAGTGGCGCCATTTCCTACAGCGGCCAAACATCCGTTAGCACTTTTATGAAACATTATTTTTACTTAAAGGTACCTGTGTAATCAGATTTGCTGCAAACTATATCGGAGCTGAGTTATGGCCCCTCAAAGTTTTTTTTTTGGTATTCTTTGTATGTACTAGTGGCGCCATTTCCTACAGCGGCCAAACATCCGTTAGCACTTTTATGAAACATTATTTTTACTTAAAGGTACCTGTGTAATCAGATTTGCTGCAAACTATATCGGAGCTGAGTTATGGCCCCTCAAAGTTTTTTTTTTGGTTTTCTTTGTATGTACTAGTGGCGCCATTTCCTATAGCGGCCAAACATCCGCGAGCACTTTTATGAAACATTATTTTTACCTTAGGGTTTCTGTGTAATCAGATTTGCTCCAAACTATATCGGAGCTGAGTTATGGGCCCTAAAAGAAAACCAAAAAAAAATTATCCGATATAGTTTGGAGCAAATCTGATTACACAGGTACCCTAAGGTAAAAATCATGTTTCATAAAAGTGCTCGCGGATGTTTGGCCGCAATAGGAAATGGCGCCCCTAGTACATACAAAGAAATCCAAAAAAAAAACTTTGAGGGGCCATAACTCAGCTCCGATATAGTTTGGAGCAAATCTGATTACACAGGTACCCTAAGGTAGAAATATTGTTTCCTAAAAGTGCTAACGGATGTTTGGCCGCTGTAGGAAATGGCGCCACTAGTACATACAAAGAAAACCAAAAAAAAAAACTTTGAGGGGCCATAACTCAGCTCCGATATAGTTTGCAGCAAATCTGATTACACAGGTACCTTTAAGTAAAAATAATGTTTCATAAAAAAGCTAACGGATGTTTGGCCGCTGTAGGAAATGGCGCCACTAGTACATACAAAGAAAACCAAAAAAAACAACTTTGAGGGGCCATTACTCAGCTCCGATATAGTTTGGAGCAAATCTGATTACACAGGTACCTTAGGGTAAAAATAATGTTTCACAAAAGTGCTAATGGATGTTTGGCCGCTGTAGGAAATGGCGCCACTAGTCCATACAAAAAAAAAACAAAAAAAAAACTTTAAGTGGCCATAACTCAGCTCCGATATAGTTTGCAACAAATCTGATTACACAGGTACCTTAGGGTAAAAATAATGTTTCATAAAAGTGCTAATGGATGTTTGGCCGCTGTAGGAAATGGCGCCACTAGTCCATACAAAGAAAACCAAAAAAAAAACTTTAAGTGGTCATAACTCAGCTCCGATATAGTTTGCAGCAAATCTGATTACACAGGTACCTTTAAGTAAAAATAATGTTTCATAAAAGTGCTAACGGATGTTTGGCCGCTGTAGGAAATGGCGCCACTGGTACATACAAAAAAAAACAAAAAAAAAACTTTGAGTGGCCATAACTCAGCTCCGATATAGTTTGCAACAAATCTGATTACACAGGTACCTTAAGGTAAAAATAATGTTACATAAAAGTGCTAACGGATGTTTGGCCGCTATAGGAAATGGCGCCACTAGTACATACAAAGAAAACAAAAAAAAAACTTTGAGGGGCCATAACTCAGCTCCGATATAGTTTGCAGCAAATCTGATTACACAGGTACCTTTAAGTAAAAATAATGTTTCATAAAAGTACTAACGAATGTTTGACCGCTGTAGGAAATGGCGCCACTAGTACATACAAAGAAAACCAAAACAAAAACTTTGAGTGGCCATAACTCAGCTCCGATATAGTTTGCAACAAATCTGATTACACAGGTACCTTAAGGTAAAAATTATGTTTCATAAAAGTGGTAATGGATGTTTGGCCGCTGTGGGAAATGGCGCCACTAGTCCATACAAAGAAAACCAAAAAAAAAAACTTTAAGTGGCCATAACTCAGCTCCGATATAGTTTGCAACAAATCTGATTACACAGGTACCTTAGGGTAAAAATAATGTTTCACAAAAGTGCTAACGGATGTTTGGCCGCTATAGGAAATGGCGCCACAAGTACATACAAAGAAAACCAAAAAAAAAACTTTGAGGGGCCATAACTCAGCTCCGATATTACTTACAGCAAATCTGATTGCACAGATAGCATCAGGGTATTTTATTGTTACAAGAAAGTGATAACAGATCTCTGGCCGCTAAAATGAAAAAACGACGCCACTTGCCCATACAAAAAATCCAAAAAATAAATAACTTCGACAGGCTATAACTCAGCTCCGATATGACTTAGAGCGAATCCGATTGCACAGATAGCATCAGGGTATTTTATTGTTACAAGAAAGTGATAACAGATCTCTGCCCGCTAAAAAAAAAAACGACGCCAACTTTACCCAAACCCCTTTCGTAAGAGTCCATCACTACGTCGTCTAAATACACGGAAACAAATTTTAGTTTCATAGGATAATTATCAGTCGTTAAGTTTTATGTCGCCCACACCAAACGCTACGTAAATATAAATTATCTCTACCTACTGGTCACTCTCATTTATTTACCAGAGCTTCGGGAGCTAGCTACTAATAGAAATAGACGCTTCTAATCGGCTTGTCTGGGATAAAAAAGAAAAACTGCTCCGAGAAAATCAACACGAAGTAAAGAAAACCCCAGTAATTCTGGATACTGGCACACGACACTTTTATTCGGTAATCAACTTGGGCTCTTGGTTCCAATTTTCTTCATTAACCTACTTCAAGAAAGGAGAAGATGCTCAATTCGGCTGTATTTTTGAAGTGAAAACTTCTTTAGGCGCGCTATAGACAGAATTTTCGTGGGCTGTGAAATGGATTCATCAATTGTCACGCTTGGATATGATAATGGATCGGATCGGATATGAAATCTTCGGGTAAACTCGGTAAAAACGGCCAGGTAGGTACCAGGGCAACAGAAACAGTAAAAAGTTTCGATTACCTACCTCCAACAGCCCAGCGTTTATCTCCAGATACCAGGACAACAGAAATATAAAAGAGTTGCGTTTGCCCCTAGGTACCAGTACCAGGGCAACAGCAAGTTTTCACTTCTATCGGCAGTATGTACACACGTATGTATTTTATGCGAAAACTCTGACAATTGTGAATAGATTCTGTTTGGTCGATCATATTTCACAGATTCTCCCGCATGAATGTATTATATAGAAATCGGTTTAGCGGTATTGTAAAAATAAACAGACACAAAATAAAAGTGCAAATGTATAATTTTGTAGTTTCCTTCTGCGAAAATTTCACTAATTAGAGTCGATTGTCACAGAAAAATAATTATTTCTGATAGTGGGTGTGTGTTGTGGCGCTTCACTCACTTTCTAAAAGATTTTTGCTTTAATCTGTAATGAGATAGCACGTGATCGCTTGACGTAAATAACGATGTGGTGTAGGACGGAGCGCGCTTACCTAGAAGAAACCGATACAATACAGCTGAACAGCAAAGCCTTCATTTATTTATAGGCAAAATATTTAATAACTGAACCAACGATAATCGCTTGCAGCGATAACGCCGCCAGTTGTTTTACTAGTCTTTTTGCTTTTCTAAAGTATACGTATCATTTTAATGTGTGGATCTTAGAAACGGCTGCAACGTTTTCCATGAAAATTAGTATGCAGGCTTCGGGGGCGATTAATCCATCTAGCTTGGTTTTTTATCCGCTTTCAAGCAATGAAAAGCCAACAGCCTGGTAGTTTTTGTTAAAGCTAGGAAAGTTTCCAGAGTGTAAAGTAGGTAGCGGTGAATGTTAGCGAGTGAGTGCGGAGAGAGTTAGATGCACTTCGCATTCATTTCCCTCGGCGCCGTGTGTTGACCCGGTCACCGGCCGGCGGCGGACACTATTAGATAGAAAGTTTGCTCCCTAGCGAGACGGAAACTTGATGAATACACAGTACCCTGTACTCCTAAAGTTTACTTACATGTTTACATATATTCACTAGCGGGCCGGCTTCGCCTGCTGTACATCTTATATATAAAATTCTCGTGTCACAGTGTTTGTTTCCTTACTCCTCCGAAACGGCTTTACTGATTTTAACCAAATTTTATATGAATATTCTGTAGGTATGAGAATCGGCTACTAGCTATTTTTCATACCCCTAAGTGGCAAGGGTTGTTCACTAAGGCAAAACAACGTTTGCGGGGTCAGCTAGTATGTATAATGTATATATTCTATAGCACTCAGGGATCACGTACATATCTAACAGCAAAAAAATATTCGAAATCGGTCCAGCAGTTCCTGAGATTAACGCGTTCAAACAAAAAACCTCTTCAGCTTTAAAACATTTGTTTAGATTTATATTTTTTGTGTCACGATCTAGAGTTATGTATCAAAGTTTTAACTTTAAAATAATATCACAGTTGTCCGCTCCAGCGGCCGCCCGCGACCCGTTCGACTGAAATTTCCATTTTCCATGAATGAAATTACCATCGTGTCGGAGAGTCGGACATTCATCATGCTCGTTACAGATCCTGTTTGTAGTTCGCGATAATGCGGACCCTCCTCAACGTGTCGTAACCTTTCAGTGGAAACAATGGGCGGCTGGCAGAACCTCCCGTTCATATTCAACGTTGCATAAACGTAAGCAGCCAACTAAAAATGTTGCCTCTGCTGAGACTCGGGGCCTTCTCTCAAAAGCAAAGAGTCAAGGATCTACCACGCTGGCCCGGTGCGGGTTGGTGAATGACGCGACCTCGAAAGATTCTAGGGACATTCTAAGAAGGAAACGGTTTTTGAAGTGAAAACTTCTTTAGGCGCGCTATAGACAGAATTTTCGTGGGCTGTGAAATGGATTCATCAATCGTCACGCTTGGATATGATAATGGATCGGATCGGATCGGATCGGATATGAAATCTTCGGGTAAACTCGGTAAAAACGGCCAGGTAGGTACCAGGGTAACAGAAACAGTAAAGAGTTTCGATTACCTACCTCCAACAGCCCAGCGTTTATCTCGAGATACCAGGACAACAGAAATATAAAGGAGTTGCGTTTGCCCCTAGGTACCAGTACCAGGGCAACAAACAGTAAAGAGTTGCAATATTCTGTATAATTACGTTGATATAAAACTAGATGGCGCAACCATCGATTTAGCTGGCGGTGTTGAAATTATGCGAATGTACATAGACCTACGATGGTTTAACGAATAGTTTGTCTTCTGCCAAGATGATACTGGATAGTTCAATTAAAAGTGAAAACATTTGAGTCACAAGTTTTCACTTCTATCGGCAGTTCCTATGACTGCCAATTTTTTTGTTTCACGGTTTTTATGTTAGCGGCATTACCCACGTCACTACGAAAAGACAGTGGTGGGTGTGGGGTTTGAAACCGAGGGCTGCGGATCGGCAATCGTCGTTTTCCCGACTAGACTGGCTATCATGCAAATCAGTTGCACACTCTCCGAAGTGTATCCGATAAAAACCCGATAGGCTGGCTATTAAGCACGTCGGTCACGCGAACCAATACGATTTTCCGCTACCAACAAATACTCAACGCGACTTTTGGTAGGAGGATAAGCTATAAGTTTTCATTTTTTTTTAAATTGGCAGTCATAGGAACAGCCGATAGAAGTGAAAACTTATAACTCAGAATTTGATAGCTTACTTTGGAAACTATGCGGGTGAAACCGGAGGGCGTGGTCATGAGCATGCGTCAGCATTTCTAGATGGCCAATGGCCATGGTCCCGAATTTACCCAAAGATTTGTTATCATTCCCGAGCGTGACGCTAGAATTCAATTCACAGCCTACGAAAAATCTGGCTGGTGCTGCGTCAAAAGAAGTTTTCACTTGAAAAATACAACCCTGAACTTTTCTTAATTTTGTTTCTAGCAAATATCGCGTAAAGTTCCGATGACTGCGACATTATCACATCGCAAAGCTCTAATTAGCTAATTAGATTATTTAGTTAATGACCGCCCTCGGTGCTTCGGGATAATTATCTAGAGAATTAACGGCTAACGGCTATCATTTTACTTTATTTCGAGTAGGTGTTTCTTTTGAAGGTATTTTAGACAATTAGCCTTCTTTGGCACGACACATTTATTTATTAGTTATTAATTAGTTAATAGCATACCGCGTTTTCACTCGCGTATTTCGGGATCGTGATATTTTCCCGGGATAAAAAGTAGCCTGTGTTGTTATTATTATTACAAACTATTAGTTTATGAAGAAAAGCTTGTGAGTATACATGGATGTTTGTTACTCGTTTGTTTCTTTAATTTATAGATGAAACTTGGTACATAGATACACTAGCTGAACGCGCGCGCGTTGCTACGCCATCTATCGAAAATTGGACGTACCAATTCAAATTTTGAACAAATTCGGTTACTTTAGGTTCTAATGACGCAACCTTTAAAATATGACATATGCTGTCACGCAACGAAAGCTCTCAATACGCAATATTTTTTCCCGTTTTTGTTACATTTTTCATTCATGCTCGGCTCCTGTTAATAGTAGCGTAATGTGAAATAGCCTATAGCCTTCCTCGATAAATGTACTATCCTACAAAGAAAGAATCTTTCAATTCGGACCATGAGTTCCAGAGATCCTTGCGTTCAAACAAACAAACAAACTCTTCAACTTTATAATCTTATATATAAAATTCTCGTGTCACAGTGTTTGTTTCCTTACTCCTCCGAAACGGCTTTACTGATTTTAACCAAATTTTATATGCATATTCAGTAGGTCTGAGAATCGGCTACTAGCTATTTTTCATATCCCTAAGTGACAAGGGTTGTTCACCGCAAATTTTTATTTTTTAATTTTCGGTCAAAATTTTTTGTTTTTATTTTTTTATAATGTGGCGTTAAAAAATACATACAACCCTAAATTTTTACTCTTTTATCACCAACCCCTATTTTTTAAGAGCCATTTTAGTAATTTAATCATTTTTCATCCCGCTCGATAACTGATCAATTATCGTAAAATCTAAAATTGTTTCATGAAAATAAACATTTATTTTTATTATTAAAGTTTAGGATTATACCAATGTTAGATTTTTTAAATTTGTATTAATAATTTATATGGCAAAACAACGTTTGCGGGGTCAGCTAGTATTATATACATAAACACATAAATACCATAGTACAAGCTTTGCTTAGTTAGGGCTAGAAGGTGTTATGTTAGATATGACTAAATATTGGTGTACATTTTTAATGTTTGCATAACTGACCAAATTAAATAAAATTGTACTATTATTGCATCGGGTTTCGTTAATACGGTGGTTAGAATAAAGAGTTTTCATTTTGATCTAGTAGGTACATGGCGTTGGCGTTGATATGGGACGACCTAGTCCAATATCAGCGAAACTGGTACGACATAGCACTGGATAGAGACAAATGGAAAGAGGGTATTAGAGAGGTCTTTGCCCAACATTGGGGCATATCGTGTTCATAATAATAATAATAAAGGTACGCAGAAGAACTGTTTCTCGTCGTCCATGGATGGTAAGGGCGAAGGCCTGGCTCCTGGCCAGGACGGTACACGTTCGACATTGAGGCATTACCCGGCGCGCCGCGCGCCACCCCAGATAATAGATTTAGCCTTATATTCGTGATATTTTAATTCACTTGGTGCTTTGCCAGCAAGGTCATGTATTTACAGCTCCTATCTAACTTCGGTATTTGTAAGGAAGAGTGATGAGACGAGTAAGACAAAACGCGATCATCTATACTAATATTGTAAAGAGATAAAGCTTGTGAGGCTGAGTATTCTCTGAACTGCTTTTGAAACCGGACTGAACTGATTTTGAAAAATATTTTACTCTAAGACATAAATGTTATCTATCGAATGTCATACGCTATATCGCCCTACTAACGAATGTTAGGTAAATGATTAATTCTTAAATTAAATTAGAATATAAATGTGCAAGTTTAGATATTTGTTGCTGAATCGTATTGGAACGGATCGGGTTTAAATTGGGATGGGGAAGGAAGAGGGAGAAAAATGCTTAACAACCTATGCCTTAAAGGCTTTTGAAGCTAGATTGTTTCTATGTATTTTACTTAATTCACGCGTAATTGTCTTATTTATAATTGCAAACTTAACTAGACTTAATTGTGCGACTCTCCTTTGCAAAGTGTACTTAAAGTACCTATAGATCTAAAATAGAGCACATGATCCAGAAAGTACCAACTAAATTACTTAAACAAATAATGCCCGATACAGATTGGTAATCCGAGTGGGCCCAAGTTATTTCAACATCAGACGCTGAATTTATGTATTTTAGAGAAAAATATTCAGGTTTTGAAATAAATAATAGAGGAGAGAGTTTTCTCGGCCCACGCTAGTCTCCTCATCTAAATTCTTTCTACTTACTCATTTAAATTCAGTTTATTTTGATTAGATACTTACCTAATCATTTAATTTGTCACATTTTAAATACGTAAAAAATAACATTTGACAATAACAACTAAGTTAATACATACGAGATAGCAAACTAGGCTTGAGGGAGCACTACTGTACTCTTAGCGTGAGTGTTGCTCGTTCGCTATAGGTTTAAAATCTCTTTCAAGGAGAGAGCCAAGGCCATAATCCACCACGCTAACAAACTGCGGGCTGACTGATGTAGACCTCGAAATGAAATTCACTTTTGTCACATTGACCATCGGCGTTGGCTGGCCACCACACATATCAAGTACGTTTTGGTATATGTCACATGTCTTCGAAAAAAACTCTATCCTGAATCCTGAAACTTTTTTTACTTTTAAAGGCAAATAATAAAGGCTAATAGTAATGACAAATTTCTTCTTCTGCACTGGACACACATACTTTTCTGGACTCCTCTGGATTCCGTACTTGGGACCTCACGTTTGTGGATTTGTTCGTCCTCACTACTAAGCTACCGCTGCCAAGTCGAATGGTAGTTGTACATACATAACCAGTTCATTCAAACAAATGCTGTCACACGCTTCCGGAATACAATTACTTAAAATGTTTACAGTGGGCTATAAAAAAGTATATTTACGTGCAGCGCAGCGACTCGCTCCAATTACTCGACTGAGCACTTGACACGGCCGCGGCACTCGACCGAGCGCCTTACCCTGCATACTGCACCCGCCACCATCAGATCGTCGGAGTAGAACATACGCCAGAGAAGAAGCTCTTCGTAGATCACTGTATTATTTGTCTATGATCTAATACCGCTTGTGTTCCGTTGCGTAAATTTTGGCAGAGCAAACAATTTTGCAATACATACCTGATGAATCAAAAATAAAGTGGCCAAGTGCGAGTTGGACTCGCCCATGAAGGGTTCCGTTGCAGCAAGTAACATAATATACATAGTACACATAGTTTTTGTAGTCCGTTGTAACTTTGATCGAAGTTTTAATAATAGTGTATTTATGACGTACTAAAAAAAACTACTCATCAGATCGAGTTCAAACTAATTTTCGTTGGTAGTTTGCATGGTAATATACATCGTATTTTTTTTAGATTTTTCATTCTCTTACTTTAGAAGTTAGAGGGGGGGGGGGGGACACATTTTACCACTTTGGAAGTGTCTCTCGCGCAAATTATTCAGTGTAGGCAAAAACTATATTAGCAACCTCAAGAATAAATATCATTTTTAAATCATTTTTAAAGAGCTATCGGATAGACACCCCACACGTGTAGGTACGATGAAAAAAAAAATTTTGAGTTTCAGTTCTCAGTATGGGGGGCAACCCTAATTTTTCTTTTTTTTTAACTTGTTTGTGAAAATCTTAATGCGGTTTACAGAATACATCTACTAACCAAGTTTCAACAGTGTAGTCCTCATAGTTTCGGCAAAAAGTGGCTGTGACATACGGACGAACAGACAGACAGACAGACATGACGAATCTATAAGGGTTCCGTTTTTACCTTTTACGGAACCCTAAAAAGGAACCCAAATGACAAAGGTTTGACCCCGAAGTCCGTAAAGTCCGTGCTAGACTCTCATTCTTCTTTTACCACTATGTACTTACTTTACATAAATATGTTTTACTATAGCCATAAATCTATTTGGTTTGATAGTTCTTGAAATCAATTTCTGACTACTCTGTATAATATTATTCTTGGCAAATGTTGATTGCTTTTTATGCTATTCTGAGGCCAAATATGAAACAAGATAGGATTACACAATCTGCTTCATACTTAGGTTTGGCCTACGAATGGATGCCATAACATTATTCACAAATAACATAATATGCCAATAGTAATATTGATTGGTAATCCGGGACAAGTAACCCATTCTAACAATCTTTGTTACAACTTCTACAAAGTAAAGACTGTATGCATTAAATCCATTGTTGCTTTTTCTTAACAATTCTCACACAACAGTATCTAGCCTGAACTAGGAGAACTTGTACTATGGAAGCCAATAGCTGATGTAATTCATATTTAATTTATGATACATACAAACATCTAGACACAGAAAAACACCCGTTTTCTAAAAAACAGTTTGTCATTGGTGGAATTCGATCCCACGACCTACGCGCTCAGGGAGCGGACTCACTACGGCCTAAGTCACGAGAACAGTATTTGATGGCTATACTCCTGTAGGTAGTCGAGATAAGCATGTAACGTATTTCTGTGTGTACTCTACTCGGTGCGATAGCTCCAGCGCATTCGCCAACTGAATTGTTCGCGTCGCTCTCCGAAACACAATGGCCGCCGTTTCAGCACGCACTCGGGAAGCAGCGACCAGCGCACACAAAGCACGGCCCAATTCCTGCTGGCTCCATCATCAGGCGCGCCGGGAACAATGCGCTAAACAGCGGGGAACTGATTGGAGAAAAAAATGTTTCTCAAATAATTAGGAGGATGCTTTTTTTACGTTGGGATCTATGGAAATGCAGTTGGCGTCAGATGGCTTCGCCTAGCCATAACCTAGTATGGCGCAAAAGGCACTGGGTCCAACTAGCCTAAACATACTCATTACTTGCACACAGATGTAGATCACACTCGAAGTAAATATTATGTACTAGTACTAAAAAAATGTGTGCGCTTAAAACCGCACGGCAGAAGTGAAAACTAAAATAAGAAATACTTCACTATATAATGACTACTAAATAATTTTAATTTAAAACTTTTACGGCTGAATGATTAGTATCCATGGCCAAGAATAAATTAAAAAAAAAAAATACGCGGGTCGAAAATGCCGTTTAAAACTCTCAAGTTTTTAGTGTTTGCTATTTAGTTATGTCATATTTATGTATTTCGCTAAAAATGCATAAATATGTTGTGTTATAGTGTATTTGTGTAAGCACCTTCTTATGAAAATGGGTATCATTTTGTGTGTTTACGTAGTGTAAGTGCTGTGATAAAATATTACAACCATAACTTTTTTGCAATGGACGTGAAATGCAAATTTAACATTTCGTAACAGGTTCAATTGATGTGGTAAGTACCTAGAAGTTAATGTCGTGATAAAAAAGTTTAAAAATTCGCCAGTTTCAGCGAGAAAGTCGCTAAAGTGTCAACTCTGGTAGTGAGCAGCGAGAGAGAGTAAGAGTATGTATTGTCCCATGTCCTCCTCTAACAATTATCTTTCTCGGTCTGGCACGTTTGTTGACCACATTATCTTTCTCGCTCTAGCATCCCGAGTTTACCCGAAATTTCTTATCATATCCGAGCGTGATGATCACGTGATCATGAGTCCATTTCACAGCCCACGAAAATTCTGTCTATAGCGCGCCTAAAGAAGTTTTCACTTCAAAAAAAGTCAAAATCTGTTCTTAAACGACGAAGTTATCCGCGAACACACGTTAAATAGGTACATACATACAGTCGAATTGAAAAGAAACCTCTTCTTTTTTACATACAAAAAATTTCACGCTACAGAATTCTTTCTAAGCTGGTTTATTGAGTTTTGAATGATAGGCAATGTCAAAACACCCATGGTGTTGCAAGTGCATATAGGTGGCGATGACCCAAGTACCCCATCGCTTTTTAGGGTTCCGTAAAACGTAAAAACGGAACCCTTATAGATTTGTCATGTCTGTCTGTCTGTCTGTCCGTCCGTATGTCACAGCCACTTTTTGCCGAAACTATGAGAACTACACTGTTGAAACTAGGTAAGTAGATGTATTCTGTGAACAGCATTTTTACAAAAAAAAGAAAAATTAGGGTTGCCCCCATACTTAGAACTGAAACTACAATTTTTTTTTCCATCAAACCTACACGTGTGAGTTGTCTATCGATAGGTCTTCAAAAATGATGTTGAGGTTTCTAATATAGTTTTTGTCTACACTGAATAATTTGCGCAAGAGACACTTCCAAAGTGGTAAAATGTGTGCCCCCCCCCCCCCCCTCTAACTTCTAGAATAAGAGAATGAAAAAACTAAAAAAAAATATGATGTACATTACCATGCCAACTACCAACGAAAATTGGTTTGAACTCTATCTGATGAGTAGTTTTTTTAGTACGTCATTACATTATTATTAAAACTTCGATCAAAGTTACAACGAACTAAAAAAACTACGTGTACTATGTATATTATGTTACTTGCTGCAACAGAACCCTTCATGGGCGAGTCCAACTCGCACTTGGCCACTTTATTTTCTTATTGTACAATTTTTATAGTTAAGTTTCTATACAGAAGGTAGGGCTGGTTGTCTGATGGCTAATTCATGTAGCATCCACGTAAACAGTTACGGAATGGAATTCAAAAGTAACCCTTGAACCTAGGTGTGGGCGACGAATAGCTAACTAGGAACGTCGATTTTCAAATTCACTAGCATTCGCAGTTTTCATACGAACATAAATTTGTTTTCTTATTTTTATGTCGAAATGGGACTTGGACATAAACTCATCTGATGGAAAATGACGATGTGGTCTTAGAGCACGCTTGCTCGTAAGTAGACGATAATGTTTAAAAGATTATGATAAAACCTAACCTACCGACCAACTAGAGCTTTTACACTTTCGCGATTAAACTCCTAATGTACTCGTATTAGTTATTACGTAATTAAATAATAATTTAAATCATGATTAAGTCCTGTGTTATGTTTTCAATGTTAGCGATTGGGTAGGTAATTATCTGAACTCTATGTCAAGTATGCATAGTTCAGTCAAGTAGTTTTCGCTTGCATTCCCGATAGCCCAATACGCACAGTTCGATGCTTAAGTAATAGTACCTGGAGTACGATTTTTACCCACGAGTGACGTCGCGGCCCCCTACTCTCGAAGTTTGATGTTCTATATCTCTGTCGATTTTTAATATTTAGAAAAAATACGTGTACCATATTTTTCTGCGATCTAGCTGTCGGACTAATAAGAATGGTGTATTTTTGACCCATTCCGATACCCTGTTGCGAATAAAAAGGGATTGCAAGCGAGTGGTTTTTAAAATGAAGGCAGTCGACCGGGGGCGGCGGCCGCGAGCTACAGTCAACAGCGGCGAGGGCGCTGAATAAATGAACGCTCGTCCGAGCGGGGGCCGCGCCCGGGGCGCCGGGCCCGGAGCGGAGCCCCGGCGCGGCCGTGCGCCGTGTTCGGGGTCCGCTGACCACCGCGGCTAATAAATAACGCTACGGTCTAAAAAGGTCTATACGCAATAATTAAATTTGTACAGCTCTCTGCAGAATCCGCTTAGGACACCTTTGCTGGTTATTCTACCGACAAGTAGTTAATGTGAAAACATCATTGTGTTCCAGATTAAAGGACAATGTTTCTGATGACTGATCTGGTGATGACTGATCAATAACAGGGCATAAAGATAAAAACATTGTATGTCTCTAGGTGACAGCACACTGCAGTGCTAGGTAATGATTGGAACTCTTCATGTTCCAATAGCCGCGTGTCACTGTGCTGTTGTAGGCAGACATGTTATTCATCATCAGGCACAAACATGTTCTGCTCGTTTTGTCACTCTTTACTTTACTTTATAAAAAACTCACAGTACATCTCATACGACAACAAGCGCAAGGGCACTTCTGACTGTACTCCACATTATTTTGTATATTTGACGACACCATTTCATCCATTTATAATTTCAGAGATTACTGCGCTAAACACTAATAAAAACATACTAACTAAATTAGTAAGTGTATATTAAATTTTTTAAGCTAAATAATCAAATAGACGATACAGCTCAAACTCGCGTAAAGTTGAAGTATCATTGTTGATAGTTTCGACGAGACGGAGAATGTAAATTCTGTCTGAACCGAAAATTCCCAAACGCGACGCTCGATCGGTCTATTCATGCCACTTATGTATTACTACATTCAAGGATAGACAGAACTTCTGCACTCTAGGGCGGATCCAGTCATGGGGGTCATTAACCCCTAGACTGGTTCTGAAACCTACATACATAAACAGCCCACTAAATGTTCCCACTGCTGGGTCTCGGGGCCTTCTCTCGCAAGGAGAGAATCAAGGCCTTTATGCCTTTATGCCAAGGCCGGCATTACGCACATGACTTCGAAAAAACGCGTGGTTTTGAACCCGGGGTCTCCGGATCGGCAGTGGCCGTTCTCCCGACTAGACCAGCCGTAACTTTTTTCTAGAACTTAAGGGGATCACTAATTAAAACGCACGCAAGCATCTTGTGATTTGAGCACGACGATGTGACCACCAATGCTAGATCCAGCCTTGGCTACACTACAGTATTATTATTAATTATGATTATTATAAACAGTGAAGTGGTGGTCTGGTGGCGAGAAACTCCGATCCAAAATCGCGAGGTCCCTTAGACTTGAATCTCATCGGCATCATTGTCTATTTTCCCAAGTGTAATTTATTGACCATTTTTAGGGTTCCGTAAAACGTAAAAACGGAACCCTTATAAATTCGTCATGTCTGTCTGTCTGTCTGTCTGTCTGTCTGTCTGTCTGTCCGTCCGTATGTCACAGCCACTTTTTGCCGAAACTATGAGAACTACACTGTTGAAACTAGGTAACTAGATGTATTCTGTGAACCGCATTAAGATTTTTACAAAAGTTTTTTAAAAAAACAAAAATTAGGGGTGCCCCCCATACTAAGAACTGAAGCTCAAAAATTTTTTTTTCATCAAACCTACACGTGTGGGGTGTCTATCGATAGGTCTTCAAAAATGATGTTGAGGTTTCTAATATATTTTTTGTCTACACTGAATAACTTGCGCGAGAGACGCTTCCAAAGTGGTAAAATGTGTGTCTTTAAACTTCTTTCTTCTCTAACTTCTAAAGTAAGAGAATGAAAAATCTAAAAAAAATATATGATGTACATTACCATGAAAACTACCAACGAAAATTAGTTTGAACTCGATCTGATGAGTAGTTTTTTTTAGTACGTCATAAATACACTATTATTAAAACTTCGATCAAAGTTACAACGAACTACAAGAACTATGTGTACTATGTATATTATGTTACTTGCTGCAACGGAACCCTTCATGGGCGAGTCCAACTCGCACTTGGCTACTTTATTTTAATTTTTTTTAATGGATTTTATAACTTCCCTCACATAAATAACCTGTACAGATTAAAGGAGCATAAGAGAGACAGTCGGCGTCATAAGTCCCAGTTGTCCCACACACCATCACTGACAAACACTGCACATCACATCCTCAGCAACAGAGTGGTTTACAACTGGAACAGGTTGCCTGAGGATGTTATTTCAGCAAAGTCATTAAACTCTTTCAAGAACAGACTGGACAAATGGATAGTGAAAGACAAAATCATTTTAACAGACAATTACCTATAATTTGTTAATTCAACACTGAGATATAGGCATATCAGCTAATGCTGCTCGCCTATTATTAAATAAATAAATAAATAATTGTACAATCATCACCACTAACTTTGAAGGAAACTGGCGTTTTACAAGAAACACATCTATTGCGGACATAAATATGTAAATATAAAATAAATAAATATTGGTGGACAATTCACACACAGCACCATCTGACCCCATACTAAGGAAAGCTTGTATGATGGCAGCCAGATAGCTGATATAATACTTATATACTTATTATACATAGAAACAGCCAGACACAGTGCAAACATTTGAATTCATCACACAAATATTTGTACAGGGAATCGAACCCACGACCCTCGGCTTCGCAGGCAGAGCTACTACCAACTAAGCCACGAGGCCAGTCAGCTGTATAAATGTAATCTGCCACCCACCACACAACACAATTAGCCAGCGTAATGGATTATGGCTTTGGCTCTTTCCGTGTGAGGGGAGACACTGAGTCCAAGCAGTGAGAACATAAAGTTTGTACTTCATCATCAACAGCCCACTAAACGTTCCCACTGCTGGGACTCGGGGCCTTCTCTCGCAAGGAGAGAGTTAAGGCCACCTCGTTGGCCAACACGACTTCGAAAGATACTAGGTACATATCGGTTTCCTCAAGATGGTTTCTTTCACCGTTTTAAGTTAGCGGCATTACGCACATGACTTCGAAAAGACAGTGGTGCGTGTGGGGTTTGAACCCGGGGTCTCCGGATCGGCAGGCGCCGTTCTCCCGACTAGACCAGCCGTAACTTACTAGACCAGCCGTTACTTTGGATTAGTACAGTCTGCCTGGGGTTGCTGCATCGAAATATCGGGAAGTTGTTCCACAAAACAATCACGTACACACAAATATATTTTTTATCAAAGATAAAGGTTGAGCTGAATCGCTATATCACCTGGTCTGTTATTCTTCTCCAGGAGTAAAACTCTTTCAGGTTAATACATGCTTTCTGCATCACCTTATAGATTTTATGAGGCAATTGATTGAGTTGGAAGTGGTCTGAAGCCGGTGCACCGTTCATTGGATGCAGACGACTAGAGTTACGTAGCATCTGTCATCTGTATGGAGATTGCTGGTTTAATTAATTCAGTCTGAGAGTAAATCAGTTTAGACCGCTGTCAAGAGTTTCTTTAGTGCTTTAAACATGATCCTTGAATTTGTAGTATATATATTTTTTGGAGTATATTTTTGTTGCTTTTGTTGCTATATTAAGGACTAGCGGTCCATCTCGGCTTGGCTATGTATTAACATAATATAGCCTATAGCAATCAGGGATGATTGCTATAGTGAAATTTTTGAAATCGGTTTAGTAGTTCCTATGATGAGCGCTTTCAAACAAAAAAAGTTTTCAGTTATACTCGTAGGAACTGCCGATAGAAGTGAAAACTTGTAACTCAGAATTTGATAGCTCACTTTGGAAACTACGCGGGTAAAACCTGAGGGCGTGTCCATGACTATGGCCATCAAGAAATGCTGACGCATTACTAGATGGCCAATGGGTACCAAGTTTACCCGAAGATTTCTTTCATTCCCGAGCGTAATTCATGAGGTCAATTAACAGTCCACGAAAAATCTGTCTGTGGTGCGACAAAAGACGTTTTCACTTCAAAAACCTTTTCAGCTTTATAATATTTTGCTTTTATTAAGTATTCTCTATAAATTTACTTTTAAGGCACAATATAATGGTAAAAAGTCCTCAGAAAAAAAGTGAATCGTACGTGTTTACTCTTAAAGTCGGAAATTGAACGTTCCTTGGTCGCAGACAACTGGAGATGCGTATCATCTGTATGGAAATTGCAGGTTTAATTAATTCAGTCTGAGAGTAGGTATAGCTGGATGCACGGGATGCCGCAGCCGTCAGACGCAGCCTTATCTCGCGTCGCTGCAGTAAGACGCTAACTTATTTATCGGCCCAGACTGCTGTCAAAAGTTTCTCTAGTACTGTAAACTTGATGTCTTGAATTTGTACTTGGAGATTAAATTATTTATTACTTGTTGTACTGTATTCCTGGAGCCTATTTTGTTTTTAAAATCGGGTGGTGTTACTGGATCTTGTATTATTTTTATTAGTTTCTCATGAGTTTTTAATTGTTTGTATTTATAGGTATTGTAAAGTATAACGACGAAATTTTTAAATTTTGCTAAAGTTATTTTTATCATGTAAGCGGCAGAAATGTCTTGAATGATAAATAGAATGCCTTAAACTTTAAACCGAAACCTACATAATATATTCTAGTAACTATGAATTCATTACAAATTTTCTTTTCGGGCTTAATATAGTGCTAGGGCGCTTCGTAGAGTTCATACATCATCCAGACATCTTACCTAGTTATTCTAGCGCCAAGCAGAAACGTGCTAACATTGCTGAGTTCCGGCTTGAAGGGCAATGTTTCCAGAGAAATTATAGGGTGAAGAGAAAATCTTGTACAGTCCGCGAGGTATAAGCTGAGCTTTGCATTAGTGTGAGTGATCACCAAAAGTACAGTCAGACGCAGGACGCTGTGACCATGTTCTCTTAATAAGGTGTCAATTTTATATTCAATAAATCGTTGTTTATTATGCAGTATCAATTGTATATTGGTATAAACGATAGGCCTGCCCTGAATACGGTATTCGGAAATTTTAAGTAAATAAGTTATACGTAGGTGACGGATCTCATGCTTTTCCATTAAAATTTTTCTGTTATTCTCTGTCCTTGACCATTTGAATCCTAAAAGAGATACTTCTTTTCGCAATGACCATATTGATCCTGGATAGTTAATGTCAGCTTGTTGTTTAATAGGCTCTACATACGAATCCTTTTATCAGAGGAAGTTGCGAAGAAATGACGTAAAAGTGGGAGGGACCTGATAAAAAAGTGGGTGGGACCTGATAAATTTATCAGTTTTACTCAATTCCCTGTCTCCAAAAAATGAGACCGAATAATTGCCAACAGTATGATTTAAATCGTATTTCTACGACTTTTTGGCTATGGTACGATATACGATCGAGTAATCAAAATTGTACACAAAATATTATTTTAATTACCCGACCGAATGAAGGGTTATGGTTTCTTATATGTTTGTAAATTTCTTTACCCCCACTTATCTTCCAAACGGCTGGATGACAATTAAGGTATCGTTAGATTTGTCTCAATCACTCAAGTGTCTCCTTAGATAGTACATTGTATTAAATAATGTTTTAAAGCTGTTTTTGTTCAGTCGGGTTTTTAAAATTAAAGTTATTTATTTATTTTGAAATGAATAACCACTTTTTGACATTATACAATAATTAACAACATGGAGAAGACCTTGAATGAGTATAATTTTATTGTAAATACGTGTTGGTGTGTTTCGTTCCATGTGGGTTTCATTAAGGAGTATGGTAGGTAGCACGGTAGGAGGTATCTTTTTGTGTTTAGAAGACAGTGGTAAGACTTTTTGGGGAAGTACCTTCGTCGGTTATTCTACCGCTAAGCAGTAATGTGCAAACATTACTATGTTCTGGTTTGTAGGGCAATGTTTCCAGTAAAATTACCGGGCATAGAGATAAAACATCTCATATCTCTGGGTGACGAGCGCAGTGCAGTAGGTACTAGGTTTTTTTGGATTTTGACTCTTCATGTAGGTACCAATAGCTGTGTGTCACTGTGTTATTATGTGGCAGTCATGTGCTTACATGTCTTTCTCTTATTGTAACCCAATTCTGTAATAAAGGCGTAGGTATGTTTTATTTTTAATCGTTGAAATTTATTTAAGTTAGGTCTATTTTATTGTAGAAATTAAATCAAACCAGAGCGTACCGATTCTAAACTCTCCGACACGGAATATCACATCTCGTTCTTTGTTTTATCTGTTTAGAATGACAAAGGCAAGGATTATGCGCCGTTCGGATTGCGTCTAAAACCAGTACTACTTTTATCTGCAATATAAATTCGAGATCCACCATCGATGAATATCGATCATCCCTGATCCAGACGGTACTTAGTTCATCTTTATATTTCCTTCATTTCATTTACATTCACAGCCCATGAAAATGCTGTGCACGTGCGCTATAAGAAGTTTTCACTTCAAAAAACATCTCAAATGATTTCGTATGTAAGTTAATTAATTATGTCTTCAACCTTTTCTCAGAAGTAAGTCCCATGGCAACACCTATGTTTTTTGTTCTGAGTAGGGCGTAACTAGGGTATGTAATATCGGAAGATTATCAATTCCGGAACTGAGTCACGATTCTAAATATCCAATAAAATATCGGAATTCCGGAACAGCTCCGAAACTGGAAAAATATTTGGATAGTACAGAAAAGTAAAATTGATTATCTTATACTATTAAACGAGAATATATATACAAGAATATATATAAATATATATATAGAATCTGAATCTCGGAAACGGCTCGAACGATTTTCATGAAATTATGTATGCAGGGGGTTTCGGGGACGATAAATCGATCTAACTAGGTTTCATTAAAAAAACGCATATTATGCGCGTTTTTAGACAATGAAAAACCGTCACATTAGACATTAGAATGCGAAGGTAAATTTCGCCGCGTGACACGACAGCATAATTGGCTCAGACGGGAAGTCGGGCGTTCGTGGCGGTCTAGAATTAATAGCTGCGGGTTCGAATCCAGACGGCTTCTCTTTTTTTTCAAGTATTCTTTTTTTAAGAAAATCTTAAGAGTATCTAAGTATTTTTAGTATTTATACCGAGCAAAGCTCGGTGACCCAGGTACTTATCTATTCATATACATACATACTTTTTATTTTTAAAATTAATCAAACATTCTAAAGTTCTACAACAGTGGGCGGCAAATCATTACCTAGCACTGCACTGCGCTCGTCACTTTCAAGCCAAATGAATTACTCCACTGAATGATTTATTTATTGAATCTTTAATAACTTATTGTGTGTATGTATATCTATACATCATGGCTGTGTTTAAAAAAAAGTTAGTGGTCAAAATACCGACATTGGAGTAACGATATTAAAGTGTTTCAATTTCGAAATTGAGATTTCGAAAAAGTTTCTCCAAGATTTCGGAATTCCGGAATACATGCCCTAGTTTTGAAAGTTTTTAGTCTATTGAAACTGAAACTTACTATTACTTAAATAAATGTATGAAATTTACCAGGTCCATGCCTTCTATCTCTTTCAATAATCTGTTAGGTTGGTACTCGTCTTGTTTTCACGAAGATAACCGTTTCCACAAAGTCGTTGCCATATGGTTGGTATTGAACAGACATGTTAACTGCTCTTGTTAGTTTGTACTGAGTGCCGACTTCTACGTAGTAATTATATTCTCTTTGCTCTGATCAACGACCGCTCCGTTGCACGGTCGGAATCGTACTGACCGATATGTACGTGTGTAGAGTAATGCTGATTTCTATTCCCTACCGCTTCTACGTCACTTCCTTCTGATAATAGGGTACGTGTGTGGTCGTTTTAAGAGTTTGTTGTCTGACTGTACTTTTGGTAATAGATGCGTATGCATGTGATCACTCACACTAATGCAAAGCTCAGCTTATACCTCGCGGACTGTATCTCTGGGTAACGAGTGCAGCACAGGGATAGGTGCGTTGGAGTCTATCTCACTAATATTATAAATGTCAAAGTATGGATGTTTGGATGTTTGTTGCTCAATCACGCCATAACGTATGAACGGATCAGGCTGAAATTTGGAATACAGTTAGATTATAGTCTGGAAGAACACATAGGCTACTTTTTATCCCGGGGAAATAACGGGAACGGGAACTACGCGGGTAAAACCGCGGGGCACTTTTAGTTAGTCTATATACAATAGCTGAGTAGTACTGTGCTGTTATAAACAGACGAATTGCTTACCATCAGGCGCTTACTATGCTCGTCCCATCACACTGTATTATAAACAAAAACTCTTTTTCGTGAGTAGGGTAACTGCCACGCGGTACATTTACAGCGTTAGCCTAAATCGTTCAATTCAAAGATTGCTCTCGCGATCTTCAATATCAAGGTCATCAGGAAATTATCACTTGAAAATGTTAATCAGTAATTTCGTTTTCTTTTGAGAAGCTCTAAGCTCTACATTACGCAGTGAATTTAAATATTATTTTAATTGAATCTCCTAGTTCTCTGCTCTAGAAAACTGGAGTCCTCTTGTCTTGGGTTTATTGCTTTTTGCATTCCGAGTGGCGGCCTGTTCAGTTTCCACTGTGCAAGTTTCTTTCACGATTTTATGTATCTATATATTCTATAATTCTATAGTAACATTAATAGAAGCGAATATTGTTTGTTTGTTTGATGGTGAAATTACGTGATGGTAATAGTGAACCGATTGTATAATTTTAATATAGCCCAGTAACTTTGTCGCCTGAAAGTACTTTTGTGGAGGCGGACATCTTGAATTGATATTAACCAAACATAGAAATTATCCTTCAAATAAAAAAAACGCATCGAAATCGGCCTATCCGTTTGAGCTTTACGGTGCCACAGACAGACAAACACACAGAGAGACGGACTGGTATGTCTGTCTGTCTGACAAACAGACAGACAGACGTCGACGTTAAACTTATAAAACCCTTTCTTTTGGTCGGGGGTTAAAAAGTGCAGTAACTGTTCCATAAAGTGGTCAAGGACTATAAATATACAAAATACTATATATAAATACTCTGGACTAAAATTTGTTAGGCAACCCATATGCAATATATTTATTGACCTATTAAATTACATATAAAATAAGTTTCATCAAATAAACATCTCGGTGAAGGTCGTTGTATAGCGGGATCTCCTACTATTAGGCAAATATCATAAACAAGTCTGCAAAAAATCAAAACTACCGGATTTAACGCATACTGTATATAATGCATAAAGTTACTGGACTAATAGGACAATGCTTTGGCTTTTTAACTGACATCAAAAAAGACGATTCTCAATTCGGTTGTTAGTTTTTTAGGGTTCCGTAAAACGTAAAAACGGAACCCTTATAGATTCGTCATGTCTGTCTGTCTGTCTGTCTGTCTGTCCGTCCGTATGTCACAGCCACTTTTTGCCGAAACTATGAGAACTACACTGTTGAAACTTGGTGAGTAGATGTATTCTGTGAACCGCATTAAGATTTTTACAAAAGTTTTTTAAAAAAACAAAAATTAGGCGTGCCCCCATACTGAGAACTGAAGCTCAAAAATTTTTTTTTCATCAAACCTACACGTGTGCTGTGTCTATCGATAGGTCTTAAAAAATGATGTTGAAGTTTCTAATATAATTTTTGTCTACACTGAATAACTAGCGCGAGAGACGCTTCCAAAGTGGTAAAATGTGTGTCCCCCCCCCCCCCCCCCTTTAACTTCTAAAGTAAGAGAATGAAAAAACTAAAAAAAATATATGATGTACATTACCATGAAAACTACCAACGAAAATTAGTTTGAACTCGATCTGATGAGTAGTTTTTTTTAGTACGTCATAAATACACTATTATTAAAACTTCGATCAAAGTTACAACGAACTACAAGAACTATGTTTACTATGTATATTATGTTACTTGCTGGAACGGAACCCTTCATGGGCGAGTCCAACTCGCACTTGGCTACTTTTTTTGTATGTATGTTACGCAATAGCTCAGCCAATTGTGAATCAATTTTGATGTTTCACTTTTTGTTTAGTTGATAGTACTTTAGAATTGCTAATGTACTTATAGTACTTTAGAATTGCTAATGTACTTTTGGATCATTGTTAGGTTTACGCTTGGCCACCATCTCGCCTGATGTTAAATGACGATGCGGTCTACGATGAATGTATTTACTGATAAGAAACCGTTTCACTTTCGACTCGAAAACGCCGACATTGACACTATGGATATGGATGATATCTTGTTTATTTTCTTAATTAATGCTTTAATTAAGAAAATAAACAAGTAAATCAAACATTTTAAAATAAATTTATTTTCTCCCTCGTTCCTTCTTCGTAAACAACCAAATTTCTATTTAATTGGGTCGTAACTCTCTGAAAGAAGAAACCTGATAAGACAACAATTCCCCACAGTACTATAACGGTAACATCAGAATAAATACCCTTCAAAAGAAAAGTTCAGGAACTCCCAAGATCCTGCCGGAATATAATTTTACTTTTTTTCACCTCGAAAGGCTTTTAAGACGTATCAAACGTATAAATACACTAGCGGTCCACCCCGGCTTTGCCCGTGCTACATAATAAATAGCCAAAGCAGACAGGGATCACGTACATATTCAAAACGGTGAAAGGCTCTTTGAAATCGATCCATTAGTTCCCGAGATTAACGCGTTCAAACATTAAACCTGCTTTATTATATTTATATTATATTCTGCTTAACAAAATTAATATACATAGATTTTATACTATTACTAGTAGCGCCCCGCGATTTCATCAAACATCTAAACATACTAACTTTCGCATCCTACTAATATTATAAATATGGTAGTTAGGTAGTTTGTTGCTCAATAACGTCGTAACGTTTGAACGGATCGGAGAGCCTCGCTAAAACTGTCTTAGCTAAACTTAAAATTATAGAGACAGCAAAGCCGACGCCGGTTTAGTTCGGGTGGCAGAAGGCCGGGTTGAAATTTGAACCCAGATTACAGACTGGAATAGCACATAGGCTACTTTTTATCGCGAGAAAATTAGGAGAATGAGAACTACGCGGGTAACACCGCGGGACGCTGCTAGTTTATAATATAAGTAAAATTTTCAAACTTTTTTGAGCTATCACGTTGGCACACTAGTATTATCAATCCTGTATTATAATGTTTAATAAGTGAAATTGAGTGAAACAGTAGTGTACTATTTCCCCGTTCTCCTTTGCCCCTCCCTCCCCTCTTCACAGACTTAAGTTAGGTGGGGGGTCTCGTTTGAGCAGGAATAACGATACTATAACGAGTGTTCGAGTGTTCCCCCCAACACAGGTCAGCCTGCTAACGATTGCCATCATTCTGCCTTCCTGTCTTTGTTACGGAATCGAGATATACATTGTTATTTCACCAATTTGGACAATCATCTTTTTGAAGAATTTAAAAGAATTTAATTTAATTTAAAATAAATGACTTGGTTCGTTGACAGTAACTTGATGGACATTATTACTTAACTTGACAAATTGGACATAAATAATAGTTTTGTAATCTTTGGTTTTGTAGTTTTGACATTGTTTTTTCTTTTTATTTGACATCAGAAATTGTATCTCGTTTGAACTGAATGCTGTTGATTTTGTAAATTAGTGTTGTCCAAGTAAGGAAAAGCTAAAATATTATTATACTTACTTTCAAATCATTTGCACGCCAGAAATGGCAGATTGTAAGGAAACACCATATTACTGTAATAACATCTCCTCTACCTACATTCTTGGCAAATAAATAATTATTTCATTTCATTTCATTTCATTTCAAGATCTTATTTATTAATTTAACTTATGATAGACTTATCGAACAGTTATTTTACAAGTACTCTGATCTGATTGACATTAAAGTGAATTATAAGTGTTGTATTTTGTTTTATTGTATTCTTATACTGACATCCTATCCTATTAATATTATAAATGTCAATGTTTGTAAGTTTGTTCCTCAACCACGCAGTAACGTCTGAATGAATCGGGTTAACATGTGGAACATAGATTATAGTCCGGAAGGACACTTAGGCTACTTTTTAGCCTGAAAAAATAACGGGAACGAGAACTGCGTGGGTAAAACCGTGGGGCTATGCTAGTTTATAGATAAAAATGCTACAGTATAAGTAACTCATTCACCAATCTTCTACCCTGTGGTGCTGTCTTGTCCACGAAACAATAATTGTTTATTTTTTCTCAGTAGTCTTGCTTAAAGTTGTTCTTTATTGTCCGCAGACGTAACCAGGTCCGTTAATCCTCCACTCGCCGCAAGACTGATCCTGTGATAGCCCCCGGCCGCCAGACAATACTCTCAGCACGCGATATATGGAGGACATCTTACACCTTCTATAAGGACTATTTTACTAGGTACGTGTATCATTTTATTTATTCATATCCCAAATCACCTCGAGCCAAAGCAGTGAAACTACCGACGCCTGCCAACCCACGGTCTTTTCGAAGTTATGTGCCGTTTACTAAAAACGGTGAAGGAAAACATCGTGAGGGCACCGAGATGTTCCTAGAATCATTGAGATCATGCGTCATCCACCAAACCGCAATGGACTAGCGTGGTGGATTATGGCCTTGACTCTCCCCTTGCGAGAGAAAGCTCCGAACACATCAGTGGAAACATTTAGTGGTTACACTGCAGTGGTAGTGGGTACAACTGCTCATGCATTGTTGGTACAAAGGATCAATCGAACTGGTTTCTTATTTCTTCCGTAAACGGCATGCATGGTTTCAAAGATAGTATCAAGACGGAGCCAACTAAAGGAAATGCTCCATTTTCCGGAACTACTTTAGGCAGAACAATCCTGTGTCCTTACAAACCATGTCTCCCAATAATGTCTCCCTACAATATCTGGCCACAACCCTCGCATGGTAATCTAGTATTTTATATTAAGCTAATTCAGGTATGTATTAATGTTTAGTGTCTTAGTAAGTGATGTTGTATGTCCAGGTAGGGGTGGTCCATGCCCCACGCGGCGCCCTCCGCCATGTCGGCCCCGCCGCGCCACCCTCACTTCTACACCGTCGAGGTCGGCGACACCCGCTTCACCATCCTCAAGCGCTACCAGAACCTCAAGCCCATCGGCTCCGGCGCACAGGGCATCGTCTGGTGAGCTGCCACCCGCATTCATCTACATCCATCCCATGCAGCCTGTACCATTGACATCTTTTGGAGGATTTCATCTAAGAGCTGTGTTGCGATGTTTGCAGAGTCCTGCCCTGTCGATATAGTCTCTGGTAAGCTTTTCCTTGAGGTTCCAATGACCATAGCTGGGCACCGTTAATCAAATAGTTAACTTCGTTAATCGTTAATCCGTTACAAAAAAAGTTAACTTCGTTAAACGTTAAAGCGTTACATTTCGTAAGAATTAACGGAAGTTAACGTTAATCGTTAATCCGTTAATATGCGTATTGGATTTTTATATCGTTGCGTTAGTGAACTTATAAAACCTGTTGGTTTAGGTTCTGGAAGTTAACAGGTTAGGCAAAAATCCAAATACTTGTACAGTTTAATTATATTATTGAACTGAAAACTTCTTTAGGCGCGCCGAGACAGATTTTTCGTGGGCTGTGAATTGAATTCTAGCGTCACGCTCGGGTATGATAAGAAATAGTCGGGTAAACTCGGGACCATAGCTATTGGCCATCTAGAAATGCGTCAGCCAATGGGAAATGCTGAAAAGGCGTGGCCTGGCCATCATGGCATAGCCATCTAGAAATGCATCAGCCAATAGGAAATGCTGGTGCTGTTTTTTTACACTCGTGTAGTTTCCAAGGTAAGCTATCAAATTCTGACTTATAAGTTTTCACTTCTATCGCCAGTTTCTATGACTGCCAATTTTTGAAGTGAAAACTTCTTTAGGCGCGCTATAGACAGAATTTTCGTGGGCTGTGAAATGGATTCATCAATCGTCACGCTTGGATATGATAATGGATCGGATCGGATATGAAATCTTCGGGTAAACTCGGTAAAAACGGCCAGGTAGGTACCAGGGCAACAGAAACAGTCAAGAGTTTCGATTACCTACCTCCAACAGCCCAGCGTTTATCTCCAGATACCAGGACAACAGAAATATAAAAGAGTTGCGTTTGCCCCTAGGTACCAGTACCAGGGCTGTGTACAGCAAGTTTTCACTTCTATCGGCAGTTCCTATGACTGCCAATTTTTTTAATTTAATTTGATGTGTAATTTAATCGTCGGGCATAATGTGCATAGGTATCACGTTCTGACCTGATGAAACAACAAACATTACAACATCCAAAAATTGTCATTTATTTATAATATTAGTAAGATGTTAAACAGTGGCATTTTTATTGTATATCTCCATTTCTTCATTCTTATACATTGATTTGTTCATTTTAGTTAACTTATCTTTGCTTAGTTGAAATGAACTACCACCGATTTTATTAAAAGAAAGTTACAATACAGATAAACGATCGAAAAATCATGATTGAATTTATCGGGGAGTTCCCCACTAGCTATGGATTACTATAATCTACTTGGATTACTAGGGATGTGTGAAATATTCAACTAAATTGTAAACGTCAGTCAAATTCGAGTATGTCTAATGTCTATGCTCAAATTTTCAGCCAAAAAGAACTCGAGATTATCGGAAATATTACTTATGATAACAAAATCATATTTGTTTTCATATAACGTCAACAGATCATGCCACAGGCTAAAATGACGCCTCAATCCTGCCAAAATTGCAGGAACCCGCCACATATGAGCACACTGCGCCCAGCACTTTTCGTTTCATACTTGTCTGAACCTGTTTTTTGCGCCGCGCCGAGGTGCCGTGCGGTAAATAGTGAGCTTTGGATTAACGATTAACGGACTTCTGCATAATTAACGGAAGTTAACATGTCCGTTAACATTTTTAAAAGTTAACTTAAAAGTTAATCCGTTAATCAAAATGTTAACTTCGTTAATTAACGATTAACGGATTAACGAGTTAATGCCCAGCTATGCCAATGACGACCCACGCCGTGGCTACTACTATATAAAATTCTTTTGATGGACCTATTTTTACGTGTACAGCCTTCGCAGTACTCTCTACCGAGTTGGGATCATCTAGGATTGGTGTTTTTGATCGGTAACGACGGGAATGCTCTTAGAAAGCGATCGGAGCCAGAATTGTTCCGGCTGCATTGTAAATCAGCAAGCACCCTGGTGAGGCTTATGCGAGAATTGAGCTACTGCAACATGACATTAAACAAAGCAGTAAGTTGAATTTCTTTAGTTCCGGCAGCTGGCATCCACTTCAACTCGTTGTGTCGCCGTGTTTTGTTTAGAAAACCCAAAAATGCCAACAGTTTGTTGTGTGGTGAGTCGTAGAATAACTTAAAAAATAGACAATTTGACGAACTACTCGCTGATTTAAATAATACAAATTTATCGGGCTGCTGAAACCGACTAGACACTGTATACTATTTCTATAATCTGGTAAGTTTAAATGCAAAAGTTCTCATTTTTACTTTAATATTTCATCCAGATACAAATTCATATTTCATTTTCTGCAATTTTCTTCAGCACGATACATGAATTCGTATCTCCAAACTTTGCACCTTACTATTTCATTAGACTATAAGTAAATTCATTGTATATTCACAAAATTGCCAGTCTACATGAAGATAGCATGCAAATGAAATGGCGCATCGTGGTGTTTTCAGTTTTATTGCGTACTTTTCTCATTGATTGTAAATTTGCCATCGTCTTTATTCTTTTGCACGCACTCATTTTTGCATGTGAATTGCACAGCCATACCACACTATACCTATTCTTGACTTGCTTCGACCTTGGGGTTGCGTCGATCCATCAAATGAAAAATTCAAAGAAGGATTAAATATCGAATATACCATGTTTTACAAAATCATGTGGAACACATCATAACCTTGGTTATTGTCTCCAATACATGCGGAATATGTATTATACATATAATCAGCTCAATTTCAATGTCTTGTTCGTAACTAACTGGGGGATATCTATTGCAAAACTTGTTGACTAGATTTCTTAGAAATTACTATATGCCCCAGACCCGTAATAATGGCGGCAGCACATTAACACGAATACGAGTAAAAATACTTGGGGTCGTTTCCATTAACCAGGAAAAGGTTCGTCGCAACCCCACGGGAACCAGAGACACGTAGCCACGGCTCCACAGACCACACCAATGTGATGTTTTCTCTTTATAGCTGATCGAGTAGTGCGTAGCCAGTAGAATGGTTGAGTTTAGCTCAGTGGCCCTCGGCGACACGGTGTTCACTGTCCCCACTCGGTACACTGAGCTCGTGAGCCGGGGCGCCGGCGCGCAGGGGATGGTGTGGTAAGGACACGCCGCCATTTTGTTGACGCGAGAAAATGGCGGCTTTGTTATGCAAAATGGCGGATGCTTTCAATGTGACGCTTTTCAGGACTAATTTTTAAACTAATGTGATTTTCTCTACTACGATTTTTCAATTTGTGCAAAATTTCTAATACAATATGAATATTTTCAAGTATACATTTTTATCTTGGCTGTTTGTAATCCACATGCTATAGCGGCATTAATGCGTTCCGCACGCATGAAACTAATTTTACAGATATGTACGTCGTAACATCTCTTAACCACTTATATCCCGAAATCACTCCGGTTTTCCAGGATAATGATTTAAGTACTTGACGGCCCTGAGTAATTTGAGAATTGGTTTTTGCACCATAAACGAAACCGTAAGTATCATACGTATTGATCATAGGTTGTCAATTATTAAGGACATAATTTTCCCTACTAATCACATGTATCTGCATGTATAACTATACCTTGCTTTAATCCTATTTCGATATTTTTCTAAGAGAATTTGCAAACCGCTCTTTAAAATATAAATTGTGTTTTAAATTATACACTCGTTTATATTGTTTTGTACTTCCACAATTGTTTGGTCCCATGCACTTTAAAATGTCTTTTTACGTGGGTTCGGTGATACATCATCAGCGTGTGTGCGGCCTGTTGTCAGGCGACTTACGGGCGTGTTTTGGTTGCAGTGCCGCGTACGACACCGTCACGCAGCAGAATGTCGCCATCAAGAAGCTGTCGCGACCCTTCCAGAACGTGACACACGCCAAACGAGCGTACCGCGAGTTCAAACTCATGAAGCTCGTCAATCATAAAAATGTAAGTCAATTTGATATTGTTATAGTTGTTTTATCGGAACGAGCAGGACATTGTGGTAAGCAACACTATAAAACAACGCAGTCCATAATACCACAGAGCCATTTAGCTATTCGAATGTAAAAACTCCGAATCATTACCTAGCATTGCACAGCGCTCGTCATCCAACGATTCCTGGCAGAGAGACTGCCCTTTAAATTGGAACACGTTGATGTTTACATATTACTGCTTCGGGTAGAATAACTACTGTCAAAGTTGTGGTCTAAATCACCCTAAGCGGACTCTGCAAAGAGTATTTCACACACCTGGAGCACAAATTCCGGCCTCGTGCTGGAGTATGCCTGTACGCCCGTGACGACATCTGCTGTCGGCGTCTCCGTAACCTTGAAGACACTAGATATTCTGTTCTTTGGGCACTAATGGACACAGGCATAGACAAAATTATCTACGCCTGTGTGTATCGGTCGCACAGCGGAGATCTGGAGACGACTAGGCTCACGGAGTATTTAAGTGAGGCGGCGGACGCGGCTCAACAGAAGTACCCTTCGGCCCAATTAGTGTTACTGGGGGATTTCAACGGCCATCATAAGGAATGGCTGTACCCATACCGGGACACTGATCACGCTGGGCAGGAAACGAGAAAGCTAGCTTTATCGTTAGACCTAACCCAGCTGGTCCAAGAGGCCACAAGAGTACCCGACGTTGAGTCGCATACACCTTATTGCTTAGACCTTCTGCTGACAACTGATCCAGACCGTTACTCGGTGGCGGTATCGTCGCCGTTAGGCAGCTCCGACCACTGTCTGGTGAAATCTGTATCTGTCTACCATCCGCCTGATCCCAGCCCTAGAGGCAACCGGCGGTTGTGGCGATACAAGTCAGCAGATTGGGATGAGATGCGCTCTTTCTTTGCGTCTTACCCATGGCAGTCATTGTGCTTCGCTTCTGGTGATCCCTCAGTCTGCGCGGATGCTGTGACTAATGCAATACGAACGGCTATGGAATATTTTATTCCATACTCCGACATCTCATTATCCAGCAAAGCTCGCCCTTGGTTTGGTTCTCAATGTAAAAGTGCTGAAGCATTTAAACATGAGGCCTACCTAGCCTGGGTTGATGCTCGACAGCGTAAGACAAGGGATATACACCGGAAGAAGAAGGCGTTCAACAAGGCTGCTAAGGCATGCAAAAAGGTTCTTCAGAGGGCTCGGTTTGACCACATTAGTCGAATAGGGAACAAACTAGCTTCGCACCCAGCGGGCAGCAAAGCGTTTTGGTCCCTAGCTAAATCGGTCGAATCGAACTTCTGCCGCTCCTCACTACCTCCAATGCTGAAACCTGATGGGACACTGGCTCACACTGCAACGGAGAAAGCAAACTTGTTTGCAACTCAGTTTGCGGAATCTTCGCGTCTAGATGCTGGTAGCGCGACACCTCCTACTCCACCTGGCTGTTCGACTTTTATGTCAGAGATACGCATTCGCCAAAAGGAGGTTCGCAAAGTGCTACGCAATCTGGACGCGAATAAAGCCAGTGGCCCAGATGGTATTCCTGCTCTAGTATTGAAGGCTTGTGCGCCTGAGTTGTCACCGATATTGACACGCCTATTTAGACTCTCTCTTCAAACTGGGCTAGTACCGAAGTCTTGGAAGCTTGCCAATGTGCAACCTGTGCCCAAAAAAGGTAGTCGTGCTGACCCTGTCAACTACAGGCCCATCTCAGTCACGTCCATACTCTGCAAGACTATGGAACGTGTCTTAAACCACAGGCTCCTGACGTACCTAGAATCGAACGACCTCCTCAGTGACCAGCAATACGGGTTTCGCCGAAACCGGTCCACCGGGGATATTCTAGCGTACGTCACTCACATCTGGAGTGAAGCTATTGAGAAACACGGGGAAGCACTTGCAGTCTCCCTGGATATCTCGAAGGCTTTCGACAGGGTTTGGCATGATGGCCTTATAAGCAAGCTTTCTAGTTATGGTTTGTCTTCTGGGTTCATTGCTTGGATATCGGACTTCTTGAGGGATCGATCCATACGAGTCGTCATTGATGGCTGCTCGTCGGATCAAATGGGTATCAATGCCGGAGTCCCACAAGGGTCGGTACTCTCTGCGACGCTCTTCCTGCTACATATCAACGATCTGTTGAAGCCCGGTATCTATGGGTACGCAGATGATAGCACCGTTGTAGAGAGTTACATATCTAGCGCGAGAGCCACTAGGCAGCAAACTCAGGTACTGAGAGAGAGTCTGATCGAGCGTTTGGGCTTGACCCTTGATGTGGTGTCCAAATGGGGCGATGCCAATCTGGTCAAGTTCAACGAGAGTAAGACGCAGGCGTGTCTGTTCTCCGCTAAAAGGAGTCCTTTCCAACTGACTCCAACTTTTAGAGGTGTATCCGTGCCGATCTCTGACCGTCTTGAACTTTTGGGCGTTACTTTGACCTCTACGCTCAACTTTGGCTCGTTTATCGAGTCCAAGGCTAAACTTGCTGCCAAAAAACTTGGTGTCCTCTCAAAGGTGCGAAGGTACTTCAAGTCTGAACAGTTGCTTACACTATATCAAGCACAGATTCGCTCCTGTATGGAGTACTGTTCGCACCTTTGGGATGGATCGGCTAAGTATCAGCTGGAGGCCTTGGAATCGATCGAGAGACGTGCCAAAAGGCTCATAGGCAACGACACTCTTGTGCGAAAAAGACTTCAAAGTCTTGAACATCGCCGAAAAATTGCCAGCCTATCGGTTTTTTATCGGATACACTTCGGAGAGTGTGCAACTGATTTGCATGATCTGATACCACCTTGTCCTTTTTTCTATCGGAATGCTCGTAGCTCGAAAAAGCGACATCGTTTCATGGTTGATGTTCCAAAGACACGAACGAAGAGATTCGACTCTACTTTTGTGATAAGAACGTCTAAGCTGTGGAATACGTTGCCTGAGTGGGTTTTCCCCGATGGTTACAATCTTTGTGTCTTCAAATCGAGAGTGAATCGGTTTTATCTAGGTAAACACGCTCCATCGTAGACCGCATCGTCGCTTAACATCAGGCGAGATGGCGGTCAAGTGTAAACCTATTGAAGTTAAAAAAAAAAAAAAAAAAAAAAAATTATGTAATACTAGCAGCGCATGTTGCTTCCGTTCCCGTAATTATCCCTATGCTATTCCAGACCGTAAACTATATTTGTTCCAAATTTCAACTCCAGCCTTTCCGACATGTTTGCATACAACAATAACCTAAACGTTCGAATTTTAAAACTAGTAGAATTACAAAAAACGTGATAGTTACGCAAGTTACATAACTTTATGACGACAGCATACATTTCACACAGTCCCTGTTTGGGCGCCATTTGGTTCTAATGGCGCCCACCGCGGTGTTATAATTTTATCACAGCAGCCCTAATTTATTTCAAAGTCAACATAAACGCTAACAGATGGCAAAAACTTTTCATCTCGTATTTTTAACAAAGTTAAATTGAAACTTTATCACTTTTCTACTCTTGAGCTTTTAGTTCAGCGAGGAGAGTTTCGACCTAACACGGCTAACTTTAATTTATCTTTTAAAATTTCTAATTTAGTATCTCCAACTTTCTTTGTATAAGTCATTTGTTTTGTTAAATCGTAATTTCTTGTCTCTCGCGATGTATTTACTTAAGAAAAGAAAGTTTATTTTGAAAAGGACCTACTGTTTTTATGGTGATGAAATATTTCTTCTGTGCTTGGAAAAATATTCAGAAATGCACGTGGGTTTGTGAAATTAGACCGTCTAGGGGCTAATCCACTACGAATCCCAACAGGTATGTTATTACTAGCTTTAAGATGAGGAAAAATATCGTGAGGGAAGCGGCAAGTTACAAGACTGCATGCCAAGATGTTTCGAAGGAATGTATCATCAGCCAACCCACACTTTGCCAATGTGCTAGATGAGCACTGGGAACTTAAAATGAGCTGATTATATTTTCTTATGCCTTAAGATATGTGGGTGGATTAGAAAGTTCTTAATTATTAAGTTAGTTATTAGGTAAATTAAGAAAGTTAGTAATATGTGCGTATCGTTGTCCAGATAATCGGTCTGCTGAACGCGTTCACGCCGCAGCGCAGCCTCGAGGAGTTCCAGGACGTGTACCTGGTGATGGAGCTGATGGACGCGAACCTGTGCCACGTCATCCAGATGGACCTGGACCACGAGCGCATGAGCTACCTGCTCTACCAGATGCTCTGCGGCATCAAGCATCTGCATCTCGCGGGGATCATCCACCGGGTCAGTCGCAATCCACTGGCTCTATAAAAGACTTTTTTTTGAAGTGAAAACTTCTTTAGGCGCGCCTAGACAGATTTTTCGTGGGCTGTGAAATGAATTCATTCATCACGCTCGGGTATGATAAGAAAGCTTCGGGTAAACTCGGGACCATGGCTATTGGCCATCTAGAAATACGTCAGCCAATGGGAAATGCTGAAAGGGCGTGGACAGGCCATCATGGCATGGCATGGCAAAGATGGCGAGGCCACGCCCTCCGGTTACACCCGTGTAGTTTCCAAGGTAAGCTATCAAATTCTGAGTTTTAAGTTTTCACTTCTATCGGCAATTCCTATGACTGCCAATTTTTTTTAAATAAAGAGTGACGAGACGGGCAGGACATGTGCCTGATGGTAAGCAACACGCCTGCCACATAACAGCACAGTGACACGCAGCTATTGGAACATTAAGAGTCCAAATCTTATTACCTAGCACTCCACTGCGCTCGTCACCCAGAGATCTAAGTTGCTAAATCTCTAAGCCCTGTAATTTCTCTGGAAACGTTGCCCTTCCAAAGGGAACACAGTAATGTATGCACATTACTGCTTGGCGGTAGAATAACTGGCAAAGGTGTGGTCCTTCCCCAGGCAAACTCTGCCAAGACTTGCTGATTCGTGCGCTTTGATACGCCACGTATCGAAAATCGGTCGTACAAACTTAGATTGACAACAAAACAACAAATTTGATTAGCTCAGGTTATAATGACGCAACCTTTAAAGATAAACACATGCTGTCACGGAATTCGGCGCACGTCAGCGCGCGCATCTAAAGCTCTCAAAAAGGATTTTTTTTTCCCATTTTTGTTAAAATTTTCATTCATGCTTACGCTCCTATTGATAGCGTAATGTTACATTATAGCCTCGATAAATGAATGGACTATCCAACAGAAAATAGTCTTTCAACGGACTAGTCGTTTCCGAGATCCTAGCGTTCAAACAAACTCTTCAGCTTTTAATATTAGTAAAGAAAAGTCGTTCAATACCTATCGAACTTTGGAGAAATTGGCAGAGGTCTTGCAACAAGACTTGCACCTCATGATAAGCAACAAGCTTGTCCATAACAGTACCACGTAACTATTTGAACATTAGTTCAAATCACTGCACCGCGCTCCTCACCAAGAGTTATTCGATGATGTCCTTAACCTGTAATTTCTCTGGATCCACACAGTCAAACATAATGATTGACTGGCCTCGTGGCTTAATGGGTAGTAGCTCTGCCTGCGATGCCGAGGGTCGTGGGTTCGATTCCCACCCAGTGCAAATATTTGTGTGATGAATTCAAATGTTTGCACTGTGTCTGGGTGTTTCTATGTACATATAATAAGTATTTATTTAAAACTATATACGTATTATATCAGCTATCTGGCCGCCATAGTACAAGCTTTGCTTAGTTTGGGGTCAGATGGTGTTGTGTGTGAATTGTCCACCGATATTTATTTATTTTATTTTGCGAGGAAATAAACATGTTGCCAGAAACACATTTTGCAAGGACGTGGTATTAGTCCACGCTCACGCTGTACGCTCGTGTCATCTGCGTGTGATAAAAGGCGCGGAGCCTTACCAGCGGGTAACATATCGGTGGGCAGTTTATGCTGAAGATAACGTCTAAGGAAACCGGCTCGAAGGACCTTTTCTTTTCATCTTTAACAATATAGATGATTCAAAAGTGATTCCTGACCTCGGTTGCAAGGTCAAGCCTCTGCAACGCTAGACTAGATGTAAAGACTGACCGAAGCTATCTGGTTGCCATAGTATAAGCTTTACTTAGTTTGGGGTCAAATGGTGTTGCGTGTCAAATGTCCATTGTCCACCAATATTTCTTTAGACAATGAATTTGTCCTAGCATTGTAGATTACATTTGTCCTGTACAACGTTTCAGGACCTGAAGCCGTCGAACATCGTGGTGAAGAGCGACTGCACGCTGAAGATCCTGGACTTCGGGCTGGCGCGCACCGCCGGCACCACCTTCATGATGACTCCCTACGTGGTCACCAGATACTACCGCGCGCCGGAGGTCACTAACACCACTTATATTATACGAGCCAATGTTTGGATGCTTTGATGTGTGGATGTGGATGCTTGTTGCTCTATCACATTTTAAGATCTGAACGGTTTTAATATCAGGCTTAAAACTGGAAATTTGATAGTCTATATACTCGTAAATTGGGAAGGGTGCGTAGTTTTAGGTATCAAACTCTTCAATACCAAAGACAAACTTAAGACAACATCGAAAAATATAGTCGTGATCATAACGCTAAAAGCTGTTTTTTTTCAGGCAACGGCATTTTTCCTGCGCTGAAGTTCTGGCTTCTTACTGATAGCATTTGCCATTTCATCAGTTTTGCATCTTTTTATAAAACCCTTTTCCCGCGTTTCCTAGTTTCCCGCGGTTTTTATAAATCCCCAGCACTGACGTTGCTATTATTAAAGTTGGCTAAGGAAGAGGTTTGAATCTACATTTGTACTAAGAACGTCTAGACTGTGGAATGCGTTGCACGAGTCGGTTTTTCCCGATGGTTACAATTTTAGTATCTTCAAGTCGACAGTGAATTGTTTTTTTTTTCTAGGTAAGCACGCTATATATCGTAGACGGCATCGTAGATGACGGTCAAGTGTAAACCTTTTAGTATTAAAATTAACGTGGTTGTTACACATATTGATCGGGTAAACGGGTAACTCACGTGTAATGAGGACTCCGACTCTAGTTTCGGCCGCGTCCGGCGGCCTTTTTCAAGGAGAGTGTACGCGCCCGATGGCTTCCCGTTTGGCACTCAAAACCCACCCAAGTGCCAAACGGGAAGCCATCGGGCGCGTACACTCTTCTTGAAAACCGGACGCGGCCGAAACTCGAGTCGGATTGACCGACCTCATTACACGTGAGTTACCCGTTTACCTAATCAATAAGTATAAACCTATAATAGTTTCAAAAAAATATTTACAATGATGGACAAATCTGCTAACCTTATATCAAGTTCTTTTTGGCAAGGCAAGGTATAGACCTTGTTACGTTATTGTGTCATGCCGGGCACGGCGGGCGCCACGCAATCTCGACCGGAGATCGGAAACCCAGTGTTACGTGACCATATTCCTGGCGAGATCCCGTGTCTCATAAATACGTCAGCTGGAAGCGAACAAGCTTTGTAAGGCGCTCATATTTTTGCACAACGACCGACGGTAGGTCGTATTACTTCCTATTTTACGTAAAAGTTTTGAAGCTGCCTGATCTAAAAAGTGTTTTCTTTTACCTGAGTATTTCGATAAGTTTGATTACACGAAATGAAACCGCAGTCGTAAATTTATACATAAATAAATTAGTGAGATAAATACTGTAAATGTCAACGTATGCATGTTTGGATATTTGGATGTTTGTTGCTCAATCACGTCCTAACGTATGAACGGATCGGGCTGAAATGTGGAACACAGATTGATTATAGTCTGGAAGAACACATGGGCTACTTTTTTCCCGGGAAAACAACGGGAACAACGGAAACTACGCGGGAAACACCGCGGGGCGCTCCTAGTATAATATAACTTTGATTTACATAGTTTTTAAACTTTCGCGATATGAGTTCATATTGTAAAGATAACACGGGATTTGATCACGACCTAAATTATTATTTAATAAGATTACATTGACATTTCAACCTCCATGGTCACGAGGAGCCTGATCCAGTATCTCTGTGACGCTGCTGAAACATCGAGGGAATTACACAATGTTTAGATCGTGATTACCCCTCAGTTGGGACTGATTTTAAGACAAATTCTATACTAACTTCACTAGTTTATATTTTTTTATACTGCTGCCGCAGAAATTTTTAGATGATAAAGGTTCACTTATGATTTGTTTTGTTAAACTCACTCTAAACTGTTAACCTCAAATTTTTGAGGGTAGGTAGATTTTTTTTTTTCACTTGATTAGTTATATCCGGCGCTAAACCCATAGGATTATATTTACGTTTCGTGAATCCTCTCAAATCCCGAGAGCTCCCAGTGACCCGCATGTTCTGACCCGGGCGGTTTCTCCCGCAGGTGATCCTGGGCATGGGCTACACGGAGAACGTGGACATCTGGTCCGTGGGCTGCATCATGGGCGAGATGATCCGCGGCGGCGTGCTGTTCCCGGGCACCGACCACATCGACCAGTGGAACAAGATCATCGGTAACCTACACCTACACTTTATTACTATTTCAAACTAGCTAACCCGATGAACTTCGTACCACCATCCTTTTTTTCGTTAATATTTTCTATGATGTGTGACGAAGCAGGATGTCTTAGTATTTGTTTTTAGGCACAGTAATACGCCAATAATATTGATGTCGGCGTAGCCGTATTCCATTTTAGGGGTAATTAAAAACACTCAACTTTAATTATCTATAGTATTATCTCCGCTGCACACAACTTCAATCCAGACCCAAGAAACTTGCCGGTTTCTCATCACATACACTTCACCACTAATATCCTACACACACACACATAACATACATTACTCATCTGAACACTAATACTTACTCAACTACTTCATCAACAATTTTTCTACCTACCTACTAACAGCTAGATATATAATATATCAAGGTTATAAGCACAAACTGACGCAGTCTCGTGGAAAAAGACCAAAGTTACAGAGACTCAGATCCATCTTTCCTAGTCAGACGCTGGGTCGTTTATTAACGTCTACGTATGTCCAATCCGACAACAGAAACCATTTTGCAACATCCATCATTCCATTAAGATATCCGCTGTGAAGCTAAAATAACACAAACAAAGCCTTGACACACCTCTCTTTACTCTGACTAAAAATCTAATACGTCGTCAAAAACATTTATTGTCAGACTGAGTTATAAGGTCATTTATTTATTTGAATCTAGTCAAAGTCAAAGTTCTAAATGTACAATTTAGGCGTCAATTAGCACAGAAGTAAGAGCATACCTACATATAGTATACATTTTAAAATGAACATTTATTTCACCGTACGACAACAATTATCGTATAGATAAGTGTCAAGAATTTCAAATGTATTACAGTTATTGTAAAAACCAATGTATTTTTGAAGTGAAAACTTATTTAGCCACGTCTAGACAGATTTTTCGTGGGGTGTGAATAGATGGCCATTCCATTATGGTCAGGCCACGCCCTCCGGTTACACCCGTGTAGTTTCCAAAGTAAGCTATCAAATTATGAGTTATACGTTTTCACTTCTATCGGCAGTTCCCATGACTGCCCTTTTTTTTCAATTTTATTTTTATCATCACCCAAGAACACGATGTTTTTGGGCGCGGAACGCACGCTCCCAGTCGGCCATTCGCGCGTATAGCTCTGCGCCATACTGTAGTCGAGAACGTACTGTGGCAAAGTAACATGAACGAGACACTTCCGCTGACACCAATCGGGATACGGGTTGGCCGATGGCTAAGTGCAGGCAGGATGATTTAGAACTTAAGTCTGTTCCTGACACTAGTTTTTAAATTGTGGTTTTGTTTTCGGTGTATATAATAAAGATTATCTATGTATTGTAATCGTTTCTCAGAGCAACTGGGCACGCCGTCGGCCGCGTTCATGGCGCGCCTGCAGCCCACGGTGCGCAACTACGTGGAGAACAGACCGCGCTACTCCGGGTACAGCTTCGAGAGACTCTTCCCGGACATACTGTTCCCGAGCGACAGCAACGAGCACAACCGGCTCAAGGTACGGTAGTCATACCTTTAACCATGGCCGCGATCCATATTTTCGGGACCATGGCCATCTAGAAGTGCAAACACATTTCCAGAAGGCCATAGTCCCGAGTTCACCGGAAGATTTCTTTCATTTATGCTCTGGGTCCCTAGGATAGCGGTGCCATCATATAGCGGCCGTAATATTACGGACGCAAAAAGATGGCCGTTTTTACGTTGACGACATTTTGTTTTTTTTATTAATAAAAAGTGACGAGACCACGAAAAATCTGTGTGTGGTGCGCCAAAGAAAGCTTTTACTTCAACAACTCATTTTAATGTATAAAACTGTTCTGTAACTCGTATTCGTGTGATTATATCCGCGTTTTCAGGGTTGGTCGCGCATTGGAAGTAATCTATACCGAGTAGAGCACGACGATATAAATTGTGCGTGATGTTGAACGTTGTGTGGTCGCGTTCCAGGCGTCGCAAGCTCGCGACCTGCTCTCGCGCATGCTGGTGATCGACCCGGAGCGCCGCATCTCCGTGGACGAGGCTCTGCTGCATCCCTACATCAACGTGTGGTACGACGAGGGAGAGGTCAACGCGGTCAGTCGACATCTTACTACACTAGGGACCTTATTTTCAGATGTTTATGAACTACTTTAGTAGGGAGTGTCAAACGGAACAGCGCAGCACCCGGCTGTCGCTTGGGGCTTAGACCATAGTTTTTAAAATTTATAAACTATTTTATTGTGAAGTGTCAAACGGAACCGTGCGGCGCAAATACGCCACTTGACTGTAGACCTTATTATCGGATAATTGCAAACTACTTTAGGAAGAAGTGTCAGACTGAACAGCACGGTGCCCGCGTGCCGCTTGAGTGTAGAGTAGACCTTATTTTTAGATGTTTACAAAATACTTTAGTGAAGAGTCAAACAGAACAGCCCGGCGCGGCGCGGCGCCCGGGTGACGCTTGAGGTTTAGATCTTGTTGTAGATATTTACAAACCACTTTAATATGAAGAGTCAATCAAAATAGCGCGACGCAAGAACGCCACTTGACTGTAGACCTTAATAACAGATATTTATGGCCGAGGCTCCACTGCACCCCTACATTACATCAACGTGTGGTACGAAGAGGGAGAGGTCAACGCGGTCAGTCGGCTTCTTATTAGGCTAGGGGACTGGCGTGACACTATACACCTTATTGTTACATGTTTTACGAACTACTTTGGTATGAAGAGTGAAATAGACCAGCGCGACGCAAGGACGCCACTTGACTTTAAATCTTACTGTCAGATATTTACGAACTACTTCAGTATGAAGACTCAAACTCAATAGCGCGGAGAACGGGTGCCGCTGGAGTATAGACGTTATTTTCAAGAATTTACAAACTACTTTAGTATGAAGAGGCAAACAGAACTCCCACTTGACTGTAGATACCATTTTATCTAGGCTAGGCATGGATTTCTACATCTAGATCGAGGTCAATGGGAAATGATGACGTGTTTCTAGATGGCCAATGGCCATGGTCCCGAGTTAACCCGAAGATTTCTTATCATTCCCGAGCGTGACGTAAAATTCAATTTACAGACCACGAAAAATCTGTCTGTAGCGCGCAAAAGAAGTTTTCATTTCAATAAAATATTTTTTTATAAATGGGTTCATTTTACCCCGGTATTCAATAACCAGGTCTGCATCTCCATGTCGGGGTCCAATAGCAGAGCTATGTGACAAGTGTTCAGCTTGCATCAAATATCTACTCAAAATTTGCTGCCATACGACATTTACAAACGAGCAATTGATTTAAGGATGGGATTTTGTATTTCCATTTACTTTCCACCACAAAAAGAGATTATCTCAAATATTTTTACAAATTACATCCGATTAAAACCTCCATTTTAAAAGTTTCGGAGCCGAAGTCGGAACCGCAGGTGTAATAAGAATCGGAAGTTCCGACTTAACGGAGTCGGAATCGGAGCTCAGAAACGTCCCAGGACGTCTACTCTCTTTCTACGAAAACGTAATTTCGAAAAAAAAAACACTCGACTTTCCTACTCTCGTTCTACTTCGTCCGATATAACATTGTTTGAAATGTCCTAAGCATACTCTAATTAGAGTAGACTAAGAGCATTTAAACGGACAAAACGACGGATCGAAGTAGAATTGGAGTTTAAAAGTCGCCAGTTTTTTTCGAAAATTCCGTTTTCGTAGAAAGAGAGTAGACGTCCTGGGTATTTATGCGAACTTGTGTGTAAGTGGTCGTGTGTGGTGTGTTGCAGCCGGCGCCGGCGTCGTACGACCACTCGGTGGACGAGCGCGAGCACACGGTGGAGCAGTGGAAGCAGCTCATCTACCAGGAGGTGGTGGAGTACCTCGCGCCGGCCGCGCCCGCGCCGCTGCCGCACCCGCCGGACCTGCCGCCGCCCGCGCTCGCCACATAGGCACGTCACTCCTCCACCCCACACCCTGTCCTACCACCTCCACCTCTTCAGGGTTTCAATCGTATCTTTACGTATATTCAATTCCTACATAGGCACGTAGGCCCTAATCCCATACCCTCCTCCTCGAGAGTTTCAGACGCGTCTTTACAATTCAATTCCAACATAGGCACGTGACTCCCCGTATCCCCTACCTAGCTCTATCCGCATACCTCTCTTCGAAGGTTTCAGGCTTTCAGGCGCATCTTTACTTTACAGTGTGCCTGTCAATTGCAACATAGGCCTGGCTCTCCCTAACGATGTCCCTCCCCTATATTCTCGCCACACAGGAAGGTCCCCCTCCCCTATGCGTATAACTCTTCCTATCGACTTTCAGGCGCATTTCATTCAATTGCAAGATATGCCTATTTCAACCTTACGATGCCGATGGTTCCCCCAGGTTCTCACCACATAGGCACATCATCCCCTATGCCTGGCGCTTACTTGTTTGCCCCCTCAGCAATACAGCATACCCTGCAATGTTGCCACTACCGCATCTCTACTCACTTACAACATAGGCATGTCCAACATTTACCCAATGTCTCCCCTTTGTTCTCACCATGAGATAGTCACCTCCCGACTGGTGCCTCTCTGTATACTCCCTTCTCTTAGCCTAAACGCGTCTCTACTCTTCGATACATCTCAGTGACGTAGGCAAGCCTTTACAGTTTCCGTCTCACATACGAGTATCTCTATAATATGCGATCCTCCCTCCTTACATCTGCCGTGTAGTTCTTCCTACTGACACCCCCTTCGCTATCACCATAGGCACATCTCTACCTCCCGGGGTTTACCGCACCCATACCAATCTCTGACCCACCTACTTCCTCAAATCCAAACAAACATTTATCTTTTTTATGTTGACTCGCGAGCTCCTCAAGGGGCTGAGAAAACCCCCTTAAGGGTCGCAACAGGTTGCAGGGGCCTGTTTAGAGTTTGAAAAAGGGTTTGATTACGTTAGAGCGGGTGCGGGCCGGGGCGCGGCGGGCTCGTCGTCGGCGGCGGATCACTTTAAATAACAAACTGAGTTACACTCGACACTTCTTGTACTAACACAAAAACGGGGGCTTTATATTTATTTCAACGCAAAATTTCTGACGTGAATACTTCTTTAAAATTGCTTCCAAAGCGATGCAAGGCAAAAAAGAAGATGTGGTGTCATGTGACACCAGGTAGGAACTATGTTCCTTCGGATTATTTCTTTATTTATCATAGTACGATCATCTTAAAAACAAAGCTGGCAACACTGGTCACGGGAAGTTTTTACGTGGCACTTCCGTTACATATTTTACTTACGGTTTTAATCTCACATTTTGGAACTAAGTTGCGTAAAGAACTTCGTTTTAAAATGTGAGGCTTGGCTGGTTTGGGGGAGATAGGGATTTTGATGCACACCTGAACTGAAACAAGCTACGACTGCCGCTTACTATCAGGCGGACGGTATGCGTATAAAAAAAATTACATTGTTATGAAAATACACGCTTTTATACGGAAATCGCGAGAAATATCTAGTTTTCCATACTTTTTGTGGAATCCAAAGTGTTAAATTAAACATTTTTTTATTGCTATTTTAATCACTGGTTCTATATTAAAAGTTGATTATGATAAATATAGCGCGTCCCTTTGGGCTTAGTACATGTGTCCTGAGTAACAAACATAAAACATTCATAATATTACTCATAAGTGTGTAATGGGCGCATTTAGTATTGTGTTGTCTTGTTTTCGATAGATTTCATTATTTTATATGAATGTTTTCTTTTAATAGACACTTTTCTACTGGTTATATTCTGAAAATATTGTATGAAAATGCACCAATTATACATTTATGGATGGTTTTATCACCTACGATCAAGATTGGGCAAATTGTGGCCAAAATAGGTACTCTAAAATCCTGATTTTTATGAACCCAGTTTTGAGTGATCACAAATGTTTCGTCGCACAAAGACCCCATCTGCTTACTAACGTAATCAAGCTTAACACTGCTTTGGGTTTCGTAGAAATAACTCGTAGTCTTTAGAATTTTTTGAAAAAAAATGTTTTATATTCATTGCAACTACATTTTTTTTTAAAGTGGAAACTAGAATGTGAGGCAAAAATACAAAATATTTAGTCCTACTAATATAGATGCGAAAGTTGTATGCGTTGTGATGTAGGTATGTTGTTTAAGCAACGTCTGAACGGATCGGGCTCAAATTTGGGACACAGATAGATTGTAGACTGGAATAACACACAAGGTATTCTTCATCGCGGGAAAACCTATGGAAATGGTAACTACGCGGGTGAAACCGCGGGGCGCTGCTAGTGGTTCAAATAAATATTGAATTAATTTATTGCCAAAGTATTGTTAAGTATAGAGTTTTACAATTAGTATATTTTTTTAAGTAACTTCTTATCTGAGCTGATTGTGTACTGTTAAAATGCTATATAACTGTTAAAATGATGTATTCCAGCATCATTTTTAGATAATTCACGATAAAATCACCTTCTGTTCACATAGTGTGATGTTGTTTTATGTGTTAGTTATTGTCGACTTTGTTTGTGGCGCCAATGGGCATTGCCACTAAAAAAAGTACTTAGTCAGTCAGTTAGATTTTATCAAAAAATATTGTGCACGTATTTTTAATTTTGTTTCACAGACAATAAATGACGAATAAATAGTGCATAGAAGTTTCGAATGACGTCACGTCTATGTACAATTTTTATTTAAGTAGACGTGATGTTACAATCATCGGAAATTCGATCTTTGTTGATTTTTACTATTTTGTTAAAACAAAAAATACGTGCCCCATATTTTTCTATAAAATCTATCTCAGGGACTAATTAGAATGTAATATTTTTAACAGAGCCCTTTTAAGTGTATTGTAATGCTAATGAGATATTATATGACAGGTGACAGCGGAGCTGACCGCCGATATATAAAGCGAGAGACACGACGGACGGCGGACTATCCTGTACATATATATATCGTGAGATGTTACGTGCAATACTCGACGGAAACAAGTGCAAAGTAAAGAGAAACATAATAATTAATACTGATTCATTTTCTTGTGTGACGAGTTTGAATGTCAGAGACTATGGTTAACTTTAGGCAGCATTTTAATGGATACCCGTAGGATAGACGGCGTGTTGTCTCTGGTCTGGGCTGAACAAAATGGCGGATTGACAGTTGCGGGCATAGACAATCTCGGGAAAATGTAGAGGCGATTTCAGAATGATATTTTGTGTGGAAAACTGTGTCAAATTAATGACGTTGACATATGCGCTTAATTGTTTATCTTACAAAATGAAGCAATGGCACCTTGGTACCCATGGTGACAGGTTTTGACAGGTTTTTTTGCATTATGAAAACACCTCATCTCAACCACGAAATAATAGGTTTTTATATTAATTTCAGTGAGATCAGCGGCCCGATTCGCGAATAAAACAGTGAAACACAAACTAACTTGTGTATTGTATTGGTCTTAGAAATACTGTTTGTCTAGTTCCGGTACGGCCGCCATTTTGTTTGGCACTCGACTTGCATAGTAATCCCGACAGTAGCGCCGCGCCGATGCTGGCTGTTTGTTTGTATCGTTTCGACCGTCACCACGTCTATTGTAGTATCTTCCTGTTTCTTATGATATAAAATAGTTTGTAAGTTAATATAATTTTACTGTTGAAACGCTTTTTTAGGCTCCACTGTTAGCGATCGGTTCCTATACACACGCGCCCACCCTGGTTAACTCGGACTTTGACGATTGATTTGCATGAAGGAGTGCCTTTTGCGAATTGCTGATAAAAAGTTGGTGATTGACAGATAATGGACTGACTCTCATGTTTCGATATTTTTATAAAGATGGATGGACGGTAAAGATACCCGGCGAGGCAATCATTTTAACTAAATTTTGTTTGGTATTTACGTATTGACGCCACCACAGATTACATTTGGCGGTTTTTAAGTGCTGCCAGTACCTAAAATGTTAGGGTAGGTTAGCTAAAAAAGAAAAAAAAATATAACAATTAATTTAAAACCTAACCCAAATCTGTAACTGCGTTGGCGTTAATACGTAAGTGGTTTTTATTTTATTGAATTTATTCTGTAACGGATTGAGCTTACATGTTATTGTCAGTTTTAAATTAATTTCTACGATATTGTGCAATCGTTGTGTATAAAATATTTTAATCTTAATGTACGTTTTTGTGTGCCCACTTTTGCAAATGTTTTCTACTAAATCCCTTTTGCCAATAAATTGGATATAAATTCTAATTGATTACTGGAAAGTTCCATAAATACAAATTCTTAAAATTATTAGATTGGGATGAGATCATAGTGATAGAAATTAATTATGATCTCATTCGTGAATTAAGAATTGTAGGAATGTGAATGAGGAATACTCGTATTACTGTGATTGATTAGAATTCATCAGCTGTGTGTCAGGTATTAAGTCTTATGCGGTAACATTCTAAACATGTTGGTAGTTAGAATACTCTGTGAATATTTACGTAAGTGTGGTGAGTGAGTCTTATGCATCACATGTAGCCTTGCTGCCAGTGGTAGGCCCTGGCGTAGTATGCTCAGATATCAGAGGCTACAAAATGCTCTATTGCTTATAGTATATTTATTTCGGTTCTTCGGATAATCGAAAATAAAACATAATATGTTTGTTCGCTCTAAAGCTACCCGGATCGCAAATTCGCTCGTTTATGCGACGCCATGAAATGTGGCGTTTCGAGGTGCAAATACAGCTGTCACATATAGTTCTCAGTTTAACCACAGGCGGCGCCAGTGTTACAATTTGTTAAAAAAATCACTAAATGAAACATCGGAGCCACTACCGGTGAAATTCAGAGTTAACTTTGACAGGTATATTTGCAACATCAAAACCTCTCATTGACGTGTCAGTGTCTTATTTCATTCCCCGGTGAGAGTGAACTGAGTAAAGTGATACATTTATGTAACGCCCGCAGTGTTTCTACCAATATTTCATTAAACCATCGTTATATGTGTCTCTACTTTTGTGTTCAGAATGGTTCGCGTAAGTTTTAGTATCTGCCGTACCAATAAATAAAAAAAATATGATGCAGTGCCATTAAACACAACTCGCCATAGATAACGTCAGAAAAAAAAACTAGTTATAATATAAATTTGCAATCGTGAGTGTGAACGTTGAATGGATTTACTTTGTTAGCCACATCGTCAACTAAATGGGGGTTTTTTTGTGATGTTCATAGTTTTTCTTAAGTAGGTTCTAGTTACGTTGTTGGTAATATTGTATTAAACGCCGAACGGTCGTAGTTCAGTAAGTACATTTCTACCTAAGTAGTCACTCTTAGGTCTCCTCACGCGCCTCTCACTATCCATCAACTCAATACGTAAATCATTAACGATCTTATATCGATTTATTATCGGATATCTAATTGGCGTCGCGAAAGCCGCAGTTTCGAAGAAACTGTTTTATAAAATCTGCGTGCTGTCTTGTCATACGCGTAGCTAGCAGGACACGAGAAGGTATCATCCACCCTAGAAATGATACCTACGCCTACCTTAGAAAATAATCGGAGACAATACTTTGTTGTTTTCTAGGCTAGGCGACACCAGAGGTCGTAACTGCCGTAAATACAAAATGGTAGCCAAATATCTAAACTATACGTAGACGCTGTGATTGTGGATAAAAAATTTCATAATTTTTAATCTTCATATTTGTCTTTAGAAACTATTCATTTGGATGTATTCTTAAATAGTAATGGAATATGACAATATGTTGCCTTGACTTTGTAACTTGTATAATACTTGCGTTTTCCGCGCGTGTGAGGAGGGTAGGCTATTGTTTGAAACCTTACTAGGTGATATAACGTAAGTTAAGGTAATCGAGCGAGCGATAGTGCCGGGTGCTCTCACTCGCAGTATAGCACAATTTATTAGCTATAGAGTACGCTGGGACGCAGACTTGTGACGCGTGGGGGGGTGAGAGTGACGCGGAGAGGGGGGCTGGCAGGTGATCGCCACCGGTGACCACCTAAACGTAACCTAGGTGTTCATCCGGTGGCATAAGAGGATGTGGAATGTGTAATAAATAAAAACGGAAAGAATTGGTTCGTATTGCGAGCGAGAAAGATATCTATCTATTAACCTCATTCCTCATCCCTGTTGTAACGTGGCCGGCTTAAACATCATTCTAGTTATTTTCAGTCGAAGGTCATCACAACAACTGCGTCGCTCTTCCCCCGCACGATACCTAGTTGTGCCCATTTTTAACGTAAATACGAGAGCAATAATGCATCCTGTTAATCTTCTTCCCGTGGCGATCAAACGCTAGTGTTTTTTTAATTGTTTTTGGCTCGACATATCATGGACGTTGAACAGTAGTTATTGTTTGGACATCATCGCCGCACTACGGTTTGATCGCTCATCACGACAGTTCGCTTTTGTTCCATATGTCGTGAAACACCTAATTAATTATTTTTCTATAAAAAATAGTTTTTTTTGTAAATACTAAACTTGGTTAAATTTATCGTTTATTTTTTATAATAAACAATTAAAGAACTACATTTTAAATAATCTTGGTACATTCTAATCCATTATATTGCTTATCTTGAAAAATGCGGTCAAACGAATACCTACCTATATTAAATGTGGCTGTGTTTCGTTGGACTGTAATTTCGTAAGTAAGTTCTATCTACTTTTTAGCAGATTTCTCATTTTGCTGATTTGTGCTCGACTATTATATGTCTTTTCATTTCAAGATAGTCCAGAGCAAATGTTATTTGTAAAGGTGTATCAAAGTATAAGTCATGTATAAATCTTTGTAAATATACAATAATTCACGTAATTATGTAAAGTAACATATGGAGCAAAAGTGAACACCCTTAGGACATCCTGTTAATCACTATAGTAAATAAAGAGATTCACAACTGTACGTCCAAAATGTCCATTTATACGTTAAAATGTACCTAATACAAATTACAATAATGTAATCTTTAGAAAGTATTTTAGGAGTTGGTAAACAAGGTGTTTAGTTAGTCGCCGGGCCGCGTCGCGTGCTCCGCTTACGAGGTCAGGTCGAGGGAAATCACTGATGTATCACATACTCTAGAGGCGGTCGTGGTTCAAATCTACGTCGCAGCCAGTACTCTAGCGGTGGTCGTGGTTGTAACTTATATTATTGCTAGTACCAACTCTAGCGGTGGTCGTGGTTATAACTTATATTGTTGCTAGTACCAACTCTAGCGGTGGTCGTGGTTGTAACTTATATTGTTGCTAGTACCAACTCTAGCGGTGGTCGTGGTTATAACTTATATTGTTGCTAGTACCAACTCTAGCGATGGTCGTGGTTGTAACTTAGATCGTTGCCAGTACTAGCGGTGGTTGTAGGTAACATATACTTCGCTGCTTGTATACCTACTCTACCAGAGGTTAATGATTAAAAATACATGACCGGAAGTCTTCTAAAAGAGGTAATCGTAAATAAAAAAATCTAGACTCCACTCGCTAAGACCTTCAATAATAAAATGTTTGCCAGAACATGTCTTGTCCTATCATGTATGAGAAGTTTGGAAGTCGTGGCCGACCATGAATTGCGTTTACTTCATGGTGTCATTAGCAATAGCGATTGGTAGCTAACCCCATGTTGCCTCTTGTGATTGTGTGATGTAAAGTAATAATATACGTTCGAAGAATATCGTAACCTCGATTTTGTATTCTGATAATTCAAAACGTAGTTTAAACTGCTATACGTAATTTTATTCCATACTACCCTCATAACATGTAAATCGTACATTTGTAACTCGACGCGGCCTCGTAATGCGAGCCTGCGTGTAAACTTGTGCAACATCTCGATGGCTATCTAAAAACAACTTATTTTTACTGTAATCGTAAGTTATTTCATATTTTAACTGAATAAATCGAAATGGTTATTACAAATGCCTTTGTTTTTTTTTCTTTGCCTCTACTCGCACCCTATAGATGAGTTCACGTTCCTGTTGAAGTACGTACGTAGCAAGAAAGCAAAAAGTGAGGTTTGCTTTCTCGCTACGTACGTAAGTAAGTTTGAAAGAGATTTACCTACTTTCCTACTTACTTATTGGAATAATATGCCTTTGCGTAGCATAAGGCAGCCCGAATGGCATCGAATACATTCCGGCTCTTTTGACGTGATAACGTCTTATAATTCGATGAAGCCGGCGGCACGCCCACAAAACATGACGTCATGTACCGTTACCGCGTTACCGTCGGTCGTTACCTCGCCGCATGTTTGTTACAGTTGTATTAATTATTTCGACCAGTAGTTCAAGCGGGGATGTAGCTCAGTGGTAGAGCGTTCGCTTTGCATGTGAAATGCCCCGGGTTCGATCCCCGGCATCTAAAAGCTTTTTTGCATTGTTTTGATTGAAAATGACTAAATTCTACTGATTACTTTTTACATACAAATCTATTAAACAAATGAAATTAAAATTTTCTTTTGAAAAATGCTACCATTCCATCAGTATTTTCTTAAGACGTTGTCACGTTCTATCGTCAGTAAACCGACTTTACAGACAAACATATTTTTTTTAATCAGCCGAATAGGGTACCGGACAGTAGTCACAAAAAAATCTGAAATTAAGTTAGTTAGTACATTTATGAAGTGAAATAACCATTTAATTAAAATTTACACGAAGGAATACTGATTTATAATTTTAATTCAATTAATAAAGTTTAATATTTCTAATATTTTTCATCTGTTGGCCGCCGTAAACGAAACACCAATCACAGCGCGTGACGTCAACTGTGTCTAAATAACAGTATTTTGTATAGTGTATTTGCGAATTTTACGATTCTTTGCCGTTTTTAAAGTATTTAAAACTATTACAATTGAGGAACAGTAATTAAAACAACACGTTTTAACTATGGAAGCAGGTTATTTGAAAGCTGACTGCCGAAATCTCCCAAGAGTGGATATGTTCATGGTTGGAAATTTCTTTGCCACAAATTCTGACTTCTGTGCTGCTGAATTTAGAAATGTTAAAACATCTATGTAAGTATTCATGCAAAATGTCCAAGGAATAGAAAGTTTCATATAAACTTTAATCCCTTGTTTCACCTGTTATTTGTTTCCAGTATAAAATAAATGTCAGTCTAACCTAACATATTTATTGTACTCGTAGTTATATTATGTACTTTCTATTACTTCAAGATTTAAAACTTATTGTTTTTACATCTTTTCAGATCGGCGAGAAAGTCTTACGGTGATGACGCGATAGGATACGTACAACTTCGGCGTGATTCTGACATGTGTACTATTAAATGTAAGGTGTGTCCAGAACACAAAGTTCATTCAAAATTGTACGCAGTGACTATGATAGTTGACGAAAAACAAGGTAAAATTGTAAGCGTACAGTGTCATGATTGTGCTGCATCAACTGGGGGCTGCAAACATGCTGTAGCTTTTCTGATGTGGGTCCACAGGAGAAGTGAGGAACCGTCCAGTACTGAAGTGCAGTGTTACTGGAAAAAATCGAAACTGGCTCAAGTTGGCACTAGTCTCAAGTTTATAAATTCGAAGGATCTGTCAAATGAAAGAAATCCATGCTCTACACAGGCTACTCTGCAAAAAAACATGCTGGAACAATTTCTTGAAGCAGCGGCAAATCGAGGTGTTACAAACTGTGAATTATTGAAGTATAAAATAAACAGAATGGAAGATTACGAGAAATTGTCACTTCACTATTTAGTTTTAGAATATGGTGGTGATGGTGATTATGACTTATTTTTAAATAAGATTTCACAGTATTTTATCGAAGAAAATATTAAAAGAATTGAACAAAATACTCGGGCACAATACAAAAACAAGTTGTGGTATGAACTGAGATATGGGCGTGTTACAGCTTCAAGAGCTTACGAAGTAAGCAAATGTCATACCACAGATGGGTCTTTAATCGCAATGATAATGGGAGCCAAAATTCCTGACACAAAAGCCATGATGAGAGGAAGGAATTTAGAAAACAAAGTGAAAATAGCAGTGGAAAAGAGATTAGGTAAGAAAGTGAAGGAATGTGGCTTATTTATTTCCTGTCAATACCCATTCATTGCTGGTTCACCAGATGGTATTTATGATGATAAATTTTGTATTGAAATAAAATGTCCTACCAGTGAAAAAACATACAAAAGTTATTTAAAAGATAATAAAGTGGCAAAAAAATACATGGTACAAATGCAAATCCAAATGTTTGTGACAAATTTGAAAAATTGTTACTTTTGTGTTGCTGATCCTAACTTCGAAATCACCAACCACGTGGAAATGTTGTTAGTTCATTATGATGAAGCTTTAGTTAAGCACTATATATCAAGCATATGCCAATTTTGGAAAAATAATGTATATCCTATTCTGTATGAAAGTAGAAAATAAAATTTGATTTTCATGATCAGCTATGTTTTATTTGCTAAAATTTACAGTAAATACAATATTAAAATAGTTATTGTGGGTTATCCCTACGAGATAGACACATACCATGAGCTTTTTTGTAGACCTTTTTAGGTGTACAATACTGCAGTACATTATTTTTATCTATCTCACAGGGTTCAGCCAGGGTTTGCAATTTAAGCGCAAAAATTGTGTTTATTAATGACATCGTTTAGATTTTTTTTTAATTATCAGTGTCTCTCTACTGTACTATGCATGTATTCTACACAAAAACCTTCCTCTTAAATCACTCGTATCTATTAAAAAAGCCCGCATCAAAATCTGTTAGGTAGTTGTAAAGATCTAAACATACACAGGGACAGAGAGACACGGGAAGTTAATTTGTTTTCTACTATGTAGTGATACAAACATATATATTCAATTAAATTGACAATAGATTTTATTTATAACTAGCTGGTACTCGCGACTTCGTTCGCGTGAAATAAATACTATGGTAACTCAGGCAGTACCTATTGTTATACCCAGACACATTTATGGTTACTTAAAACAGCATATAATAAAACAATTTCATACAATTTTATCAAAATCGGTTCAGTTGTTTAGGTGTGAAAGCGTAAGAGACATTCGTCCCTCTTTTCAACTCCAATTTCATACCCATACAGCTCGAAATTACAAAATTGCTAGAACCAATATTCGTTTGCTTCGTGTCAAGTGTCTATATACAGAGTTTCATGGTTTTATCTGCAACGGTTGGGAACTTCCATATTGACATTCATCCCCCATTTCACCCCCGTACAGTTCGAAATTACAAAATTGATAGAACAAACATTTAATTGCTTCGTGTCTAGTGATATATAGATACAAAATTTGATAACTTTGAAAATCACGAATTTTCATCCCTTGTTTAACCCTCTTAGGGGTTGAATTTCACAAAACCCCGTCTTAGCGAGCGCCTATGTGCTAAAAGGGACCTCCATGCAAAATTTCAGATTTGTAGTTTCTGAGATTCCTTGATGAGTGACCTTTCGCTTTTATATATATATAGATGTAAAAATCACGTGATTAAAATAGTAATTAGGTGTAATAAATATTGGTGGACAATTCACACACAACACCATCTGACCCCAAACTAAGCAAAGCTTGTATGATGGCGGCCAGAGAGCTGATATAATACTTATATAGTTTTAAATACATACTTATTATACATAGAAACACCCAGACACAGTGCAAACATTTGAATTAATCACACAAATATTTGCACTGGGTGGGAATCGAACCCACGACCCTCGGCTTCGCAGGCAGAGCTACTACCAACTAAGCCACGAGGCCAGTCAGTATGAGAAATCATTACAAAAATTGTATGCAAATCTAAGTGGTTTCCTAAGTATTAAAAAACCTTTTATTTAAGATGACACAAGCGAGAAATACAAAGTGAAAAGAAGTACAAAATATTGTTATCAATTGAGTAAAAGTAAATCAATTAAATAAATGTAAGAATTTATATTGACAACTGTTCGATCTTTCTCATATAAAATTTCAAAAAGGAATGCCCGTCAACCCCTTAGCTCCATCTACTTATAGCCACAACCCCTTCAAAACTCTTTTGAGATGGCGGGTAGAAATGGATAGTTTCACACTGGCGCCCTCTGTACTAAATTTTATCAGTCATACCCATTTCTTTAAATAATCAGCTACTTGTTCTTTTATATGACACATATTTAGACTCAAATCCCAGAATTAAATATAATACTATAAGTGAAATATACTACAAACATTACAGGTGACAACAATATGTTTCAGTTTCAAAGAAGCCACTGAACAAAAATAGCTATTTAAATCAGTATGTTAACATTAACTTAGTTATAGACATTAAATAGTAAAGTACTAACTAATAGTGTTTAACATAATCTGGTGCCTGTTATTGGGATGTATATAATTTAAAAGACAATGCTACTTTGTAAGTTGATAAGAGCACATGCTATTATCATGCAATAATCTAGCATACTTATCAACTTCGAATTCACAACAGAATGTGGTTTCAACATAGAAAATTCCCGGATTCTACGAATGACCCTTTCAATGTGAATCCTTAAACTTGCAATCTGTTTTGTTTTTATGGCTTCTTGCTTGGATAACTTTTGACCTTGACCTAGACTTGGGGGTCTCAGTAAATGACATTTATTTTCAATTAGCATTTGTTCTATGTGTTTGAAACCACGGTCAGCTAAAACCCAGCTTTCAGGTTTTAATTGTTGTAGAAACCCACACTTTTCTACAAGTAATGTGTCACTTATCCGTCCTCCATACCCTGATGATATATAATTTATTAAGCCGTTAGGTGTACTTGATACTAAATATTTAATTGTATTTGCTTTCTTATATTCAGACCATGTTAGAGCTTGATGTAGTGGCTTTGAGGGTTTCGCTATTTCAATTTCAAAACAGTCTATTAAACAGCTTACTTTATTGTAGCGATGTCTAAATGCTATTGGAAGACATTTTTTAATATTTTTTTTATCTAGGTCTACAATAAATGGTTTGAGAATGCTAGAGATTATTGGGATATTCTTCCGAAATATTTTGCCAGCATATGATTCAGATGTTCCAAATTGATCTGCAAGTTCTGAGAATGTTGTATTCAACCTAATTTTTTTTAAGCATAGTAATATATGCTCTGTAGGTATCATGGTATTTGTATGTATCAAATCAACCAAAAAATAACAATCATTAGGTATGCCAATATATAAACGAGGTTTGGTTTTAATTCTTTTACACATGTCATTTATGGCTTGCTTTGCCTCGCTTTCTTTTTCCATTTTAGAATATTCTTCATTTAAGCGACTGCTATCCGATGGTAATTTAAACTCTAATGACTGGACTGAAGGTGATGATGGCTGATATGATGATGATGATGGGTTGTTCTGTGATATGTCACTATCAGAACGATCAATTAGTTTTCTAATAACACTAGGACCACTAGGCATAGCTGGCTTTGAATGTTGTTCTACTTTGAAGGGAGATGTTGAAACACTTGTGGTCAATGTTTTAAATGGTGACACTGCTATATCTTGACATTTATGTTTGGTTTGGGTATACTTGCTTCTGAAATATTTACTTTTTACAAAAGCTTGTACACCTTTATCTTGATAGTTTGATTGATGTTCTACTGCTACAACTTCCGTTTGTAAATCTGAAAGAAATGGACAGTTCATTATTTTTCATCAGTAAAAATAGGTATACCGACCTACCCAAGTTCAATATTGAATTAATACTTACTAATAGGCAAAGTGGTGTTTTCATTTTCGTTACTACTGCTCAATTTACTATCTTCTAGGGCTTCTTGTATTAGGGCCAATCTTTGCCTTTTCATAGCAGCGGGTCGAGGCATACTAGTTGATGGGAAACTTCTTTTTCTATTAGTTTGACATTGAAATATTGATGGAAGACATCCTGGTTTCATCATAATTTTATTTACATAACCCATAATTCGGTATCTCATGTAATTTTCCATGTCATTCGGTAGCTAAAACAAAAAATCCAAAGTAAGTACTTACATAATTAATAGCATCTAATATTCCACCGCCTTTAAATATGAAGTGTTCGCAGTGTTATGTACCTATTTACCGTAATGTAAATTTGTGTACTTACATCAAAGTGATCCTCGCAGAAGTAAATCGGTGAAGTTACAGACATTCCATCGAAATTTCGTCTTGCTAGTTTCAACCATTTTTTTCGTATATCTGCTTTTCGTGGCACATCAATGAATAATTTAGCTGGTGTGGTTTTACTGTTATTACTACACTGAGGAACTACACACGTACGATATCTTATGTGATCCATTATAACATTAAAGAAAGAAAACAAAAACAACACTTTCCACTGAATAACTGTGTTTATTTACAGTTTGAAACACGTATGACGTCACACGCTCTGAGATCACGTGACATACCGTTTACGCGGCAATTTAAAACAATTATTTTTTACACACTATTTTAAGTACTTAAAAAGTTATATTTGTTTAAAATAAAAAAATGTAGGGCTATATTTAGCCATTAAGATTAATTTTAAGCACTTTTTGAAAAGTTGTCCGATACCCTATTACCTAAATCCGGCTAATCGTTAAACCGCCGCTTTACAAAACGACCCTGCTTTTCAAACGGCTAGCCGTAATGTAATACGGCGGATTATACGATTATACAATCCGGCTGCGACACATCCACCGATCCGCACTGTGCTTGTATTGTATTAAGATGGGATGGGCTCGACTCTCTCCTTGCGCGAGAAGGCCCGAGCCCAAGTAGTGTAGTATGTTCCCGCTGCTTGGGCTCGGGCCAACTAGGTCGTCGTAGGTGGTCGTCAGGCTAGGTAGTCTTTCCGATAATGTGGGTAGATCTAAATAACTATTTAAGAATCTAGCATTTGATAATTGGTGTATGAGGGTACCATTCAATATAAGGTATAATGGCTACGCAGGTCGTTTTATTGTTTACCCCTAGAGTGTATTTAAAAATGCGGGAGTCAGAAGTCAAGGGAGGTCCTGAGAGGTGGAGCGCAGGCCAAGTATCGAGAAGCGACACTCAGGGCTAACCGCAGAGTTTCTGCCGGGAGCCCACCCAGAGTCAAATCTCAATTATGGACCCTTGTCTATATAAGTGCATCATGCTTAGCCGTACCTAGGTACCGTCACCAATATCAAGTTAGGCGCTTTCAAGCTTTATGTGAGAGGTAAAATGTTGTAATAAAAAATAGTAAGGAATATCGTAAGAAGTAATCTGTCTGCTATATCTGATGAAATCAATTTTCATTTTAAACATGTGTATTCTGTAAGTACTATGGTCACCCTACTAACCTAATTTAAGCAGTAATACAATGCGGCTAAACGTGGGCCGCCTTATTGAAGAACGTATCACAATGACAATCCGGCTAATCGTTGAACCGCCGCATTACAACACGGCCCTGTTTTTCAAAACGGCTAGCCATACGGCGGATTACACAATTCGGCTGCGACAGCTCCATCATCCACCGACACGGTATGAAAAGACAATGTGGTGCGCGTGGTTTCGAACCAGGTGCTCCGATCGGCTGTCGCCGTCTTTCCGACTAGCCTAGCTGTAACGTAGGGCCACACGCCACAGTCAGGCGCTGTCCGAAGTCTTTTTTACTCGATTTATTGTACTTTTCTACCGGTGACCTAAATCTAAGGCTGGGTACTTGTGAACCCCTCCAAAATAAATTCCGAGGCTGGGACCACGCCTGCCCACAGTACACATGCTACTTTTAGCATCGACGATTTTGCGACTGCATTGCGTTTTTGCGACTGCCTGCGTTCGGACGCGGCATCGGAATCGCGCGTTTTAGCGACTGCTCCGATGCAGAAGCAGAACGTCTATTCTCTTTCTACGAAAAACGTTATATCGTAATTAACTCAGGATTTTCCTACTTCGGTTCTACTTCGTTTCGTCCGATCGAACATTGTCTGACGTTTATATGTTCTATGTATACTCTAATGGGGCGCTTTCCAGATGCAACAAGACCTGTCTAAGACAGTTCTCAATTTCACCATGGGTGGCGCCTATGTTTCATTTTGTTTGAGATATTTCACAAAAACAAACAGTGGTGCCACGCTTGGCAAAAATTATAACTATCTTTGACAAGTCAAGTTGCATCTGGAAAACGCCTCATTAAGGTTAAGGTACAAGTTCGCGCTGAGACCGCGACGCGACCGCGACCGGAGACCAAGACAGGCACTTGACACTATGGAATTGTATGGACGTCAGTTCGCGCTGAGACTGATGACAGGAGACCGAGACAGGTCGCGGTCACGGTCGCGGTCTCAGCGCGAACTGGCGTCCATACAATTCCATAGTGTCAAGTGCCTGTCTTGGTCTCCGGTCGCGGTCTCAGCGCGAACTGGCGTCCATACAATTCCATAGTGTCAAGTGCCTGTCTTGGTCTCCGGTCGCGGTCTCGCGTCGCGGTCCCGGCGCGAACTTGTACCTTTAGAGTAGGCTTAGAGAATTTAAACGGACGAAACGACAGATCAAAGTGGAACCGTAGGAAAGTCGCGAGTTTATTTTGAAATTACGTTTTTCATAGAAAGAGAGTAAACGTCCAGGGTAGCGATTCTAAATACGATTCCGAATGGTTCGGAATCGGAATGACAATCCCTGTCTCTGCCATGCTAAACAGTTGAAAAAGACCGAGAGATGAGATTCCGTGTCGGATGCAACCGAATGGATTTAGAATCGCTACACAGGACGTATCTTCGTTCGAGCCTTTCGAACGTCAACCGTGAAACGATGTTTATCCTGCCCATACCCCATACCAAATTGCGACAACGAGAATTGCGACAACGAAAATCATCCCAGGCTTTTTTAAGTGAAAACTTGATGCTAATAATTATGGCAAAGTAAATTAGGAAAAAAAATGCGTTTTAAATGGCACCCCCTTCGATTTCACCCGCTTAGTTGCCTCTCCGATTTCATCCGCTTAGTTGCCTAGCTACTCGTATCAAATTTTTATAACTTAGAAGTCCCTTCTATCGGCAGTTTAGTAATTTTTAGAAACACCCTTACCTTTTCCAAATATCTGAGTTCTAAAGCAGAAATAGCAATCAGTTGCATGATTACCTACTTGATTCTTGCCACTGCATTGAGACTGCAAACCAAAATTATGTCCTTTTGCCATTTAGCCCCAGTGGCCAGTGGCTCATAGATTGCAACAGAAATGTGGAACCAAGCTTTTATCCTGGTGTTTTATATCTTCGTTAAAATATCAAGAAGCTGTTTTTATTGCAGGTTATATAGAACACCTTTTTTATGTGGGGGAAATACATTTACGTAGGTATCCCCACCATGCAGGGACATGATGAGGTATGTCGGGCTCGACACCATGGCGACGACAGACATGGTGTTCCTACTGAATAAAACTCCCACAGATTTCTTCGGCCTGGTCAGGGGTCAGGGTCGCGAGGTCACTTTTCGCATTCCCATCAACGACCCTGACCCTTGCCACCGCCCTTACGGACCCACGAGCACTCTGCTAATCATAGTGCTCGTGGAGGACCCTCAAGGAATTTTACTTGGCCGATATGTCAGCCGAGTAACCTTCCCAACTCTTTCAGTCCCTCTCCCCGACCTCTACACGCACTGCTCAAGGGGGTGAGGAGCGCGTGTAGTGTGCCGTATATGGGTCGGAGTTGTGTGAGTATTAATTCAGAGACATCCATTTATTGCTACCGCACATTAATACTAAAGCTAATACAGTGGGCACAGTAGAAGTTCCCAGCCCCAGCCGGGATTCGCCATCACACAACAAGATGCCACCGAGGCAAGTTGTTGTATGATGCCCAGGGTGTACCACTTGGCACGTGGAGGTTCCCGAGCCACGCACCCCAGGTGATATGGAACACCTTTGCTTACTAAATACCAAATACCACTCACTTATTAAACTCACTTTATATTATTCACATAGTTTCGAGACATTTTGCAATTTATATCTTTTTTTTTTCGTTTTTATCACAATACAATATTTACAGAATATTTTAACATTCGATGGACGTAAATATAATATCAAAATTAACTTGTTCAATGAGGATCGTTAAATTAGAAAAATGTTAATTAGGTATCGCAAAAACTAACTAATAAATGACTTTTACTATAATGAACTTGTGTTTAGCCTGGGTACAGGTATATGTTAAAATTATTTAGAATACTTTTTCATTGTAGACCAGTATCATTTTGGATACATTGCTACTCTTGCTAGGTACTCCACCAGCTGCATTTTTGCTCGGTTTAAATATTAAATATACTTAGATACCTACAGAATAGATAAAAGACTCCAAGAAATAGATTTTCTTAAAAAAAATAATTGAAAATAAAAAAGAGAACCCGTCTGGATTCGAACCCGGAGGTACTAATTCGTGACCGCTATGAGCGCCCGACTTCCCGTCTGAGCTAATTATGCTGTCGCGTTACGCGGCGAAATTTACCTTCATATTCTAATGTCTAATGTGACAGTTTTTCATTGTCTAAAAACGCGCATAATATGCGTTTTTTTAAATAAGACCTAGTTAGATCGATTTATCGTCCCCGAAATCCCCTACATACATAATTTCATGAAAATCCGTCGAGCCGTTTCCGAGATTCAGATTCTATATATATATATATATATATATATATATATACATATTTATATAGGTACAAGGATTGCTCGTTTAAAGGTATAAGATTAATTGAAACTGGATCACAATCGTCAAGCATTCACGTTTCAGTCAACACCAAACAATCTGACCTTGGGATCACTGTATCCGTTGCAATATCTCACTCAGCGGATAAACAGACAAATGCAGACAAACTGCAAGAATTAAGGTTTGTCCAGGTTTGGTTTGTACCGTCATTATAGATTTCTCAGTGATTATTTGAAGTGCGTGTCCTCGGAGGCACGGAGTCGAAGTATTCGGTACCGATATCTCGCGTAGTCTGTGAGTCGTTTCCATCCGTCCGTGTTTGAAAATAAAAAGAGCATCATTGTGATGATATGCAAACCGTCTATATTCGTTACCCGACTCAGCACCACGTACACCAACGTACACCACGTGTGCAAGTGTTGCAAACAAGTTCGAATTCTTCTCTGCAAAGTGGTCGATTTTCTTTGATGAACCAATCTGAAGTCACCTTCAGTTGTGCCGCAGTGACGGGTTTGTGGACGTTCTTGAACCACAGTCTGTCGCAAACCGAGCAAGCATAGTCAAGGTCGTTGTCTAGAAAAGTTGCTGTAAATCTCAAGATCGATGATTTCCATTTAGTGTTCCAAGTAGATTGTGCCTGTTGTACTTCAATTTGATCTGAAGAAGTACCTGGTCGTACAGTGGTTTGTGCTGGTTCTGCTGCTAAAGATTGACGTTGTTGGTTAGTGAGTTGTCGTTGAATACTATTTTGGACATCGTTTGACCTTCCTGCTGAACCAGAAGAGGATGCAATAGTCGATTCTAATGAACCACTGCCAAAAGCGAAGTTAGCAGCTTTGCGTAGCCTGTAGTTGCGTTTTCTTTCGGTTTCTGATATCCTCGTAGCTATCGACTGTGCAGGAGTTCTGGATGCTGCAATGCGCTGTCGGTACTCACGTTGTCTCTGTGCACTTGATTTTGGAGCAGCGATTGTTGGTGGCTCAGTGAATGGTATTGCAGACGTTGATGCAGCAGCATTTTGCGTCTCAACGGGTGCATTATTTCTCGAAGGTAGTGACAGATCCATGAGAGCCATAGGCTCGTCAGGTACTTCAATTTGATCTGACAAAGTACTAGGTTGTACAGTAGTTTGTGCTTGTTCTACTGGCAAAGATTCACGTTGTTGATTTGTGAGCATTCGTTGAGTACTATTTTGGACTTCGTTTGACCTTTCTGCTGAACGAGAAGAGGATGCAATAGTCGATTCTAAAGAACCACGGCCAAGAGCGAAGTTAGCAGCTTTGCGTAGCCTGTAGTTGCGTTTTCTTTCAGTATCTGATATCCTCGTAGCTAACGACTGTGCAGGAGTTCTGGATGCTGCAATGCGCTGTCTGTACTCACGTTGTCTCTGTGCACTCGATTTTGGAGCAGAGATTGTTGGTGGCTCAGTGAATGGCATTGCAGACATTGCTGCGGCACCATCTTGCGGCTGCATTACTCCTCGAAGGTAGTGGCAGATTCGTGAGATCCATAGGCTCGTCAGGTTAATCAGCCATTGGGCGATTGTAGACGGTTCTGCAAAGAAAATCTTGATCATTTAGTAATGATTTATTTATTTTCATTTATAATTAATATTTTATATGTACTAAAGTATGTTACTATTATTGTACTTCTTAAGACATTGGTAATAATCTAAATTCAATAACTCGTGCTTAATTTTAAAAAGTGGCGTTTAGCTTGATAAAAATATCTATTGATTAATTTAATTCATGATTTTTATATTTCGAAAAAGTACTTGTTTAAATAAATTAATTAATTGTAAGTGATTGTTAAGTTACGGCTGGTCTAGTCGGGAGAACGGCGGCTGCCGATCCGGAGACCCCGGGTTCAAACCCCACACGCACCACTGTCTTTTCGAAGTCATGTGCGTAATGCCACTAACTTAAAACGGTGAAGGAAAACATCGTGAGGAAACCGACATAACCTAGAATCTTTCGAAGTCATGTGTCATCCACCAACCCGCACTGGGCCAGCGTGGTGGATTATAGCCTTAACTCTCTCCTTGCGAGAGAAGGCCCCGAGTCCCAGCAGTGGGATCGTTTAGTGGGCTGTTGATGTTGTTGTTGTTGATTGTTAAATTGTTTCCTTAAAATAATGTATTCACTTGCACGTCGGTTAGGCAAAAAAGTATTTAAAAAAAAATTGGCAGTCATAGGAACTGCCGATAGAAGTGAAAACTTGCTATTGCCCAGGTACTGGTACCTAGGGGCAAACGCAACTCGTTTATATTTCTGTTGTCCTGGTATCTGGAGATAAACGCTGGGCTGTTGGAGGTAGGTAATCGAAACTCTTTACTGTTTCTGTTGCCCTGGTACCTACCTGGCCGTTTTTACCGAGTTTACCCGAAGATTTCATATCCGATCCGATCCATTATCATATCCGAGCGTGACGACTGATGAATCCATTTCACAGCCCACAAAAATTCTGTCTATAGCGCGCCTAAAGAAGTTTTCACTTCAAAAATAGGCAGTCATAGGAACTGCCGATAGAAGTGAAAAGTTTTAACTCAGAATCTCAGAATTTGATAGCTTACTTTGGAAACTACACGGGTGTAACCGATGGGTGTGGCCTGGTCATCATCATGGCATGACCATCTAGAAATGCACCAGCATTTCCCATTGACTGACGCATTTCTAGATAGCCAATGGCTATGGTCCCGAGTTTACCCGAAGATTTCTTATCATATCCGAGCGTTACGCTAGAATTCATTTCACAGCCCACGAGAAAAATCTGTCTAGACGCGCCAAAAGAAGTTTTCACTTCAAAAATAATTAAAAACTCAAAAACCCGTTTGCGTAAAAAGTGATCCAAACTTACACAATAAAAACTGAAAAGAATATATTGAATAAAATAAAATACAAATATTCTAACAAAGGAACATGGACAGTCGGGATCCATTTAACTGTTCAATGTTGAATTGTTTGATCCCGACTGTTCAGCTGTTTTTTAGGGTTCCGTAAAACGTAAAAACGGAACCCTTATAGATTCGTCGTGTCTGTCAGTCTGTCTGTCGGTCCGTCCGTATGTCACAGCCACTTTTTGCCGAAACTATGAGAACTACACTGTTGAAACTTGGTCAGTAGATGTTTTCTGTGAACCGCATTAGGATTATTACAAAAAAAATAAACATTTTAGGGGTAATAATTATATACATACTTAAAACTGAAATTCAACTTTTTTTTTCATCAAACCTATACGTGTGTTGTGTCTATCGATAGGTCCTCAATAATGATGTTGAGTTGCCTACACTGAATAGTTTGCGCGTGAGACACTTCCAAAGTGGTAAAATGTATACCCCTCTAACTTCTAAATTATGAGAATGATATATTTTTTTTAAATATATGATTTACATTACCATGTAAACTTCCATCGAAAATTGGTTTGAACTCGATCTGATCGATCTTTTTTTGGTACATCAAAAATACATTATTAGTTACGGCTGGTCTAGTCGGGAGAACGGCGGCTGCCGATCCGGAGACCCCGGGTTCAAACCCCACACGCACCACTGTCTTTTCGAAGTCATGTGCGTAATGCAGCTAACTTAAAACGGTGAAGGAAAACATCGTGAGGAATCCGACATGTACCTAGAATCTTTATGTGTCATCCACCAACCCGCACTGGGCCAGCGTGGTGGATTATGGCCTTAACTCTCTTCTTGCGAGAGAAGGCCCCGAGTCCCAGCAGTGGGAACATTTAGTGGGCTGTTGATGATGATGATGTTGATGAAATACATTATTATTAAAACATCGATCAAAATTTCACCGAACTACAAAAATTTGTTTATTATGTTACTTGCTGCTACGGAACCCTTCATGGGCGAGTCCAACACGCACTTTGCCGCTTTTATTTATTAAATATATGTAAGTACGGAGTTCGGTTCGGTTCATTTGTTACGCATTACGCAGTCGGGTTTTTTGAGTTTTAAAATTATTGTGTTTTATTAAAATAAAAGAATAAATAGGTACTTACTTAAAATTATACTAGTAAGTAATATTTCTTTTTAAACGCAAGTATATTTAATCTATGCCGCAATTATTGTTGTAATTATTAATGAAAATCACAATAACTTCTCGGCTTTTCACTTCACTTTATAAACAGTAGACGACTAGACGAAACAGTTCACGTGAAGATGTAGGTTGTGTGTTGTGCGCTGCCGCTGTCTCTCTTCTCCTCGGCCGCATAAGCAGAGCTTGATGCGACGCTAGCACGCAAGCGTACAATGAACGTAACGGGTAACGGGGCAATGAGCGTAACGGGACACTGAGTCATTCTTTTTCTCATCGATTTATTAAACGTTGCCAAGTATAAATAAAAGCGGCCAAGTGCGAGTCGGACTCGCCCATGAAGGGTTCCGTAGCAGCCACAAGCCAGCAGCCAGTAACATAACACATATAAGTATAAGTTCTAATATATAAGTATAATGTATAAGTTCTTGTAGTTCGTTGTAACTTTAATCGTTGTTTTATTAACAATGTATTTATGACGTCTTAAAAAAACTACTTAGGTACTAGATCGAGTTTAGACCAATTTTCGTTGGAAGTTTACATGGTAATGTACATCATATTTTTTTTTTAAATTGATCATTCTCATATTTTTAAGTAGAAGTTTGGTATTGTATTGGTATGGTATTGTACATCATATTGTACCCCCGTCTTCCATTACTCAAATCTTCTTCACCATCCTACGGTTGCCTGGAAGAAATCGCTCTTAGCGATAAGGTCGCCTAATGTTACTTTGTTTTAAGGTGTTTCTGTATTTTGTCTTATTATTTAAGTGCAACAAAGAGTTTATCTATGGGAGACACACACACATTTTACATTTTACCCCTGGAAGTGTCTCTCGCCGCGCAAATTATTCAGTTTAGCAAAAATTAAACTAGAAACATAATTTTTTAATACATATCCATAGAAAACACCCACGTTTGGGTTTGATGAAACAAAAATTGAGTTTCAGTTCTAAGTGTGGGGCACCCCCAAAAATTTTAGTTTTCTTTATGTTTTGTATAAAAATCTTAATGCGGTTCACAGAATACAAAAACATCTACTTACCAAGTTTCAACAGTATAGTTCTTATAGTTTCGGAAAAAAGTGGCTGTGACAAACGGACGGACAGACAGACAGAAAGACATGAGAAATCTATAAGGGTTCCTCCCGTCTGTCTGTCTTTTTACGTTTTACGGAACCCAAAAAACGATTTCTTAGACGTTGTCAGGTTGTCAGGTCCGATCAGGCATCCCTCCAAAAATCGGGATTTTTAATAGTCATGGGGGAATTTGGGGGACTAAGAGATGGTTGTGTGGTTTTAAAAAACCACGGCAAAAGTGCAACTTATTTTCAAAATGTAGACATTTTTGGAAAAATATTGGCCGTATTGGCCTGTGCTGTTCTGTCGAGCGTCTTTTAAAAGGGCTCCCACACAAAACTGCAATGCAATGCGATGTGATGCCGCATCGGAGCAATTCACCATCGCAAGTTCCTCCGATGCGGCGTCGCATCGCATCGCATTGCAGTTTTGTGTGGGAGCCCTAACCTTGCTCCACGGCCGACCCTCACGCGACATGCAATAGATGTACAAAAAAAAAATTGGCAGTCATAGGACCTGCCGATAGAAGTGATAACTTATAAGCTTATAACTCAGAATTTAATAGCTTACCTTGGATACTACACGGGTGTAACCGGAGGGCGTGGCCTCGCCATCATGGCATGGCCATCTAGAAATGCATCAGCATTTCCCATTGGCTGACGCATTTCTAGATGCCCAATCGCCAAGGTCCCGAGTTTACCCGAAGATGTCTTATCATACCCGAGCGTGATGCTAGATTTAAATTTACACCCCACGAAAAATTTGTCTAGGCGCGCCTAAAGAAGTTTTCACTTCAAAAAGTTTGAGGCGATGTTACATTTGTTTCAATTAAAATATATTATAAGGATTTTAGGGGTGGCGGGGGGAATTGGTTTAGGGGAAATAGGGATTTTGTTAGGTACTGGCTTTTGCTGTTTTCTTATCGAATACGGCACTTTCCACAGTGAACATAATACTAAATCTAATTCGCCGTTTCTTATATGAAGTTGTCAATACAATAACGGAGTAATAAAAGCTTTTTGAAATAAGCTTACATTGTGTTTTACAAGTTAGTAAGTTTTAATCAATTTTGGGGATTTGTGGAATACTGCTGCCACCTATGGAACGGATCGGCAAAGTACCAGCTCGAAGCTCTTGACTCGGTAGAACGGCGCGCTGTTCGGCTAATAGGTGATATAAACTTAGTAGCTAAAAAGCTGCTAAGCCTAGAACATCGTCGAAAAGTGGCTAGTCTGACAGTGTTTTACAGAATGCATTTGGAGAGTGTGCAGCGGATTTACACGACCTAATATTGCCTTCCCCTTTCCTCTACAAGACAAGACGTAAGTTGGCCCACTACCACCCATACACTGTGGATATTCCCAAAATCCGTACAAAACGGTTTGAATCCACTTTTCTCGTACATACAGCTTTAGAGTGGAATAAGTTGCCGGCCTCCTTGTTCCCTGAGAGATACAATCTAGAACTTTTCAAGGTCAGACTGAATAGGTACTTTCTAGGTCAACGTGCGTCTTCGACCACACCGTCGCTTACCATCAGGCAAGTTGGTGGTCAAACGAGGACATACACGCGTTAAAAAAAACATAAAATTTGTTTTCGAGGTGATTACAAGAACATATTGGAGAGAAATTGAAATGGCCTTCAGAGTTAATTTATGTTCTACATGTTTTCCATTTTGTTATTTTCGGGAGATTTCGAGAACATTTTGGGGGGAAATTGAAATGGTCTTGTGGCAACCTTGTGGCAAAAAGTAAATTAAAAAGTTTTTACCAAACTTAGAGTAAGGAATACAATACAAAATACCAATATCAAAATGACATTTTATTTTTTATCATTCTTAGAGGAGTATAATTAGTTGCAGTGTGACCAGAGGTAGTATATTTCTACTTTTTCAGTAGATTTTAGGGTCCGTCAGCCTATTGTCAGTAGAATTAAAAATGCAGTATATTTTAGTCGATTTTTAAATTTCGTGGTGAGCAACATTTTTCCTTCGGTTCATCTCTCGATTTCGTTCTCTATTGTGAATGGGGGGCAAACGGGGATTCCCATGTTTCTTGCAGGTACTCGAAACCACTCTCACTCGTTATTTTTTTTATTTATATTATGAATATCTGTTTCTATGAATCTATGATTCAGTCGTTTGTCGTCTAACTAACGTATTGCATGAATAACTATTTGTATATCAATGAACGAAAATGAAACGAAGGTTTACGCAAGGAAATCGCGCAGAATGGGAACTTCCTTGTTCAAAAATTGGGTTGCTAAGTCTAAAACAAAATGAATGAATTGAGTGCTCATTGCAATGCTTGCAATTATTGTAATACATTGAGGAGAGTTGCTTCTTTGAAAGAACATATTATGTCCTCTTCAAAGCATTCCAAGAACATAAAAGGATTTTTGGGAATCAACGTTTTAATTCCACTATGTTCCGCCCCGACTTTGCCCGTGTTTTATATTATGTATTATATAGCATTTAGGCATCTCGGACAAATCCAGTAGTGAAAGTATTTTTGAAATCGGTCTAGTAGTTCCTGAAATTAGCGCGTTGTTCAGCTTTAATCATTATATTTAAGTAGTATCGATTGTAAGTTATTACATTAAATAAGTGTATAGAATTAAAATGCATTTTTATTTCACACATAAGCGTTTCCATAGATGTTTGGTTATGAGTAGACATTTTAGTAGATTTCTGAATATTGGGAAGTAGAATTTAGTAGATTTTGGCCTTCCCGTGAGTAGATTTAGTAGTAGGTACTTCTTCTGAGAGATTTGTCTAATCTGGTCACACTGATTAGTTGCTTGTCAGCTTGTCAGTTTGTCACTCACTTGCTTGTTGCTTGTGTTATTTTGATAATAAATAATAACTAGGTTACATATCGTAAAATTCGTAAATAAATCTGAACTTGCTGTAATCAGTTTTTGTAATTTGTATTTTATTCTAGTGAATTTAACTAAAGTTCTATACGAAATAAGTCGAGTGATCATGTCGGAAAAAGAGAAATCGAAGGTAAACTCCCAAGCCAAACATGTCCCAAAAGATGCCCAAGTGATCATGTCAATAATGAAAGAAGTAGGCATCGCGGACTACGAGCCTCGGGTCGTGAATCAGCTCCTAGAATTTACGTATAAATATGTGACGTGTGTGATGGACGATGCTCGTGTTTTCGCCAACCACTCGAAGAAAAAGCAGATCGACTTGGAGGATGTAAGGCTCGCGGTGCAGATGCAGTTGGACAAGTCGTTCACGACGCCGCCGCCGCGCGAGGTGCTGCTCGAGCTCGCACGAGTGAAGAACGTCAACCCGCTGCCGCTGATCAAGCCCCACTGTGGACTCAGGCTACCGCCAGACCGGTGAGTTGGGTACTGGATGCTCTTAGACACAAGTTGAATGACAGCAATGCGATTACTCCCTTAATTCTTTCATCTATCATCTAGAGCTAGAGTCTTCACTAACAATATCAAAGGATAATATGTACTCTCATCTGTTCTTTGTAAAGATTAAAAATTACGTTATCGTTTATAAATTATCACAACTTTATAAATACCCGGCACCCGCACTGTGAATCCATGGAATGCTAAAAAGTTTGTCTCTCTCATACCTACTGTGGAGCATAATCTTACTCCCTCTTTTGCCAAATGTGCTTGTTTGGTACTGATCTTATCCAATACTACTGCAGAATTTCCTAATGCTGTCACTCAAACCCTGGTGTTGGTCTGTCAGGGTTGTGCTCACTGTATTGAGGTTACCACTTGGTTAGATAAAGATGGAAATGTTTATTTTCTTACAACATGAGATGTTTTGTACAACAGTTTCACAAAAAGCTTTAGCGACAGTAACAATACTTGGTCTCATTTTGTCACTTTTACTCACAAGTCATTGGCTTTTCTGTATTCTATAAACATGAGCAGAGCAACCCACTTTCTGTTCATTGACTTAACTTGAAATGAAACTTGCAAAAAGTTAAACAAATGTATACTCAATCGATTAGAATTTTGGTTCAAAATCAACTAAAAGAAGAGGCGGGTCCCCCAAGCCCATGCAGCTAAACTGATTAAATCACCTAATGCTAAAAGGGGTTAAATAATGTCAGTCTAGCATCTTAGCTTCATCAAATTGAGCTGTAAATATACATATTACCAGAATATGTAACTTAGCAGACTTCTCTCACAAGCAGAAGCAAACTATCAAGTCCATCTTGGCATGTCCTGACACAATATCTGTTTTATAATTTTTTTATCAATTTCATTTTAACAAATTTTTATATCATTGCACCCTGGCAAAATACTCAGATGGATAGCAAGATTTAAAACTATTGTTTATTAAAAAACATGAACCCAGGCGTTTGTGGATTGTAATATCCCACAATAAAAAATAAATAAAACAAGAATTGCCATGACATCTAATTGATTTAACATAGCAATATATTAATAAACAACTTGCCAACACTAAGCCTGTATTGTTTTTAAGCTTTTGTAACTTGAACACATAATATACCCATCTCAAGCCAAGCCTAGCCAAGCGTGCTGCCCAATGCCACCGGAGCTTGCTTGTAAAGGATTTGACATCCTCACCTCTGTTTCCTAAAATCTTGTGTGCCTAATTGTTTCAGTTACTGCCTCTCCGCATGCAACTACCGCCTGAAACCTGCCACCAAGAAGGTGGTGACGAAAGCAGTGCCACCTCCCATCAAGACTGTTACAACAGTGAAGCCGCCTCCCTCACAGAGCATGATGGTGAAGAGGCCACCCGGGGCCATTGTGAACATTGCGGGAGCCAAACCTAGCCTGGTGCCCAAACCGGTGCTTAAGTTTACTTCAGGAAGCAAGGTAAGGAGCAATTGGCTGCAATTTAACTTGCATTTTGACTATTGTTCTGTCATGGTGCTGCAAAATGTGTTACTAAATGTTTGACTGCAAGTAAAATATCCCACAATTAATAATACTAATGTTAACATAGAAGAAACACAAGCACAAACCTACTAAATGTTCCCATTGCTGGGACTCAGGCCTTCTGGGCTTCTCTCGCAAGGAGACAGTCAAGGTCATAATCCACCACACTGGTCCAGTGCGGGTGGTGGATGACGCATGTCTTCGAGAGATTCTAGGAACGTGTCGGTTCCCTCGCGATATTTTCCTTCACCGTTTTAAATATCGACATTACGGAAATGACTTCGCATAGGTGCGGTAATGCGCGTGGGGTTCCATAAGGCGCTCGGGGGTCGGCAGTTACCGTTCTCCCGACCGAACCAGCTATAACTTATAGTGAGATTATAAAGGCCGATTTAAACTGAACGAACATAGAGGTAGAGCTGGAACAAGAGCATTCTTTCTCAATCTTTTAGTGTAAACGAAAGATCGTTCTTAGCGTTTTCCATATTATATATTCCATAGAATCTCTGCGAACGCAAACAAAACAACGAAAGAATGCTCTACGTTTGTTTACACCAAATGAATTAGATACAGTGGGGATAGAATGAGCATTCGCTCGTCTGATGTAAATCGGCCTTAAAATAGTGTTGCGCATGACAAGCCCTTCGACAACGGACGGTTGCGGGGCGGGGAGCGCGTGTGCTATCCTATTTTTTTTAAGGGGTTTTAGCATAGATTCGGGATATTTTAGCAGTGAAAACTTATTTTGGCCCACCAAACACTGATGTTTCGTGGGCTGTGAATTGAGGACAAACGTCACGTTCGTAAATGAAAGAATTCAGATGGATTCGCGATAATGGCCATCTAGATATTAGCATTTCTAGATGGCCATGCTTAGAAAGCTTATTTAGACGACAACGCTTTGAAGAATTTATTCCGGCCTTGTACCGCCCTCCGGTTTCACCCGCGAAGTTTCCAAAGTAAGCTATCAAATTCTGAGTTATAAGTTTTCACTTCTATCGGCAGTTCCTAGGACTGCCAATTGTTTTATAAAGTGCTTTATTCTACAGCCTAATAGAGAACAACTGATTTTCTTCAACCGCCGTTTCAACTACCCAGTTTGCTGCGAGCAAACTGGGTAGTTGAAACAGCATGTGGCAGTATGTAACAGTAGTATGGTGGCATACAGTTCTCAACATTGTTCGTCCGCAGGTGGTGGCGAAGCCCGCGGTGCGCGTGACGGCGGGTCCGCCGCAGGCGCCCGTGAAGATGGAGCTAGACGAGCCCGGGGGCGGCGCGCACAAGAGGAAGCGAGATGACGACGACTACGACATGTAGTCACACGCCTGGAGACTCTACGCGGCGCACCTGCGACATGTAGTCACACGCCTGGAGACTACGCGGCGCACCTGCGACATGTAGTCACACGCCTGGAGACAACGCGGCGCACCTGCGACATGTAGTCACACGCCTGGAGACAACGCGGCGCACCTGCGACATGTAGTCACACGCCTGGAGACAACGCGGCGCACCTGCGACATGTAGTCACACGCCTGGAGACAACGCGGCGCACCTGCGACATGTAGTCACACGCCTGGAGACAACGCGGCGCACCTGCGACATGTAGTCACACGCCTGGAGACAACGCGGCGCACCTGCGACATGTAGTCACACGCCTGGAGACAACGCGGCGCACCTGCGACATGTAGTCACACGCCTGGAGACAACGCGGCGCACCTGCGACATGTAGTCACACGCCTGGAGACAACGCGGCGCACCTGCGACATGTAGTCACACGCCTGGAGACAACGCGGCGCACCTGCGACATGTAGTCACACGCCTGGAGACAACGCGGCGCACCTGCGACATGTAGTCACACGCCTGGAGACAACGCGGCGCACCTGCGACATGTAGTCACACGCCTGGAGACAACGCGGCGCACCTGCGACATGTAGTCACACGCCTGGAGACAACGCGGCGCACCTGCGCTGAGCGAGGGGACGGGGGGGAGACAGGCACAGGGTCCTGTCAACCTGTGGGATACAGATGCAGGGTCCTGGGTAACCTTTAGAATACATTGTACTATTAATACATCCGGCGATCTTTTTCAAGATCGCCGGACGCGATCGAAACTTTAGTCGGACTGGACTGATTATATCACACGTGAGTTACCCGTTATTATTTGTTAATGTGTAATAACCACGTCAGTCCAGGGTCCTGACAGGTTTTTGTATTCCACATATCCAGGTTCCTGTGTCACCTGTGTTTTCCAAATACAGGTTCCCTTGTTCCACAGGAAGATATAGGTTCCTGTGTTTCACAGATACAGGTTCCTGTGTCCCTCAGATACAGGTTCCTGTGTCCCTCAGATATAGGTTCCTGTGTCCCTCAGATATAGGTTCCTGTGTCCCTCAGATATAGGTTCCTGTGTTCCTCAGATATAGGTTCCTGTGTCCCTCAGATATAGGTTCCTGTGTCCCTCAGATATAGGTTCCTGTGTCCCTCAGATATAGGTTCCTGTGTTCCTCAGATATAGGTTCCTGTGTCCCTCAGATATAGGTTCCTGTGTCCTCATTTTACAGTGCTTTCTGTGACGATGACGTAGTAAAAGATTTTTATAGTGATGAGCATAATGAGCTCCTCTGGAATCAATGCAGGTGTTCTGTGTTATCCTGCGTGTTAATTAAAATAATTAACACGCAGTTAATATCTATTCACCATTGCATGGCATAAAAGATACAAAATTATGGTTGACAGATAAAATAATAGAAATGGAAAATAATTCAGTAATCAGTTATAACAATACTAGCGGTGCCTCATAGTCTTACCCGCGTAGTTCCCGCAATATTTTACTATGATAAAAAGTAGCCTGTTACAAATTATCTAAATCTACCAAATGCCATCCAAATCCACTCAGTAGTTTATGCTGAGATAAATACCAAACTTCAATACATCCATGTCATCTATAGTATACATTTTAGCAAAACCTTGAAATAGAAAACTATATTGTATAGATAACTATAGTGTGTATTTGGTTATATTTTGTTTTATGCCATTAAATGTGAAATAAGTGTATATAATTAAGTAAGGACTAAATATTAAGTTAGTATTACTATAAATAATAAACAAAAATATTGTTTCAAATACAGAGATTTTATAACAAACATTGTTTTATTTAGATTTGTATACTAGCTGCCCGTTTCGGCTTTGCTTGGTTAATTCCATAAATATAATAAACAAACTATCAACAGTGTATATTAATATTTGCAAAGCTGAAGGGTTTCTTTGTCTGAATGCGCTAATATCTGGAACTACCAAACCAATTTCAAAAATAAATAAATTGGCAGTCTTAGGAACTGCCGATAGAAGTGAAAACTTATAATACTGAATTTGATAGCTTACTTTGGAAACTACACGGGTGTAACCGGATGGCGTGGCCTGGGCATCATGGCATGGCCATCTAGAAATGCGTCAGCATTTCTCATTGGCTCACGCATTTCTAGATGGTCATGACATGATGATCAGGCCACGCCCTTTCAGCATTTCCCATTGGACGCATTTCTAGATAGCCAATGGCCATGGTCCCGAGTTTACCCGAAGATTTCTTATAATACCCGAGCGTGACGCTAGAATTCAATTCACACCCCACGAAAAATCTGTCTAGGCGCGCCAAAAGAAGTTTTCACTTCAAAAATCTTCACCTTTGGTACACGTGATCCCTGTGCTATATGGTGCTACATAATATATTATGTAGGGACTGCTAGTAGATAAACATTGCGACCATAAATCGATTATAAACTGCCTTGTCGATTGAGTCCGCCTGGGGAAGTACCACACCTTTGCCAGTCATTCTACCGCCAAGTAGTAATGCGCAAACATTACTGTGTTCCGGTCTGAAGGGCATTGTTTCCAGAGAAATTACAGGGCTTAGAGATATAACATCTTAGATCTCTGGGTGACGAGCGCAGTGTAGTGCTAGGTAATGATTTGGACTCGTCATGTTCCAATAGCTGCGCGTCACTGTGCTGTTATGTGGCAGGCATGTTGCTTACCATCAGGCACATATCCTGCTTGTCTCGTCACTCTATAATTTAAAATAAAAAAAATATAATTTAAAAACTCAAAAACCCGACTGCGTAAAAAGTGAACCAAACTACGTACTCGCATACTAAAAAAAACTGAAAAGAATAAAACAAGCATTTAGATTTCTGGTGGTCTAGAATTCTATAATATGTTATTGTATTAATACTATTGAAATATATACAATATTTTCTAATAAAAGAACATTACAACTGAAGAGTCGGGATCCATTATTATTCGACATACAATCTAATTGTTCAATGGATTCGATATTATTATTCGACATACAATGTAATTGTTCAATGGATCCCGACTGTTCAGTTGTAATGTTATTTTATTAGAAAATATTGTATATATTTCAATAGTATTAATACAATAACATATTATAGAATTCTAGACCACCAGAAATCTAAATGCTTGTTTTATTCTTTTCAGTTTTTTTTAGTATGCGAGTACGTAGTTTGGTTCACTTTTTACGCAGTCGGGTTTTTGAGTTTTTTAATTTTTTATTTTATACTTTTTAGTTATGAACAATGTTGTGAATGTTAATATGCTGAACATAATAATATGCATGTTTTGGTTGTTGACCAAATGTCTTCGTTTCTACTGATATATAATATGTAGGATTTTCTACTGCATGTAATTCATATTTATAGTTTTGTGTTATATAGGTTTTCGATTGACGTTGAGTACCTACTAAATCGTTTGAAGTTGGAGATGGGCGACCGAGGCGGAGCAATCCGAGAGCGGTTCCGTGTTCCCACTATCAGCGGCATAGTTGAAACCCCATGGAGGTTTATTAGTAGATAGGGGCACCATATCCATACATGATATAGAGTGCAACATAGTTCGGCTGTTTCAGTAGGGTATGCGTAAATACATTTCCTGCACGTACGAAAATAAAGTGGCCAAGTGCGAGTTGAACTCGCCCATGAAGGGTTCCGTTGCAGCAAGTAACATAGTACACATAGTTCTTGTAGTCCGTTGTAACTTTGATCGAAGTTTCAATAATAGTGTATTTATGACGTACTAAAAAAACTACTCATCAGATCGAGTTCAAACCAATTTCCGTTGGTAGTTTGCATGGTAATGTACATCATATATATTTTTTTGATTTTTCATTTTCTTACTTTAGAAGTTAGAGGGGGGGGGGGGGGGAGACACACATTTTATCACTTTGGAAGTGTCTCTCGCGCAAGTTATTCAGTGTAGACAAAAACTATATTAGCAACCTCAACGTCATTTCTGAAGACCTATCGATAGACACCCCACACGTGAAGGTTTGATGAAAAAAAATGTCGAGTTTCAGTTCTCAGTACCTATGGGGTAGTATTATCAACCCTAATTTTTCTTTTTTAGGGTTCCGTAAAACGTAAAAACGGAACCCTTATAGATTCGTCATGTCATGTCATGTCTGTCTGTCTGTCCGTCCGTATTGCACAGCCACTTTTTGCCGAAACTATGAGAACTACACTGTTGAAACTTGGTAAGTAGATGTATTCTGTGAACCGCATTAAGATTTTTACAAAAAAAATTTAAAAAAAGATAAATTAGGGTTGCCCCCCATACTGAGAACTGAAACTCAAAAATTTTTTTTTCATCAAACCTACACGTGTGGGGGTGTCTATCGATAGGTCTTCAAAAATGATGTTGAGGTTTCTTAAATCATTTTCGTCTACACTGAATAATTTGCGCGAGAGACGCTTCCAAAGTGGTAAAATGTGTGTCCCCCCCCCCTCTAACTTCTAAAGTAAGAGAATGAAAAAACTAAAAAAAATATATGATGTACATTACCATGAAAACTACCAACGAAAATTAGTTTGAACTCGATCTGATGAGTAGTTTTTTTTTAGTACGTCATAAATACACTATTATTAAAACTTCGATCAAAGTTACAACGAATTACAAGAACTATGTGTACTATGTATATTATATTACTTGCTGCAACGGAACCCTTCATGGGTGAGTCCAACTCGCACTTGGCCACTTTATTTTTAATTTTTTTGTGAAAATCTTAATGCGGTTCACAGAATACATCTACTAACCAAGTTTCAACAGTGTAGGTAGTCCTCATAGTTTCGGGAAAAAGTGGCTGTGACATACGGACGGACAGACAGACATGACGAATCTATAAGGGTTCCGTTTTTACGTTTTACGGAACCCTAAAAAGGTAGTCCAATATACAGGGTGCGCCAGAGAAACTTACTTATTTGAAAGGTCAATAAAAAAAAAGTACTTCAGTTATTGTTTTAATTTTTTTTTATTTGAGAATACAATATCCCAATTTTTTTTTATGCAGTCTTAAAAATGACATCGGATAAATGGCGACCCCCATTGCGCATACACTGATGAAGTCGATTTTTGAAATTCGTATCCACACTTCGCAGCATATCAATCGGTATGTTGGCAATGGCGTCGCGAATGTTGTTCTCGAGGTGTGCTATGGTCCGTGGTCGATCGACATAAACCAGGGATTTCAAATAACCCCATAAAAAGAAATCGCATGGAGTCAAATCTGGAGAGCGTGCCGGCCATTGGAGATCGCCTCTGAGAGAGATGAGGCGGTCGGGGAAATGTTGTCGCAACAAATTCATTGAGTCTCGTGCTGTGTGTGCTGTGGCTCCATCTTGCTGAAACCACACGTTCCTAACGTTCATTTCTTCGAGTCTTGGAAGAAAAAAATCCTCGATCATGTTCCTGTAACGAGCTCCATTCACGGTAACTGCGCGTTCGTTTGGCACATTGCGTAGCAACAAGTGAGCGACCGTTAGAAAAGAAGTTCTCAACTGCGAAGGCCCGCTGCTCTCTAGACCAGAGCATGATGGCAACTGACTGGAGGGAGAAACAAACTTGGGAACTTCCCCCTCCAGATGCGCCCCCTCTTGCCCCTCTACCCGCCCAACTCACCGCGCGGGATTTTTTTCAAATAAGTAAGTTTCTCTGGCGCACCCTGTACTTACTAGCATAGATCGTAGAACCCAAGATGGGCCCCATCCCAAACTTCGCGGCGCACGCAATCATGTCAACGTTGGGAAGAGTGAGCTCACTCTTTCCGTTCTAGTCGGTTGCAGGACGCGGTGGACGCCGGACGTTTTTATCTATCATTATTCGGTGTCAACAACCAAAATAAGTAGAACCACAGCAAATCTCACCGCTAGCGATTACAGGGGTCAAGTAGATTGGTTTTTTTTTTTTTTTTTTTTTTTTATAGCATAGAGTGACGAGACGAGCAGGTCATGTGCCTGATGGTAAGCAACATGCCTGCCACATAACAGCACAGTAACACGCAGCTATTGAAACGTGATAGTCCAAATCATTACCTAGCACTGCACTGCGCTCGTCACCCAGAGATCTAAGATATTATGTCTCTAAGCCCTGTAATTTCTCTGGAATCATTGCCCTTCAAACCGGAACACAGTAAAGTTTGCACATTACTGCTTGGCGGTAGAATATTTGGCAAATTATTTTATAAAATATTTATTATTATTATTAAATTTTATTATTAAATAAAATATTTGGTTGTTTGTAAACCACTTACGATACATACTGAGACGCAGTTTATTACCAATTTCAAGGTGATCAGGGCACATCTATCGATTTATATCGATGCCTACTAGATACATTAGTATATAATGTCCATCCACATTCACACGTACAGTTAGTTATACGAAGTTTTCTGCTACCTAAAAACCTATAAATGTGAGAATGGTTGTTACTCAACTTTAAATCGATATACATCCTAAACGGTTAGTCAAATCGAAAAACATTGAGAGAAAGCTAAACATTATTTTTAAATATCTATTCAACGATACCCCTCTTGACATATTTTGGTGATTTTCATTTTTTTAATTTGGACAATATGGCGTCCTGAATCCGCCATATTGGACTTACACTAATGTCATGTCTTTAGTCTCACTCGCCAGATTAAGAGGAATCGATTGACGTGTGAATCATAAAAATCGGCCCAGGCGTTTGGTCTGTATAGTGCTTCAAAGGAACATACAAACATACATACATAGACTGTTAAACACATTACCACTCCTTTGCGTCGCGCAGTCGGGTAAAAAAAAGAAGTCTAGTGATGCTTCCAACGTGGCGGTCGTGTTTGAAACATCGCAGCGGCGTGATTGCCGCCGATTTGTGAAGACCTATAAATTAATATTTTTGTATGACTGTTAGCAGAGTCTGCTTGGGAGGACCACTTTTACCCAACGACTGATTAAGAGTTTTGACCGCCCTAGAATAAAATTTTGAGATCGCGCCCCTACTAGGTGTATTAAAATCATGGACTCTCAAGCTTTTTTAGTTCACAGCACATTTAGCCTTAGTGTTTTGTTTCGGTTTAGTTGTAGAGTAGATGCATGATGCGAAAATACGATTTCAGCGCGCCCTTCCGATGATTGCGCCCTAGGCTGCAGCCTAATTAGTCTAACAAGCCCTGATTTTACTAGTTATTCTGTCGCAAGTAGGAAAAATACACAGAGGTGCCAGCAGGGTTCAATCCCACGACCTCACGATTCTGAAACCGGTAATTCTCGCCTTTAGGCCACTAATGCTTACACTCCAACAGAAATGAGAAACGTGAACTCACGGGCACATATTCAATAAAATAATTCAGTAGCCCGACGTGAAAACACAACGCGTGTAAGAAAACGAAAGATATGAATGTAGTGTATACTATTCCCAGAGCTGGCAGCAAATTTTGAGCAGGTGCGAGTACGTTTTTTTTTAAAATAAAGTGTGACGAGACGTACAGGACATGTGCCTGCTGGTAAGCAACATGCCTGCCACATAACAGCACAGTGACACGCAGCTATTGGAACATGAAAAATCCAAATCATTACCTAGCACTGCACCCAGTCACCCGCCGTCACTCAGAGATCTAAGATGTTATATCTCCAAGCCCTGTAATTTCTCTGGAAACATTGTCCTTCAAACCGGAATACAGTAATGTTTGGACATTACTGCTTGGCGGTAGAATAACTGGCAAAGGTGTGGTACTTTCCCAGCCGGACTCTGCTAAGAGTCCTCTGCCACTACTTTACTACGTACTCTGGTTTCCCTTCAACACGTATAATTTACTCTACTACGTATTTGAGGAAAGCTGAAAACTTGGCATCTAGATCCTCTATACCCCAACATGGACCAACCAACCAACCACCGCTAGCTACTATAGGTCAGTTAGAAAAAAAAGAGATGGGGTAGGACTTTTCGAAATTAACACTTCTATAGTCGCTTTGAGCGCTTTTTGGTAAGGGAAATCAATATTCAATCAATCATTGAAATTTTAGCGAAATCTTGTGATTCGCGACACTAACGCGTAGCAGTAGGTATATCTGTAGCTATATGTAACACATTGCGCAACATTAAGGCCTGTTCACACCGGAGCGGTATTCGCTGCCGCCTGCGGTAGCGAAATCCGAATGGGTACGTGGTAATATTTCTGTTCACACCAAAAAATATCGCGTACCCAGGCGGTACGTACAAAATACCGCGCGAAACCCGCGCGGTATTTACCGCTACCCACAGCGCAGCGGTAGCGAATACCGCTCCGGTGTGAACAGGCCTTTAGTATTGATGTATTTAATACTACAATTCTAAGTTTTCTTAAAAACTTACTAGCAGCACTCAGCGGTTCTACCCGCATAGTTGTCGTTCCCGTGTTTTCCCGGGATAAAAGGTAGCCTGTGTGTTCTTCCAGACAATAATATTATGTGTTCAAAGATTCCAATTCCAAAGTTCAGCCAGATCCTGTTTTCATTTTGATTAGTTCGAGTGCGAGTGAGTAGTACAGGTGTTGAGTGATTAGTATCAAACACGTGTGGACAACGATTGATTATTGCGAGTGCATAGTAATCAGTCGCGATTACTCACTCGCACTCGCATTCGCACTCGCACTAATCAAAATGCAAACCGGCCTTTATGGCGCAGTTTCATTGGTCGTTAACTCGTTCGGTATACAGCATACGGGGGAGTCCCCGCAGGCGAGATAACGACCAATGAAAGTTACTAGTCGATACACCGTCTGCTTTAATTCCCCGCATGCATTATACCGACCGTGCTATCGACTAATGAAATGATTGAAATGCATCGGTCGATATGAAGCTTGCGGGTCGTGAGTCGTTCAATCAGTGTGACCAGAGTTAGCAGATTTCTACTTTTTCGGTAGTCTATTGTTAGTAGAATTAAAAATACAGTAAGTATCCCCCAAGGTAGTTTAATTGGATGTATCCTGTTTTTATTTTATGCTATATAAATGATTTAGACTACATAATGAATATACAATACAAATAAGTATAAATTTATATGTATAATATATAACAATATATATAATACGAAACACAAAATGCCGAGAAGATTAAATCAGTGAACAACTTTTGTCATAAAATGCTGTCGAATCTGAGTCCTGAACGAAACGACGCTCTGCGCACGTCTAATGGCCGCAGGAAGAGCATTCCTTAGCCAAGCATGCCTCTTTCTATTTTTTAGTAAAGTTCGCACCCAAAATCTTTTTTTCTTTTTCTTCAGTGAGGCTAATAGTTTCTTCTTCAATAAGTCACAGACAGTCAAAATTGCTCCACATAACATTAATTGTTGATCCATGGCAAGAACGTCCGTTTCAGTGGCACTCTTGTTAATAACTGGCAACGTACATGGATGTTCTCCTACACCCCGCACACGGACTATCGACTAATGAAAACGGTTCCCCTAATGCGGGCCCTGTGGCATGCGTTCCAGAAATCTCTCGCACCCCGCATGCGGGCCCTATCGACTAATGAAAACGGTTCCCCTAATGCGGGCCCTGTGGCATGCGTTCCAGAAATCTCTCGCACCCGGCTTGCGGTCCCTATCGACTAATGAAATTGCGCCATTAAGCATACATTTTTTGTCAACAATAAAACAAAACAGCTAATAGATAATAAAATATCTTTAATATCAGACTCAATAACAATAACTTACGCTTAGCCTAGTTACTTCTTATCATACTTGTAGAATCCCTCCCCGGTCTTGATCCCGAGCTTGCCCTCAGCGACCAGCTTGTTGAGGAGTGGGATGGGCTGGAAGAGTTGTTGGTCGGGGTACTTCTGGTGCCAGCCGTCCAGGATGAACTTGTTGGTGTCGAGCCCCACGTAGTCGGCCAGTTCCAGGGGGCCCATGGGGTAACCGGCGCCTAGCTTCATGGCTATGTCGATGTCGCGCGCTGAAGCGTCGCCTGAGAACAAATGGTATGAGATTAGTTTTATAGTTTACTGTTAGCTGTTCCCTGCGCGCGTTGCTACGCCATCTGTCGAAAATTGGTTGTACCAACTCGGAAACCTTCTTTGGTTCATACACAACAACCTTGATAAAGATCATCACATGATCAAATGCATAGTTTACGATTATGTAAAGGGCCATACATACAAATTTTCAATTCATTTATATTCATGTATATTACATTCATCTAGAACAAACTACTTTTGTTAAAACTCAATATACCCCAAAAAAATGTTTTTGTTGCTAACACGGGTATTTACACCTTTTTTTTTAATTTTGTATAAAGTATGGAATAAAATACAAACTTTTAAAAACTGTATAATAAAAGTTGACGTATTTAATGCTTAATGTATTTAAGGATGTAGGCTGATTACCAATAACTTTGTAGATAATATTAAATATGGTTTGTATAGCTTACACAAGTTAGTATGCACAATGCAGAGCAGGATATTAGGTGAATGGTGAATTAGATTATAACACTTGACATGTCATTTATTACCAACCGGTCGGGGGTATTACCTGCTCCCAGCACCCCGCTGTTTTATCCGCGTAGTTCTTGTTATTTTCTTGCACAATGTGCTATTCCAGACTATAATCTGTGTGCCAAATTTCAGCCCCATCCGTAAAGCCGTGCCGAAGTGTTTGAGTCACAAACATACAAACTTAGACTTTTATAATATTAGTAGGATGTGTATTTTGTTAATATTTTTGCATAGGTCCCTATACGAATTTTAAATTCACGTTCACATTGATAATCTCAATAGTTACGTGCAGACAAAAATCAAAACAAAAAAAAAATGGTTGTCTGTAAAATCGGTTGGTTTACGGCACTGATTTCAATTTTTTTTGCTACGGTTTACGGACGATAGTTTAACGTGGCAACGTCATAACAAAACATTGATAGATGCGGCGCAAGCGTACAATGAGCGTAACGGGACACGACGGGGTACTTGTTCGTGCATGCAGCCGGCGTTCATCGATTTCGTCAAAAGTAAAAAAATCGTCACCTCTTTCACAGAGTCTGATGGCTTCGCAGATGTATGGAACCAGGAGTCTGTTGACCACGAACCCGGGCGTGTCCTTGCAGGTGATGCAGGTCTTCCCCACGGACTTCCCCCACGACATCATGGCCTTGTAGGTCTCCTCCGAGGTCTCAGCGCCACGGACCACCTCGAGCAGCCTCATCACCGGCACCGGGTTGAAGAAGTGAAGGCCGCCCACTCTGGAAATTATGATTTTGAACATTGTCTTCATTCAACTTCATTTTTATTTTTGAAGTGAAAACTTCTTTAGGCGCGCTATATACAGAATCTTCGTGGGCTGTGAAATGGATTCATGATCACGTGATCATCACGCTCGGATATGATAAGAAATTTCGGGTAAACTCGGGATGCTAGAGCGAGAAAGATAATGTGGTCAACAAACGTGCCAGACCGAGAAAGATAATTGTTAGAGGAGGACATGGGATAATAGATACTCTCTCTCTCTGTCGCTGCTCGCTACCGGCAACCAGTGTTGACACCTTAGCGAATTAATCGCTGAAACTGGCGAATTTTTAAAACCTTTTAGCGGATTTAGACGACGTGTTACCGACAAAGGGGAATATACTAGTGTAGTGTAGAAGGTTGGAGAAGGAAAAACACAAGGTCATTGGGAGTCTGATCATATTTATAAGGAAATTAACTCATTCTCTCAAACATAAACAACATGGAAGTCTACCATAAATTCTACTTCCAATTTCTATACATACAGATAAATATACGCACATTATAGCAGGGACTTTCCCAATTATATTATTAACATGTTATTCAATCATTTGTATTTTCGTTTGAATCTTACATGATAATAACGTTAATTATTGCCTTCAGTTATTCCTTTTCCCTTTTAATTTAAATTGCTTAACATTGTAGGTACTTAGACCAGTGGCATTTTATATTCTTACCAGCAGCTATATTTCCGGGATAAAAATAGCTTATGTATTCTTCCAGACTGTTATTCCCTTAATAATTCAATCAAAACCGGCGACTTTGTTTCATAACTATTTGGCGACAAACTCAAAATCATAGTGGCAACACTGACGGCTACCAACTCCAAAAGACTTTTCTTTGGGCGGGAAAACACGACGGGTGCTTTAAAATTTTCACAATCAAATTATGTATGTAGTTTTGCTGTGTAAATATTTCGTTTCTTTCGTGTAAATATTTAGTTTTGTATACATATAGTCAATAGTATAAATAAATATGAGCGTCGCTAGCGACGGGGGTGACCCCGTCGAACAGACCAGAAAAAGAAAACTATTGAAGCCAAATCCAAGTGAAAATGTGTCTTACAAACTATTTAGAAAACCCCTTTATAAGAGACTATTCCCAGAAAATCGTAATGGAGACTGTGTAGTGTATGTGGAATCGACGGAACAGGAGAAAGTCGGTAACAAAAATCCTATTACACTCACCAACCTTTTTGCGGACAATGTTAGGGGCATCATAGGGGTGCACCGTGTGAATGCAAACAAAGTTGGAGTAACTTTTAAAAAGCCGGCCTCGGCCAACAACTAATACAAAAATCAGCTAATGAAGTTTTCACTTCTGCCGTGTGGTCTTAAGCACACACCTTTTTTATTTTTGAAATTATTCAATAGTTTTTAATAGATCAATAATTTTCTAACTTCAAACTATAAAATATAATTATGTACAGCAGGGGTCGACAATGCGCGGCCCTCGACCTGCCTCCGTGCGGGTCAAATAAGTTTTTTTTTTTTAACAATTTATTCCCGGCTCACATACATCATAGCATATGTATAGCCTATAGATTTTACAAATTGAATTTATACAGCTACCTATACAAATAAATATCGCAAGAATTACAAAATTTCGAAAGTGCGGCCCGGCGGTTTTATCTACTTTTTTACCATGTGGCCCATGGATCCGGAAACGTTGCCGACCCCTGATGTATAGCCTTACCTACTTTTAAAGTTTTTTTGTCCCAGTATAAAATTTCCTGATTGTGGCATTTGCTGTATTGGATCCCGAACGACGATGTGGGAGTCCCGACTAAAATTTATCTGCCATCAAATGTTGGAATGTATTCGCATTCAGAAGATACCATTTATCAAGAGCTGTAACAGCTCAACCTGACAAGCTTTTTTATCCAAAGTTGACTGTATGAAGATTACATTGGCCGATTGGCCTGGGGCAAATCAATAAAATTTTTTTTTGGTTTCACCCGCGTTGTTCCCGTTCGCGTTATTTTCCCGGGATAAAAAGTAGCCTATGTGTTCTTCCAGACTATATTCTAAGTGTTGTTCAAATTTCAACCCGATCCGTTTATATGTTACAGGGTGATTGAGCAACAAACATCTGAACATTCATACATTGACATTTATAATATTAGTAGGATATGTAAGAAAATAATGGGATGGAAAAAATACTAACTTGTCTTTCCTCTTGATGACGGAGGATATCTCGTTGATGGAGAGAGATGACGTGTTGGACGCCAAGATGGCGTGCGCCGGAGCTGCCTGAACATACAATATTATATTTTAACCGTTCATAAATTTTAGTACTTGATTCAGTCATATCTTTAGTTTGACCGTTGTCAGTATTGTCTGATAAATCTCTCCATATGGGTGTAGTTGTCTTTCACACGTTTTTGCTAGGATTTATTTTTGTATAGATATTACTTTATGTAGCTTCATACACATACATTTTAAATAATAACCTACTTGAAACTCATTAAATTATGTAACATAACAATTACATCAGATATTTTTTCTGTAGAATTACTTCTTGCCTGGCATAGTCTTGTCACTAACTGTGTAAGGAATCTTACCGAATCAAGTTGTTTGAACAGCGTGTGCTTGACAGCCAAGTTTTCCACAATAGCCTCTACCACCAGGTCAGCCTCCTTGGAAGCTGCCACTGCATCCGTGCTGGTCTTGATCCTGGCCAGAGACTCCGACACGAACTTCACGCCTTCCTCAGGCTTTTCTTTGTAGACCTTCTTGGCAACTCGGCCGAGGTTGGCAGCGATGGATTTCTGGGCTTTTGCCAGCACTTCGGAGCTTGTGTCTACGAGAGTCACAATTTGACCAGCTTGGGCTGACACCTAAAACATAATTTTTGACCGTGTATTCTGACAATGTTATGACCAACTTTATTTTTTTTTATCTTTGGCTTCTGTGTGCTGCTTGACCGCAACAATGTTAGGACCAAAGTGCATGCATTTGTCATTATCACTTACTTTATCGGTGAAGAAACCAACACGTTTTAAATAAACGTCTAACGATCTACAAAATAATTCAGATTTTACAAAAAGTCAGCAAAGTAGTTTCTTCTGAACTACACTACTCTCCTCATACGTTTTATCATCAACAGTCCGGCCGACATGTTGTTGGTAAGCAATAAAATTAGAATTCGTGTAGCATTCTCTCGACATATTAGGAATATTAGGATTACCTGAGCGATGCCGGAGCCCATCAGACCGCCGCCGATTATAGTTACATTTTTTATCGCACTTTGTACAGCAGATGAACTTGAAAAGTTTCTTGCGACCACACCAAATTGAATCATTTTAGACATTGTAAATTGATAATAGATTTGATTTAGTAAAATAAATAGTTACAAACTAATAAAAGACTAGGAGAAAAATTGTAAAAGTAAAAAAATATCTACAAACTCCAATCCAAAGTTCAATTTCTCAAATTCCAATCAGCCAATCACATATCACTTGATAAAGATAAAAAGAATGAGAGCAATATATCCAATATAGATAGGATAAACAAGGACAGCCAATCACTTCCTGCTGTGCTCGTTCAAAAACTTCCGTTTCTGTATTTGAACGCGTTTGAGTAAGTTGACTGCGCAAGTAAGTATACAGTAAGTACAACTTTTCGCTTAACCCAAATCTGAAAAGGAAGGTTTTAGCGAGCTTTTGCCAAATCTTTTATTAGCCAGCTAAGGAATATTCGAATATTCACTTTCCCAAAAAATCCAATACAAAACTACTAATAATTTTAAACGAATAAAATAAACGTTCCTTTTCACGTTACATTTTTGGCAAAAAAAAACAAGTTAAATTAGCTTATATCAATGACGGCGGTAAACAAGCTATATTTGTACTGACAATTTTAATATATTAATATATACAATAAATTAAATTATTTTAAAATCACAGGAGTAGCCGTCAATTAAGAGTCGAAGTTGAACATTCTAAATATTCAAAATCAATAGTCAACACAAGTGAAACTGGTAAATTGGAACGGTGCCACAACATAAACACGAACTTGTTGGATTTTTGAATTACTAATTAAAATTTTAGTTTATATCTTATATCGTTCTGTTTCTAAAAATATTAGTTTGTTATCGCATGTGACTTATCAATATGTGTTGTGTAATCTTATTGCTTCACCCTGAGGTATATATGGCAGGTAAGTAATACTTTAATACCGATACACATAACCTTAACTGATTACGATAACATAATATCTTTGTTGAATTGTGGACTTTGGAGTCGTTTTTATAGCATATCCAGTGCTGCCAGTCGGGTCTTGTCAGAAATAACCTAAAATTTAAAAAAAAGTAACCTTTTGGCATAAAAAGTAACCTTTCATATTTTTTTTACTAAAAGGTAGCTACTAAAAGTTGATAGAATAGAATATTAGTTCTATTGACTTACAGAAACATGCATTTAGCACTTCATTTCAGTATTTGAGCACTTGCCCGCATTTTGTGTTTTATTCATATTGATCCTAGTCGTACGTAACAAAATTGATGGGTTAAAGTCGTCACAGATGTAAGTAGAGCTATAATATTACATATTTTCGTTACGTCAGCAACATATTATACCACAATATATTCATATTATTTCATATTAATAAAGCAAGACATATTTTGAATGTAGGTACAGCATGTTTCAACATTGAAAGCACGTCACGAGTCATTTTTATTTTTAACCCCTGACGAAAAAAACGACGGGATGTTATAAGTTTGACCTCACTGTATTACCATGGACCACCAAAAGTCCTCATGAAAGCGAATAAAACGAACCCAAACGCGATGGTGTTTAGCCATTTAGCCATTAGCTCCATCGTCAGTCCCTGGTTTCCATCTTACACCAAGGTACTCATCAAGACAAATAAAACGATCCCAGATTTGATTTCGGGGATTTCGTCGATTCATTACAAAGTTCCTATGACCTGTCTAGATGCATCGTCGGAACTTGGTTAATATCGGGAAAGATAAAAGTAATATGTAAAAGCTTGTAAAACAAATCGTGAGTGTGCTCGGACAATCTGGAAACATGCTGTACATTCACAATATATCTTGCTATACCATAATTTATATTAATATGCCTTAATATATATATTACGGTATATTGTAGTGGCGTCACAAAATATGTATTATTGATGCCTGTGTGGACACTCGAACATATGTATAGAAAGTATACGGAATTATGTCTAGCTATCACATATAAAACTATGTATTATAGTTACGTCTTTGACGGCCTTAAAGATCTGCGGTTTTAGTTCTACTGTTATCGAAGCATACCAACATGAAAAATTCTAAAACGACCGATCCATTCCACGTTACTTTTATGTTTAAAATCAAAAGTGAATGCTACAAATTCAGAAAAATCACCTAAAAGTAACCTTTTCATTTTAGTAACCTAAAAGTAACCAAAGCAGTTCAAAAATCACCTAAAAGGTTACAAAAGTAACCTTCTGGCAACACTGAGCATATCTTTTGAAGTGTGTGTAGAATGTGCTGTTGAACTTGTTTACGTATACGCGTCATTCTGCCGGCGACTTTCACGGTGTTTTCACGTTAATAACACGTATTTAAAATGAACAAGTTAGTCGGGTTTTCGAGGAACTTTTCGAGTTCCCCGACTTTAAATGCGATTAAAAATGTGACCGTTGTTGGAGGAGGCCTCATGGGCTCTGGAATCGCTCAGGTAAGTTATATGTTCTATTTTAAGGAATGGCACAGGGGTAAGTACAACTAGTCTACTTGAGGAAATCCTTCAGCTATCTTATTTTGTAAATGTAGAATTATTGCCCTAAAATAGCTAAAATTAACGAAATATCTCTAATGAAACAGTTAAATACAAGTGTGATAATGAGTTTGATAAGTCGTGAGAGCATAGGTACATTATTTATACAACTCACCCAAGTGGTCAGGAATTCAGGGAATTGAAACACTAAGAGTGATACTTTAAACATTCATTAGTACTGGTTCCTTTTGGAATATTTTCCATCTCTTTTCCATTATATCATAAGTTCATTTTATCATAAATATTAAGTACTTAAAAAATACCTACTTACCTAAAACTTACTTACTGGGGGTAATTATAAAACTTCTGTTAGCTTAGTTAAATTCTACATCTATCCTATCTTGTAAATGTTAGAGTTATTGTGAGCTGTAATAGTACCTAACCAAAGTAACTGAAATAGGAAAACTTAATATGGATATGGTAATGACTGTAAAGTCATGAACTAAATTATTTATAACACACACCTGGTTATACTCAAGGAATCCATTAACAGTAGGCATTAAAATGTGATTAGATGAATAAATTTTATGTAGAAAAAGAAAATGTTCTATTTGCATTATACTTTTCTTAGATATATTACACAACTAATTTGACTGGCCTCGTGGCTTAGTTGGTAGTAGCTCTGCCTGCGAAGCCTAGGGTTGTGGGTTCGATTCCCACCCAGTGCAAATATTTGTGTGATGAATTAAAATATTTGCACTGTGTCTGGGTGTTTCTATGTATAATAAGTATGTATTTAAAACTATATAAGTATTATATCAGCTATCTGGATACCATCGTACAAGCTTTGCTTAGTTTGGGGTCAGATGGTGTTGTGTGGGAATTGTCCACCAATAGTTATTTATTTAAATTTAATGGTTTGAACTGTAGTTAATCAATCTTTGAAGACATCATTTTAATAGCTATATAACATCATTTTAAATGTTGAGCAAAGCCTCTCTCTCCACCTTCTACTTCTCATAGTTCAAAGCAACACTCCTCCAATCTCTTCTAAAACTTGCTCAGACTAGGCTCAGGTGCCAGGATCTCTTTCATAAATAAAATAAATATGAGCATAACATCACACCAATCCCTATCTACCAAAAGTTTAAATATTTTGCTGAGTGGATTTTTCCCAATAGTTACAACAATGGTATCCTCTAGTCTAGTCTAGAGTGAATCGGAATCTTCTAGAACACACTCCACCATAGACTGTTTTAAGGTCTGCATCGAATTTTATGACTGCACTTGACCATCAGCATAGAATAGGTATGCCATCAATTCACTTGAATTTAAGGCTAAAGGTCTGCTTCCACTTACACGACTATGCTAGCACCCGACAAATAAAAGACACTCAAATATGGCTTTTATGTCATCCACCTTAAGATACAGATTACATTGGCAACACAAATTAGCAGTCCAGTTGCTGACAGCCATCTGCTGATTTATTAATTTATTTTGCCAATGTAATCTATATCTTACTAGGCATAACATAAAGCCCATATTTGAGTGTATTTTATTTGTCAAGTGGGAGCGTAGTTGTGTAAGTGGGAGCAGACCTTTAGTCTTAAATTCAAGTGAGCTGATGGCATATCTATTCTATGCTGATGGTCAAGTGCATAGTTAAAAAAAAATACAGAAAGGCAATGCTTTTTATGGTTCTTAGAGGGCACCAGTCTTACACATAATTCTACAATGTTTAAAGAGATGCCAGGATACGTACTTTGCCCCCTGCTATCTAGTATGTAGATATGTAGTAATATTTTGCTTGCTGATAACATATCTTGAATGATTAGTTAATCCCTCTTAAAATACAGGTCCCACACATAACTGTTCTATTTGTGTTTCTATGGCATTTCACAGCAATTTAAACATCCCATCAATATAAAAGCCGTCAAGCGTAACTTAGCCTACTTATATTATAAATGTGAAGATTTGGATGTTTGTTGCTCAATCATATTGGAACGGGTGAATGGATCACATTGAAATTTGGCACACAGATTCTAGTCTGGAAAAGAATATGATAATATTTATCCTCTTAAAATTTGTGGTACCAGTGGGGATATACTTATAAATTTTTACTAAATTTGTTTGTATCTTTAAACTAATTTGAATGTAATATTATGTATATGTAGTACAAGTAAAATGTTAAATAAATAAGTATTACAATTTATTGTAAGTATGTATTACCACATAGGCTACTCTTTATCCTGTTAAATATTGTGTTTCTCATGGGATAGCAAAATATTTAAATGTGAAGAAAAACACAAATCACTAATTGAAATTATATCAGACTCAGGGTTAATTAAGAATAACTGTAGGTTTTTTAACAATCTCATTGTTTCAATGTTATGAATATGCATGTAAATTAAATCTTAATGTGGTAATTAAGCAATAATAACCCTTCTTTCAGTCAGGTAAATAAATTATATCATCAATGTTAGAATGTTACATTCAAGTGAACTTGACGCTGGTACTAATTTACATGTTGCTTTGATAGGTAAATTTCCGTAATTGTAATTCCTCTTAGTTCATAAGAAACTTGAAAAATATCAGATACATACGTCGTACTCGTGAACAGATGCTGCTTGCGGGAGTTGAACTGCATATACGCGATATTTTAAGTAGGCTAAATTAGGAAAATTCTAATCTTCCTCACATACTTAAATCCGTATTTTTATAATTTTTTTATTCTACTAATCCTACTAATGTTTTAGAGGTGTTTAGCTGTTTTTTGCTCAATCACATCATAGGAACCGAAGCTTAAATTTAGTACTCAAATATAGCTTATGGACTGAAATAAAATATAGGCTTCTTTTTAACCTGAAAAATTCCGAATTACTTAGAGAATAGCCGCGTGCTAAATTCTCCGCGGAAGAAATCCCGAGGAGATACTAGTCTGCAAATAAAAAGCCGGACCCAGGTGTAGTAGGGTAACAAAATAAAAAGAAAATAAGGAGCAATGCGCGATAATTTTCAGTCTCCTACAATAGGTATACATATACATCCATGTTATAAATGATAATGTTTAGATGTTTGTTGCTAAATCATGTCTGACCGGATCTGGTTGAAATTTGGAGTATAGATTATAGTCTCGAAGGGTACATAGGATACCTTTTAACCCCAAAAAATATCGGGAACTACGAGGGCAAAACGGCGAGCGAATAGATACATATTAGGATAATTTTTAATTAATTTTGAATTTTCTTTTTTTTTGTTGATACATTTTTTAAATGAAAGAGCAGTGGTTACGTCCCCCGGGTCCGGTTGTAGGTGGCGGCGCAGGCGGGGCAGCAGGTGACGCTGGTGGACCTCCAGCCCGAGCTACTGCAGAAGGCCCAGGGCTCCATCCAGGGGAACCTCACGCGCGTCGCCAGGAAGATGTACAAAGATGACGCGGCCAAGATCGACGGGTTCGTCAAGGAATCCCTCGATAGGATTAAGGTGAGGTTATAAAGATGGAATTTTTGATGTGAAAACTTTTTTTTGGCTCACCACACACAGATTTCTCGTGTGGTGTGAATTGAGATCAAGCGTCACGTTCGTAAATAACAGAAATCTTCTTCGGGAAAACTCGGGACTATGGTCATCTAGAAATGCGTTAGAATTTCTATATCGACTCTCTTTCCGAGTGAATCCGCCGTCCCAGTCCCAGTGGTGGTAACATTTTAGTGGACTGCTTGGGATAATTTTCGTTTGGGTTTGATTTGAAGGGCAATGTTTCCAGATAAATTACAGGGCATAGAGATAAAATATCTTGTATCTCTGGGTGATGACGGCGCCCCGGGCGAGCCATGTCTCAGGCGCCCTAAAGGACAACACTACGCTTTGGGGATGTTGAAATACAACCCCCCCCCTAGGTCATTAAGATTTCCCAGCGCCCTTGTAGTATTATCTAGGCGTCCTAAAGGACAACAATACACTTTGGGGGACGTTGAAATGTTGAAACACCCCCCGTTGAAAAGCCGGCACTGCAATGTTAGGTTATGATTTGGCGCCTTCATTTTCTAATAGCTGCGTGACACTGTGCTGTTATGGGCAGGTCTGTTGCTTACCATTAGGCACATGCCCTGCTCGTCTCGTCACTCTTTACTATGTATATAAAAAAATAGGGACCAACTTATTGACAAAAATATGTAGGTACTAAAATACAAAGAGAATGCTGATTTTACGCGTAGTGTTTATAAGTACGTGTGACACAATTTTCGGATATACCTACTGTATCAATATCTATAAATTTTGCTCCATTGAAGACGTACAGGACGTCTACTCTGTTTCTACGAAAACGAAATTTCGAAAAAAAACTCACGACTTTCCTACTCTCGTTCTACTTCGTTTCGTCCGATACGACATTGTTTGACGTTTACCTAATTTACGCCTACTCTAATTAGAGTATGCTTAGAACATTTAAACGGACAAAACGACGAATCGAAGTAGAATTGGAGTTGGAAAATCGCGAGTTTATTTCGAAATTACGTTTTCGTTAATTAGAGTAGACGTCCAGTTCTTTAATAAAATGTGCTCTTCATCAAAATGTACAACTATTTCAGTAGAACCAATCCAAATCTAAAAAAAATATCTAAACGTATTGCCAAAGTACTCTCGCCGTATCTCAAACCTCAAACACAGATACAGCGAGTACATTGTACATACATTGGCAACTCTCTGTACAATAGAATAATCTAATCAAGTGTGATCAGATTTTGTATGTTGAGAGTTTATTTTTATCTCCTGTAAATAAATGATGGTCTTGATGCCCACAATAACTCCATTATATTTCGTTGGACTTTATTGTGACAGCTTGTAGAATACAATACTAATATTATTACGTTTTAACTTTCGCGATTTAATATCATATTCTATGACTCTTGTGCCCGAGCTACACGAGGCTAGTTTTTCAAGTTAGGATAGTAAGTTAGTGTTATGCTCTGGGTTCCTAGGATTCCGATGCCGTCACATAGCGGACGTAATATAAAAACGGCCGTCTTTACGGTGACGACACGTGGAAAGTTCCATTGCCGCTATATTACGTCGTCAGCCAGCAACCTCAACAAGCAGGAGAGAAAAAGAAGGACCTTGATTTAATCAAATATGGTATAATATAGCTTTAATCAGTTACTTGGAGGATGAACTATTAAAAGAGGAAAATAATCGTAGGGTAGAAGATAATTTATTCAAACCGAGTGGTATAGAAGGCGCATTAGAAATTTTAGTACGTCGTCGCAGCTCCAGTTGGAATGAGGGAGTTTCCGACGAGACAAAAATAGTCCCAACGGACGCACTAGATGGCGATTGTTCGAGATGCAGACAGATCTGTCTCTACCATATACTCTCAACAGTGTAATCCCTTTAGAGACCCTACCCGTTTTCAGGGAAAAAATATAGTGTAAAAAGTGTCTTTTTTAATTTTAAAATGTTGGGAATAAAAATAGCTAATTAGGTTGATAATGTAATAAAAAACCGTTACTGATCACAATTCCTTTTCAGTAAAAATCTTTAGAACTCCCGAGGCAATAGACACCAACTAAGTCAAAGTAGAAGGAAAATTCAAAGATATAAATAGCAACACTGATACGACAATATTTTATCCACAGACTAAGTAGAGAGATACTCTCTCGGCTGAAGGATTAGTATCCATAGCCAAGAATAAATTTAAAAAATATATATTTTGTCTTTCATCAGGTTTACGAATTTGTTTTGAAATTTTGATGTTTTGATATAGTTTTCATTCGAATAAAATGCGTACATGGATAAAGTAGTTTATTATTTATTACTAGAAGTCGTGCTTTCGCAAATTGAATGAATTGAGTCCCATTATGCCTACCGCTTTTGACAACAAACCAAAAGACCTACAAGCGCCTCCTATTATCGTTTTATTAAACCATGTCTTTTTGTCTCGTCGGAAAACGGCTCATTAAAACCCATTCTGTACGTCGTACGGACGTCGGTCCAGTCAAAAAAACTCAAAATATATATAAAAATAAATCTATATGGCTAATAAATCGATATGGCTTCACCGCTATAATCTTCGAACGTTCGAAAAAAACGTTCACGAACTATTCAACACCGTCAAGACGGCCGTCTTTCAAATAGCGTCACCGCTTCTTTACGTTACGTTGTTAATCACCGTCCTCTAACAAACCGCGCCATAGTGTTAACATAGACAACGTTTTCGTGACGTCATTGGCCGTTATATTACGTCCGCTGTGTGACGGCACCGAAATCCTAGGAACCCAGAGCATGCATTAGTAAGCTAGCAAGCTAGTACTTCTAGCTTCGTGTAGACAAAACTTGCGTTGTCTTCACGAACCTAGAAGTAGGTACTAGCTTGCTATCCTAGCTTTAAAAACTAGCCTCGTGTGGCTCGGGGTAGTGTTTCACAAACAAAAAATGACGACGATACAGTGCTTCGAAGTTTCGCGTGACGTCACGCCAATGATTTTGGCTCTTCATGTTCCAATAGCTGCGTGTCACTGTGCTGTTATGTGGCAGACATGTTGCTTACCATCAGGTACATGTCCTGCCTCGTCTCGCCAGTCATTATTAAAAAAAAAAAGTTTTTAAGATACCTACTTACTTCAGAAATAAAGGCTTATTATTATTAATTTGAAGTAGTGTAGTATAGTAGCGTCATCGTCTGTTCGCAGGTGTCGACTAAGGTCGAGGACGGCGTGGAGGCCGATCTCATCGTGGAGGCCATCGTCGAGAAACTGGACGTGAAGCAGGAGCTCTTCAACAAACTCGATCAGGTACGCTCTACATAATTATTGTAATAAATACAATTTTACCCCTGAGTATTGATTATGGATATCACGCACAATGGCCCAATAAAGAGGCTAGGTGCGGAAAAGGCCCCGCTAAACTAACTAACTAACCTCTGAGTATTTTTATATTATACTAGCGGCCCATTCCGGCTGCGCTCGGATATTGTCATTTAAAGACTATTAATCGAAATTAAAACTATCCTATCTCTCAAGTTGGACCAGACTGCTCACGGTGTGCCAATTTAATTTAAAATCGGTTAAGTAGTTTAGTAATCCATCGCGGACAAACATCGTGACAGGAGATTTATAAATATTATTATAAGATAATATTTTTCCAATGCAAATGTACAAGTTTGTCATTACATACAGTAAAAAATAAATAGTGTGTAATTACAGTAAGTATAATAGAAGTGGCCAAGTGCGAGTGGGACTCCCGCACGAAGGGTTCCGTACCATTAGCAAATAAACGGCGAAAACCTTTTTGGGTTTATTCCGAATTCTGTATACATACTCGTAGACTATCGCAGTTACCGCAGACAGGCATTCACCCGAAAAGCTTTATTAAAATTTTGATTTTACTTTATGGTTGTAACGACGAATTTGAGAGCGCGTTTTAGTCTTCTAGTGGCGCCATCTAGTTTGCTTGGAACGGACTAATCGAGCAAGAAACGGTAAAAATCAAGTTTGTTATATAGGAGCCTCCCTTAAATATTAATTTTGTTTTATTATTAGTGTTTGTTGTTATAGCGGCTATAGAAATACATAATCTGTGAAATTGTCAACTATCTATCTATCACCGTTCTTGAGATACAGCCTGGTGACAGACGGACGCACGGATAGCCAAGTGTGAGTAATAGGGTTCCGTTTTTACCCTTTGGGTACGGAATCATAAAAATAAACGTGCTGTGTAGTATAGCGGCATTCGCTGGCACCGCGCTGGTTGGACACAATCAGGACCTTGCTGAGCTGGGACCAGTTTGTCACAAAAATGTGAAAATCAAATAAATAGATAATGTCCCAATTCTGTGGACACTGTTTGGGGTTGAGATAAAAAATTATAAGCACTATTGTCACATCTGTAATCCTTGATTATATTCAGGTGACGACTGGTTTGGTCTTAGCTTTGAATCGTGTCCTCAGAATGGGGTCCCTTTTACACATATACATATATTTTAATATTAGTTTCAGTGTTTGTCTTAATAAACGCTTTGTCATCTGTTATTACCACTGGCTATAATAGTGAAGCAAACGCTCGAGACGAAACCGGCATGTTTCAAGAACATCCGTCATTGGCCAATTCGCACTGGGCCACCGTGATGGATTATGGTCTAGGCTCTCGAGTCTCAGCAGGGAGAACATCTAGTTTAGCCTATGCTTAAACAACGCACATGTCAGAAAATCTTGACCACCAAGGAACTCATAAATATGTTTGCATTTTTCAGGAATTTGCATTTTTTGCTCTATTTTTTTTTTAGTATAATCATATATTTGTGTTGTTTCTAGCTGGCTCCCCCGCACACGATCCTGGCGACCAACACGTCCTCGATCTCCGTGAACGCCATCGGCGCCGGCATCAAGCGGAAAGACAAGTCAGTCAATACAAATACAAATATTTAATCGTATTTTCCAGAAACAGATTACAGAGAGGATCAACAATACTTAGCTTTAGACGCTATTAAAAATACGAATTGAATATTCTCTGTACATAAAAGCTGTTGCTCTATGAACCCCAAACTAGGCAAAGCCTGTATCTTGGGGCTCGAGTGCGAGTTTGGTAGATGAGTTTACAATAATTATTATACCAACTATATTTACTCAGGTCGTACCTTCAAACCCAGTATAGAGATTACTAGCGGTACGATCATGGGGCTTGATGGGCTTACGATATACGGAAGGTTAGCTAAAATCAAGGTTGAATCCAGATACCAGTACCACGGGACAAAGAGGCTGAAGTACGCGTTCAACGAGTCCAGCAGTCAGAGAGAGACGACGGCCTGACACCCGAGACCCAACAGGAAGCCGAAGGGACGGAAGAAGGGGCAAATACCGAGAGAGCCGCGGGGAAAGAGAGATAACATGTCAACGTATGCAGTGATTCCAGATTATAACCTATCTGTGTTCCAAATTTCAGCCCGATCCGTTCATACGTTAGGACGTGATTGAGCAACAAACATCCAAATATTATAAATGTCAATGTATGGATGTTTGGACATCCATACATTGACATTTATAATATTACTAGCAGCGCCCCGCGATGTTACCCGCGTAGTTCCCGTTCCCGTTGTTCCCGTTGTTTTTCCGGGATAAAAAGTAGCCTATGTGTTCTTCCAGACTATTATTAAAAGACCACACAGAGTAAAACACAAACAAAACAAAAAAATAATCTTAGTAACTAATGGGTGAGACTCTTAATTGGCGGCCTTATTGCAGCAATCTCTTCCAGGCAACCTTGTACGGAAAAAGGATATAATTTGTACAAAAAAAAAAAAAAAAACTATCTGTATTCCAAATTTCAGCCCGATCCGTTCATACGTTAGGACGTGATTGAGCAACAAACATCCAAACATCCATACATTGACATTTATAATATTAGTAGGATATAGTAGGAAGTAGGAAGGTAGGATATGCAGTATAATCGTATCTCGAACTTCCAGATTCGGCGGTCTCCACTTCTTCAACCCGGTGCCGGTGATGCGTCTCCTGGAGGTGATCAAGTCTGAGGATATCTCCGAGGAGACCTACCAGGCGATGATGTCGTGGGGGAAGTCCGTGGGGAAGACCTGCATCACCTGCAAGGACACGCCCGGGTTCGTGGTCAACCGACTGCTGGGCCCGTACAGCGCCGAGGCTCTACGGATGTATGAGAGAGGTAACTACAGTAGTGGTAGGGCTCTTAGCAGAATCCGCCTGGGGAAGTACCACACCTCTGCCAGTTATTCTACCGTTACTGTTGTTGTGTAAACATTACTGTGTTCCGGTTTGAAGGGCAATGTTTCCAGTGAAATTACAGGACTTAGAGATATAATATCTTAGATCTCTGGGTGACGAGCGCAGTGCAGTACTAGGTAATGATTTGACTCTTCAAGATCCAATAGCTGCATGTCACTGTGCCGTTATGTGGCAGGCATGTTCCGTACCACTAGGCACATGTCCTGCTCGTCTCGTCACTCTATACTATAAAAAATAAAAAAATTGAAGTTGAAGTTGTAGTAAACAAGTTGACCCAAAATTGACGTGGAAGGGGAAAGTTCGCGCATGTACACTTCCACCAAAAGGACCTTAAAAACGTTTCTGCGCAGCCATGCGCAGCTAACTTCATTGGGTCAACTTGTTTGCCCGCACCTATACCAGGGCGACATAACTTCATTGGGTCAACTTGTTTGCCGGCACCTATACCAGGGCGACATAACTTCATTGGGTCAACTTGTTTGCCGGCACCTATACCAGGGCGACATAACTTCATTGGGTGAACTTGTTTGCCGGCACCTATACCAGGGCGACATAACTTCATTGGGTCAACTTGTTTGCCGGCATCTAAACCAGGGCGACATAACTTCATTGGGTCAACTTGTTTGCCGGCATCTATACCAGGGCGACATAACTTCATTGGGTCAACTTGTTTGCCGGCATCTATACCAGGGCGACATAACTTCATTGGGTCAACTTGTTTGCCGGGACCTATACCAGGGCGACATAACTTCATTGGGTCAACTTGTTTGCCGGCACCTATACCAGGGCGACATAACTTCATTGGGTCAACTTGTTTGCCGGCATCTATACCAGGGCGACATAACTTCATTGGGTCAACTTGTTTGCCGGCATCTATACCAGGGCGACATAACTTCATTGGGTCAACTTGTTTGTTGGGACCTATACCAGGGCGACATAACTTCATTGGGTCAACTTGTTTGCCGGCACCTATACCAGGGCGACATAACTTCATTGGGTCAACTTGTTTGCCGGCACTTATACCAGCTTTCAACTTTAGGTCTCTGGTCGATGCAAGAATCACCATAGCCAAGAATCCATAGTCAACTCACATTCAACAAGCATTTTTTTAGTGAAAACTTCGTTTGGCGCACCTCAGACAGATTTTTCGTGGGCTGTGAATTGAACTCTAGAGTCACGCTCGGGAATGATATAAATCTTCGGGTGAACTCGGGGCCATGGCGTGTTACCATGGTTACCATTACACATTTAACTATGAACATCTAGTCTAGATGACCATGCTTAGAAGACTTATTTATACGACAATGCTTTGAAGATTTATTCCAGACTAGGCAGCGACCTCCGGTTTCACCCGCGTAGTTTACAAAGTGAGCTATCAAATTCTGAGTTATAAGTTTTCACTTCTATCGGCAGTTCCTATGACTGCCAATTTTTTTTGAAGTGAAGAGTTCTTTGGCCGCTTTCTCTATCTGATGAGTGCAGTGCAGTGCTAGGTAATGATTTGGACTCTTTAAAGTTTCAATGTTCTTATGGATAGGCGTGTTGCTTATCATGAGGCATAATGTCTTTTTTTTTTTATAGCATAGAGTGACGAGACGAGCAGATCATATGCCTGATGGTAAGCAACATGCCTGCCACATAATAGCACAGTAACACGCAGCTATTGGAACATGATAGTCCAAATCATTACCTAGCACTGCACTGCGCTCGTCACCCAGAGATCTAACATATTATGTCTCTAAGCCCTGTAATTTCTCTGGAATCATTGCCCTTCAAACCGGATATTGATATTATGTCCTGCTATAAAAGATATTAATACAGAAAAGGAGATTTATAACGAACTGGCGGTGCCCTACGGTTTCACTCACGTAGTTCTCGTTTCCATAATTGTACGGTATAAAAGTAGTCTATGTGTTATTACAGAATATCTAACAATATCTAACTGTGGTCCAAAATTTCAAAACGTACCGATGTGATTGAGTAACAAACATCCAAACATTGACATTTATAATATTAATACGATTAGTAGGATAGTAATTCAACTTGTATTAAAACTAAGTTTCCTGTGAGCTTTATAGAACCAAAACATTTCTTTTTCCCTTTTGAACAATAATCAATTTTGACCTACGTCATATTAAAATGACGCTGGCAATATAATAAATAAAAAAGCATAAAATTAAAAGAAGACAAAAGACAAAAAAAGTGTTAGATGTAGAATTACTTAAAAATTGAATCGCTGGCGTGATAAGAGACAATGCATGATTGGATGATATTGGATAGACTGTGAAAGCGTGGTCTTGCACAAAGCTCAACTAGTGACAAAATGGCAAGAACATGATGATGATAAAATACAAATCAAAATGGTGAAGGACCCGGACAAACTCGAGACGTGCTGTTATCACTATATAGTATAAAACAAAGTCACTTCCCCACTGTCTGTCTGTCCCTGTTTGGGTATGCTTAGATCTTTAAAACTACTAAACAGATTTTGATACGGATTTTTAGTACATAGTGATTCAAGAGGAATACTCATAATTTTAAAGGTCTCTAATCATAGCTGGGCATTAACTCGTTAATCCGTTAATCGTTAATTAACGAAGTTAACATTTTGATTAACGGATTAACTTTTAAGTTAACTTTTAAAAATGTTAACGGACATGTTAACTTCCGTTAATTATGCAGAAGTCCGTTAATCGTTGATCCAATGCTTACTATTTACCGCACGGCACCTCGACGCGGCGCAAAAAACAGGTTCAGACAAGTATGAAACGAAAAGTGCTGGGCGCAGTGTGACTATATGTGGCGGGTTCCTGCAATTTTGGCAGGATTGAGGCGTCATTTTAGCCTGTGGCATAATCGGTTGACGTTATATGAAAACAAATATAATTTTGTTACCATAAGTCATATTTCCGATAATCTCGAGTTCTTTTTGGCTGTAAATTTGATCATAGACATACTCGAATTTGACTGACGTTTACAATTTAGTTGAATATTTCACACATCCCCAGTAAACCAAGTAGATTATAGTAATCCATAGCTAATGGGGAACTCCCCGATAAATTCAATCATACTTTTTCGATCGTTTATCTGTATTGTAACTTTCTTTTAATAAAATCGGTGGTAGTTCATTTCAACTAACCAAAGAAAAGTTAAATAAATGAACAAATCAATGTATAAGAATGAAGAAATGAAGGTATACAATGAAAATGCCACTGTTTAACATCTTACTAATATTATAAATGGCAATTTTTGGATGAAGTAATGTTTGTTGTTTCATCACGTCAGAACGTCTGGGAACGGGAAAGGATTGGGTTGAAATTTGGAAAACAGCCCTCAAACGCTGCAGTTGAACGTCTGCTATCCACGGGTAAAGACATTTTAACACCAAAGCGAGCCTCGCTTTCAGACGAGAACTTCGACATGTTAATGTTCATGAGGGGAAAAAGATACCTATGCACATCATGCCCAACGATTAAATTACACATTAAATTAAATTAAATAAAACAAATTGGCAGTTATAGAAACTGGAGATAGAAGTGAAAACTTATAAATCAGAATTTGATAGCTTACCTTGGAAACTACACGGGTGTAACCGGAGGGCGTGGCCTGGTCATCATGGCATGGCCATCTAGAAAAGCACCAGCATTTCCTATTGGATGATGCATTTTTAGATGGCCATGCCATGATGGCCAGGCCACGCTCTTTCGGCATTTCCCATTGGCTAACGCATTTCTAGATGGCCAATAACCATGGTCCCGAATTTATCAGAAGATTTCTTATCATACCCGAGCGTGACGCTAGATTTCAATTCACAGCCCACGAAAAATCTGTCTCGGCGCGCCTAAAGAAGTTTTCACTTCAATAATAAAATTAAACTCTACAAGTATTTGGTTTTTTCGTAACCTGTTAACTTCCAGAACCTAAACCAACAGGTTTTATAAGTTCACTAACGCAACGATATAAAAATCCAATACGCATATTAACGGATTAACGTTAACTTCCGTTAATTCTTACGAAATGTAACGCTTTAACGTTTAACGAAGTTAACTTTTTTTGTAACGGATTAACGATTAACGAAGTTAACTATTTGGTTAACGGTGCCCAGCTATGTCTCTAATGTAATGTCAGAAATAAATAAACACATTTTTTGCGCTTACATTATAAAGCTGGCTGAACCCTAAGAGATAGATCAAAATAATGTACTGCAGTATTGTACCTAGCCCTTAAAAAGGTCTACAAATAAGTCCATGATGGTACATGTCTATCTCTTAGGGATAACCCACAATAACCATTTTACAAGCTTTTATTTAGCTTCACCTGGCCGATGTTTGTCTGTAAACTATCTTACAAAAATCTTCTAAGTAAAAATCATCCAAGTAAAAATCTTCCAAGTAAAAATCATCCAAGTAAAAATCATCCAAGTAAAAATCATCCAAGTAAAAATCATCCAAGTAAAAATCATCCAAGTAAAAATCATCCAAGTAAAAATCATCCAAGTAAAAATCATCCAAGTAAAAATCTTCCAAGTAGAAATCATCCAAGTAAAAATCTTCCAAGTAAAAATCATCCAAGTAAAAATCATCCAAGTAAAAATCATCCAAGTAAAAATCTTCCAAGTAAAAATCATCCAAGTAAAAATCTTCCAAGTAAAAATCATCCAAGTAAAAATCTTCCAAGTAAAAATCATCCAAGTAAAAATCTTCCAAGTAAAAATCTTCCAAGTAAAAATCATCCAAGTAAAAATCTTCCAAGTAAAAATCATCCAAGTAAAAATCTTCCAAGTAAAAATCATCCAAGTAAAAATCTTCCAAGTAAAAATCATCCAAGTAAAAATCTTCCAACTTAAATTTGAACCACTTCTCGGTTACCCAGCTGAAATTTGGTACACCTACATCTGTTACTTAGACAACAATGCATTAATATGGTACCATGGACCCGGCCTTCTGCCGCCTTACTAAATCGGCTTTGACTTTGCCATCTCTATCATTTCAAATTTAACGAAAAGAAAAGAGGGAGAAACATCAAAGCTAAGACAGTTTTCGTTCGGCGGTCGAACCCCTGGTCTGATGATAGAGCTAGAAGATGGCCATGAGAAGTCGGTAATTAAACGACACAAACCCATTGAGTTTGGGCTCATTTGATTCGTCTTGACAAGTACTTTGGTGCTAGATGGTCACGTGGGTCCGACGATGGAGCGGGAAGATGGCCATTATCTTTATAATTCTGTTTTTTAGTAACGAGTAAGAAAATCATGTTTTTAAACAGTTTTTTTAATTTAGTTTGTTTATTAATATATTAGGTATGAAAACTAACGTTGTTATTACACATTTAAAATAAAAGGCGGCCGAAACTTAATTTGGACTGGACTGACTATACCTACCTCTATATCACCTGAGTTAACTGTGTATTCATTTAAAATATATTTAGTATCTGTATTGCATCCGTGCGAAGTCGGGGCGGGTCGCTAGTTTTACAGTGAAACCGGAATAATTAATTTATATTGTTTTGGTAGAACACGCTACTTAAATCTTAATTGGAATGCATTAAAATCCGTGAGATCGAAACAGTGTGAATAAATAATTGTATGCATTAGTTTCTTAATGTTATATTGTGTTTGAACGCAGCTTATATAAAAATGTAAGTTTATTTCATTGTATGTTAATTTCCATGGAAGTTGCATTCTCATCATACAAACCTCTTTATTTACTGAAACCACTTATGAACTAGCACCCCAGGTGACATATAGTGAACCATGTGCCAAAAATCCTCCGGTCTTCACTGGATATACATTTAGTGGGCTGCTAATCATCAATCATCATCAACAGCCCACTAAACGTTCCCACTGCTGGGACTCGGGGCCTTCTCTCGCAAGGAGGGAGTTAAGGCCACAATCCACCACGCTGCTAATGCTAATCTATATTTTACTTCACATTTTAATTTATTTATCTCTATTATGTGCTAGTAAAATTTAAATATATAAAATATAAGTTACGGTGGTGTAGTCGGGAGAACGGCGGCTGCCGATCCGGAGACCCCGGGTTCAAACCCCACACGCACCACTGTCTTTTCGAAGTCATGTGCGTAATGCCGCTAACGTAAAACGGTGAAGGAAAACACCGTGAGGAAACCGACATGTACCTAGAATCTTTCGAAGTCATGTGTCATCCGCTAACCCGCACTGGGCCAGCGTGGTGGATTATGGCCTTAACTCTCTCCTTGCGAGAGAAGGCCCCGAGTCCCAGCAGTGGGAACGTTTAGTGGGCTGTGGATGATGATGCAAATTTAAATAAATATTGGTGGGCATTTCTCACACATCACTCTCTTGCCCCATACTAAGATAACTACTGTACATGATAATATAATGTTTTTGTAGTTGTAGGACTCTTTGCAGAGTCAGGTAACACCTCCCCTTTGCCAATCATTCTGCCGCCCAGCAGAAACGTGTAAAACATCACTGTGTTCCGGTTTGAAGGGCAATGTTACCAGAGAAATTACAGAACATACTCGCCACGCGACCGGAACACTTTATCGTGACAGAAAAATGCTAATACCCCCACTGTCTGTACAGGCGCGGTCCCAGCCTCGAATTTTAGAGGGAGTCACCAGTACACAGACCCAAATTCTGGGGGTCACGATTAGAAATACAATAAATCAAGTAAAAAAATGGTTGTCTGTAAAGTCGGTTTACTTACGATAGTTGAACGTGACAACGTCTTAAAAAAATACTGATGGAATGGTAGCATTTTTCAAAAGAAAATTTTAATTTCATTTGTTGAATAGATTTGTATGTATACAGGGTTATTGGTAATCAGCCTGCATCCGTTTAAGGGCACGTTCTGTATATTTAAACAAACAACTTTTGTTCTACAACTTTCGTTAAAACTCAATAGATAACCCAAAAAAAAATAGTGTTTGTTGCCCTTTTTTGTACTGTTTAGCGACTTTTTAGTGTTTATTCACTTCGGTACATAATTTTTTGCGCGTTAAATAGCGTACGCGCTCTTGTTACGCATTGTTACAAAGAGTTCGATGCTTTTAGACCGTGCAAATATTTTTTTAATTTTTTTTGTAAAAGAAAAAAAAACTCATTTTTTTTAAAACTGTAGAACAAAAGTTGACGTATTGAATGTACCTAACATCCCCTTAAAAGGATGCAGGCTGATTACCAATAACCCTGTATAGAGAAGGATGTAATTAAAAATACGCGGTTGAAATTTCGTTTCCTTTTAATGCGGTCATAGTATTTGTGTTAAGCGCCATCTAGGTAAAACATTCTGAAGCTTTTTGAAAAGCTGTTGAAAGCGCCATCTCTGGGTACATCATTGTACTAGCACAAGTTCTTAACTTCATATCGTCCCTTTTCTAAAACATGGACAGACTCCTTGAACGTAATACACATTTCACTTACTAGATGGTGCGAAAAGTAATAAGGCGAGGTAACGGCGGTAACGTTACATGACGTCATGTTTTGCGGGCGTGCAGCCGGCTTCATCGAATTATAAGACGTTATCACGTCAAAAATACTTTACCAGTAGCGTCCCACGATTTTACCCGTGTAGTTGCCGTTCCAGTTGTTTTCCCGCGTATAAAAAATAGTATATGTACCTACTATGTATTACATATTATAGGTTTTGGAGGGGTTGTGTCCGCTGTGACCCCCCCACCCCACCTCCCTTAGGACCGCGCTTGTTTGAAGGGCAATGTGTCGTTTGCATTTCAGGCAGCTGAGCTGTGGAACGCTTTGCCTGTGACCACTAGACAAACTCAATCTCACGTTGTCTTTAAGAACCAAGTGAAAGAAATATACTAATCGCAATCATCGCCCAATTGAAGCTGATATTCCAGTTCAAATCACAATATTTAATATTTATTTGTATGTCCTAACAAATTGTTTTTATGTATTAGTATATTATTATGTATTAGGATGTATATTTACTGTTTAAGTCTCAATTTATTATTTAGTATTCTAGTTTTCGATTTTATTGTTTAATTGTAGTAGTATTAACCACTCCTTTTGTACTTCCCTCCTCCTTTTTCTCAAATCTCTCTTTCCATCCTATGGTTGCCTGGAAGAGATCGCTTTTAGTGATAAGGTCGCCAATTGCTACTTTATTTGGTTCTATTATAAGTAACTTTTGTTTTATTTTTAAATTAAGTGCAATAAAGAGTTAATCTATCTATCTAATGTTCCCGGAATAATTATAGAACATAGCTCACCACGCGACTGTAACGCTTTTACGACAGAAAAATACTAATACCCCCACTTCTGTATAGAAGTTTCACTTCAATGTATGAATTAATTGTCGTAGGTGATGCAAGCAAAGAAGATATAGATATCGGTATGAAGCTCGGCGCGGGATACCCCATGGGCCCGTTCGAGCTGGCCGACTACACCGGCCTCGATACCAACAAGTTCGTTCTACAGGTCATGCACGACCTCACCGGGGACCCGGTATTCCGGCCCATACCGCTGCTCGACAAGATGGTCGCCGACGGCAAGCTCGGCATCAAAGCTGGAGAAGGCTTCTATAAGTATAAGAAGTAAATTATGTTAATTGTAGTATTTTATGTAATTTCGTCTTGAACTTAGAATGAGTGGAGGATAGTCTAAAATGACTGATTTAAAGCGAACACCTAGCATATATTATTATCTCTCAAATTGAACGAATGATGTTTCACCTTATTGCTATTATTATAAAGTTGAAACTTATTTGGTTCATAAAAATTAATGTAGTTCTTACAAATTCTATTAATAAATAACTTAAAGCTACAAAACCCGACTGCAAAAACACAACAGATAAAACATTTTGTGAAACAATATACTAGCGAAGGACACGGGTGTTTGAGACAAATCAAACAATATCTTATTTGTCAAAATCCGTCCAGCCGTTTGGAAGATACGTGGGAATAAAGAAATCTAGAAACATACAAGATACGCGCGAAAAACATAACCCTTCTTTCAGTCGGGTAACAAGTCACACACATATGTTGAGGTCGGTGTTATTCAAAAAGGCATCGAATAGGCTTTTCTTCTCTCCTTGTAAATCGATCCACGACGAAATACTTATTTGGTTAATTTATTCAGATGATCGTCTTAAAGAGGTCATTTTAGATTGTGTCATCAATGTTAGGTATGTGCCTGTCACGGCGACATAATATTATATTAAATATCATTTGGTCATGACAATTTATATACATAATAATATATAAAAAATAAAGTTTGTCTGTATGCCCATTATAGAATCATGAACTATGCGTTTGATCGTGTGATGATCTTTAGCTTGTTAAGTTGTTGCTTATTGTTATGATCCAATGATATTTTTCGTGATAGGTTCAGACAGCAATCATTGAAATGGTTAATGTTAATATTTAATTTAGAATTAAGTGTCTTCCAAATAAATGTAACATTTCTTTCCTGCATTTGATGTTTGGTTTTAATCTAGTTACGTTTTGCTCAATTTCATGACTTACATGACAACGTATCATTATTATAATAACAGTATTTATTACATAAAGAATAAAAAATGTAAACGTATTTTTGTAAATGGTTTTTTGAAATATATAAGGGTATATTTTAAGAAGTTCGCTTTTTTATTTTTATTCCCTGGTTCACTGGATAATTGTTTAAGAGATTTATTTCCTCAAAATGTATAAATTATTCACTTACCTAAGAGAAAATACATATTTACAATATTTTATGGTAATCTAATAATACAGTCTCATAGCAAAAAAAACTGACCTTCAAAACTGGGCCTAAAATGCATATTAAAAAGGAAACAAAAACAGAATAAAAATAATAATTGTTGTTGATTCAATATATTTTTTCGTTATTACGGCACGATTCTAGTGATCTAGTCTCTAGTTCTAGTGTCTTTGGAACAAGCTTCCTATAAAGGCCGATTTAAACTGAACGAACATAGAGCTAGAGCTGGAACAAGAGCATTCTTTCTCGATCTTTTAGTGTAAACGAAAGATCGTTCTTAGCGTTTTCCATATTATATATTCCATGGAATCTTTGCGAACGCAAACAAAACAACGAAAGAATGCTCTACGTTTGTTTACACCACATGAATTTGATACAGTGGGGATAGAATGAGCATTCGCTCGTCTGATGTAAATCGGCCTTAACACAGCATTCGTCAGTTTGCCTTTACTTTGCCTTATGTTGTGGTAACACTGAAAGTGTAATGAATAGTAATTAGCACTTACCTAAACGATTTCGGACTAAAAACGTGATGATCTTATTATCACACTGATATTGTAAATGTGAAATTGGATGTTTGAATATTTGTTGATCAATCATGTCGGTTCGTTGTACTCACTCACTGATAAAGGCCTACTGTCCACGCACGCGTCTTTTGTCGAATGCATGCATCCTACGAACAAACGCAAGACGTGCGGCTGTCGTGTCGTTGTCGTTTCGTGGACACAGACTTCATTATTTGTACGCAAGATGCAAACATTCGTCTTACATCCGACAATTGTCGAAATCGTGCGAATGTCGTGCAGCTACGTGGACAATTGGCCTAAATCTAACAAAAAACATTGGCATAAACTTTTTGCTTTTGAACACGTCTACGTCCTAAAGCACGCCACTAAGCTCGGCCAACAGCTCTCTTGACCCGCTGTTGGTACGGTGTAGCGTATCTTGGTTGTCACAGGAGGGCTAGCCGTAAAGTATCCTCTGCTACTGTGTTAAAACATTGTTAGCAGCATTTCATCGTTATTATTATCATCATCCACTGATGGACATCTCTCCCAATTTCTGGCACTGAGCTCGATCGGCATGGTCGCTGTTAGCCACTATTTCCCTTCTACTTACCTACCTACTTACCTTTTACGTAGTATTTTTTTTAAATAAAGAGTGACGAGACTAGCAGGACATGTGCCTGATGGTAAGCAACATGCTTGCCACATAACACACACACAGTGATACGCAGCTATTGGAACATGAAGATCATTACCTAGCACTGCACTGCGCTCGTCACCCAGAGATCTAAGATGTTATATCTCTAAGCACAGTAATTTCTCTGGAAACATTGCCCTTCAAACCGGAACACAATAATGTTTGCACATTACTGCTCGTTCGTAGTTCGTCGCTCCACATGGCCACAGCTCCATTCAAGAACCCGTCTCCCCCAACTGGCCGGCCGTGGTCCTATCGTCCCTCCAGTTAGCTAACTCTCTGAGATTTGTCTGCGACCTTACTTCTGTAACGGATCACTTCGTTACGAATTTTGTCCCACAGTCACTTCTAACATACTCTCCATAGCTCGCTGAGTACTACTTAGAAACTAGATTCACTGTGATGCCGTGACGTAAACTCACACGGAGTTTACGTTTCGGCATCACAGGAAGGATAAACTGATTAAAGACTTTCGTCTTGGGACACTGCGGTATGGATATGGACCCGATGAAGCCTACAAAATCCTGTCCACCCCAGCTGAATCTTTCTATTAGATTGGCTCTCGAAGTAGTTTGCTAGCTAACTAGACAGTTTGCCCTAACTATATGTATTCATCAACAACTTCGAGATGAGTGCTATTAACCAATATCAGTCCTGGGTATATGCAGAAGCGGTCGCAGCCTAGGCCTAGTCTTAAAATTTTGGAGGGGTCACCAATAATACATACAATATGTCAAGTAGAAACGACTTTACTGGTAACGCCTCGAGATTTTACCCTCGTAGTTTCTGTACCATTTACATACATTACCGTAGTGTATTTTCCTGCGATAAAAATAGCCTATGTAAATGCTACGCTACGTGATAAGCAGACGACCCCTAGTGTCTTCAGCAAATTGCAAATTGACGTCACTAATTAATACGATAAAGTCCAGCGAAATGTGTAAAGATAACATGTTTTTATTTGTTTTGATAACGAACGAAACGATAATATTTTTTTATTGCGAATTTGATATACTTATCAAATCTTAACTTTATTCAACACAAAAGTGAATATTTGTAGCAAGAGATACAAAAAATCCACTATGTACCTAATCATTAATGCAGCGCATTAATGCTTTGAAATGATCCATCATTTGAATATTTAAACGCAATTAACGTAGGTATAGTGGCCGGCAAACAAGTTGACCCAAAATTGACGTGGAAGGGGAAAGTTCGCGCATGTACACTTCCACCAAAGAGACCTTTAAAAACGTTTCTGCGCAGCCAAGCGCAGCTAACTTTATTGGGTCAACTTGTTTGCCGGCACCTATACTTACCTAGGCTTAGATTTGTTAAGTGAAAACTTCTTTTGGGCACTGCACACAGATTTTTTTTAGGCTGTAAGTGAGCCTGGCCCGTCACACTGCGAACGTTGGGCTAACGCAGAATACGCAGGGCACTCACTATTTACCTAATCTTACTAACCATACTTACGCACAATGCACATACGCAGAGTCTTACCCATGCGCGATCCGAAGGGGGGGGGGGGTCACAGGGAACATGCCCCCCCCAAAATCGTATACGTTACATTAAAATGGGGCGCTACTAGTAGTCTTTTTGACTCGATTTATAGTATATCTACTCGTGAAAAATCTGAGGCTGTGTACTGGTGACCCCCTCCAAAATTCCAGGCTGGGACCGCGCCTGGTCTTACCTCAAACGTCGATGTTTCCCTTTACCTTTTTAAATGAGCGTCATTACGCACATGCTGGTTGCCTGGACGAGATTGCTCTCAGCAATAAGGCGGCCATTTGAGGCCATTTAATAAGTTTATTTGTAATACTTTAAGTTGTTTGTGTCGCAATAAAGATTTTCTATCTATGTACTTGTACACACATGATTTCTAAAATACACTGGTGCGCTTGGGATTCGAACTAAGGGCTCCAAAAAGATAGTTGCCGTTCTCATGACTAGACCAATTTACCTAAAAAAAACCGACTCACTCTTAAAGACACCAGGCTCGTATCTATCGGGAAACGAATTCGTTATTTTCATTGGAAAGTGTCATTTTTTAAGGTAATTTAGTTACTCTAAAAATTGAGAAACGCACATCATACATTGCCCTTCAATCGCCGAGTTGTTCTTTCCTTGTTTAGTGAACTTTAGGCGACAAAAGGCTTGGAAAAATGTATATTGGCATTAGAAAATTTTAACGAATCGTGACGAAAATGTTTTTATTTTCAATTGAATGTTAGTATTTTTGACTCATAATTTGATACTGTTTGGTTTTATTTCATATTGTGTAGCGAATCCCTACTTCCTTTTCAATATGATAAATGTGAATGTAAGTTTGTTTGTTACGGTTTCTCGCGAAAACTACTTAACCGATCATCATGAAACTTTGTACATAATATATTCTTGGTATTAGAAGTCACATAGGCTACTTTTAATCACGGAATCGGGAGCTAAACGGATGAAATCGCGGGGCGCTAGTATTTTCATAATTTAACATTCTAAACTGTATCCATGTACCTACCAAATTGATTAATAAATGTTTGAATTTGGCTCTCCTATGTCATGTTGTCCTATCAACCGCCTCGCACCGGGTCAGCGTGTTGGATGTCCTTGACTCTCTCGTTGCGAGAGAAGGCCCCGAGTCCCAGCAGTGGGAACGTTTAGTGGCGTTATGCATTATGACGTGTTGCCCGGTCCGCAGGCGACGCGTCCGGCCGAGACATCGACACGGCCATGCGGCTGGGAGCCGGGTACCCCATGGGACCGCTCGAGCTGGCTGACCTCACGGGGCTGGACCTCAAGGTCTCCGTCCTGGCCAGTCTGCACCGCGCCACCGGGGACCAGGTCTTCAGACCCATACCACTGCTGGACAGGCTGGTCGAAGAGGGCAAGTTTGGCCGGAAAACGGGCGAAGGAATCTATACTTATGATGCGAAGAAGCTGTAGTAACGATTTGATCAAAATGTTAAACCTTCTTTTGTAAGCTGGCACGGTTATTCATGAAAGTAGTCTCATTGATTACGGGATATGGACAGCATTTATGGTATTAATTCACATTAATACCCTGGCAGAGGCTCGCAGGTTTACCCGCCCAGTTCCCGTCCCCGTCGTCTTGTCTTATTGGATAATAAAGTGCCCTTCGTGTTCTTCCAGACTGTAATATGTGTTCCAGATTACAGCCCTATTCGTTGAGTAGTTCTGACGTGGTCGACAAACATTCCAAATATCCAAACTTTGGCATTTATAATATTAGTAGGATTATGTTTAATATCTTTACAGATCACAATACGAGTCAGAGTCAGAGCTCGTAACTATCTAAAGGACAGGATTAGGCTTAGTTAAGATATTCGAAGTTGTTTTAATTTTATCTGTAGCAACTAGCAAAAAAATCTGTAAGTCTTTCAAAAAATGCTAGTAGGCTTTCGGGATTATTATTTAAACTATTTACGTCAAGCCAAGCCTCCAATCAGGACGCTTACTCTCTTTCTACGAAAAATCCTCAACTTTGAAACTTGATAAAAAATACAATTTCAGTATTATAATATTATTCAAGATTTATTAAAACAATTGTTCAGAGCTGTAGTTAGCACCATTATCTAAATATTTGATAAAATATCCGAAAATACCCTAAAACACCAGTGAATGAACGACATTTTCCAGTAAACGAACGCAATGAAACCCAGTAAATGAACACAAATACTGTATTTATTTAAGTTTCCGTTTTTAAGCAGAGTCTCACCTGGCTTCTAAATTCCTGTTCATATAAAATATTTTTTCCTGTCGCACGTGAACTTTACCACTACGGCATTTGGCAACTGAGCTATGTATCTCATCAGAATTACTATTTCCATTTTCGAAATAGTGTTACCAACGACAAACATGAAAATATTTATAGTAGAAATTGTTTATTTTCTTATTTTTGGGAAATAACTACATTTCTTTCATTCACTGGGGTGTGTTCATTCACTGGTACACTTACCCTAGTAGACGTCCTGATATTATTTCTTCTACTTTTCCTAGTAAGTATTAGCCGTACATTAAGGCATTTTACGAAGTAAGTAATGAAAATGAAATAAATTGTAAGATGTTAAAGTAATTTTAACTGAATAATAATTAAAAATAAGAATTGCCATATTGTCACAGATCAGAAAATAGTGATATTGTGTTAGCTAGATCATTTGTTGGTACAAAAGTGTTCCCTTTTTACTTACGGGTAATACGTTACATAAATCGCTATTACGTAACTTGAAACAAATACATCTCGAATAGTTTGAAACAAAAGAAAAGTTTACCTAAAAGTGTCATTAAAAAAAATCGAATTACAACTTTTTTTAAAGATACCTACGTCAGTTGTCCTCAAAACTAATTACGTCTGAACGATACTTTAGTGTATACAATACCAATTTAGAAAGTAAACACTATAAAATCTAGAGGTGACTATTGTATTACACTAAATTAAACGAAAAATAACATAAACGAAAACGTTTAATTTAAAAATTACCTACATACATTGTAACGTTCTTATAATTCATGATATTTATTATTTAAGTACTATTTTATTTTGTACAGTCCTTAAATATCTACCCAGTTCCTCTTAAAAACAAAATTATTCAAATGTATTTAATATACTTAACTATCTTTTTTTTCTGTACATTAAAATTATATATATTTCATATCACTGACTTTTTATTACCAATCTTTATTTTGATAAAAATATGTGTGTTAAATAACCGTGTTATTATTACTGTCTTTATAAATGTAATTGTACGTGTTTTAAAACCGTGTTAATATTATCTTTATCATTGTAAAATTAAGTTCCTGTGTTTTTCCTCGTTTTTATTTCATCTATTTTTAACAGTTCTATCATCTCTGATTCAGCCGTGATTATGGCAGGAAAGATCGCACTTGTATCATATCTGCTACAATTAACGAAATAAAACAATTTTTCCCTAACCGAAGGTTCTAAAGATGCGTCCATAACACGGTTGTCCATTAAAATAAAAATTCAATTTTCCTTCAATTTAAATGTCCTTTTATAAATCCTAAGAATTTTTTGAAAGAAGCTCACATTTGCGAGCGATATAAAATATAGTTTTACACTACGTTTGCCGCTTCGCGGTCTCCACTCCAGAACTCGTCTACCCCAACGTTTACCTAACTAAGGGTTACGGGGTCTGCAACAGATGTGACCGACCAACTGCCATTTCAGTTTGCTAATACGCTGAGCTATGTAGGTGACTTTAGTTCCCTGACGAATTACTTCATTGGGGATGCAATTCCTCAGAAACTCCAAGCATAGCCCTTTCCATAGTGAGCGAGATTGGGGTTATGGACCATTTTCACTGTCAGTCAATGTCAATGTCCACGTTTCAGCACCGTAGGTCATAACGGGCAGGAAGCACTGATTGTATATTTTTGTCTTGAGGCTTTGTGGGGTACCGAGAAAACTCGACGAAGTTTTCCAAATGCTGACCAGCCCGACTGGATTCTTTTCATAGCCTGACTCTCAAAGCAACTTCTACCTACTTCGAGCGTCTGCCCTAGGTGACCGTATTTCTGATTCAATTTCGGGCAATCGCTCCCGGAGCAACGAACTCGATGCACATGACTTTGGTTTTATCCAAATTTATCCGTTAGCCAGGCTGTCCAGCATCCACTGCATATCCTCCAGCGACTCTGCCATAATGACGATATCATCCGCAAATCGTAGGTGAGAAAATGTACTCGCCTTTTATATTCAAGTTACGTTCAACCCAATCCAGCGTCTTAAACATAATCATGTCCTCTAGTGCGTTTGAGAACAATTTCGGGGAAATTACATCCCCTTGTCTCACGCTTCGATGCAGATAAATATGTTTCGCCTACTGGTTATCGATCCAAATTCAAGACAAGCAGACCCAGAGATGAAAAACCTATTATCTCTATGCCCTGTCATTTCACTGCAAACATTGTTCTTCAGACCGGAAATGATTTTTTCACATTATGGTGGTAGAAAACCTGGCAAAGGTGTTGTACTTCCCTAGGCTGCAAAGAGGCCTACCATTACTAATAAAAGATAAAAGTAATGTGAAGGGGAATACATGTTATTTTATTGTAAATAGCAGGCTTGCTGCGTATGTGAACACTCCCCATTAGGATTTCAAATTGAACGATAATATACAGCGATACCGATACGCCTCGTTCATCACATCAGAATTCGAAGAATAATGCAATCTGGGCTAATAATTAATTATATAATTCACACTGTAAGCCGTGAGAGGCACGACAAACTGTCGTGATATGTCACCAATGAGAATGCTTCTTTTCCAACCGAGATCTATGCTAAAATTTCGGCTGTATCTGTTTGTTTTTCGACAAGTAGATGAACCTAAAAGTTTGTTATTATCTCTGACTTTAGGAAAAAATCGTCAGAAAATCGATAATTTTCAAGAAACAAACATTTTTCGAAAACATAAATCTTCGATTCATTGCAGAGCCAGGCTGGAGAAGTACAAGGAAAGTAAGTGGGGAAGTACATTGCTGCAAATATCACTGTGTTTCGGTTTGATGAGTTTGTTTCTATAGAATTTTTTTCTATAGAAACAAACTCATCAAACCGAAACACAGCGTAAAGAGAAATCGTACGTCTCTGGGTGACGATTGGAACTTTAGGTACCCGAGGAATCGCAAATGGGTAGACATTTTTGTTTTCTTCATAATGCTAGTCTTACTTTACTTATTTTAGAATTTGCCCTAAACTTCGTATAATTGTAAAACGTAATACGTAACGTTGAGTACAAGACAGATAACGAATGTTTAGAGCAATGACTCAGAACACTTTAGTTCCTTTACTCATCTCAAAACTGTGAAAAACTAAATTTCCGTGTGACTTCCTCCTTACGGAACTCTGACGAACCGATCGACTCGCCTCAATCTTGATTTATGCGTCGATTAGATAAAACTAATCTATATCTCAGTCGAACCCGATGTATTACGTATGTAATGATAAATACAATACATTCGTTTCGCAAATATTCTCAAATTCGCTCGCGATTCCGTCGCGCGTCTCTCTTCTACCAGTACAAAGGTATGTTGATTTATTTATTGTTGTCGAATTGTGATAACTAAAATATTGTAAGTGCGTGTTTGTAAGTTCATTAGTGACGCGGTTGTGGAGGTGTTCAATAAGTTAGTTATTCAGTGTTCAGTGTTATTAAGCCGTTATATAATAATAATAATATTGGTGGACAATTCACACACAACACCATCTGACCCCAAACTAAGCAAAGCTTGTACTATGGCTAAGCATAGGATACATGGCAGTCAAACACACATCTATCGTTTTAAAAAACCTACGCAAACATTCATGCAGCCAGTCCTCTTCTATTTTCGTGAACTTGTACATCAGCAAACATTTTTAATCAATCTGTTCATTAAATTCTAACAAGAACGAAATTGAACATTTTGGTAAAAAATAATGGACAACACTATCCAACCCCAAACTAGACAAACACTAGAAATTTAAATAAATTTTATTGCTTAAAACCTAGACAAATAAAGTAGCCAAGTGCGAGTTGGACTCGCCCATGAAGGGTTCCGTTCCAGCAAGAAACATAATATACATAGTACACATAGTTCTTGTAGTTCGTTGTAACTTTGATCGAAGTTTTAATAATAGTGTATTTATGACGTACTAAAAAAAAACTACTCATCAGATCGAGTTCAAACTAATTTTCGTTGGTAGTTTTCATGGTAATGTACATCATATATTTTTTTTAGTTTTTTCATTCTCTTACTTTAGAAGTTAGAGGGGGGGACACACATTTTACCACTTTGGAAGCGTCTCTCGCGCAAGTTATTCAGTGTAGACAAAAATTATATTAGAAACCTCAACATCATTTTTTAAGACCTATCGATAGACACCCCACACGTGTAGGTTTGATGAAAAAAAAATTTTTGAGCTTCAGTTCTCAGTATGGGGGGCACCCCTAATTTTGGTTTTTTTAAAAAACTTTTGTAAAAATCTTAATGCGGTTCACAGAATACATCTACTTACCAAGTTTCAACAGTGTAGTTCTCATAGTTTCGGCAAAAAGTGGCTGTGACATACGGACGGACAGACAGACAGACTTGACGAATCTATAAGGGTTCCGTTTTTACGTTTTACGGAACCCTAAAAAACAATAATAAAGAACCAAACCTTTACAAATTAGATGTCCTTAACATGTTAACTAGCTTACGTTTAAATACGGCTAATTTATCATTAAATAAGTCGAGGCTGTCAGAGGAGGCATTGACTTCGTTATACGTGCGGCATACTCTCCGCAACGGGGAGTTACATGCCAAATTGGTTTTAGCGACCTGTTGCCAATCCAGAATTCGACAAATTCTAAAACCCTAAAAATTAGATACTACAGCTTATTATATATACATACTACATGCTACATGTTATACATACTAGCAGTGCTCCGGGTTCACCCGCGTAGTTCCTTTCCCCGTTATTTTTCTGTGATAAAAAGCAGCTTGTGTTATTCCACACTATAAAATTGAACTATGTTCCTCAACCCGATTCGCACAGTTGTTACGACGTGATTGAGCAACAAACAACCTAACATCGAATGTTTGGCATTTGTTATGTTGGTAGGGTATCATTTTAAACACATAGTTATGATACATAGACATACGAAGGCCAAGAATAACCATCCCTATTCATCAAACCAACATTTATTTTGTCCATCTAAATTATGACAGATTACAAAACAAAACAGCACCAGATCCATGCGTTTAGTAGCCAAGATGTCACAGATAAAAACATACATCGAATTTATAAAATTTCTGTGGCTTAATTGTTCCCCTTCAGGGGCAGGGGCAGTAATTCAGGCGCGATTTACTTGGGAATTTAATTATATATTTTTTTTTTATGGAGTGACATAAAGAAAACTCCTGACCATAATTGCAGAGGGCATGCAGATTTTATACCATGAGAGCATCTACGTAGTAATACAATAGGGTACCGGACTGGGTCAAAAATACACCATCCTAATTAGTCCGTTAGCTAGACCATGGAAAAATATTGGACACGTATTTTTTGTTTTTTCACAATATTAAAAATCCTCAAAGATATAGACCGTCAAACTTCGAGAGTGGGGGGTCGCCACGTCACTCGTGAGTAAAAAACGTACTGACAAGTGACGTCACACGAAACTTAGAAGCGCTGTATCTTCGTCATTTTTTGTTTGTGAAACAAAAGAAAAAATACGTGTACAATATTTTTTGGCAATATAACTAACGGGCTACTTAGTTTTTTTGAGGATTGTACCCTATTGTTTAAACTGTTTTTAAATGTTTAATGTCATTGCATGGGAGTCCAAATCACTGCATGTCACTACGCCGTACTCGATCGTCACTTGGAGATATAAGATGATTTACCTCGTACCCTATAATTTCCCTGGAAACATTGTCTTTCAAACTGGAACACAGATTACACAGATAGAATACAGTTATACGATTAATATCGCCAAACGGGTGGTACTTCCCCAGGTTGGCCTCTACAAAGAATCGTGCCACTGAAGACGCGACAGATTATTATTAATCATTTGGACAAAAAAAATCTAGTGAAAACACTAATAATTTTAGATAGTATACTTAGTTGTAGTATGTAAGACAACATAAAACAAATCGACACGAAGATGAAGAATTTGAACCAAAGTCAAAATAACCCTCGGTCTCTCTCTCTCTCCTCTCTTCCTGGCTATATATCCCATAAATATGGTCCCCACCGGTCAGCCTTCCTGCGTTTTCAGCTCCACTTCGCTCTATCTGAGATATGTCCCTCTGCACTATAGCTCTCCATCTGGTTTTGGGTCGGCCTCTGGATCTTCGACCAGGTGAATAACCCTCGGTATAATTTTTTGTTGGTAAATGATGATTAGTTGTTTGCATTTATTAGTATAATTCGTTTCGATCGCTTCTTGTGCAGCTTTGTCATTGTCAATCATGGCCTGATAACGTTATCAGCGTAGGATTTGCGAAACACGGAAAGTACAATTTTAGTTTGGAAAGAATGCGTACCTATCGTATCTATGGCGGTTGTGATAAAAATATATTTTGGCGCCAAAATTTGGATAGTTTTATTTCAGTTTGAGGCTTGTGGTTTTACATCCTTAAAAATATCGATACAAAAATGTATGGCAGGGTAAAAACCTGAGGGTAGGGAAGCCTTTGCCCAGCTGTGGGACGACAATGGCTTTTAATAAAAATAGTACCTGGGTGACCGAGCTTTGCTCGGTTTAAATAGTTTTTTTTTAAATTTAAATTATCCACTCCACAGACTCGGGGTTCCGTGATCTTTGTCAATACATTTTTTTTACACATATCTTGGATTAGAAGAAGAAAAGGACCAGCTCCCCCTATTTTCAAAATAGGGGGAGTTGGGTACATTTCAAACCTAAGTGCTATTTGCCTAAGCCGCCTCCACCTGGCCCAGAGCCTCCACTACTGCTGCATTTTTGATAATGAGAATTTTACAACAGAAAAAAATTGTTCGTAACTACGTGGCGGTAGTGGTTTTTCGTATTACATTGCGATCCCTTAGTATTTTTTTTATTTTATTTAATGCAAAGAAAATAAATAAAATAATTAATAAATCGATCCTTCCCGGAAGAGCTCTTAGCGATAAGGTAGCTATTTTCATCACTAGGTTTAAAAATGTATCATTCCGTTTATTTATTAAAGTTATACTTATTTCGGTACCTTAGGGTAAAATGATGAGATGAACTCCTTACACAGGCACCATCACGAAAAATTGATACCCTGAACTTAGTTCAACATTTTAATGAACATTGTTAACTTATTTCAAACTAATAGTTCTTGCATTGAAGATATTATCTATCAACTAACTATATGGTTGAGGTTATATACTTCTTAACACGAGGAATTAAGAAAATACGTATCATCTTATCTACAATTAACCCTTTGACCGCCAGGACTAAATTGCATTTCCGTGCCCTGTACGCCAAGCGTACGTCATAGCACAAAATTAAAAAAATCACAGCACCCATGGTTTTCAGCGACTAGTTTCGTACATTTACACGTTGTTTTGCTGGGATTTTCTATTTAAGGACAAGTTAAGTAACAAAAAATACCAGTACTCATACATTTTTAATTAATATTTTTGTATAGTGCGTTTTTTTATTTTAGTCAACTATAGAGGTCGTTGGCGCTCAGTGCTCGCTAGCGCTTGTCAAGTATAGGTGACTCTAGCGGTCAAAAGGTTAATAAGTACACACACACTTTTTTCACTTTTGTGTTGTGTAATAATCCTGGTAAATTTTCCCATTTTGTTTCATAAAAGCAATCAACAAAGCGAGAGGTAGAACGACCGGGTTACCTCATACCGTTCTCTGAAACACTATTACACTACAAAGTTAGTTAAAAATTCGTTCCAGTCAGCGCAGCCTTCCTTATCAATGGTCTCTGTAACTGTGGAAAATCACAAGTTCGCATTTAATTACTTGCCCAATTAATAACTTCCTTGGTTCGTTGTTTTGACGCAAGATATTTTAGAAAGTATATCGTTTAGTGTAAAGACTAGAATAGCAGGGATGTGTGTGGGATGTGACATTTAAGAAAAAATATTGTCTGTTTCGGTTTAACCTAAAGTGAACCAACGTTGTAAGCAAAGAAATTTGATGAAAGTAGTTTTACATTTTAATTCTATTCATTTAATAAATTTGATAGTTTATTGTTGTTGTTGTTGTTTGTTACAGAAACACGTTATAATAAATGTACGGATACGGCCGAAATTTGTTACTCAGATATCAGTTAGATTACAGCTTGGAAATAGCATATTAAAGTTAATTGCAAAACTTAATTCATTGTTTTTTTTTCTGGTATTTTAAAGTGAGTTTGTATTGTATTGCTGCACGCGAAAATATCGTAAACGCTACGCATTCGTACTTTGCTCAATAATTCTTAATCGCAGGTACTTATCGGTATAAACAGTCATGACTTCACAGTTGGTACTATGCCCAAACTATGACGCTGTTTTAAACATGTAGTGAATATAAAGATTCCGACGGCGGAAACTGCAAGTTTAGCTAAGTAGCCCACTAAGTAATATGTTCCCACGTTTTACAAATCACATTAAAGGTTGGCGCTATCAATCTTAGTTTCTGAAATAATTTGGTACTTACGGTTAAGACCGCCAAAGAAAGTAAAATGAGTTAGAAGATAACTGTGCGCAGTGTTCACGTATATTTTTCACCATTAGCTATGCACACAGTGCACGCTGTACTCGTCAACCTGGTGCAAAAATAATTAAATTGGCAATTTCACAAAAAAAAAAACAATAACATTTTATATGTTACCATATCACACACATTGAATCAACGATTTGCGTTAAATATGTTAAGTAATTGTTAGACTGTTGTGAACATAAAACGTGTACTAAAATAATATAAACCAATTAAACAGTTAGCATGTACAATGTACATAAGTATAATGATATTATGTACCTACTTAGTAATTAGGTACAGTGCATAGAACTTCCCCTAAACAGATGTTTCAGCGGCGACGACTCATTGAATGTGTAATGGAGTGCACGGGATACACAGTAAGCGTATCCTAAGCCGAAACACTAGGTAATTGTTGGTATTTTATTATTTTTTGTGTTGACACTATTTAAATTCTACATACAATTTAGGTAACCTCGCACGATGTAAAGCGACGAATATAAGAACCCAGGGTATCTGATCTGTGGAAGAACCCGATTCACTATCTCGATTTAACCACTCGGGCAGCATATTCTATGCAAAGCATTTTTAACGAAACCTTTAGTATGAGCCATAGATTTAGTATTAGTATGAGCATTTTTTTAATTAGCTACCACTACCATAATAACAAACCCTATTCATTACTGAAAACATACCCTGAGCAACCAAAGTATGAAAACTCTTAAAGAGCCCTGCGGTGTAACATTTGTTTTTGCCAAATGAATAATTTCACTAAGAATCCACTAAATTTAACGGGATAAAAAGTAGAATATGTATGTTAACACATCCATCCCGGTAATATACCTACTTACGAGGTTAATTTCATCCAAATCCGTTCACCCGTTTCAGAGATCGAAACAAACATACACAATTACCATTGCACAAACTTCTTACCTACATATTATATACTTAATAATATTAGTGTTGTTATTAAACCTACATACGTGCCAGTACTTCTCGTGCGCAACCCTGCAATATCATATTTATTTTCAATGCCTGCATCACCAAGAATGTATTTCCTCTTAGTACAATTAATTTATTAGAGTAATTGTTACGCATTTAGTTTATCCCGTAATAGACTACAGGCCTGTGAACAAAATGTATGAGTCAAATGAACCACCAGGATACCTATGTAGGATGATAGAAGGGTATAAAGTAATAAGATTTCAGCACTACGCCGTCACTTATAAGGTTATAAGCTGTCCAAGCTTACTGCACTCAGCGGTTGAAAAGGGCCGGTTGCAACCCTCGATCATTTCTCCTTATCGCATGATTTTTGTACGGCTTTGCGGAATTGCGGAATAATAGATTAGAAGAGGTATTGAAACTATAAATATTATCATTTTTTTTTTTAATAACTAGTTCGTCGGAAAAATTCACGATATCTGACGATTTACAGAGTAAATTTGATCATTTGATTATGTACGGCATTGGTTCCATAGTTTCAATACCTCTTCTAATTCGCAATGGCGTACAAAAATCACGGGACAAGGATAAATGATTGATGGTTCCAACCGGTCCTTTTCAATTGCACTCAGTTGGACAGCTTACAAGTGCGCTGAGGGAAATATACTCCGGTATGTAATCCTCAGCGTCCCGTATAAAGTCCGTATAAATTTTGAAAATAGGGGGAGTTGGGTACATTTCAAACCTAAGTGCTATTTGCCTAAGCCGCCTCCACCTGGCCCAGAGCCTCCAATACTGCTGCATTTTATGTTAGTCCCTGAGCTTCATGGATGGTAAGGATGCGTGACCCGGTGCCTGACCCATAACCCTGGTTTGTCAGGGTGGGTCTCTTTCTCTTCTTGAGTGTGAACTAAAAAGAGGGTGTTGGGTATTAGCGCTCCCTTATACTCTCTGCTCTAGGGACTTTATACGGGACGCTGAGGATTACATACCGGAGTATATTTCCCTCAGCGCACTTGTAAGCTGTCCAACTGAGTGCAATTGAAAAGGACCGGTTGGAACCATCAATCATTTATCCTTGTCCCGTGATTTTTGTACGCCATTGCGAATTAGAAGAGGTATTGAAACTATGGAACCAATGCCGTACATAATCAAATGATCAAATTTACTCTGTAAATCGTCAGATATCGTGAATTTTTCCGACGAACTAGTTATTAAAAAAAAAAATGATAATATTTATAGTTTCAATACCTCTTCTAATCTATTATTCCGCAATTCCGCAAAGCCGTACAAAAATCATGCGATAAGGAGAAATGATCGAGGGTTGCAACCGGCCCTTTTCAACCGCTGAGTGCAGTAAGCTTGGACAGCTTATAACCTTATAAGTGACGGCGTAGTGCTGAAATCTTATTACTTTATACCCTTCTATCATCCTACATAGGTATCCTGGTGGTTCATTTGACTCATACATTTTGTTCACAGGCCTGTAGTCTATTACGGGATAAACTAAATGCGTAACAATTACTCTAATAAATTAATTGTACTAAGAGGAAATACATTCTTGGTGATGCAGGCATTGAAAATAAATATGATATTGCAGGGTTGCGCACGAGAAGTACTGGCACGTATGTAGGTTTAATAACAACACTAATATTATTAAGTATATAATATGTAGGTAAGAAGTTTGTGCAATGGTAATTGTGTATGTTTGTTTCGATCTCTGAAACGGGTGAACGGATTTGGATGAAATTAACCTCGTAAGTAGGTATATTACCGGGATGGATGTGTTAACATACATATTCTACTTTTTATCCCGTTAAATTTAGTGGATTCTTAGTGAAATTATTCATTTGGCAAAAACAAATGTTACACCGCAGGGCTCTTTAAGAGTTTTCATACTTTGGTTGTTCAGGGTATGTTTTCAGTAATGAATAGGGTTTGTTATTATGGTAGTGGTAGCTAATTAAAAAAATGCTCATACTAATACTAAATCTATGGCTCATACTAAAGGTTTCGTTAAAAATGCTTTGCATAGAATATGCTGCCCGAGTGGTTAAATCGAGATAGTGAATCGGGTTCTTCCACAGATCAGATACCCTGGGTTCTTATATTCGTCGCTTTACATCGTGCGAGGTTACCTAAATTGTATGTAGAATTTAAATAGTGTCAACACAAAAAATAATAAAATACCAACAATTACCTAGTGTTTCGGCTTAGGATACGCTTACTGTGTATCCCGTGCACTCCATTACACATTCAATGAGTCGTCGCCGCTGAAACATCTGTTTAGGGGAAGTTCTATGCACTGTACCTAATTACTAAGTAGGTACATAATATCATTATACTTATGTACATTGTACATGCTAACTGTTTAATTGGTTTATATTATTTTAGTACACGTTTTATGTTCACAACAGTCTAACAATTACTTAACATATTTAACGCAAATCGTTGATTCAATGTGTGTGATATGGTAACATATAAAATGTTATTGTTTTTTTTTTTGTGAAATTGCCAATTTAATTATTTTTGCACCAGGTTGACGAGTACAGCGTGCACTGTGTGCATAGCTAATGGTGAAAAATATACGTGAACACTGCGCACAGTTATCTTCTAACTCATTTTACTTTCTTTGGCGGTCTTAACCGTAAGTACCAAATTATTTCAGAAACTAAGATTGATAGCGCCAACCTTTAATGTGATTTGTAAAACGTGGGAACATATTACTTAGTGGGCTACTTAGCTAAACTTGCAGTTTCCGCCGTCGGAATCTTTATATTCACTACATGTTTAAAACAGCGTCATAGTTTGGGCATAGTACCAACTGTGAAGTCATGACTGTTTATACCGATAAGTACCTGCGATTAAGAATTATTGAGCAAAGTACGAATGCGTAGCGTTTACGATATTTTCGCGTGCAGCAATACAATACAAACTCACTTTAAAATACCAGAAAAAAAAACAATGAATTAAGTTTTGCAATTAACTTTAATATGCTATTTCCAAGCTGTAATCTAACTGATATCTGAGTAACAAATTTCGGCCGTATCCGTACATTTATTATAACGTGTTTCTGTAACAAACAACAACAACAACAATAAACTATCAAATTTATTAAATGAATAGAATTAAAATGTAAAACTACTTTCATCAAATTTCTTTGCTTACAACGTTGGTTCACTTTAGGTTAAACCGAAACAGACAATATTTTTTCTTAAATGTCACATCCCACACACATCCCTGCTATTCTAGTCTTTACACTAAACGATATACTTTCTAAAATATCTTGCGTCAAAACAACGAACCAAGGAAGTTATTAATTGGGCAAGTAATTAAATGCGAACTTGTGATTTTCCACAGTTACAGAGACCATTGATAAGGAAGGCTGCGCTGACTGGAACGAATTTTTAACTAACTTTGTAGTGTAATAGTGTTTCAGAGAACGGTATGAGGTAACCCGGTCGTTCTACCTCTCGCTTTGTTGATTGCTTTTATGAAACAAAATGGGAAAATTTACCAGGATTATTACACAACACAAAAGTGAAAAAAGTGTGTGTGTACTTATTAACCTTTTGACCGCTAGAGTCACCTATACTTGACAAGCGCTAGCGAGCACTGAGCGCCAACGACCTCTATAGTTGACTAAAATAAAAAAACGCACTATACAAAAATATTAATTAAAAATGTATGAGTACTGGTATTTTTTGTTACTTAACTTGTCCTTAAATAGAAAATCCCAGCAAAACAACGTGTAAATGTACGAAACTAGTCGCTGAAATCCGCCAACCCGCACTGGGCCAGCGTGGTGGATTATGGCCTTAACTCTCTCCTTGCGAGAGAAGGCCCCGAGTCCCAGCAGTGGGAACGTTTAGTGGGCTGTTGATGATGATGAGTCGCTGAAAACCATGGGTGCTGTGATTTTTTTAATTTTGTGCTATGACGTACGCTTGGCGTACAGGGCACGGAAATGCAATTTAGTCCTGGCGGTCAAAGGGTTAATTGTAGATAAGATGATACGTATTTTCTTAATTCCTCGTGTTAAGAAGTATAACCTCAACCATATAGTTAGTTGATAGATAATATCTTCAATGCAAGAACTATTAGTTTGAAATAAGTTAACAATGTTCATTAAAATGTTGAACTAAGTTCAGGGTATCAATTTTTCGTGATGGTGCCTGTGTAAGGAGTTAATCTCATCATTTTACCCTAAGGCACCGAAATAAGTATAACTTTAATAAATAAACGGAATGATACATTTTTAAACCTAGTGATGAAAATAGCTACCTTATCGCTAAGAGCTCTTCCGGGAAGGATCGATTTATTAATTATTTTATTTATTTTCTTTGTATTAAATAAAATAAAAAAATACTAAGGGATCGCAATGTAATACGAAAAACCACTACCGCCACGTAGTTACGAACAATTTTTTTCTGTTGTAAAATTCTCATTATCACCAATTATATTTGCTGTAAAAACGTCTCGTTTGTTTCCAGGGTCCGATCTAAATGAGCGATGTCGCGAAGGCCGGTAAGAACACGTACTCGCGTCGACAGCGCTCCATCTACCAGGTGCACTACGGGCTCAAACAGCGCGAGGAGATGACGGCGCGGCCGCTGGCCTGGCCCGCGCGCCCCGACCTCACCGTGCACAAGTACGGGCGACAGGTCGCCGGGCACACACACTCGGAGGATACACACTACCGCGGTAAGGACGACAGGCGGGGCTAGGATACACACTACCGCGGTGAGGAGAACGGATGGGGCTAGGATACACACTACCGCGGTGAGGAGAACGGATGGGGCTAGGATACACACTACCGCGGTGAGGAGAACGGATGGGGCTAGGATACACACTACCGCGGTGAGGAGAACGGATGGGGCTAGGATACACACTACCGCGGTGAGGAGAACAGGTGGGGCTAGGATACACACTACCGCGGTGAGGAGAACAGGTGGGGCTAGGATACACACTACCGCGGTGAGGAGAACAGGTGGGGCTAGGATACACACTACCGCAGTGAGGAGAACAGGTGGGGCTAGGATACACACTACCGCGGTGAGGAGAACAGGTGGGGCTAGGATACACACTACCACGGTGAGGAGAACAGGTGGGGCTAGGATACACACTACCGCGGTGAGGAGAACAGGTGGGGCTAGGATATACACTACCGCGGTAAGGACGACAGGCGGGGCTAGGATACACACTAAGTGCGTAAAAGGCCCAACAAACTAACTAAGGATAACAGGTGGGGGCGAGGATACATACTGTCATAGTAAGGACCTGTGTCTAATTTCCTAAGAAACACGTCAAGAAACCGATTTATTTAAGATATTTATCTACTGACCAAAGACAATTGTTACATTTACTATACATGTCTTTTTTATCCAACACTAGTTGACTTCGGTAGTCATCAAGGTCACCAATGATATCAAGATCTGACGACGTAGTTGAAATATACGTTCAACTGCATCTTCAATTTCGATCACTGATAAAGTCATCTAGTCTAGGGCGGCTCCAGGGGGGGTGTCATGGGGGTGATGAGTCATGACCCCTCCTGGGCTGGGTCCAGTACCTAGGTGGACCACTGATTAAAAAGCATACATGTACTGCATACATGCACAACTTTGTGACTTGACCTCCGCTATGTGACCCCCCCTGGAGACAAAGCTGGATCCACCGTTGCATCTAGTGTTGGCGAGAAAAGGCAAATAAATGTAACAAGTCTTGAGGTTTTGCAATCAAAATTTTAGTAATCTAAATTGCATTCAACAGGTCTCCTGCAATGCAACAACGGCACCATCCTCAAGCCGATCCTGAAGCCTTCCCAGCAGCGCGAGGTGGACTTCTACTCCCGAATCTCGACCGCCACAGAGCCTGAGCTGGTGGAACTCAGGAAGCTGACTCCGAAATACTTCGGCACCATGCACTACACGTACGGAGGCCTCACGCAGGAGTACATCAATCTGGAGGACCTCTGTACTAGGATGCTGGAGCCATGTATCATGGATGTCAAGATTGGTAAGCTTTGGACACTTCTGATGATACAATTCTTAATATAGATGTACCTTGGTACCACACACTCCACGTACGGAGGCCTTACACAGGAGTATATCATACTAGAAGACTTATGAACCAGGATGCTGGATGCCATGTATTATGGACGTCAAGATTGGTAAGGTTTGGCTTTTTTGGTTACTGGAACTAAAAGGTTGCTGGATACTCTGTGCGTCTAATTCTATTAATATTATAAATGCGAAAGTTTAAATCTTTGGGTATTTATTGTTCAAACACGATGGAATGTCGGAACGGATCGGACTGAAATTTGGAATTTATTTAGATTATAGTTTGTAAGAACACAAAGATGCTATTCCAGACTATAATTACTAAACTACGTGCTAGTTTTTATGACGGCAAAATAACCGGAATAGATACTGCGCGAGCAAAACCTGTGAAACGATGTTTGAGTCTGTCTCATTATTGTTCCGCTTCTGAAATGTTTGCGGAAACGCGAACGCATGGCTTCCACAGTCATTGGGAAGACAGTTGCGTCGCTAAAATGGTTATTACTTACTAGTCAATAGACGATGTGACTTGTTCAAGGACCTGCTGCTAGTGTCAGCAAGCTTATTATTGTAATGTAAGCCATTACCGTCCAACTACTGGGCAAAGGCCTATCTACCGTCCCTCCATTTAATTGTATCATGGGCTATTGACATCCAATCTTTTTGATTTCGTCGCACCATCTTTTTCAGCAGACTTATTAATGGAGAAAAACGCTTAGTTCTGATAGATACATTTTAATTTTTTCTTGATTCTTGATTGTATCTAGCTAAATTCTGATAGATCCTACATTATAAATGTAATGTCTAGGCAAGCGCACGTGGGACCCGCTAGCCTCGGCCGAGAAGATCGCGCGCGAGCAGCAGAAGTACTCGCAGTGCAGGCAGCAGTACGGGTTCTGCGTGCCCGGCTTCCAGGTGCACCGGCTGGGGTCGGGCCAGCTGTGCCGGTACAACAAGGACTACGGGAAGCGGCTGCACTCCAGCCACGTGGTCGACGGTACGAACTATGAAATTTACTTTGGAAATTGACGACGTTTTCACACAGTTTTAGTTAATCCACAGATATTTTTTTTAAATAAAGAGTGACGATACGAGCAGGACGTGTGCCTGATGGTAAGCAACATGCCTGCCACATGACAGCACAGTGACACGCAGCTATTGGAACATGAAGAGTCCAAATCATTACCTAGCACTGCACTGCGCTCGTCATCCAGAGATCTAAGTTGTTATATCCCTAAGCCCTGTAATTTCACTGGAAACATTGCCCTTCAAACCGGAACACAGTAATGTTTGCACATTACTGCTTGGCGATAGAATAACTTGCAAAGGTGTGGTACTTCCCCAGGCGGACTCTGCTAAGAGTCCTACCACTACTAAATTAATATTAATAATAATTTACTACGATACAGTTGCCTTCTGTGTTTACAGTATACACCAAAGCTCACAGAAAGCCAGAAAAACTTATAAAAAAATGGCAGTTATAGGAACTGCCGATAGAAGTGAAAACTTATAACTCAGAATTTGATCAGCTTACTTTGGAAATTACACGGGTGTAACCGGAGGGCGTGGCCTGGGCCTCATGGCATGGCCATCTAGAAATGCGTCAGCATTTCCTATTGGCTGATGCATTTCTAGATGGCCATGGCACGATGCCGAGGCCACGCCCTTTCAGCATTTCCCATTGGCTGACGCATTTCTAAATGCCCAATAGCCATGGTCCCGAGTTTACCCGAAGATATTATATACTTATCATACCCGAGCGTGATGCTAGAATCCAATTCACAGTCCACGAAATATCTGTCTAGGCGCGCCTAAAGAAGTTTTCACTTCAAAAATGGCAGTTGTAGGAACTGCCGATAGAAGTGAAAACTTATAACTCAGAATTTGATAGCTTACTTTGGAAATTACACGGGCGAAACCGGAAGACGTGGCCATGTACAATGGGAAATGCTAATGCATTTCTAGATGGCTAATGGCAATGGCCCCGAGTTCACCCGAAAATTTCTTATCATTCCCGCGCGTGACGCTTGAATTCAATTCACAGTTCAGGAACAATCTGTCTGTGGCGCGACATAAGAAGTTTTCAGTTAAAAAATCGTTGATATTTGCAGCGTTGCGTAACTACCTGAACGGTGTGGGTGCGAGCCTGTGCCGCGCGCTTCTACTCCAGTTCCTGTCGCAGCTGTGGCGCATCCAGACGTGGGCGCGGCACGGCGCGCGGCTCCGGCTGTACAGCGCCTCGCTGCTGCTCATCTACGACGCGGCCAAGCTGCGCGACTGCTGCGCTCCAGACAACGGGTAACTGATGATGATGATGACTGGCTCAAAATATACCTTTCCAATTAGTTCGTCAAGTAGATCATGGAAAAATATGGGACATGTATTTTTTGTTTCATCAAATTACTAAAAATCGACAAAGATAAGTTTGTCGAGGTGTCTCGTGCGTGTTACTTTGCCACAGTGCATTCTCGGTTATAGTACGGTGCGGAGCTAAACGCGCGCGCTGTCGACTGGGAGCGTGGGTTCCGCGCCCACTAACTTACGTGCCTTACGTGCCATCGTAGGTGTGTCGCGATGTACATCCGTCAGACCATATTTCAAAGAACTTGGCATACTTACGCTACCTGCAATCTTGATCCACCAAGTAGCCGAGTATATCAGAAATAACCTATACTCGTACAACATGCGATGAGAGATACGCTATTACTACATTATTTACAACATACTTGCAACATATGCAACGCTGACAAACTGGTTGTTATATCACACTCCCTCACTTAGAAAAATTGTAATTTTTTAGTATTAAAATTAACGTGGTTGTTACAAATATTTCTTGGGTAAACGTGTAACTCACGTATAATATTGTGGGCAGCTATCGAGCGCGTGCACTCTCCTTGAAATAGGCCGCCGGACGCGGCCGAAACTCGAGTCGGATTGACCTACCATATTACTCGTAAACCCAAGAAAAATGACGTTGAGGTTTATAATTGAAATACATATTAGAAGAATTTTGACTTCATCAAAATTCCAGAGAGGAGGGTAGTGACGTCTTAATGTTCGCATGTCAATAATTCAACGTTTTTTTTTGCAGACTGCTGCGGCCGCGGCCGTGCCCGGGCGCTGCGCCCCCGCGCCGGCGCTCCATCCCCTCGCTGCACAGCATCGAGGGCTCGCCCTTCAGCGGGCAGCTGTCTGCCAAGGTATACTACACATATTACTTTTATTTTTTTATTTGAATTATCTACTCCACAGACTCCGGGGTCCGTGATCTTTGTCATTACAATTGTTTTTTTACATATTTCTTGGATTAGGAGAAGAAAAGGAAAATAGGGGCGAGTTGGGCACATTTCAAACCTAATTCTAGTGCTCGTCGGTAGAGCCGATCACTAGCGGTTGGGATTCTACCGCTAGTGATCGGCTCGACATCGAGTCTTTGCCTGGTTACCAGTTGCCTAAGCCGCCTCCTCCTGGCCCAGAGCCTCCACTACGGCGGCATTTCTGTCCCTGATGGCCATCTGTAGGTTGAACTCTCGGATGGTCTTCGGTGATGCAGCCAACGCTCGTCGCACGAACCGACCGATGGCGTCGTCGGTGTCGTCAGCGTAGTATGTGAAGGTCCCCGTGTGCCGTGAGATTGCAACAACTGCATGGGGCACGCTTAACTCATAAGGTAGCTGCCCACTTTCAGAATAAGTTAATCATTTTTTGCGTCCCCATTTTTTCACATATCTTTGTTAGCTAAATTAACGGAGATTAAAAATTCATTCTAAACGAGACTTTTACTATAACCCGCACTTGAGTCTTGAGCACAGTAGGTAATTAGGTATCGTAATACACAACGGACTCCAAACCTCTGTACATCGCCCCCATTTTCTTTTTCTGGATCTCTTACGCCCTCCGTTAGATCTGCAGCGCCTACGAGGGTAACATCCCCTTGTCGCCCACTTTGGGAAAGGCTGACCTATAGACCTATACCATATTAAGCAGCCCACTAAATGTTCCCACTGCTGGGACTCGGGGCCTTCTCTTGCAAGAAACGAGTCAAAGTCATAATCCATCACGCTGACTCAGTGCGGGCTGGTAGATGACACGACCTTGAAAGACTCTAGGTACATTTCAGTTTCCTCACGATGTTTTCCTTCGCCGTTTTAAGTTGGCGGAGTTACGCACATGACTTCAAAAAGACCACTGTGTTTTTGAAGTCTTGTGCGCGTGGGATTTGAACCCGGGGCTCCGAATTCACACGTGCACCTGCCGGCTGAACCACTAAATGTCTATCTGTTTATGTTTTGTCATTATTTTGAAGATCTCTCAGTCTCCAGCCTTTTCCATAAATGCACTCAATCACTCTTCGTATTACTGAATAAAAAAATGGGAGTCATAGGCAGTGCCGATACGAGTGAAAACTTATAATTCAGGTTTATTAATTGATTAATTCAGAAGTTAATAGCTCACTTTGGAAACTACGCGGCTGTGACCGGAGGGCGTGGCCATGATGAGGATGGCCATGGTCCCGAGTTTACCCGAAGATTTCTTTCATTTACGAAAGTGACGCTTGAGTTCAATTCGCAGCTCACGGAAAATCTGAATATGGTGCGCCAAAAAATATAGATTTTTTTCTATACAAACCTTGTTCTAACCACAAAGGCGCTACAAAAAATAAAGAATTACCCAATTTGGTGCAGTCGTTTGGAAATTATGTGCGTACAATTCGGCGGTTAATTTTTGTTTTGAACCTATTAGTTTTACTAGCCCCAAGATCTTGTATCTTTGCCTAGTTTGGGGTTCACAGACAAACAGCTTTTCTTTTTTTATATTTATATATATTTGCCAAAGTAACACGTACACCAAAACATAATTAATTGCAGCTTCCGCACTGGGCTAGGCCTGTATCGCGGAAGCCGATACGATTGTACTGTGATAAAAAAAAATGAGTGCCCCTAATATGATTTGTCATTTAACAAATGAGTATCACAATGAGTATCTACGTCATTGATCCATCACTATTGCCTGCACGTTTTTGCGTGTTCATCATATATATTTACATATTTATAAGTAGGTACACTGAGTATTAAGTAAACAATACATTAAACATGGACTAACCACAATAATTTAGATTTATTTTAATTTGAATTTGGATAAAACCAAGGTCATGTGCAAAGAGTTCGTTGCACCGGGGCCGATTGTCGTAAATGAAATCACTCTTGAAATTGTTCAGAAATACATTTACCTAGGGCAGACGCTCGAACTAGGTAGGAGTAGCTTTGAGAGTGAGGTCTTGAGAAGAATCCAGTTGGGCTGAGCAGCATTTAGAAAACTTCGTCGAGTCTTCTCGTCACCCATCCCACAAAGTCTTAAGACAAAAATGTACAACCAGTACGTTCTACCCGTTATGACCTACGGTGCTGAAACGTGGACACTGACAGTGAAAATGGTCCGAAAGCTCAAGGTTGCTCAGCGAGCTATGGAAAGGGCTATGCTTGGGGTTTCTCTGAGGGATTGCATCCGCAATGAAGTAATTCGTCAAAGAACTAAAGTCACCGACATAGCTCAGCGTATTAGCAGACTGAAGTGGCTATGGGCCGGTCACATCTGTTGCAGGCCCGATAACCGTTGGGGTAGACGGGTTCTGGAGTGGAGACCGCGAATCGGTCAACGTAGTGTAGGACGCCCTGAGACTAGATGGAGTATATACGAAAGACGGCTGGCGGCGGCTGGAAACGTAAGACTGAGGATCGGGCTGAGTGGCGAAATACAGGAGAGGCCTATGACCAGCAGTGGACAAACACGGGCTGATGATGATGATGAACCACAATAATTAACCCTAAGTATTGTTATGCCTCTGTATTCCATGTTATTGGTAACTAAATATTAGTATTTTGTTCCAGGGTCCAGTATACAAGAAGCTGGCATCAGTCCCGCTGACGCCGCTAACCGTCGCACAGTCGGCCTTCTCCCCGCCCCCGCCGCTCTCCTCGCCGTGGTCGGACGCGCTCGAGCGACTCAACCACAACCACTCCTTCGACCACAACTATGAAGACAAGCTCTCGAAAATAAAGATGAATTACAAAGCCACATTAGACCAGTTGTCATACGACTCCCCAAACCCCAATCCCTGGGGCACGGTGAAGATCATCGACTTTGCTCACGCGTTCTTCAGCGATGATGAGGAGGTGGAAGTGGATGAGAACTTCAGGGAGGGGATAGACAACTTCGTGGAGATCTTTGAGTGTTTTCTACGGGAGACCGATGATCAAGTTATGTGACAGTAGACAACGTTTTTTCAGCGAAATACAGTATTTCTCTAAAAGTATTTCATGAAAAAATTCAAAAATAAGTGAAAACATTGTTATTTATGTAATGTAAAGGGGCCATACATAGACTATGTCACACGAATTTCATGATTTTATACCTCTCCCCTGTCCTTATCACAATTGGTCACATTTTTGAGACCTCCCTACCTAGTGTGACGTCACATATTTTACAGTTAGTTGTAATATGTACTTAGATACGAAATACGACATGTTTTATGTCCGTCACTAAATTTGAGTCCCCTCCCCACCCCTTGTCACACGATGTCACACTTCATCGACCCCCTCCCTCTCCCTTGGCGTGTCACGTAATTTATGGATGACCCCAAAGCCGCATAATTTTTTTTTAATGAATATTTGTTAGATACATGTAGGTATTATAGTAACGATTAGTAACCCCAGTCTATTAAATCATACTGTCGTTCGACGAAGCCGTCTAGACGGGGCAATCGTGCGGGGTGAGACGCGGGAAGCGCGCTCCTGCATTGCCTACATTACAATGTCAGTATTGTGGGAGCGCGGCTCAGGGCTGACGTCTTCCGAATGTTTTAATTTTATTTTGGTGCCACGTTTTTAAAATTGCGACAACCCTACCCGTGTCTAGACATTATCGGCGTTTCTCCCAAGATCAAAAAGGCAATGAACTACTGGTAGCATTTCTTTATACTGTGGTAACCCTGTGTCGGCGGTCGTGTACTTGTTAGATAGCGTAAGTGATGTTGTAAATATGGTACATTTTATAATTATAATATGAATATTAATACGAAATTTGGCGTTTTCTTTTGTTACTTTTGAGACCACATTCTCAGAAGTCGTCTAAAACCGCCTATACAAACTATACATACTGGCCGAGTGGAGGCCAACGCCAGTGTGTGGAGGGTCGTTTTGCCATGACTTGTGATCACTCGCCGTCGCTCGCCTCGCTGGCCGAGTGACGGCAAGTGGCCAGTGTGTATAGGGCTCTTTTGCCTCGACTCGTCTCTCGTGACCGGTGTCGGTTTTTGTGCACAAAACAACGGCGCTCGTAGCTCGTATTGGCCTGCGCTCGGCCAGTGTGTGGATGCTTCCACTCGCAATGTCCCGTTTTGTCGACGCTCGCGTTGGCCTCCGTGCCAAAATTAGATTGTCATTCCGAATTTAAGTCGTTTGGATTGCGTTTAGAATCGCTACCCAGTTAGAAGCCAACGGAAAGGTCATTAAAAAAAATTGGCAGTCATAGGAACTGGCGATAGAAGTGAAAACTTACAACTTAGAATTTGATAGCACGGTTTGAAACTACGCGGGTGAAACCGGAGGGCGTGGCCATGACCATGGCCATCTAGACGCTGGTGACGCATTTCTAGATGGCCAATGGCCATGGTCCCGAGTTCACTCAGAAATTTCTTATCATTCCCGAGCGTGACACTAGAATCCAATTCACAGCCCACGAAAAATATGTCTGTGGTGGGCCAAAAGTTTTTCACTTCAAAAACGTGTAAATATAGTGCTACAAGAATCATCTGCATTTGGATGACGTTATCAGTAAGTAGGACGAAGGTGCGAAATGAGGGTTACCCAACAACAAAACCTTAGTTTTGGGGGAGTTTAAATAAATTCGACCACCTCTAAAATATTTCGATTTACATTAATTGCGGGAAAAAATTTTTTTTTTTTTTTCTTAAATTATTTACCAAGTCACCTTGGATCCTAATACTTATTACAATCTAGCCTAATTTATTAAGTCTAGGCTAATGAGTAATTTATATCTAACTTAAATTGCTACATAGTTTATACATAAGAAGGTGCCCATCAGCACTTTTCTCTCTGTTAAGGGGAAGTCACTTCTTTCACTTGACTTAGCACATTATAATTATGAATTATATTTTTTATAAAGGCTTATAAAGTTTACATAAATTTGGTAATACTGGGGGTACACTGACTGGTATCACTTTCTTACCTGTTGCAGCTGGGGTTCATTTCTTCCCAAATTTGGAAATTTTTCCTTAAAATTTTGGGGAATTTGGAAATCGGTATCGGCAATCCTGGGCGACTTGACGGCGATGTTAATTCGAATATTGGCCACGTACCAAATGATCCTTGTAACACTATACCTACCTACGAAGTCTACTTTTCGCTTATGTAATATCTCTATGTGCCAAATTATTGATATTTAAAAATAAAATTTACTAATGCAAATAAGTTTTGATTAAGTTCCTAGTTTTCGCATCGGAAAGCGTTGTCCCACTTTTTATTTGACTTACTAGTCGTAACGTCTACACGGATCGGTTTGAAATTTGGAAAACAGTAGATTATAGTCTGAATATTGTTTTCAGTACGTTTGACCACAACTTCCACAACATACATATTATGCTGTTTAATTTTTATTGATTTTTCGATGTGCTGTTTTTTAGTATAAAATATAGATCTAGGTCTAGGAAATATAGATCTAGGTCTTTGTCATGCTAAACAGGTAAGACAAAGACCGAGAGATGAGATTCCGTGTCGGATGCAACCGAATGGTTTCAGAATCGCTACCCTTACCTTCAATGAAGAGGACCTACACTACTCATAGTATTACCAATGACAGGATATTAACAGTGGAGACATTTATTATTGAATCTAATCCTGTAATTAGCAATACTAATGTACCTATGGCAAAACTTAAAAAATGTTAAATAAAAAGGAATTGTATAAATAATAAACGTTACTCGCTTTCGCATTATAAATATTTTATTTTTCGTAAATCAGCCAAAATTAATTCTCCCAAGTAAAAATTATCTATAAACTTAAATATACAAATCTATTAAGAAAATTATAAGTGGCACACCCAGCCAGAAAAAGGTAGTACAAATCTCCTATACGAAGTCCAGTTGTTACTGTGTAATGATACGACTTATATTATACGAGAGTTGACTGTTTAAAGAGTAGGAAAGATCCCGTTACAATCAATGTTTAGACAGGGTTTACAATATGGCTGTACAGTGCGACCAACTTATCTGTAGTACGTAGCGATGGCGGCACGATCGAAAAGTGTGTTACATCTTATAACGAAATTAGACAACTTCTGTGTTCTTTAGTACTCGTCACTCAGTAGTTCCGCTATTGACCATTCTACAGATAAGTTGGCGGTAGTGCTAGATAGTTTTCAAAATATAAAACACACGTTTCGACATTTGTCATCGCAAAGTCAGTAGTGATGTAACCCAAACTAAATATGATGATGTTACCGCAAAGTGACGTTAATACACTTTGATTGATCATTTAATGATGAATGATCATTTTATTGTTATTTTTCATTTTCGTATAAACATGCTGCTAGTCTTTCTCAAATTTCAGAACGTGCCTTTTATTTCTTGACAACTTCGAGTCGAAGGGTCGAATCTACTCATCGCTGTGAACAACTTTTATTGTGGTGTTTATACGGCGAAACTTTAGGGCTTGTTGCCAAGGCTGTTTTTTGACATTAGAGGTTGTCAGAAAGAAATAGGTACAAACAAAGAGGCCGCCATTAGGTACAATTTTATTTAAATAAATATTAGTAGACAATTCCAATACAACACCCTATTCATACCATCATACCATGGGAACTAAACTAGACTATAATGAATTCTGTATCGTTTTCATAGATCTTTTTTTTGGTGTGCATTATAAAGTATGTTAACCCTGAAATGAAAAAACCTAATGCACACATTTTATCGACTTTACAGAGTATTTTTGTTAGTAGTTATTTTTTTTTTTTTAATTTATTGGACCTGAAATTGTTAAACAATCATAAACACTATGCCAACAGAAAAATTTAATGAAAACGATACAAAGTTTTACCTAATTCGATAAATGGCAGTATCGTCGTTCACACCTATTTTTCCCAGAAAACCATTTATAGCAGTAAGAGTAACGTCCATACCAAAAGTATCACAATATACATCTATAGCAAAAGTTGTACAAAACGACAAGTAGAGAAAACATGGCGTCTTCGTCTCGCTGCGGGCGTTCTTCGCCATCCTGTTTACAATTAATAATTCCAATAACATTATTCTTCGCAATTTCCACACTTGTGTATACAATTACAATAAACTAGGAGCAATATAAAAAAACAATCCAATCCGCTTCATTACGAGTGCTTTTAGTGAATGAGAATTAGTAGGTACACCGACATTCGCTCTACAATAACTAACTAGTATCTTTAGGCCCGAATCAATTCGCAGTCACAATTTTTTAGACGCGTACACGTAGAATAGTTAACCTCACCACCGCCTTTGATTGTTTTTTGGTGCCGGGAAAGTCGTAAGGATAATATAGTAAGCAATATATCAGCTATAACACGACGCGTAACTGTTTCAACTTCGTTGTTGCTTGCCTTTGGCAGTTACTAGTAGAATAGCTGGCGAATCTAACTATTCCGGTACGTATGTATGTTTTAGTAGTGGTAGGACTCTCGGCAGAGTCCGCCTGGGGAAGTACACACACCACACCTTTGCCAGTTATTCTACCGCCAAGCAGTAATGAGCAAAGTTTACTGTGTTCCGGTTTGAAGGGCAATGTATCCAGAGAAATTACAGGGCTTAGAGATGTAACATCTTAGATCTCTGGGTGACGAGCGCAGTGCAGTGCTAGGTAATGATTCGGATTCTTCATGTTCCAATAGCTGCGTGTCACTGTGTTGTTATGTGGCAGGCATGTTGCTTACAGGCACATTACCTGATAGTCTCGTCACTACTTATTTAAAAAAAAACGTATTAACTATCGTTTTAAAAGTTGCTTCTAACTACCCATAGTTTCTTTTGACAGTTCTTGCACATGAAAGAATGCTACTTTTTGCAATTAATTTATTTCCTTTTGAAATAAAAGGGAACTAATGCCAAGGAAAAGTTCTGGTGTGTCCCTTTCCAGGAGGTTAGTGCTGGATTATGATACTTTATTACAACGGAAAATCATAATTGACTTAAAAGTTAAAAGACGAGGTTTTATGGTTTAACATATAACCTAAGAACCTAAAAGGACAAATCTGAACTTTTCATACCCATTAGTTACTTTGAAGGAACAATCAAAAGGAATAACTGGCAATAAATCATTTTGCGGTGGTTAAATCAACGAATCGTGTAAAAACGTAATATTTTAAACGTATAAAATAGCTAACCGTCGAAAATTATCAACGGCATAAATGAAGACATCAAAATACTTGAGTAAAGCCTCATCATACGAAATAGGTTCAGAAAACGAAATCGACCAAATCGGGGGGGGGACTTCCGTGCGAGTTCACAAAAATTCATACGAAATTTAAAAAAAAAACATCAACAAAAGACTTTTAATAACAAAACTCCATGCGATTATATCTTGTAGTGACGACCTTTCGGCTAATGGCCTGCGTAGACGACACACTTCGGTCTTACGACGAACCTGTCTGACCAAAGTCCTACCGTCTGCAGACTGTTTAAAGTATTGAAAACACGTTATAACATTTAGTCCCGAACAACATTACCTTAACTATATTAGAGCCGTTAGTTAGAGGCCTGACCCGTGTACCGTGAGACCGTGACCTCTCAAAGTAAACTGTCACCCAACATTTCGCTCCTCACGACCTTATCGCCGAGAGATACGGTTCAGTTTTGCAATGCACGAAATGTTTAATTACAATCCAATTGTAAACGTTCAGGGTACGGGGGTCTACCGCCGAACGAAAAATGTCATCGCTTTGATGGTTTTCTCTCTCTTTTCTTTTCGCTTGTAATGATAGAGACAACATTAGCAAAACGATAGCCGATTTAGTTAGGCGGTAGAAGCGCGGGTCCTAGAAAGATTTGATCACCAAATCATTACAAATCACCCTACTGAATAGGATTTGAAATGCGGAGATTATAAGGAAATGTAATAAGAATATCGAGTCGATAGGAGAAATGTTGTTCCTGCATTATAGTCTATCAAACGGCAGTGGGACTAAAAAGAGATGCGTTTCCGTGACCGACGGCTACTGGACGGATTGCACAGTATTACAAACATTTATTCACATAGGCCTGCCTGGTATATTGTTTACTTTGTTTCGGAACATAGGAAACAATGGATGGATGGATGGAGGATACACTACCAAAGAAACACGAATGTCCATTCTGCCGGAAACACATACACGTCCATTCTAATAAATTGACGTAAACTTTTTTGTTTTGTTTTTTTTTATACATGAGGCGGAGGACACTTACCAAAATTGATCGCAACGGGTAAGTCTTGAGTGGAAACACGACAGTCACATTTAAATAAATCTCAAAAAAAAAAAACACTAATTTTACAGACAATCGTCTAAAAGTGAATTGACGACCGTTTGGTCTTGTGACGTACAGGGGACGTTCTGGAATGCGCTGCACATCGCTCGCGCACAAAGATATCAATATTACAACAACAATCAACACATTCCGCAACATTATTGCACAATAACTTCCCTAAACATAAACATTTAGTGATCAAACCTTCAGAATAACACAAACACTAAGATGACATTCTCGAAGTCAAAAATAATTAAAAACTAAATAGTACGCATTTGTATACCTGAAACCTGCGGCCTCGTTACGGCGGCTGTCACCGGCGTCCGATCGTGTCGTCTCGTTCACGCGAGGCAATAACCGGACGGGAGCGAACGAGATAGAACGCTTGCAGTCAGCGTCGTTCACTATTGAGGTATTCTTATGTAGCCTCTGTGGCGACAACAGTACCTTCGATGTTGGGAATACGAGCCACTCTACTACCGCCTAAGTAAATCGGCTTTGGATCTGTTATCTGTTATTACTGTCTCTAGAAATTCATGCGAAAAGAAAAGAGATAGCAATATCAAAGCTAAGTTTTAATTGGACGGTAGACCGCGGGACAGCTGTTGATATCGCAATTGGAGATGTTATGAATACAATACTTGAGATAACGTTAGCTATCACAGATCGCGATCGCGTCATACCATTCATATCAATGTATATTTAAATGGCAATGTTACTTTTATAATGGACAGCCAACGTAACAGAACACAGGCCACAGAGCTCGCTACAGCTGGGTTATCACAGAATCTCAGCGAATCAAACGTTACACTTCACTCGAAAGCAAAATAATCAAAAATGTAGTATAAACAAGCAATAATAACAAGAATCAGAATTTTTTAAACTATAATCAAAACTAACACATACATACAAATTAAGACACGCACACTCATTCATTCGCAAAACACATGCATAAATAAATATCTAAGGATCGAGGATTTTATAAATCTTTTTTAGCGTCAAAATCTCGTCGCTTTAACCTAAACGTTTAGTATGGTTTTATTTTTTTTAATGTTTTGTATTTATTAATAATTCATAAAGATCTCATATTTATAACTATTAGAGAATGGCTTGAGTTTTCCTAGTGGTTAATACAACGAAAATGTTGTAATAATACAATCAATTACATTAATATTCACGGTAGTCCCATTATACACACTTGTATTAAACAAATAAGTTTTGCGCAGACGACAAATAATTGTCCGGTAAGGAATATCTACGGTTCGATGACATCCACGACATGACAGCTTAGAGTGTAGTTACAATATGTTAACTTTTTTAAAACATCACAACAACTGTTTGTATTAGACAAAAATTACCACCAAATTATACCCCGACAAACTGTTCGTCGTCTGCGCAAACCTTGAAACGGACAAGAAACGTGGCGACAGTCAAGAATGCCATCGCGTCAGTCTGCCCGGGCGTGAGTAATCAACCGAATAATATCTATAATTATAAAGCATCCATTACGCTATGTTATTCAATGTAATATACAACAACAAGGCCGCCGGGCGGGCGCGCCTCTGCTTCACACAACACCCCACTCATATCATACATGTGCAACTTTAGATGTATACATATTGCTCAATCGTGTAACAAAAACTAGTGTGGACAAATATTTGAATGCAAAATGTGTGGTGAATGTTTAGATGGCAAGTTATAAATATGTGACAAGGACTAATCTGAAGTTGGGCAAGTGATACGAAAACAAGATATATTCGAAATTATTATCGACTTTTCATACGTTTTATAAATAAAAACGTTAAATGAAAAGTGGACGCACATTTAACCTTTATTACGTCAGCTTGAAACTGCAATCAGAAAAGACGAAATATATGAATACAACGAAATAGTTGAATATCGAAACAAAAAAAAAACCATTAAAGCCGACAACCCGCCAATAGTAACTCTTCTAATCTTAATAACAAGCTGTGATCGGTTGTCCACTATGTATTCTGTAATAGTGGAAATTTAAATGATAAAAATGAAAATCACGACAATTAATTTTAATTTTCAACACTGTATTATTTAAGCATGTCTGTGTATGCCTATCAAGATAGTATATAAATAAAAAAATCACACAACATCACCTAACCCCAAACTAAGTAAAACTTGTACTATGGGAGTCAAATAGCTGATAAAATAAATATATAATTGTAAATACATATAATACACGATTGAGCGTAACTGCGAGCGTAGCGCCGGGCAGCGCGCGCCCGCCCGCACTAACAACGCGGCCTAAAGCACCTCGTACACCGCTCGTCTAGAGCCAACTCCACAAGTCACTATAATTTTTTTGTCAATTTATTTTTTTCACTATTATTTAATTACAAAACCAAACACACACATGGCAGACGATTTTTAACATTTTTATCTTAAATTTTAGGTCAAAAATATGATATCACATCGTTTAACATCGGGCCCGGTGAGGTGGGCTGGCCAGAGACTGGCATCCCGGGTTTACACACTGACTTCTCTATATATGACATAGAAGATAAACAAAAATGGAGACTATTCGGAACTCTTCATATTCCAATCTACAATACTGTGACCAATAGAGTGCCGCCATCTTTGTTTGCATATTGCTATGTGGTAAAAAAAAATGGTGGACTATTGTTCACTCTATTTTTTTTTGTGAAAATAACTAAAGTGACCAATAGAAAGCCGCCATTTTTGTTCACATTACAGCAAACAAAAATAGCAGACTATTGTACACATTTGAAATATAAAAGTACGTCAAAAAAACAAGATGCAAACAAAATAATGTCGCCATATTTGTTTACCTGTCATATTAAGAGAATCCAGGTTCAACAATCATCTTTGTCTCGCTCATAAAGGTGCCTGAAGTGCGACAGAGAGGGAACATGTTTAGCGTGTGACGTCACACCGAGTACACAAACGCCAGTGGATGCCAGCTCTCGATACTAGGCTCGCCGTGCCACTTCGCTCGCACGTTTTAATATATTAACCACACAACTTAGAATTTTTAGAATACGGACAGAAATTTTACGATTAACATGTAAATAACGTTAAGATAAATATTATAACACTCTGGTCACGTTAGGAAGCATTCTGATTATCAATTGCTGTTTAGTAAATTGACACAAACTTGAGGATTGAAGAAAAATCGTCAAATAATTAGTTGTAGAGTTATATACAATGCTGGTCTTCATTCAACTGTCAAAAAGGTACCAATGAATTTTTAATTTTATATTAATTGTTATAAAGTTTAGTCTTCATTAGTTCTCTATACACTAGACTTAGACACTAGACTTTATATATTTTTGGCCTTATGACAATTGTAATACTTGATTAGACCAATTTGATAATAATTTAGTGGTAATTATTTAATGGTTAATGATAATTATCGTGTTTAAATTAGGTATTAATAGACTATACAAAGAGTCAAGAACAGGTGCAAAAGCATTACATTATTTTTATATATTTTTTATTTAATAGGATGATATTTTAGCCATCAAAATGAAGAATGTATTACATGGAACCAATCCAGAAAACTCGAATAAACTCTCCTGTCTATTATTACACCAGAATGCTTCCAAAACGTTCAAGATATAAAAGAAAAACATTAATCTACTTTAACGAAACGAAACCAAAACGATTATTTACTTACAATGATAGCCAATATAATGTCTACTACGCAAAAATTTTGCTAATCCGGGTGGAAGGGTAATACATCAAGCCTCAAGGATGAAATAACAATGAGCTATCGAACCCACACACAGGTGATACGTAGAACTGTCCCAATCAAAATTGACATAGTACGTATGAGACAATGTTATTTATGATATGAACATGAACAATGGCACCAAAATTGATGAATCATCTCTTACACCCGGTTGAAAACTAATTTAGCATTAAAGTGCTGCCGGGACGAAATTGGAAAAGTACACTCGATACCGAGAGGTTTTGAAATTGTCCTCTCTTTTATTTTACACCTAAATGAAAGAGATGACAACCGCAAACCATCACCGTTTAAGTTCCTGCTGTTAGTTAACCCAAGGACTTGTTATCACACTTTGAATTCGCAGATTTATTAATTATTGTCAAAATAATGTTTGACCTCTCAATGAGGAGTCTGCCTATAAAGGGTACCAGACCAAGTAATAACTGAAAAGCTCAGTCCCGAATCAACTTTCCCAGAACCCTGTGCGTACTGAGGCCGCCATCTTGCACGCACGTTGCGTGTTTTACGAAGAAAATAATGTTAATCTGTTAGTGCTACAGAGTAACAGAGTATATTAAGTGGCCCGTCTACGCGGCAGAGTGTATAACGCCCCGACAGCACAACAGAACAGCTAGAGTGCGATAGAGTACAACGCGACCAACTTATCTGTAGAACACAGCGATGGCGCCACGACCGAAAAGTGCCAACTATTGTAAACATTATACAAGACCTAATCACGATCTAAATTATTATTTAATTACCACACTTGAGACTTAACGGCAGTTGTAAGGCTGTCGAAACGTCGAGATAATCAAATAAGAATTTCGATAGTGATTTTACCCTTTGTAACGTTAACAACGAGTTCAAATCGCGAAAGGTTGAAAACGATATGTGCTGCCACCTATTACAGAATTAGGCAAGTTTGAAGTTTTCAAAATGGCGTCAGTTTGGCCGTTGTACAGATAAGTCGGTAATGTAACATCGAGCGGCCCGTATAGTAGTTTGATCTCACGAAGCGACGCGCGTCTTACTTGCAGTGACCGAGTGTAAACGCCAAGTATGTGCGCGCGAAAACGAATACCGTCAGTGCGTAATTCTTTCACACACGCCTCGGGCGGTACTGAGAGCGCCCGCGGTCACAGCGTAACATCGGTACTACAAGCGGTAGGATAGGGCGCCGGATATAAAGGGACAGGCACCCCTACACGGCCATTCTGTTATTCGCACTCTCTCATCGAGCGGTCAAGTCAACTTCCAACGTACCTAAGTTGTTTTTCCAAAATTGTGATTTTACAGGAGAGCGTTCTAAAGACATAGAAATCGTATTTTATTGTTTTATTATAGTAAAATTGGGTGTATGTATATTTTTTTACACAAATTTTACAGAAAATATAACAAGAAATGACGATTTCAATGCTATGTTTATCTTTGGAACTCCTGTAAAATCACGATTTTGGAGATACAACAACTTACGTGGTAAGTATCGTTTTGTATACTACACTTGACTGCTCGATGAGGGAGTGCGAGTTACATAGTTTATTTATTTGTATGACGATGCTCACGCTGTGGATGTATGCGTGACCGCGATCGAAAATATCTCGGGCAGAGTGATAGAGCGTTAGTTAGCACTACCAACGCTCTATTACTATTTGCGAGTTACTACAAGCAGTACCAGCGACCGCCCAGGGCGTCAGATCCAGACATACGTGACTACACGGCCATCCTGTCGCTCGCACGTCCTCATCGAGCGGGGTATCATTTTTTCTGAAAGCGTTCTAAAACCGGGTCTTACTCGTAGCTCGCGTCGTTTCGTGAGATGCGGAGCGGCGTGGGGTTAGAGCGGCAGCAGGCTAGAGGTCGGGCAGGCGCGGCGCGCGCGCGGGCGCGGGCGCGGGCGGCGCGCGCTTGTAGTCCCAGGCGCAGCCGTGCACCTCGGCGTACCGGTGCGCCGCGCACCACGCGCCGCCGCAGCGGCACGCGTGCACCGTGGCCACCGACAGGCGCTTGCGGCACCAACCGCACCTCAACCTGCCAGACACACAACACTATCAGACAGCTCCAAAGTCTTGAACATCGCTGCCAAATCGCTAATCAGTTTTTTTTATCGGATACACTTCGGAGGCAACATGATCTGCATGATCTAATCCACCACTTATTACCTTGTTAAATACTTTGCACCAAAAATGATTTCGAAAAATCGTACTATGTATTAACGGATTCGACGAAAAGAAAATTGCCAGTCTTTGGGACTACCGATAAAAGTAAAGTAAAAGTAATCCGGACTTCTCATAGCACGTCTAGGCCGGGTAATGAGTTGCCTGAGTGGGTTTATCCCGATTATATTCTTGGTGTATTCAAAACGAGAGTGAATAGTTTCTTCTAGGTAAACACGGGCGTGTTCCCATCATCTTAGACCGCACCGTCGCTTAACATCAGGTGAGATGGTGGTAAAGTGTAAAACTGTAAACTTAAAAAATAAACGAATACTACTGCTTTTGACATGAATACGTCTGTATTATTATTGTGGCAGAATTCAGAAGTAAAACGTTCGAACTCTCGGGATATTTTATTTATTTTAAAACCGTCACATCGATTTCGATAAAATCATGTAACTGTACTGTAGGTACTTCCCACTTACTGTAGGTGTCCCAGGCGTACAATGTACTGGGCTTTTGTAATACTCCATTTCCTTAATAATTTAATTTTAGTAACCTTTTACTTTTTACACATTATTTACATTTCAACTAACAAAATACCACCTAAGCTATTTCACAACTCAAGATAAATCTGTATATAATACGCACAAATTATTAAATAAAACGTTCATCACTCAGTTTGAATCACACTCCACCTACACCTCCGAGAAGACAGGCTAATCAGGCAGCCTCGGGACTGGCAGCAACAGTACCAGTCCCTCATCACCACCAGCGGCAGGTCAACTTGGCGACCGCCAGCCGCAAGTCCCCGCTACTCGGGACGGTCTGGCACCTCCGCCCGTGGTGACTCAACTCGGCGACCACCATCCCGAACGCCCCGTACTGTGGACGTTCGGCTCACACTCGCGGTTGGTCAACCTGGGGACCGCCGCTCGGACGCTCCCTTACTGGAGACGTCCTACTACTGCAGCAAGGGTCCGGTCGGACTAGCACCGGACTCCGCACCACTACTACATCCAGGGCAGGCCATCAAGAGGAGGCCTGCCAAACAAGTCAGACAAGCGTTGAACAATACGTTGTTAAGCGCTTGTACTGACTTCTCTGGCAATTGTTAGTTTATCGACGATTCGATAGGCTAGCAATTGTACATGACTTTTGTTATGAAACCAGTTTCCTAAACGCAATATTTAATGTAGCTAACATACAAACTTTACGCGCGACGCATAGAAAATGTCAGACTGTGACGTCACGCTTTAGTAGCGTTTTTGTGTGAAGTGTTTTTGGGAAGTCTAAAATTGTGATTTTAAAATCGTGATATCACGGGAAGTTAAGTTTAGTTTAAGATAACAAACGAATTATTTCACCTATGTTTTAGTTATTGAGTAGGCTTTTGATGGCGCATTAAATCAAAAGTGAGTCGTAAAGCCGATTTGAGTGGTATCGTGTTCGTTCACCTGATCTTCTTCTCCTTGTGCGGGGGCGGCGGCGCGGGCGCTGTCGGCGGCTGTGTCGCGGCGCGGTCTCGGCCGGCGCGCGCCTCGCGTCGCAGGTACAGCCGCTCCTGCGGACACCACACACTCAACAACATCGAGATAAACCAATACATGTGACAAATCCTACTAATATCATAAACTAGCAGCACCCCGCGATGTTACCCACGTAGTTCCCGTTCCCGTTGTTTTCCGGGATAAAAAGTAGCCTATGTGTTCTTCCAGACTATAATTTATATGTGTTCCAAATTTCAGCCTGATCCGTTCATACGTTAGGACGTGATTGAGCATGATTTTTTATCCCGGATAAACAACGGGAACAACGGGAACGGGAACTTCGCGGGTAACACCGCGGGGCGCTGCTAGTTGGTAATAAACCACAGAATAAATATTAGTACAAGTACAGAACACTCACTTAGCGAAAACAATTATATAAATAGCGACTCTTGCTGGGACACAACAAAGTTCAATTCAGCTCGCATTAGCGCTCAATTCCTGTCGCGATTTTCAACTCTCACACCTACGCTCTTTTCTAACCCGTAACTCTGTCCCTGTCTAGCGCGGAGGGTTGTCGACATATCTAATAACAATATGCGCGGGAAACGTGTTGCGCGAGCGCTCAGCCGTGCGTCCGACAACCGACTGGCACTTGTTCCCTGGGAGGAACGGTCTAGCTGTAAGCTAAAACCGCGCGACCTTGAGCGAGTGATGATGCACTGAATAAACTGCGTCTCTGTGTGTATCGCAAGTGGTTTACAAACAACCACTGTCTCTTCGAAGTCGTGTCCGTAATGCTACTGACAAAACGAAACGTAACTTACATGTTTCTTTAGAATTGTAGAATCTCTTGAGGTCAAGCAGGCCCAAAAGACTCAGAAAAAGAAGGAACATACCGGCGGCGGCAAAACTAAGAAAAAGTGGTCTATTCTATGGTAGGTAATTCGTCTTCCGCCAATCCGTACTGGACCGTTGTAGTGGGTGGCCTTGACTATCTCTTTATGAGAGAAAGCCTCTAGTACCAGCAGTGTGAAGTATTAGTGGGGTGGTTGTGCCATGACTGGAAGAATCAGGACTTCCGGGGCTCCGTGCCTGGTGGTGGGGCTCCGTACCTGGTGGTGGGGCTCCGTACCTGGTCGTGGGGCTCCTTACCTGGTGGTGGGGCTCCGTACCTGGTGGTGGGGCTCCGTACCTGGTGGTGGGGCTCCGTACCTGGTGGTGGGGCTCCGTACCTGGTCGTGGGGCTCCGTACCTGGTCGTGGGGCTCCTTACCTGGTCGTGGGGCTCCTTACCTGGTGGTGGGGCTCCGTACCTGGTGGTGGGGCTCCGTACCTGGTGGTGGGGCTCCGTACCTGGTTGTGTGGCGCAGGCTCGCGCCGCAGGTGCAGCCCCTCGTCGCTGAGGTGCAGGTGCTCCCGCGGCCGCGCTCGAGACAGCCCCGGCAGGAGGCGGCTGCGGGGGAAACAATATCAAACATTATTATTACGTCCTTACATAGAACGTATTGGCCACTTTGATCTCAAATATCTTCTCTTTGGTTAGGAGACCCAGTTTAAAATGTATACAGCTATTTACTCATGTTTTTGTGTTTTGAAAACCGTAATTCATCTATTTTTGAAGTAAAAACTTCTTCTTCTTTTGGCGCCACAGACAGGTTTTTCGAATTGTGTTCTAGCGTCACGCTCGGGGGAATGATAAGGGAAGAAATCTACGGGTAAACTCGGGACCATGGCCATTGGCCATCTAGCAATCCGTCAGTATTGACCATCTAGAAATGCGTCAGATGGTCATGCTCATGGCCACGCCCTCCGGCTTGTGACATAAAAAGTGGCTGTGACATACGGACGGACAGACAGACAGACTTTGTGAGACTTAACTTGAGTGAGTGACTAGAAACTAGAATGTTAGAGTGATTGAGTGACTTGAATGTTAGAGTGAGTGACTTGAATGTAAAAGTGAGTGAAATGTTAGAGTGACACAGAGTGAGGGTACCTGGTGCGCTGCAGGCTCTCCAGCGAGGAGGTGGAGGAGGAGAAGGGCGCGCGCAGGGCGGCGGGCGGGGCTCCGGGCGGGGCGCAGGCGCCGGCCCTCAGCTGCAGGGCGGAGGCCGAGTGTCCACGCCATGCGCATCCACCCACCAATTCACCTGGTAAGAAAAAAAACAAAAATTACAAAAGGACTTATACTCTCATTATGATAAGGTGAGAAAACTCTTTATTAGAAGCCACAACAAAAATTACAAAAGGCCTTACTCTCATTAGCCGTGTTCGCTAGCGGATCTCGTATTAGGCATAACCTGTGTTTTGGTAATATAGTACATAAATAACACCGCATTTCTAGGATTCAAGATTGGTCACACACATCAAAAAGATGTGTGCTAAAGTGAGCAGTGATCATCTCGATTAATGTCTGCGGAGGTGTTTCGTGCGTGTTACTTTGCCATAGTACATTCTCGGTTACAATACAGCGCTGAACTATCCCGCGTCTTTTATTATAGTGTTACTAATTGACGTGTACATTAAACAGCATATTTATGAACAAAAAATTGGCAGTCATAGGAACTGCCGATAGAAGTAAAAACGTATAACTCAGAATTTGATAGCTTACCTTGGAAACTACACGTGTGTAACCGGAGGACGTGGCCTAGCCATCTAGAAATGGGTCAGCATTTCCCATTGGCTGATGCATTTCTAGATGGCCATGCCATGATGGCCAGGCCACGCCCTTTCAGCATTTCCCATTGGCTGACGCATTTCTAGATGGCCAATGGACTTTGTCCCGAGTTTACCCGAAGGTTTCTTATCATACCCGAGCGTGCCGCTAGAATTCAATTCACAGCCCACGAAAAATCTGTCTATGCGCGCCAAAAGAAGTTTTCACTTCAAAAACCTTTAAATGTTATATAAATATGACAAATGACAAAATATTTATTGAGACAAAAACTTTAATCTAGTATTAAAATTATTGTTGGACCCCACTCTAAAGACACGGTCCAAAACTAAGACCTATGCAGTCATTGTCTCTTCTGACTACTGATATGACAACAAATAATAAATATAACTGCCAGCCTCAATCCCGAACGCTGGCCTCAGAGTTAGGTCACATTACATCTTATATATAAAATTCTCGTGTCACAGTGTTTGTTTCCTTACTCCTCCGAAACGGCTTTACTGATTTTAATCAAATTTTATATGCATATTCTGTATGTATGAGAATCGGCTACTAGCTATTTTTCATACCCCTAAGTGACAAGGGTTGTTCACTAAGGCAAAACAACGTTTGCGGGGTCAGCTAGTCTTATATATAAAATTCTCGTGTCACAGTGTTTGTTTCCTTACTCCTCCGAAACGGCTTTACTGATTTAAACCAAATTTTATATGCTTAATCAGTAGGTCTGAGAATCGGCTACTAGCTATTTTTCATGCCCGGCAGATGGCGCTGCAGACAGTGTCTAGGTTATGTCCGAGCGAAGCCGGAACGGACCGCTAGTCTTATATATAAAATTCTCGTGTCACAGTGTTTGTTTCCTTACTCCTCCGAAACGGCTTTACTGATTTTTACCAAATTTTAAATGCATATTCAGTAGGTCTGAGGATCGGCTACTAGCTATTTTTCATACCCCTAAGTGTTGGGGGTTGTTCACCCCAAACATTTTTTATTTTCAATTTTTGGTCAATTTTTTTTGTTTTTATTTTTTTATAATGTGGCGTTAAAAAATACATACAACCCTAAATTTTGACCCTTTTATCACCAACCCCTGTTTTTTTATAGCCATTTTAGTAATTTAATCATTTGACAGTGAACTCCTAAACGACGGGACCGATTTGAATGTTTTTTTTTGTGTGTGTATTCGAAGATGGTTTAAATTCACAAATAAGCCCGGCAGATGGCGCTGCAGACAGTGTCTAGGTTATGTCCGAGCGAAGCCGGAACGGGCCGCTAGTACATACATAATATTACATATGTCTATCAGTATCTCTGTAATATGGTATCGTACCGAGGTCCCGCACGGGCCGCGGCGGCGACGCGGCGCGGGCGAGCTCGTCGCTGGAGAGACACTCCTCCAAGATGGCCGCCTCCTCGCCCTCGCGCCGGCTCTGCTGAACAGACAGACACACACATGTTCAACTTCTTAACAATTACAAGAAATGTTGCTCGTTTAAAGGTATTATAAATAAATAAATATTGGTGGACAATTCACACACAACACCATCTTACCTCAAACTAAGCAAAGCTTGTAATATAATATTAGATATACACCTTTATTCGGTGTGGTTTGGTGTGGGGCCAAAGGCTAATTCTAGAAACTTATGTATTTTCTTTTGTTATTAAAATTTTGCATTTTGTTTGTAATCTGGTTCCGATTGATCTTTCTTGATAATAAAGATTTGTATAAAAATTTTTACATAAGCAAAATTTTAACGGCATTATCTTCTACTACTTTTACTGAATACAAACTGCTGATAAATAAATGTGCGTGGGTATTAATGTACACACGTAAGAAGGGAAACTTTTTTAGACGTAATTTTTCGAAAAATGGTCTATCATTTACAACTTTACAGAAATTGGTTGAATAAAGCTAAATTAGATCAAGTTTAAGAGTGCGCCTAAAGCCAGGAAAAAATCAGATTTCACCCGCGCGACGCGTTTCTTAATGTGATGTACATAAAGTCGAGAATAGCATGACACAGTTTGGAGGAAAAATCAATATTTAATCAGGAGTCCATTTTTGACCAAGTTTTATTTAATTACTCAATAACTAAACATACATTTAAAAAAGTGTTCGGTTACTTTACTAGAACGTACAAATAGGAATTTTATTACCAAAAAATAATGTGGGGTCATCGCTGATAATTTCGAGTACTCGAATTAAAACGGGTTTTTTCGGTGTCATGTTTATTTTTTTATTGTGAAAAACTCAGATCTATTTTTAAAATTCTATTCGGTTATTGTGCTTCTTCTTGATTGTACCCACACGTCAATATTTTTTTTGTCATAGTTTTTAGTTTCTTAACTTCAGTGAGCGGCGTCGAAAATGTCCTTTTTTCGTTTTCTGGCTTTAGGCGCCCCCTTAAGCAAAAGGCTTTTATTATCACAGACATGGATACAAATAAATATGGCGCGTATCGGAAAAATGTGGCTTAGAAATAGAGATAGTAAAATAGCAACGTTACAAGCTACAAAATTCCTCCCATACGTCGATAAAGAAGTTTCACTTCAACAATTAAAAATCTGGAAAAAATGCAATATTTATCACTGAAATCTATTTACGCATATGTTTTTCCAAATTACTCGAAACAAATTTATTAATCACTTGCATTTCCTGAGTTTCGTGTCGATCGCGGTCAAGGTCAGGTAACGATCCGTGTGTACTTTATGTACGGTGAAAAGCTAGTGAAACGATACGGAAGTACCGTGATCATAAAATAAAAAAGGCAAATAATCTGTGTACACAATAAGATAACATAACAAAGTGTGGGGGGGGGGGGGTACCTGTCTGCGGGGCCGCGGGGCGGGCAGGCACTCGTCCCGCTCGTCGCGCGCGCCGATGGGCGGCAGCAGCGTGTACCGGGAACCGAACCCGCACTCGTACGAGTACCTGCAACCAGGGTTGGCATGATTAAAACAAGTTGTTTTAAAACACATGTTTAAAACAGTTTGAATTTAAACAGTGTTTTTAATCACATGTTTAAAAACAAAGATTAAAACATGTATTAAACAGTGTTTAAAACATAAAGAAAAAAACAATGTTTAAAACTACTTTTTGAATGAAAATAAATTAATATTTAGGGCTCGAAATAGATTGACATAAAACCAGTTGATGAGTTGAGTCTATGCTATTTATTTTATTTTTTTGTACCTACTCACAAAAGGAATTATGAGTTTTTGAAAAGAAACATTACAAAGGAAGACACTTCAATGTAGGTATACCTCTAGAATTAATAGGTAATTCCCCGTTGGTCCTGCTAGGAAAGTCCCTAATGTCGACCATAGAAAGAAAGTAATTCAATGGACTAGTAGGGTATTTCCCGTATTAAAATAGAAATATTGGAGTTTCCCCATTGCACTCTTAAAAACGGTATTTATAGCAATGGGTTTCCCCTGTTAAAAATGAACATTAGCTTAGTTAGTTAGAAGACACAGGTGAATCTAAACCGTTTAGTACAGATTAGATATAGGTATGCTCGCAACTCGCAACATAAAACAACTGTGTAATTAATAACCATTTTGCAAATTTGAAAGTACCTAGCCTATAAACCTATAAATTTATAAATATGACGTCTATTTGAAATGAAATGAATGCACAAAACTAAAATGAACAAAAAAAACATAAAAAACAAAAAAAACACTTGTTTAAAACATTTTGAACTGTTTGTTTTATAAATTTAAAAAAAACTGTTTTTTTCCAACCCTGCCTGCAACACACAACACTTCACTCATTTCTTCATCATTTATACTTATCATAAGACTTTAAAAAAGAAAAGACAGATACAACACACGTTTAGAATAAACGGTAGTTTTCTAGCATTTTGCCGCGTTACATTTTTCGTGTTGACATAAAATCGTGAATTTATTACATTCGAATGGTTTCGATTCAAGCTTGTAAAATAATCTGTGGTAAAAGTTGATGATAATTAGGAAAAGTGGGTGGCAACACTGATCTATGATTTGTCTTTGGATGAAGTCGCTTTTTCAATAGGTCGAGTGACACGTCTCGTATTAAAAATAGAACGTAAAAACTAATAGGGCGGACCCTTGTACAGTTTTGTGTGTTTTGGATAAAGGAAATAAGTGAACTGTGCAATTGGTGCCGGACCGAGTGTGGTGGCGGTCTGCCACGGCGGTCAGCTAACACGAAGAGGCTTCGCTGGACACGTATCGATATAGTACATTATGATATAAGTGCGCTAAGTTGATAATTACAGCTGAGGCGATATTGCTAGCTCGAGCCGAAGGCGAGAGCTATAATTAGCAGAGGGTGTAATTATCAAAGCGCACGTATGTCATACGACGTTTTATAACATATTTGCGAGGAAATAAATAAAACTCTGACGACATTTACAAATAACAACAATACAGCGAGAAAAAGGGCGCGGAATATTTTTTACATGTTCACAGAGATTAGCGATGCGCGCGCTTCGTTGCCCTCTTTTTAAGCAAAGGCAGCCAGTATGCCATTAGTAAAGTAAATCAATATGTTTTTTTATAGATAAATTGTTGTCATTTATGGTTTTTCAAAATTAATTAACGAATAAAATATTTTTTTTTTATATTTTACCTCTCAAAGTTAATTTTATTCATAAAATGTTGACCAATTTTTCTGACATAAACTCTTTACTAAGATTTAAAAAGGTACCGTTCGATTTAGACGAAGCGTTTTGAAACCGTGCGTTTTACATTACATTACAACACACTTGCTCACAAAGTGGCTCTAATTTTATTTCACCGCAATTAGACACATAATGCCACCAGTAATCGAACCCTGAGTTGTTCATTGTTCACAAGTAGTGTTTAATAAAATGAGAGTGTTCATATAATTTTATTGTTTGAGTCACATTGTTCTTAAAAGCTTTCGAAACAAAAAAAGATCGTGTTCAACAGAACACATCAATTCATGTTCACTCATTTTATGAAACTTCGTATTTACATAGATAATTTCAAATTGTACGTGTTTATTAATAAAACTTTCACTCTAATATAAGTTTGGTTTTCTCTGTAATAAAGAAAACTTTAAATTCCTCATACTTATACTTAGGTAAAACGCTATCCGCGGAAAGCCAAAACATATATCATTCATTTTGCAATCTGGCATGTAATGACACCTATAACCAAACTGTGACTTTTTCATTACTATCACTCACAAGTGAGTTATAGAGACTTTTATAGGTTGAGTTGCTTTGTTCTAAAAAAGCTTCGATACAAAAAAGATTGTGTTCAATAGAACAAATGAATGAATGTAGGTAGCTATTGTTTGCTCACTTCATATAGATTCGTCTTTAAATAAATGATTTCAACTTGTATGTGTCATTTATAAACTTATTAATTAAACATTCACTCAAATATAACTTTTGGTTGGTTGGTTGGTTGGTTTTAAAGAAAAAAATGAATTCCACGTAAGTGGCCGAAAAAACGCAAGAAAAACAGAAAACAAAAAAAACTTTTTTTTAGTCTGTGGCTTGGTTGCACGCGCATAATATGGCAAGTGATTCATATTTCCCGACAAAACGAAACATGTTTCACAGCTCTTTTTCGCTGTTGAAATATTTTTTTATTGTAATTTTATTCGCAAGTGTGTTGAAAAACGTCGTATGATTGATACCCGTGTGTATTGATGATTACCGTCCTCGTCTCTCTTAAGACCCGTGCCTAACGGCTCGGGTCTCAATGTCACCTCAGCGGTAATCACCAACATTACACACTTGTACTATAATGTAATCTATATGTATTTTCGTGAGACGAAAATGCATATATATTTCATATAGGCGGTGCAATGTACAAATTTTAAAAAATATAGCGATTTAATCGCGTACAATGTTCTCAAAACGAGTTGAACTAAATTGAAAAGTTCCATACCTAGTATAGTTGTTATCGTGTCGTAGCGCGTAGCAGTCGTCGGCGTCGTAGCAGGCGTAGGGCGCGGCCGACTCGTCGCGTAGCCGTAGCTCGTCGCGTAGCTGGGACTCGTCTCTCAACAATGGGTCGTCTCTTAGAAGTGAGTCGTCTCTGAGAAGTGGGTCGTCTCTGAGAAGTGGGTCGTCTCTGAGAAGTGAGTCGTCTCTGAGTAGCGAGTCGTCTCTCAAGAGCGAGTCGTCTTGTAAGAGTGAGTCTTCCCTCAAGAGTGAGTCATCCCGCAAGTGTGTCGGCAGCGTCTCTTCGCTGCGAGTCTTCTGAATTTCGGCCTTGTCACCTGCATCGTTAAATAAATAAATAAATATTGGTGGACAATTCACACACAACACCATCTCACCCCAAACTAATCAGAGCTTGTATGATGGCGGCCAGATAGCTGATATAATACTTATATAGTTTTAAATACATACTTATTATACATAGAAACACCCAGACACAGTGCAAACATTTGAATTCATCACACAAATATTTTCACTGGGTAGGCATCGAACCCACGACCCTCGGCTTCGCAGGCAGAGCTGCTACCAACTAAGCCACGAGGTCAGTCTAAATAAAATCTCGTTCAAAGATTCCGTTACATAGATACATGCCAAGTTAATAAAGACATGTTAAAAAACTAAATTATCTTTGATAAATTATTATTCTCCACTTTTTTTTTCTATCAGTGAAAGCTGTTTTTGGCCTTAGTGTTTCTACCCAAATCAATGTTTTTATTGTGTAATGCTGTTTGTTTTCCATTTAGAATAAAATAATCACTTGCATTTCCCCAGTTACGTGCCATCGCGATCAAGGTCAGTTAATGATCCGTGTGTACTTTGTGTGCGGTGAGAATACTAGTGAAACGTCATGGATGTTCTGTTTTTTTTTGTGTACCGGAACAGAGTGAGAAAGTCGCTCATAGTTGTGCAAAATAGATATTGTTGCCTCCTTTTTCTTTGATAATAACGTCGTAGTACCTTTAGGCAGGATTCTTGTAAATGTTAACTAGTTACAGATTCTTTAATATTGAGTTGAGGGGTAAACTTATTGCACAGTTACGATGTAGGTACCGTGTTGTGTACATAGCCTGTTAAAATGTTGCTGCTAAAATAATCTGTGTGCTTAAGATCGCACGGGAGAAGTGAAAACTCCACCGCGCGGCGGCGCAGGTTAAGCATCTTCCCCATGGTGACGTATAGCTATGAGAGACACACACGCACCCGCGGCGGGGCGTGCAAGCGAGAGCGCCTCCATGCGGCGGCGCAGGTCCAGCATCTTCCCCATGGTGACGTATAGCTATGAGAGACACACACGCACCCGCGGCGGGGCGTGCAAGCGAGAGCGCCTCCATGCGGCGGCGCAGGTCCAGCATCTTCCCCATGGTGACGTATAGCTATGAGAGACACACACGCACCCGCGGCGGGGCGTGCAAGCGAGAGCGCCTCCATGCGGCGGCGCAGGTCCAGCATCTTCCCCATGGTGACTGCGTTCTCCCTCAGCGCGCCGGCCGCCGGCTCGCTGCCCCCCGACTCCGCGCCCGGCGCCAGCGCCGCGGAATCTGACACAACACGACACATCGAATTAATCTGGGTGAAATTTGGTACCTATGTGTTCTACCAGGCTATAATCTGCAGCCTGGAAGAACACATAAGACTTTTTATCCCGGAGAAAATAGCGGGAGGTAAAACTACGGTTATAAAACCGCGGGGTACTGCTAGTATTAAATTAATAACTAATCATCATCATCGTCAACCCATGTTCGTCCACTGCTGGACATAAGCCTTTCCAATATTGTGCCACCAAATCTGCTTCCCGCCACTCTCTTCAAGTCGTCGGCCCACCGAGCCGTCCCAACTATAACTTAATAACTCCTAAAAGCGGCGCTAAAACTCTGCAAGTGCCCAGTTGATAGATAGATAAACTCTTTAATGCACTTAAGCGGCAAGCGGCAGGGAGCCCATATGGGCTCAGCGCCGGATATGACACATCATGTGGAAAAAAAAATGTGGTTAGTTTTGACGAAACAAATCATAAGTGAAACTTTATCATCTAAACAATTTTCACGGCAGCGGCATAAAAAAACTACGAACTAGTGAAGTAAATTTATAGTTTTTTTCTTAAAATGAGTCGCAACTGACGAATTAAACGGCGGTAATCCGCTGAAAGTGACGAGTGGATAATACAATGAACATACATTTGGTGTTGTCGAGCGGCGAGTAGGTCCCGTCCGTGTTCTCGCGCACGCGCAGCATGTTGACCCGGTCCCCGTCCCGGAACACCAGCACCGTCACCTTGCAGCCCGCGCCCGCGCCCGCGCCTGCGCCCGCGCCGAAACACTCCGCCTCGTCTCTGCGAAACATCACGCATCACCTTAAAACTAGCTGAACCCCGCTCCATCTCTGGGAACGTCATCAAAAATCAAAATGAAGACTACCTGAAGTGGACCGATCATCAGAAGCCAGACTCCTACCTCTTCAGTGAATAAAATTTCTATCTTAATGAAGAAACACTGGCAAAATTCCGGTATAACATATCCGAATGGAAGCCATAAGAAAAAGTTGAAGATTGAACTCTGACTGAGACTTTACTGACTGACTGTACTTAGACTCTGGGGTCCGAGACTTTCGTCATTTAGATTCTATTTTTTTTTTACGTAGGTACATCTTGGATTAGGAGAAGAAAAGGAAAATAGGGGGAGTATGGAACACCTTCAACCTAATCATCAATTTTCCAGTTTTTCAGTCCGTTTTTGCTATTTTCTAAGTCGCCTCATCCCGGTTTAAAACTTCCACAACTTGTGGACACGGTGTATGTCGGGCGTGTTACCTGCCGGAGTCGATGAGGCGCTCTATGTCGGGCGTGTTACCTGCCGGAGTCGATGAGGCGCTCTATGTCGGGCGTGTTACCTGCCGGAGTCGATGAGGCGCTCTATGTCGGGCGTGTTACCTGCCGGAGTCGACGAGGCGCTCTATGTCGGGCGTGTTACCTGCCGGAGTCGACGAGGCGCTCTATGTCGGGCGTGTTACCTGCCGGAGTCGACGAGGCGCTCTATGTCGGGCGTGTTACCTGCCGGAGTCGATGAGGCGCTCTATGTCGGGCGTGTTACCTGCCGGAGTCGATGAGGCGCTCTATGTCGGGCGTGTTACCTGCCGGAGTCGATGATGCGCTCTATGTCGGGCGTGTTACCTGCCGGAGTCGATGAGGCGCTCTATGTCGGGCGTGTTACCTGCCGGAGTCGATGATGCGCTCTATGTCGGGCGTGTTACCTGCCGGAGTCGATGATGCGCTCTATGTCGGGCGTGTTACCTGCCGGAGTCGATGAGGCGCTCTATGTCGGGCGTGTTACCTGCCGGAGTCGATGATGCGCTCTATGTCGGGCGTGTTACCTGCCGGAGTCGATGAGGCGCTCTATGTCGGGCGTGTTACCTGCCGGAGTCGACGAGGCGCTCTATGTCGGGCGTGTTACCTGCCGGAGTCGATGAGGCGCTCTATGTCGGGCGTGTTACCTGCCGGAGTCGATGAGGCGCTCTATGTCGGGCGTGTTACCTGCCGGAGTCGATGAGGCGCTCTATGTCGGGCGTGTTACCTGCCGGAGTCGATGAGGCGCTCTATGTCGGGCGTGTTACCTGCCGGAGTCGATGAGGCGCTCTATGTCGGGCGTGTTACCTGCCGGAGTCGATGAGGCGCTCTATGTCGGGCGTGTTACCTGCCGGAGTCGATGAGGCGCTCTATGTCGGGCGTGTTACCTGCCGGAGTCGATGAGGCGCTCTATGTCGGGCGTGTTACCTGCCGGAGTCGATGAGGCGCTCTATGTCGGGCGTGTTACCTGCCGGAGTCGATGAGGCGCTCTATGTCGGGCGTGTTACCTGCCGGAGTCGATGAGGCGCTCTATGTCGGGCGTGTTACCTGCCGGAGTCGATGAGGCGCTCTATGTCGGGCGTGTTACCTGCCGGAGTCGATGAGGCGCTCTATGTCGGGCGTGTTACCTGCCGGAGTCGATGAGGCGCTCTATGTCGGGCGTGTTACCTGCCGGAGTCGATGAGGCGCTCTATGTCGGGCGTGTTACCTGCCGGAGTCGACGAGGCGCTCTATGTCGGGCGTGTTACCTGCCGGAGTCGATGAGGCGCTCTATGTCGGGCGTGTTACCTGCCGGAGTCGATGAGGCGCTCTATGTCGGGCGTGTTACCTGCCGGAGTCGATGAGGCGCTCTATGTCGGGCGTGTTACCTGCCGGAGTCGATGAGGCGCTCTATGTCGGGCGTGTTACCTGCCGGAGTCGACGAGGCGCTCTATGTCGGGCGTGTTACCTGCCGGAGTCGATGAGGCGCTCTATGTCGGGCGTGTTACCTGCCGGAGTCGATGAGGCGCTCTATGTCGGGCGTGTTACCTGCCGGAGTCGATGAGGCGCTCTATGTCGGGCGTGTTACCTGCCGGAGTCGATGAGGCGCTCTATGTCGGGCGTGTTACCTGCCGGAGTCGATGAGGCGCTCTATGTCGGGCGTGTTACCTGCCGGAGTCGATGAGGCGCTCTATGTCGGGCGTGTTACCTGCCGGAGTCGATGAGGCGCTCTATGTCGGGCGTGTTACCTGCCGGAGTCGACGAGGCGCTCTATGTCGGGCGTGTTACCTGCCGGAGTCGATGAGGCGCTCTATGTCGGGCGTGTTACCTGCCGGAGTCGATGAGGCGCTCTATGTCGGGCGTGTTACCTGCCGGAGTCGATGAGGCGCTCTATGTCGGGCGTGTTACCTGCCGGAGTCGACGAGGCGCTCTATGTCGGGCGTGTTACCTGCCGGAGTCGATGAGGCGCTCTATGTCGGGCGTGTTACCTGCCGGAGTCGATGAGGCGCTCTATGTCGGGCGTGTTACCTGCCGGAGTCGATGAGGCGCTCTATGTCGGGCGTGTTACCTGCCGGAGTCGATGAGGCGCTCTATGTCGGGCGTGTTACCTGCCGGAGTCGATGAGGCGCTCTATGTCGGGCGTGTTACCTGCCGGAGTCGACGAGGCGCTCTATGTCGGGCGTGTTACCTGCCGGAGTCGATGAGGCGCTCTATGTCGGGCGTGTTACCTGCCGGAGTCGATGAGGCGCTCTATGTCGGGCGTGTTACCTGCCGGAGTCGATGAGGCGCTCTATGTCGGGCGTGTTACCTGCCGGAGTCGACGAGGCGCTCTATGTCGGGCGTGTTACCTGCCGGAGTCGATGAGGCGCTCTATGTCGGGCGTGTTACCTGCCGGAGTCGATGAGGCGCTCTATGTCGGGCGTGTTACCTGCCGGAGTCGATGAGGCGCTCTATGTCGGGCGTGTTACCTGCCGGAGTCGATGAGGCGCTCTATGTCGGGCGTGTTACCTGCCGGAGTCGATGAGGCGCTCTATGTCGGGCCAGGGCTCGAGGTGCGGCGCGGGCGGCGGCAGGCGGCGCGTGGACACGGGTCCGCCCCGCATGCCCAGCACCAGGCGCAGCCGCGCGCCCGCCCCCACGCCCAGCTCGCGCAGGCTGCGCGCGTCCTCTAGCTCCCGCAGGTTGTACACGAGGTGCTGCTGCGACACCGGGATACCTGGACAACACACGGCTCCGTCATTTCTGGTGCATACGACGACTCAACAACTAATAGTATTGTTTTTAAACTTCCGCGATTTGTACACATAATGTTTATATTGAGCTTAATCACAATATAAATCATTGTTTCATTACCTCGATGTTTTACAACAGCCGTTGTCACGAAAAGACTGAAGAAATTGCGCGTGAAGCTTCATTTGCCATTTTAAAAAAAAAGTTTGTAGGCGATATCTCGGAAACTATGTAAAAGTCATGGAGACCACTGTTGTAAATAATACAATTTTGCATCTCTTGTTTCCAGTAAACTTTTTTGTATTATCGTTATCGTTGACGATTTATGCCCCATTTAACGAACCGACTAGACCAGCTGTACCTTTAAAATTACATGGCATAAAGATAAAACATCTTATATTTTTTGGATGACGAGGGCAGTGCTAGGTACCTAATGACGTCCACTATTAATGTTCCAATAGCTGGGTGTCGTGCTGTTATGAACAAGTATATTGCTTACCATCAGGCACATGTCCTGCTCGTGCCATCACAGTATTGTCTAAAATAAATAGTATTTATGAGTTCGTTCTCACTTATAATATCGACTTCACGATATCACTTCAAACAACCTAGATCTCGTTGTGGTCGACCGCACCTAGACCGCGCCACCGCTCATGACCTCTGATGGTAGGCGACACAATCGCATTTTATAAGGGACAAACCGATGTCACCGTACCAAAATAACGTATTTTATCAATGTTCCCACAGAAACTAACCAGTGGCACGGATACAACGCAACACGATAGCGGTCCAGCGGTTGACCATGTCATGGCACCTAATAACGTTCCCATTTTCCTGAGGCTCTAAACATTATCTAATACGACACTAGGATTGTACATAAGTTTGTTATTATTGTGTTACTAGCGACCCATTCCGGCTTCGCTTCGTATATTGTCATATAAAGACCAAACAAAAATCATCCTACCAATCTCTCAAGTTGGACCAAATCCTACTAAGGGGGGCATTCAAGTATTGCGTGACGCAATTTTTAAAGATTTTTTTGCTGTATTTTTATGGGCCGGCACGTTGCTTACCATCAGGTACATGTCCTGCTTGTCTTGTCACTCTATATAAAAAATGTTTGTCTGTAAAGTCGGTTTACTGACGATAGAACGTGACAACGTCTTAAGAAAATACTGATGGAATGGTAGCATTTTTCAAAAGAAAATTTTAATTTCATTTGTTTAATAGATTTGTATGTAAAAAGCAATCAGTAAAATTTAGTCATTTTCAGTCAAAACAATGCAAAAAAGCTTTTAGATGCCTGGGATCGAACCCGGGGCATTTCACATGCAAAGCGAACGCTCTACCACTGAGCTACATCCCCGCTTGAACTACTGGTCGAAATAATTAATACAACTGTAACATGCGGCGAGGTAACGACCGACGGTAACGCGGTAACGGTACATGACGTCATGTTTTGTGGGCGTGCAGCCGGCTTCATCGAATTATAAGACGTTATCACGTCAAAAACCGCAGGGTTCTGTGCTGTAACATAGAAGTGGGTTGCTGACCCTACGCCCCGCGGAAGCAAGTTGAAGTTGAAAGAACAATACGTTAAACGTTTGTTTATCAACCTGATTCTAAAACATTCCATCGTGTAAATAGATTTGGGACTGCGCTCGTTTCATAAAATTGGAGCGAATAAAACTGCACGTAGGCGGAACCCGGTCACAGCATTAGTCTTAACGAGCATTGTCAGGTACTTCATCCATCACATCGCAATAAAAACATGTCAATTTGTGGAGTTCCTTCAAGTTTGGTATATTTCTGAAATTCCCACACCAGGTAATACTAGGTTCTAGAAGGAATCGAATTCACGAGCTACGGCTTCGCAGGCCGATTTACTACCCACTAAGCCACTTGGCCAGTCCTTGAGGACATCATCAATCCATGAAAAATCCGTGGCGGAAAGTCCCATAATAATCATAGATCAATAAAGCCTTGATCGATAATCTTCAAACAAATGCTTCATCTCAAGTGAGGCAGATTGATGTCGGCGTAAGCCGTATACAGTATGTACTGAAGTTCGCCAAACAAAACTTTAATATCGTGGCGTATGTGTACAGTGAAGGACCACACAAACCATCGTAATGTTTTTAATTCTCGTATGCGTTAGCGCTTGACCTTGACAACTGATGGTAGTTTCGAACGGACTAAGCCAATATGGCTTATTATGATTTGCTTCACTTTTATTGCGCGGACCCGATTTCTAGGCTTTTATTATTCTATGCCCATAACATGTATTTTATGTTTTAAGTTAGTTGGTCTACTCGGGAGAACAGCGACTGCAGAAAGAGCCTCTGGTTCCTATTCCACGCGCACCACTGTCTTTTCGAATGTGCATAATGCCGCTAACTTAAAACGGCGAAGGAAAAAGATCGTAAGAAACCCACGTTTCTAGAATCTTTCAAGGTCATGTGTCATTCACCAACCCGCACTGGGCCAGCGTGGTGGATTATTGTATAGATTCTCCTCTTGCGAAAGAACGGCCGCAGTCCCAGCAGTGAGAACATTTAGCGGCAGTGCCGGCGTTAGGGTGTACCAAGGCGCCAGGAAAGCAAAGGGATGCCTGCGGCGCCGCCGCCGGCGCAAATTTGAGTTAGGTCTGCAGTTAGGGGGCACCGTAGAAATTTCACTCTGAGCACTGATATTGCTCAGTGGGCTGTTTGTGCTGAAACATTTGGCCTGGATGGGGGATCTAAGTAGCCGTGGCAAAATGTCCCATAATAATGTATTTTATGTTCAAAGTTCTTGGTGTAAGTCCTTGTGCAACAACCTCACAGTCTCCGCTCCACCACCGCCGACGGCCTCGTGATTCACCCTGGCGGGAGGCCAAGGCTGCCGTGACATCACGCACTTTCTCCGCACGAAAACTCTTCTAAATATACCCCGCTTGTTTGTATTTAGTAAACAGAGACAGGTGGGCGGTCGGCTGTTGCTATACCGCGGCGTGATAGTCGCGATACAGATGTTTCTTAATCTGCCCAAAAAAATTAAGAATGGAACAATACAGAAACATGGAGTAGATTGTTTAAGCTTTATAGGTACTCTAATAACTGCGCCCCGCGTTGTCACCCGCGACTCATCGCTTTCTCAATAATATTTATTTCCGCCAAATACGATTCAAGGGCAATTTTTTGAAGTTATACCTACTTATTTCGGCGCGTTAAGGAAATTGTGGAAATCATTGGGGGAGGCATATGTCCAGGACTGGACGTCTGCAGGCTACAGATGAGATGAGATGATGAAGGAAAGATTATGAGAGTAAGTTTTACGATGCGCGCGCACACCGCCACGAAAACCCGACACCCTCAAGTTATACTAGTATAGCTAGTCAACATTTTAATAAACATTGTAAATAAATTCAGGTTAATACTTCTGGCGTTGAATATATTATATGCTATGGTTGAAGTTAGACTTTAAGGGTGCGACCAGACCGCGGGAACGCGCTTCGAATGCGCCGTTAGCGCGCCGCTCGCGATCAGCTCGCGTGAAGTTCCTGCAATTGGTTTGTCCGCTTCTATAGCGTAACTCACGCAAGGCTCGTACAGAGAGAGAGAGAGAGCGGCTCTCACTCTGCGAAACATGATGTCGTACAGTTGTAAATTTGCTTGTTTCGATTAAACATAAACAATTTTCATCTGTCCACTTGCATGGCAAGCAACAACACGTACTCAAGTTCCAACAATCGGGTACTACCTGAGAGGGTAAGTAAAACAATGCGAGGCTAGATGGGCGGCGTGCGAGCGAAGGTGAGGCCTTCGCAAAGTATATATATCGCGAGTTCGCGCGATTATAAAATGCACGAGCACCGTACGTGCGCGGCTGACGAACGGCATTCGTGACCATATCACCAGGGGGTCTACCGCCTAACGAAAAACGCTTTGACGCTTTGGCATTGCCGTCTCTTTCATTTCAAGCGAGAAGAAAAGAGACAGCAATGTCAAAGCATCATTTTTCGTTAGGCGGTAGAAGCGCAGGTCTGGATGCACCCTAACAGTGTTCCAAATTACAGCCCGATCCGTTACGCCGTTGCTGGGCAACAAACATCTAAACATCCCAACTTACGCATTTATAATAGTAGTAGGAAACAGGATGTCAAAGTTTGGATGTTTGTTGCTCAATCACATCGGATATGCTGAACGGATCTGGTTTAAATTTGGAATACAGATTAGAGTTTGGACTAGCAGTACAAACTGCTACTTACTACTAATAGGCTACTTTTTATCGCGGAAAAATAAATGGGACGGGAATTAAGCGGGTAAACCGCCGGGGGCTGCTAATATAATACATATAATCCTTTTTGAATCAATTCAATTTGAAGGGTCGAACGAAGAAACTTTACTGTAATAAGAACGTGTAAGGTTTGGAATGCGTAGCCTGACTGGGATTTTCCCGATGGTTATCATCGTAGTGCCTTCAAATCGAGAGTGACTTGGTGTCTTCTGGGTAAGCACGCATCGTGACCGCATCGTCGCTTAACATCAGGCGAGCTGGCGGTCAAGCTAAATCCTAAGAAAGTGAAAAATCCCAGTCTGAAAACATACTTCATTAAAATACTAACATCGCGGCTCGCCACTGGAATGCGACGATAAAGATTTTATCTATAAACGTTTTATGACGGAACGCGAAAGGAAAGCCAATTGCCAAGTACACTGCTACTAACTTGTAGAGTTGAATGGGGAAGGCCACGATAACCATCGTTATAAATATAAATCAAAAGATGTGCCCTGAGCACCTTGAAATTGTTAACAAATTGCATCTCTCTGTGAAGCGTGAGTGGTTTACAACTACCTACATACTTCACCCCTACAATCGCTAGCGGAGAGGTATGTTGCGGTTCTATTTATTTTGGTTGTTGACGAATGGCGATAGGTATAAACATTCGGCGTTCACCGCTTCCTACAATCGACTAAAACGGAAAGAGTCACTCTTCCCAATCGTAACATAATTCTGTGGGCCTGAAGTTTGGGCACATCCATTGATTTATATCGATGACGATCACATTATCTCAACACATTGTGTGGGGTTTCCTAGGGTCGGACTGAGCAGAAATGCTTGTGGAATGCGTTGCCTGAGTGGGTTTTCCCCGATAGTTACAATCTTGGTGTCTTCAAATCGAGAGTGAATCGGTTTCTTCTAGGTAAGCACGCTCAACTCTTAAAATCTTTTGTAATATCTTATCTTACTTACAAACATTTTTGTACTTGTATTTGTGTTCCAATTTGAAGGGCAATGTTTCCAGAGAAATTACAGGGTATAAAGATAAAAACATCTAATAGCCCTGGGTGAAAAGTGCCGAGCAAGGTCATGATTTGGAGTCTTCACAGTCTACAAGCTGTGTGACACAGTGCAGTTATGGGCAGGCAAAAATCAAGTTTAAGAATAAATAAATAATATAGATAAATTACCTAGTTGTCATTATGTTTCCTTCTGAGAAGTATGCAAAAAATTTCAAATATTTAAGGAGTAAGATGTTTCTTTATCACTATTTTGGTTTGCAAAAAACAGCTGTTTAAGATTAGAACTTTAGAAACTCACCCATATTACACCCATATTGTTAGAGTTCATGTTATGTGAGATGCAATCCATTGTATAGTGAACCAGTCATAACTCCCAAGCCTTTTAAAGATGTATAGTTTTAATATGGTTATAGTAATCTCCCAGCTTCACCTGCATATATTATGTAAATAAAGCTATCTCCCGGTCTACAATTGCTAGTACATGATAATCATGCGATAGTGGAGTGAAAACATACCTTTGACAAGGAATGATTCAGTTATGTACTTTGTACTTATCAACTTATAGTATAGCTGCATGACTCACGATTAATATTTTTATGTACCTAACAATTAATACTTAATATTATCATCAAAGATTTATTAGGTCAACTAATTATCTAGTTTCTGTGTTCTAGCTGTTTTACTATCTACTTTATGTAGAGGCTGGTAGTGATGTAACCAACTATCCCTTAGAAATCGTTCTATTTAGGGCATAAAGTTGCTTTTATATGATTTTCAGGGTTAGGTATAAACGAAATAATGACACATTGTACCTTTTTCCTTGTTGTTCCACTGGTAAACATAAGCTATCCTACTAATAATATAAATGTCGAAATTTGGATGTTTGTTGCTCAATCACATAAGAACTGCTGAAGGGATTGGGTTGAGATTTAGAACAAACTAATATTATACCTAATCTGAAATAACACATCGGCTACTTTTTACTGTGGGAAAAAGAAGCGAATCATGGCCCATTTTGAGAGGCTAAGTGCGGAAACAGCCCCGTCAAACTAACTAACTAAAGAAGCGAATCGAGACTATGTGGATAAAAGCGCGGGGTATTGCTAGTATTTCATAAATACTTCGTTTTTTAGACACCTTCATATGTTTTCGTAAATAAATGCTTTTTTATTTTCATTTTTAATGTAATATAGTGATAGAACAAGCAATACATGGTTCATGATGGTAAATAACATGTCTGCCCTTGACAGTATAGCTCCACACATCTATTTGAACATGAAGAGTCTAAATCACAGGCCAGAACTGCACTGAGCTTATCACCCAGCGATATCAAATGATTTATCTCTCTACTCTGTAATTTCGATGATTATTACATCAGTCTTATTGTTGTTGTATTTATAATTTAAAGCTATAAACAATAAAGAATTCTCAGCGAATCATAAGTAGCTAACAGCATTACATACACACATTTTGTGCTAAAGGTAAAATTTAGATTACTGTAATTCAATTTACATCAGGTAAGTAGTGTAAGCTGATGTGCACAATGCTCAATAATTTTATTACTAACATTAAACTATATTTTTGTAGGTCCATTTATACTTTTAATAGTTTCTATAACGACAGGTTCATTATAGAAATAGCAATACACATGTCATATGCTTACTGGTGCCTATTACATCCCAGTATCAAAAATTAAGTAACAATGAAGAAGCCAATAACTTTGTCTAGGTAAAATTAAAAAAAGACAATAACCTAAGAAATTCTAAGTTTTTCGGAATAAAAAGTATTATTCTATTGGATTCCAAATTTCAGCTTGATTCATTCAACTTCAACGTGATTTATCAACAAATATCCAAACTGTCAGATCTATAATATTAGAAGTATCGGTTTTAAAATTAATTTTATTATAACACACTTTTTCATTTAGCTTTTATTTGTATTGTTTTAGTCTACTTTTTTTAAAGAATTTAATATCTTACCTGAAAAAACATCCTCAAGATGATTCGACTTGTATTCCACTCTGTTTATGAAAGTGTGTGGTGGAGTTGTGATTAAGCAATTGAATCAGATGATCTATCCAGTTGGGCATCTCACAGATAAGAAATACAGAAATGACATAAATCATTTTAGTGTAATGTTTTTGATGTTGTTCTTGAGTGCAGGCAGCACCTGGCCGGTCCATAATTCACAATAACTGGAGCTAAGCACTGCCGTGTGCTTTATAAATAGCTCGGAAACAGATCCCTTGTCATTGAGCAACCACTTACAATGCACTAAGGCACATTCTACAATGTGGGTTTTATGGTTTTACGATTTACTGGCAGCACCCTGTTTTACTTAAATTCAAAGTTTTATGTTTTCACTCCAATTGACATTCCCAATGACTGCTAATTTAATTATTTGTTGTTTTAAAATTTACTAGGAAGTAATTTTGCATGAAGTTTTAAACTTTCTTTTCCTTGACAGTTGTACCATTGTGTACAAGGTAAATAAGTAAATAATTTATTTATGAGTATGATTCATTAGCACCTATATTGAGCCACTACCTGTGAGCTCCTCTACTCACTAAACCATTGGTTATGGGTTTGATTCCCACACAGGACAAACATTTGTGTGATGTATATGATTGTTTTTTTTTTGTTTTGTCTGTAGTATTTCTATGTTTCATAAGTATGAATTTAAAATTAGAAATGTATTATACCTTATAACTATTTGGGCTGCCATAGTACAAGCTTTACCTACTTAATTTGAGGCTAGATAACACTGTGTGAAGAAATATCAACCAATATTTATTTTTGTTAATATCTAGACTTTATTATTAGGTGGCCATTCTTGGAACTGTGATAAAGTATTAAGTATATATTTTTGTAGAATATGTATGGTGTATACCTTATTTTAAATTCCTACATTTAATTAATTAATTACATTCCTTAATGTGTTGGTTTACACAATGTTGGTGGACTAAATAAATAAATAAAGACAGAAAGTAATAATAGTACCTATTGTAGTACACTGACTTGTTAATATAATTTTCCACAAATTATTAATCTAACTGGATTCTGGATACTGTTATTTTTTTAATACTCAAATATTTAATCAGTCTTTAATACATAATCATATGGCTCTTTAAGACTTCCTTCGGGTTACAATCTGATAATATTTAAATATAATATGGAATAGCAATTACTCATTTTACCTAGTAAACCTCATATTCATAAATAACAGTTTGAACCTATCATTTTGGTCAATACATCACATTTTTACTTCTAAATGATGTTGTCATACAATTCTCATCTCATATTTTTATTTCAATTACCCAATGCCAACAGAGTGAGATGAATTGTCTTTAGAAAAACAGTTTGTTATTGTTTATTTAATTGTACTCATGTTTCCCATTACTGCACAACATAAATAACATGACTGTGTGCTACCAGTTACCTCATACCAATGCTACCCCGACAGTAGGTATTTGTTTAATTGGATTACAATGTGGAAATTATCAAACTATGTCCATCTATGATGGACAGAATGTATGTTGGGTAGGTATATTATTGTTATCATATTGAGTGTAGGTTCCATTGTAGAGCGTTGTTTACGCGTTGGCGAAGCGGGGTGGCCGCGCCGTTCTTTGTACTACTTCATAGAGCAAGGATGACGCACGGCCGCCGAGCCTTGTCAAACAGATTGTGTAACACGGCGGCCGAGGGTAACATCCGGCACTCACCTTCCACCCGGAATATCTTCGACTTGATGGCCAGCACGGTGTCCGACGGCGACACGGTCATCTCGAAAGCGGTCCCCGTCAGGGTCTCCACCAACACCTCCATCGTGGGCTGGTTGCCACCGTCCTCCTGATACCCTTTCGATCTATTCGACAGTCTCTCAGGACATCCATGTTGTGACATTTCACACGCGTTACACTTCACTATCTACACGACATCGCACTCCACACTCGTTTTGGAAAATTTGTTTTTAGACAATTACGATGAACTTCTAGGACGATCACACGACGACGATGTTGTAAATAAAGTTGCGTACTTGGTCACGCGGCGACATTGAAATAATTTTACACGAAACTGGGGCACACAAACAAGCAAAATCAATTTTAATTATGTTTCTAATGGTTTCTGCAACAAAAATATATTGATACAAGGAAATGAAATAAATTCTCCGTGACAGACAAATATTTTTTTTCTGTTGATTGATTGAAGAACGAAGAAAACGAAGGAAAACGTCGTAAAGTTTGGAATGTTGTAAAAGAGAACAGACTTTTGTTAAATGGCAACATATATGATTAACCGGAAATCGTTCAATGTCAAAAAATTCGCAGAGCTCTACTGTCTATGTCTATAAAATCTAAAGTTCTTTTCTGTCGTTCTTCGTTCACCGACTCGGAGGTTAGAAACATGGTGCGTAAAGATTTTTGAGAAATTAATACTATAAAGCAGGATAAATTGACGAAATCCTATCACAAAGTTCGCAAAAGTGATAAAGTATTGTGATTATAAGTTAGCAGTGTTCAAATCGGTAGATGCGAAGTCTGCACGCGTCATCGATACCAGTGTTCAGCATGTGGTTTTAGGGTGGATTTCTGTTTTCAGACTCGTAAACGCCGCAATGGAGGACGCGCCAAGCACGGCCGCGGCCACGTCAAAGCCGTGAGGTGCACCAACTGCGCGCGTTGCGTGCCCAAGGACAAAGCTATCAAGAAGTTTGTGATTAGGAATATCGTTGAAGCGGCTGCCGTCAGAGACATCAATGAAGCCTCCGTCTACTCATGTGAGTTTCCTATTACATGTTCATACCTTTCCTGTCCGTACCTCTGTGCCTGCTCTAAACTTTGTAAATGATAGCTGATCAAAATATCGTAAATACTCCTGACATAACCTATTTCTTTACACTACATCGAAGTAAACTTAATAAATTGATAAATTCAACTAAAACCAATGAACTAGAAGACTCAACATTTGTACTGTTAATAATAAGTACCATCATAATTCTTAGTGTGATCTGAAAACTTAAATCTGATCTGTCCTTGCCTCCGTGGTGGTCTGAGTACCTGGAATATTTTACAGTCGGTATAAATACAATCTCCATCTATCGATCCATATAAATAGCTGCGGAGTCCTAAGTCTGCTAAGCTAGTGCCTTGGCATACCAAACTAGATGATATATATTATAAAGAACTTCATTTTTAACTGACTTCAAAAAAGGAGGAGGTTATCTTTTCAGCTGAATGTTTATTGTTTTGGATGTATGTTCCACGATAGCGCCACCAATTATGAATCAATTTTGATGGATATTTTGTTGTTTGGTAGATCATACTTCAGATGTGGTCCCATATATTTTTATTGAAATTGGTGAGGCAATTTTAGAAATACGAACAAAAAACTAAAGCTTTCTTTCATATATGTAGATGATATAGTGATAAATTAGTATGAGATTTGATTTAATTTTAAATTGAAGTTGGTTTTTGTTCTTTTGAAGAAAGTAAGTTATGAAAATAGCTGCATTAACTTCTGGGAAAGAGCATTCAAAACAGGCCCCTATTACTGAGACTTCGCTATCCATCCATTTGTCTGTCACCAGGCTGTATCACAAGAACGGTGATAGCTAGATAGTTGAAATTTTCACAGATGATGTATTTTCATTGCCGCTATAACTACAAATACTAAAAATAAAATAAATATTTAGACTTCTCGTACCAGTTACCAGTTCTTGCTCGATACTAACTTGCAAACCAAATACACATGCACATAATGGTAAGGAACCCTTCGTGCGTGAGTTCCACTTGCACTTGGCCGGTTTTATTCATATAAGCTGAATTAACTTGCAGAAAACAAAAAAACTTGCAGTTTCATAATAGCTGAATTAGCTTTAGGAAAAAGAATGTTTGCATCCAACATACCTGCTATACCTGTATTCAACATACCTAGCTGAATAACTTCTGGAAAAAGAAACTTTGCATTCAAAATAGTTGAATTAACTTCTGGATAAATAATTAACTTGCATTTTCCAAAAACCTCAGTTAACATCTGGAAAACAAATTGTTACATTTTCAAAATAGCTGAATTTACTTCGGGAAAAATAACTTTTGCATATGCGAAATACCAATTAACGTAGGCAAATAATAACTTACAATTTTTAATGTTCTTTTTTCCACATTTGATTAAAAAATTGGTGTGATGCTCAGATGTTATAGTATAGTTTAAAATTTACTTCTGTTTATTTATTTATCAACTACTTGCACACATACAGTCACACCAAAACGTGTGTCAAGTTAGAACATACTTAATTAACTGTTAGATGAAGTCCTACATGGTTACCGTTGTTTGTTTCCAGCATTCCAGCTGCCCAAGCTGTACGCGAAGCTCCACTACTGCGTGTCGTGCGCAATCCACAGCAAAGTGGTGAGGAACAGGTCCAAGAAGGACAGACGCATCCGCACACCGCCCAAGAGCAACTTCCTTCGCGACATGAACCGCCCCCAGAATGTCCAACGGAAGTAGTTTTTAAATAAATAATTATAAAAAACAATGTATTTTTATTTGATTGACTAGCAGTGCCTTGCGGTTTTACCTGCATGCTTCCCATACTAATAATTTTCTTGTGATAAACACTAGCTTATTATATATCCTATTCCAGAGTTCCAGACTAATCTGTTTGCCAAATTTCAACCATTCCTGTTCCACCATAGACATTATTCAATTGTGATTAAGCTACAAACATCCATCATCATCAGCCTGTATTCATCAACTCTGCCCTGCTTATGATAAATACAGTAAGTCACATTTTGGTCGATATTGAGTTGAGTACATATTTGGAATGTACAGATTAAGGCCTACATTTCTGTATATTCAAAGTTTCAAAATGTCACTCAGAAAACGAAATAAGCTTAAGCATAGTTACAGTAAGGCACGTTTCGCACCAAGGGATCCTTATTATTATTGCAGCATGAGCACATACGGTTGATTTTTTTCAAATTGTTTAACCATTTCCTAGGTACTGCTACAGTAAGTAATTTTGCTATTATTATATTTAAGTTATGAGTATATTTTATCAAGTATCACAAACACATTAACAGTAAGTACCACTTACTGTTACTTTAAGTGTTGGCAATAAAACATGAGTTCATAAACCTTAACATATATACAGTAAGAACATGTTTATTGCATTATATAGAAGGGACTTTCGGCTAAACATTTATTGTGTACGTATGTAACGTGATAGCGTCGCCAATTGTGAATTGATTTTGATGGATATTTTTTGTTTGGTAGATCATAATTCAGTCGGTCCCATATACGTTTTATCTAAATCGGTGTAGCTGTTTTAGAAATATGAACAAAAAACTAAAATTTGCTTTACATATTTAGACGATACAGTGATTCTTATGAAATTTGGTCGTGTGTCTGAATTTAACCTTAAATTGAAGTCTGTTTTTATATTTTTTTAAAGAAAATTGATTATCGTCCTCTGCGAAGATAGAGATAACGAATTAAAAGTGCCTTAAAAAGATATTTTTATGAAGAAAGAATACAAAGAGAAAACCTTATTTAAAGTCTACTAAAAGTCTTTTTTTTGGAAACAAAGTGTTTATCTTCTTTTATTCTTAGATGTTTTTTTTACTGTGTACGAAGAAGTACAAACAAAAATTAAAAACAACACAACTTAAACAATGTTTAGTTCACCCATTGGGTTTATTACACTGGTCAACAAAAAAAAAACACTTTTGCATGTAACATGAAATTTTTTATCAGGGTATGTTCAGGACAAGTATTAGAATAATAGAAATGAAATTAGAATGTTTCAAATGCGAACAGTTTTTTTGTAATTAGGTTATATGATTTTTTTCAATTTATCAGTTTTTATCAACAAAAATATGCTATTTCGTTATATTGTGCCACTAATATGATTGTAGCTATAGGATTTTCGTATATATTTGGCTTCAGGGACATCTCATTGTAATGTCCAACAGTAATCCAACAATATACGAGGGGTTAATTTTCGTTGAAATCGTATTTCTTATCGTATCGTGGAATCTTGGACCGCGTTCGTCGCTGATGGCACCTATATTTTCAGGAAATAAGTTCAAATGTGAATAAATAAAATACATTATCAAGGACATGACAAAATACCACCTGAAAAAAAATCTTTTGGCTCTTCATCTCGTTTGCAAAAATAACATACTTTTGTTTTTACTTCTAAAAAACTCCATCCCTTCAATTGAGAGCCCAAAAGTTCTGCCTGTTGTTAGGACAAATTTAAATCATGTACCAGATCATTGAGATCTCCTTGAGATAGTAAACATGGACCATTACATGAGGTGCTTCTTGTAAATCAGGATCTAATGTATCTTTCCGGTTGTTTCTGGTGTTGATGTCTGATCGGAACTTTGGCTCTGGTATGGATAGTTTTTGCACCATGAGGGGTTGGTCTTTTCACCTCTGGCAGGTCAGGATACTTAATTTTAAATTATTTTTTCTTTTTTGTAATAGTTTTAGTATCCGTTTTAGTATCAGTATAACGAAAGTAAAAATCAATTAAGTGGTTTGTTGGATCCGTTCATATAATAGGGATTCCAAACGGCATAGATCTAGATATTTTTGTCCATTCAGTAAGATTACCCACTCATGTAACACAACAGATATGTGGAACCCACATATTGTCTTGTAGTCTGATGGCAAAGCCAAAATTCTGCACACATAACTTTGTTACTAATGATATCAAATTCCTTCGCTGAAATTTGAAAGTAATGTTACCACAAATGTAACATAACTTGTAGGGATCATTTTTATACTTTATTGGCATTATTTAAGAGCCACTTAACTGAATCATCAAAAAAAATGTATGGTATTCAAATTAAACAGTTATTTTGTTGCGAAACTAAGACAAAAACTGTTAAGTTTAAATGTATGTGGGTTGTAGCTGTAACATGAAAATGAGATTTTTTAATTTTACAATATATTTAGATTAAACTGTTACATCATACTTACTTACTTCTTTTTTATTTAGCTACCAAAAACATCGAAAAAGAGTAATTCATTATTATTAATGGTGCAATGAGATTACATGTTTGTCCTAGCTATAATTACAGTAAGTGATTAAATAATACTAAGAAAATTGTGCACTTTTTGTTATCCTATTTAAACATTCACCTCATTTCCTAGTCATTGTTGCAGTATGTACTTCAAACTAAACATAGTTACAGTATGTCACACACTTACTGTACCTATACTAAAAAAACATAATTTTTTGCTTTTTCATTCCTTAGCATACATATTTTTTCAAGATTTACCATTAAACTATTATGATTAAATTAAAATTAAAATACACAAATTGTTAAACAAACACGGTTTTATCTGAAACAGTTTAGAAAAGTTACATTTAATTGATACTTTGGGAGAAACGATAAAAATAAAAAATAAAACTTTGACCGCGTTTTTCTCGAAAGTGGTTCCATGTCACTTACTGTATATATCACAAGCAGGGCAGAAGCTTATGTACAGCAGTTACTGCTGTACATAAGCTTCTCCCATAATAAGTCACTCAGCCTGATCCTCGGTCTTACATCTCCAATTGCCACCAGCTGACTTGTGTATACCATCACCCTGATGACACCATGTAGAGTATTCTAGAGCGTTAGAGCCAATTCCTAAACTATGTTTACTGTTATGTGGATATGTGACACCACAGAACCTGTCTACCCCAACAGTTATTGGGTCTGTGACAGATGTGACTGGCCCACTGCTACTTCAGTTTGCTAACATGCTGTCACTATGTCTGTGATTTTAGTTCTCTGATGAATTACTTCATTGTGGATAAAATGGAATGTGAATAGTCATTGGTAAAACCCACTCAGGCAACATATTCCACAGCATAGACGTTCTTATTATAAAAGTAGAGTCAAATCTCTTTGTTTGTGTTTTTGGAACGACACATCAACCATGAAACGATGTCGCTTTCTTGAGATACGAAAAGTACCTACTATAGAAATAAAGTTGCCAAGTGCGAGTTGGACTCACCCATGAAGGGTTCCGTTGCAGCAAGTAACATAATATACATAGTACCTACACATAGTTCTTGTAGTTCGTCGTAACTTTGATCGAAGTTTCAATAATAGTGTATTTATGACGTAGGTACTAAAAAAAAAACTAGGTACTCATCAGATCGAGTTCAAACTAATTTTCGTTGGTAGTTTTCATGGTAATGTACATCATACATTTTTTTTAGATTTTTCATTATCTTACTTTAGAAGTTAGAGGCGGGGGGACACACATTTTACCACTTTGGAAGTGTGTCACGCGCAAACTATTCAGTGTATACGAAAATTATTTTAGAAACCTCAACATCATTTTTGAAGACCTATCGATAGACACCCCACACGTGTAGGTTTGATGAAAAAAAAAATTTTGAGTTTCAGTTCTGAGTATGGGGGGCAACCCTAATTTTTCTTTTTTTAATTTTTTTTTGTTCAAATCTTAATGCGGTTCACAGAATACATCTACTTACCAAGTTTCAACAGAGTAGTTCTCATAGTTTCGGCAAAAAGTGGCTGTGACATACGGACGGACAGACAGACATGACGAATCTATAAGGGTTCCGTTTTTACGTTTTACGGAACCCTAAAAAGGGCAAGGTGGTATTAGATCATGCAGTAGTTCCGTCAACCAAACTAAAAAGTTGCAGTAGTTCCATTAACCATACTAATAACTTTACTACTGACACTACTCGGATATTTTGTGGGCTGTGAAACTAATTCTAGCGTCACGCTCGGGAAAGAAAAATATGCGTCAAAAAAATCTAGAAATGCGTTAGCAATACCCCTTGGATATAATGCTGACGCATTTCTAGATGGCCATGCTCGTGGCCGCGCCCTCAGGTTTCACCCGCGTAGTTTCCAAAGTAAACTATCAAATCCTGAGTTATAAGTTTTCACTCGTATCGGCAGTCCCTATCACCACAATTTTTTTATAGTAGTGACAAGACGAGCTGGACATGTGCCTGATGGTAAGCAACATGCCTGCTCATAACAGCACAGTGACGCGCAGCTATTGGAACATGAAGAGTCCAAATCATTACCTAGCACCGCACTGCGCTCGTCACCCGGAGATATAAGGTGTTTTATCTCTTAGCTCCGTAATTCTCTGGAAACATTGCCCTTCAAACCGGACCATAGTAATGTTTTCTCACTTTGCTTGGTGGCAGAACAACTGTACATTGTTGTCGTCATTATTTAAGTGGCTCTCACATTTGAAACACTGCATTTCGTCAATGAACAAGCTAAGAATACAAAAGAAAACTTGACAAAGAAAAACGGTTGCGATTTTTGTCACGATTTCCTTCAAAACATATTTGATTTCACAAAAATGTAACACTATACGATATTCAAGCAACAAGGAATTAGATACACACTGATACAGCCCTTCAAACCAATTTTTCATCTAAGTAAATGACGATATTAAACACTTGTTTCTTCAACAGAAAAAAAAAGGTCAAGTATTCCATAAAGTCATCAAAGGTAAGCCAAAGTAGGTACTCTTCAAAAAATGATTTCATCACCACCTAACCTTTTTAGGTCAGTTAATACCATTTCTGATCTTTTTCAAGGAGAGTGCGTTCCCGTGTTCTTTGTATGTATATGTGTGAGTATCTTTCAGCAGCGAACACTCTCCTTGAAAAACTTGAGTCAGACTGGACTGAACATATCAAGTGTGAGTTACCCGTGTATTTATTTAAAATAGTAATTTTATTCAAACAAAGATAAAAATTTAATATTTGTTATATTCCTGTTTTTTTATACAATAATAATATTGAAACTAAAAATATGTAATACAACAACTCTATTTCCTACAAGAATAAAAATGCCACCACAATATCTATGGAACATTTCAACAAATCACGGTCCTTTAATCTTGTAGATGGTTTGAGGGAACTTCGCTAGTGCGGCGGGCTTCTCTGTGGGCTCCAGGGCTTGCTTGAGGTTCTTTTCAAAAACTTTCTTGGCATCGCAGAAACCTTGTTTGGTTTTACCAAAGGAATTGGGCCCTGCAGATGTCGGTGTCTCCCTGAAAGATTGTAAACATGAATATTAGATTGGCAGATTTTATGTTATTGGTATTGCCTATAGATAATTACCATCAATTTTTGGTTAATTTTTGGGGTTTGTGTAATAAATTTGACACCTTTAGAGACTGGTGCTCTCAATGAGATAGCGAATGAAAAAATGAGAGAACCAATGCAAAAATAGAAGTAAAATTTACATGCTAAAAAAATGCTTTTAAAATAAAAAAAATCTCATGTTTTTTGTTTTGACATGATAAGTTTTAATTTTCTAGATTATGTATTTGTAAGTCTAACTTGTGGTCTCTTAGTTTCAGCATTTGATGTTATATCAGACAGTTCTCCTCATGGACTGAGCTATCAGATGCAAAAGACAAATCTAATGGTAGTTCCGGAGATTACCATGTTCAAACAAACTTTGCAGCTTTAAACATTGTTGTGACCCGCAGCTATTGGAACAGGAAGAGTCCAAATCATTACCTAGCACTGCACTGCGCTGGTCACCCAGAGATCTAAGAAATTTTATCTCTAAGCCCTGTAATTTCTCTGGAAACATTGCCCTTCAAACCGAAACACAGAAATGTTTGCACATTACTACTTGGCAGTAGAATAATTGGCAAAGGTGAACTCTACATGAGTCTACTCAACAATCATTTATTCAAATGCATCCAAGGTAGCATTAGATAGTTTGATATGGATTATAGGTACCATTAGGTATTTTTTTAAGAAAACTGGTGCATCTTCTGGGTATAATTTTAAATATTGTCTTATTTATTCTGGATGCAGCAAGTTTCATCCAAATTGGACTAAAATCCATCTGGTTTAATCGCAGATGCAGCAAAATATATTGAAATATACATGTGTTATTGTAACAATGTTTCTTATACCTCCCAATATTCCTCATCCGCATCCTGGCTTCAGCCGGCATCTCTTCCACTTCTTCATCATCATCATTGTTAAACACGGATGCCACCAGCGGTTTCTTGGCCACACTCTTAGCGGGCCCCGCAAGATTCATCTTAATGGGTCCCTTGGGCTTGGCCAGCTCAATGGATATGGGGGTAATGCGCGGAGGCGGCGGAGGCGCCGGTACTTCTTCCTCTGAACTGTCGATTTCCACTGGAGATGTTTTGTGACTTTTATCTGAAAGTTGTTTACAGAGTTAGTCATATGGTACGAAGTGATCGCTGGATAGTTACATATAAAGACAAAGCGTTTTCGGGATGTAAGCTCTAAACATAAAAAGGCCTTTCTTAGCATATTTGACAGCATTCTCTTGGAATAACAAGTCAATGCAGAAGATAAAAGTTTGGTAAGTATTCATAATCATAATTTATAAATATATACTATTTGGAGGTAGGACTGTAGCAATAATAACTTTGAATATGCAGCAGTTTGATACACATTTACCTTCATGTCTTCTCCGGTCACGTTCCTGATTGGGTGGCTTATTCGGTTCGGAGTGTTTACTGCTCCTTGTGGGTGAATGTTTGCTAGTGGGGGGCAGGTCCCGACGCCGAGGGGACCGTGAGCGAGACCTCGAGCGCCGTCTTTCATGCTCCTTGCGAGACTCCTTGGGCAGCCTAGAATCATCACGCGTGGATCGAGACGACCCTGCCAATGCGAAAACACTGGCAAAGATAAATAACAATGCCGATTTGAGTAAATAACTCAATCAATCATATATATTATCAAGCTGACAAACAAAGGTCGTAGGAAGTTTTATAGTAACCATGCTATTCGAATACCTTTATAGCTGTCGCTTCTGCTACTCATCGTGGATTAGCTTTGCTTTTATACAGTTAGAATATTGAGAAATTAAGGCAAAATTTGTACACTCTCATTCGTACGCCATTTTCAATATGTTTTTTTAATTTAAATTGTTAATCACAGTCACAGACTAAGTAGAGTGTTGCTAGTGCTACATTGCCAGTTGCCAGATGAAAATAAAGCATTTCCACAGACTAAAACTCGTGTGTGCTATCATTTTTGTTCCGCAGATGGAAGTTTTGAAGCGCTCCTCCCGCACTGGGCGACGCGACGCGACGCGACGCGCCGCGGCCAAATAGTCACAGATAAGTAATTTTACGTTCACTCATTCATTCTATGCTGCCATATAAAAAAAATTACAAAACTGGCCAAGTGGGATTTGACATTTTGTGACCTTCGAAACGGAACACAGTGATTGTTGCAAATTACTGCTTGGCCGTAGAATAACTAGCAAAGATGGTAGTTCCCCAGGGGGACTCTGCAAAGAGTCCTACCACTACTAAACTATCTATGGGTGTTGAGCGCTTTGCAGTGTTAGGTAATGATTTAGACTTAAAGAGTCCAAATCATGTTCAAACGCTGCGTGACGCTAGGTTGTTATGGCTTACCATCCATGTTCTGCTCATCCTGTCGCATTATACATATGCCTCACTTTATACAGGATGAAACATTATGGCGTTAAGATATAGTTATATCAAACTTTTTCAGATTAGAAAACTGTTAGGTTTATTCCGAAACTTGATCAAAAACAACTTCAATTGACAAGATAATACCACAATTTAACTATATATCGACTGTGTTAACATTAAAACGCTATATATTTATAAAGGAACTACGTAGAGATATTCCGGTATGCATTCATAAAGCAATCTACATTTAAGAAGTTCAGTTCGATTAACTCTTTTGTTGTTCGACCATCTTGTTTTACTTTTCACACTAAAAAAAATGGCAGTCATAGGAACTGCCGATAGAAGTGAAAACTTATAACTCAGAATTTGATAGCTCACCTTGGAAACTACACGGATGTAACTGGAGGGCGTTGCCTCGCCATCTTGGCATTGCGTCTAGAAACGCGTCAGCATTTCTCATTGGCTGACGCATTTCTGGATGCCCAATCGCCAAGGCCCCGAGTTTACCCGAAGATTTCTTATCATACCCGAGCGTAACGTTAGAAATCAATTTACCCCCCCCCCACGAAAAACTTGTCGAGGCGCGCCTGAAGAAGTTTTCACTTCAAAAAATAATTTATGGTGATTGTTAATTTCGTAAGATTCCATTCAAAAGATCGTATATTTTGCGTACGATTTCGACTTTGCAATCGTACATCGTACATGAGCCAAAAAGATCTTATAAATACGATTTAAATCGTATTTACTCGTATCGTTTGGCAACACAGTTCGTAACAGTAATGTTTGTCACTGATTCACTGACACTGACATTGAATAATGTCTCGAAAATGACGGCAGCTTCAAGATTTACTTATCTGTGCTAGTGGTAGACTCCGTGCCATCACTGAAGTACTTTGGCGAAATTATTGAACTAAGCCACTATAATATCATAGGTTTCATCTGTCATTGTGGAATACGACAGTGGCTCCTTTTGCCAACGGTCACAAGTGGTGGCGCGGAGTCGATATTGTGATCTGTGACGATTTGGCCGCGGCGCGTCGCGTCGCGTCGCGTCGCCCAGTGCGTTCCCACCTTAAATTGATTCAAATAATAATTACAATAGACTAGATGAATGCGCGCGCGTTGCTACGCCATCTATCGAAAATCGATCGTACCAATTCAAATTTTGAACAAATTCGGTTACTTTAGGTTCTAATGACGCAACCTTTAAAATATGACATATGCTGTCACGCAACGAAAGCTCTCAAAAAGCAATATTTTTTCCCGTTTTTGTTACATTTTTCATTCCTGCTCGGCTCCTGTTGATAGTAGCGTAATGTTAAATAGCTATAGCCTTCCTTGATCAATGGACTATCCTACAAAGAAAGAATCGTTCAATTCGGACCAGTAGTTCCAGAGATCCTTGCGATCAAACAAACAAACAAACATACAAACAAACAAACTCTTCAGCTTTATAATATTAGTATAGAAGTATAGATGGCTTAATGTTTTTTTTTACCTTTTATACTTTTATAGGTTTACACTAGACCGCCATCTTGCATGGGTAGCGATTCTGAAACCATTCGGTTGCATCCGACACGGAATCTCATCTCTCGGTCTTTGTCATGCTAAACAGATAAAACAAAGACCGAGAGATGAGATTCCGTGTCGGATGCAACCGAATGGTTTCAGAATCGCTACCCTGATGTTAAACGACGATGCGGTCTACGATGGAGCGTGTTTACCTAGAAAAAAAAATTGGCAGTCTTACGAATTGCCGATAGAAGTGAAAACTTATAATGCAGAATTTCATAGCTTTGGAAACTACACGGGTGTAACCGGTGGGCGTAGCCTGTTCATCATGGCATGACCATCTAGACATGCGTCAGCATTTCCCATTGGCTGACGCATTTCTAGATGGCCAATAGCGATGGTCTCGAGTTTTTGCCCGAAGATGTCTTATCATACCCGAGCGTGACGCTAGAATCCAATTTACACACCACGAAAATTCTGTCTAGGCGCGCCTAAAGAAGTTTTCACTTCAAAAACCGATTCACTCTTGATTTGAAGACACAAAGATTGTAACCATCGGGGAAAACCCACTCAGTAGTCAGTTCGTGTCTTTAGAACATCAACCATAAAACAAAGTCGCTTTTTCGAGATACGAGCATTCCGATAGAAAAAAAATTGGCTGTCATAGGAACTGCCGATAGAAGTGAAAACTTATAACTCAGAATTTGATAGCTCACCTTGGAAACTACACGGGTGTAACCGGAGGGCTTGGCCTCGCCATCGTGGCATGGCCATCTAGAAATGCGTCATCCATTTCCCATTGGCTCACGCATTTCTAGATGCCCAATCGCAAAGGTCCCGAGTTTACCCGAAGATTTCTTATCATACCCGAGCGTGACGGTAGAATTTAATTTACACCCCACGAAAAATTTGCCTAGGCGCGCCTAAAGAAGTTTTCACTTCAAAAGGACAAGATGGTATTAGAGCATGTAAGTCAGGTGCACACTCTCCGAAGTGTATCCGATAAAAAAACCGATAGCCACTTAAATATGATACCACTTAAATACGATATTAATACAGCTTTACAGAGAATCACAAAAAAACAAACAATTAATTACACCTTAAACAACAAATCCCCGAATAACCCACCCGAACTGGTCCCAGTCCAAAGGTGTCCATGACACTCGCCGCGTTCCCACGTTGAATAGCCTTTGCTCGAGGAACGATCCGGAGCGGGAGTCACCAGTAATCTTTCGGAGCCTGCGTCCTAACTTCAAAAGGAACCCCTTAGTCTCCACCCCCAACATAAATATTTTACGTTTAATATGAAGTTGTAAATTTATTTTAAATTATTTTAAATGCTACATTTGTAATTGTTGTCACGTGACTGGAAACACCAATAAGACTTATTACGTCACTAACCGCAAAACAAGTTGTCGAAGACTGACTATACTATACTGACTATACTGTTTACTTCTCTGCATTTCTACTATAGTTTGCGATCTTAGCGACGACAATTATGATTGTTTCTATTCAACTAATTATAAGGAAACACGTAAACTGGACATATTACAATCATAAATCGCAACCAATGTTTAGCGGGTAGTGACATCATGTCAGCCGTTAGTGTTTTAGCGGGAAAATTCAAAATTACTTTATTATTGTATAAATACTCATCGAAAATACTAGTATTTTTAAATAAAATATGTTTTTATTGCTTGATCGATTTTGATGAAAACATCTAACAACACTCGCTGAAACACAATACAAAATCGGAATAAGTATAATCCGTTCGGGACACTACGCCAACACTTACACGCACACAGACAAGTTATATTTATCATTAACCCTTAACCGGAATCGTCATTTTGACCAACGTAACTGGAATCGTGGGTCTTTTTGGACCCATAAATTAGAACCATCATCAGGCGCGGTCCCAGCCTCGAATTTTGGGGGGGGGGGGTCACCAGTACGCAGCCTCAGATTGGGGGGGGGGGGTCACGAGTAGAAATACAATAAATCGAGAAAAAAAGACTTTACTTGTAGCGCCCCACGATTTTACCCGCGTAGTTGACGCTCCAGTTGTTTTCCCGCGTTTAAAAATAGTCTATGTACTACTAGACATTTTGTTTTTTTTTTATTTTTAATCTAATGTACATGGGACACTCCGAACGTTTTGAGAAACTAAAAAACTAACTTGTATGAAAAAAAATTGGCAGTCATAGGAACTGCCGATAGAAGTGAAAACTTATAACTCAGAATTTGATAGCTTACTTTGGAAACTACACGGGTGTACCGGAAGGCGTGGCCTGACCATAATGGCATGGCCTTCTAGAAACGCGTTAGCATTTCCCATTGGCTCACGCATTTCTAGATGGTCATGCCGTGATGGTTAGGCCACGCCCTTTCAGCATTTCCCATTGGCTGACGCATTTCTAGATGGCCAATGGCCGTGGCCCCGAGTTTACCCGAAGATTTCTTATCATACCCGAGCGAGACGCTAGAATTCAATTAAAACCCCACGAAAAATCTGTCTAAAAGCGCGCCTGCGCGCCAAAAGAATTTTTCACTCCAAAATACTTGGGAGGTGTCAAGGGACATTCTGATGGAACGAAGTTGTACAAAATATTGCAACTCTTTACTGTTTCTGTTGCCCTGGTACTGGTACCTAGGGGCAAACGCAACTCTTTTATATTTCTGTTGTCCTGGTATCTAGAGATAAACGCTAGGCTGTTGGAGGTAGGTAAACAAAACTCTTTACAGTTCATGTTGCCCTGGTTACCTACCTACCTGGCCGTTTTTACCGAGTTTACCCGAAGATTTCTTATCATATCCGAGCGTGACGATTGATGAATCCATTTCACAGCCCACGAAAACTGTCTATAGCGCGCCTAAAAAAGTTTTCACTTCAAAAAGTTTTTACTAAATCTTTTCAAAGAACTCTCCACCAGCCTCTATACAAAGTTTCATGCGTCTGAACCAATTTTCAAAACATTTTTTCCAGTCCTCCGCAGACACCTCTTCCACGGCCTTCTGAAACGCTGTTAGCGCGTCTACCGGCGATGAAAACTGTATCCCTTTGAGCTGACTTTTAATTTTAGGGAATAAAAAAAATCACAGAGAGCCAAATCAGAACTGTAAGGAGGGTGCCCAAAGACTCTGACCGGTGTGGAGTCCAGGAAGTCCCTCGTTTTGATCGCTGAGTGCGCGGGCGCGTTGTCGTGGTGAAGAAGGACCCCGCGGAGCCCGGTGTTCGGTCGCTTGTTTCTCATTGCAGAAAAAACTTCTGGCAAGCATTTTATGCTGGACCATTCGGCGTTGATACTGCTTTGGTCTCGAAGTGGAATTGAAATTAGGTACCCCGTCAAAGTGAAGAAACTAGCGATCAAAATTTTCCTTGCGCTCGTCGATCGCTTCAGTTTCGTAGGTGTTGGTTCATTTTGAAACAGCCAAACTGTCGACTGCTTTGTTTCTGGATCGTATTGATAAATCCAGGATTCGTCACCAGTCACAATGTCGTAAACGCGCCGTGACGAGCCTGCATCCATTTTTTGTATCATATTACGGCACCAATCCACACGGGCCTGCTTCTGTGCTTAGGTGAGGTTGTGCGGCACCCAGCGGGAAACTATCCTCCTTACGCGAAGGTGCTCGTACAAAATCTTGTGAACGCTTCCTGAACCAATCTGCAGAGTATGCTGAATCTCTTCGTACGTAATGCGTCTGTTTTCTTGAATTTTTTTTTTACTGCCAGCACACTTTCTTCGGTGACAGCCGTCGTAGGACGACCACTGTTTTGTTCATCCCCCAAAGTAAGGCCTACTGTCCACGCACGCGTCTTTTGTCGAATGCATGCATCCTACGAACAAATGCAAGACGTGCGGCTGTCGTGTCGTTGTCGTTTCGTAGACACAGACTTCATTATTTGTACGCAAGATGCAAGCATTCGTCTTGCATCCGACAATTGTCGAAATCGTGCGGATGTCGTGCAGCTACGTGGACAATTGGCCTAAAACGACCGCGTTTGAAGTCGCTATACCAGCGGTAGATGGCTGCTTTTGAAAGTCCTACGTCCATAAAACCAAGTCGAAGTCGATCAAATGACTCGTCAGGTTTTAAGCCACATTTGAAATCGTAAAAAATCACAGCACGAAAATGTTCTCGACGCAAATCCATTTTTTAATAAAGCAAAAAAAAAATTTGCTCTCAAAAAAATGCGGAGGGAAATTTGAAAATCGAACAGTTGTCGACGCAGATCCATTTTTAAATAAAGCAAAAAAAAAATATTGGCTCTCAAAAAAATGCGGAGGGAAATTTGAAAATCGAACAGTTGTATTTATACTTTTAAATAATCGAAGTTTTCAAAATAATTACAAGTGTCTTTACATAGAAACTTTTTTTTGCAAAACTTTCTAAGTGACCTGGTATATGATTTTGGGGGGGGTCATGTCCCCCGTGACCCCCCCCTCTGGAGCCGCGCATGACCATCATATGTTTCTACTTCAAGAAAATAAGCAAGTAAGTTAGTAAATGTTACAGTAAAACAAGTTTTCTTTAGGATATAAATATTTTTTTATCAATTAACCATAAACGTTTGTATTTTTTTTCAAATTTTAACTGTCAAGTTCTAAATTTAGCAGGAATTTTCAGTAGCTCATTTTGGCATGCTCTTAGGTAATACAATAAAAATTTTAAACGAAAAAATAATCATAAAATTGGGCTTAACGTATCTTAATGAAAATATATATTTATTGAGAAATAAGCATATCATAAAAAAATGACATCCTAAATTAATAATGATAATTTTCGTCGTTTGTCTTTTACCTCTAAGTAGTATAGCACATAATACAAGTATACCTAATGTTTTTTGTGAATCATATTGCCAAATAAATTTAAAACATGTTTTGCGACTGTTGTTACCTATCTATTTATGGGCAGCATCTTCCTCTTTTGCGCGATCCACTGGGAGTGGAAGGTACATTTTCTGGCAAGTCTTCAAATTCATAGAAACTTATTAATCCTACTCTTCAAATCTGTTAAAATGTTTAATACTCCATTTTATTTAAAAAAGGAATGGTTTATATTGTCTTTAGTACATTTTTTTTCAAATCAAAACCCTGTTTTTACCGTACAAAAAGTTTCACCGTAAAATACGCAATTGTCTCCCGAGACACAAACATGTCTGGAATCGACTCCCGAGATTCCCGAGTCAAAATACGCTGCAAAATAAATGCAATTATTATGTACAACAATAAAACTTACATCTGAAGGTATGTAATATAGTATTTTACAATCAACAATAATTATGATGAATAGGCTTGTTTCCACTACGAATGTATCGGATGTATTAGAGGTTCTTACTATTGAATAAGATATAGAGATTTAAAAAAATGAAACACTTTATCAAATTAGGTAAAGATTATTAATATTTTTAGAAAAGAAAAGCTTAAAAAATAGGCATCGAGTCACGTGACAGTGAACGCGAATCAGAAAATGTGACGCCACGCCGTGCTAAATATCACTTGACATTAGGTACTAATGTTGTTGACATTTTCATAGAACAAATATTATTACTTTTTATTTTTATTTATTGTTCGCCATGGATACAAGTTCTTCAGCCGCTTTACTGAACTAGATTGTTGTTTTACCACTATTCTTGAGGAAAATTATCAGTTTTTTTACATTTGCATTTCTAAGATTATACTGTGTCAAATACTTTCATCAAAATGATCTTCACAAAAATACATTGTAGATTTCGTGGGCATCATTCCTCCTCGAAAGCGTTTGCCGCTTTTTTCGTATTTGTGGATCGTTTGGAACATAGATGAATAATTTGTTTGGCGTATGTATACTTGTACTTGTACACTGGGGCTCTATGCAGCTCTTGTAATACGAGGGATTAATTTTAAACTAAAAACATTGATAACGTCCTTACACAAACACAAACATATATTTGCCACGGCGTGTCGTCATTCAAGACACCATGATAGTCTGGAGCGTTTTCGTGCAGAAGTTTGTTTGATTTTTTGAAATGCAAAATACATATTGTAAATGTAAGTTTTTTTCAAAATATAGATGTTTTGGAATAATATAAATATTAAGGTATTATTACCCAATTTTTAAAATTTAGAACACAAGCCTATTCAACAATATATTTATTCTCGTCTATCTCCTGACAACAAATTTTTGAAGTGAAAACTTCTTTAGGCGCGCCTAGACAGATTTTTCGTGGGCTGTGAATTGAATTCATTCGGGTATGATAAGAAAGCTTCGGGTAAACTCGGGACCATTGCTATTGGCTATTGCTATTGGCCATCTAGAAATACGTCAGCCAATAGAAAACGCTGAAAGGGCGTGGACAGGCCATCATGGCATGGCCATCTAGAAACGCATCAGCCAATGGGAAATGCTGACGCATTTCTAGTTGGCCAGGCCAAGATGGCGAGGCCACGCCCTCCGGTTACACCCGTGTAGTTTCCAAGGTAAGCTATCAAATTCTGAGTTATAAGTTTTCACTTCTATCGGCAATTTTTTTCCTTCCGTCAAACAAAAAAAAGAACTCCAAATTTTTTTAAAGAAGGTTTTGTTTTGCTTTCTGAACGAGGTCGCAACTGGCCCGTTACAGTTTTATACTATTTGACGCCTTGTTATGAGTTACGGAACTGGAATCGTGGGTCCAAATTGACCCTAAATCGTACGTATCTCCAATTTCAGCAAAATTTAAGAGTCGAACGACCGGCCCCCTCTACACTTTACGATGTAATGAGATTACACGAACGGGCAGACATCTAGCTTTACGCGTTTCAAAATAAAGCAGCTTTTAAGTTTGCGTTGGGTCAGAATGGTTCACGTTTCCAGTTAAATGTTAAACGTCATACGTAGTTTTAAACAATTTTTTTCGTCAGAAAATAGCTTATTACGAAACTCGATACTCGAAGCTGATGAATGATGATTGTTTTGAGGATTTATATTTGATCTGGGTAGTGATTCTGAAACCATTCGGTTGCATCCGACACGGAATCTCATCTCTCGGTCTTTGTCTTATCTGTTTAGCATGACAAAGACCGAGAGATGAGGGTAGCGATTCTGAAACCATTCGGTTGCATCCGACACGGAATCTCATCTCTCGGTCTTTGTCATGCTAAACAGATAAGACAAAGACCGAGAGATGAGATTCCGTGTCGGATGCAACCGAATGGTTTCAGAATCGCTACCCAGATTCCGTGTCGGATGCAACCGAATGGTTTCAGAATCGCTACCCTGAGGACGATTCTTGTAGACTTTCGAAATAATTCGCAAATAATTATAAAAAAAAAACTCAACGTTAATATGTGAATGTCATGTGTCTAAATCAGCTGTGGGGAGATAGCAATTTTAGGTTATTTCATTGTTTGTTGGAATTTCAAAAACAAGAGACTAAATACAAGTGTTCTAATCTTATTATAACGTTTATATGAGTAAATATATGTGAAAAATGTGGATTTTACAACGGTCTCATCGTTTCATAAAACATTTCAACAAATCTTCATACAGAAAATGTCGATGTTACACCGACTCTTCACCTTTGAATTCCATCAAAGAAAAAATCAAACAGGGCCCTGGTTTAAAGGAATTCATAGCAGGAACAGCAGAGCCTATCTTAACTACGCGCCCTCACATACCTTATTTGCGTGATAATGTTGAAACGGCGCGAAAACAGAAAGTTTTCTTCGATGTGTATGGGTGTCAAATGAACTTGAATGATACCGACATAGTATGGTCAATACTGAAGAAGGAAGGTTTCGAAAAGACGGAAGTGGAAGAAGACGCTGATATTTTCCTGGTGATGACGTGCGCGATCCGAGAAGGAGCGGAGAGTAAGATTTGGCACAGGTTAGACCATTTGCGCGGCTTTAAGCGGCGGGCGATGACTAAGAATAATAGAGCGGTGAAGATTGGTATTCTGGGTTGCATGGCCGAGAGGTTAAAGGAGAAACTCATTGAGAAGGAGAAAGCTGTGGATATTGGTAAGACATTACGCTCAGTTGAATTTATTTATGTAGTAGCAAGCAACATTAGCTGATGTGGCTATATCTTCCAGGGTGGAAAAAACATAAATCATGGGTATTTTCTATTTTCCTCAGTGTCAACCTGTCAACTTTACTCTGTGAGCGCTAACTCTGTATTCCGAGTACAATGTAATATCTAAATGTTATTAGCGGGTGTCCAAGATACAGGCGTAGCCTAGTTTGGGGCCCACCGGACAAACTACCGAGCTACAATAGGATTAAAAATGTATAGAATGTGCTTTAACTTAAGGATAACAAGAAATGTAACTTTGTGTTTTGGTGAATAAATGACTTATCTTATCTTATCTTATTTAATGTAAAAATTAATTTAAACAAATAAGTTTCATAACTTTTATTAAAATCTATAGCATTGATGTAGAGGTTTGATTATAAGTTCTAGTTTTTATGTTGTTTTGTCAGAGAAAAGTATTTATTTACATGATAGTCTTACATAAATCTGCTGATATGCTGTTTACTTATTATGAATAAATAGCATTAACAGCCCACTGCTGGGATTCAGGGCCTACTCTCACAAGGAGGGAATTAAGGTCATAAGCCACCACACTGGCCAGTGTGGGGTGGTGGATGACACATGCCCTCGAAAGATTCTAGAATACGTTAGTTTCCTCTCAATGTTTTCATTCACCATTTTTAAGTTTACACATCAACTTGGAAATGGCAGTGGTGCATGTTGGATTCAAACTGGGGGCTTCAAATCAACATTTGCAGTTCCGACTATGCCAGCCGTAACTTTTATTATGAATAGCAAAAACATCATTTTCCAGTGGCGGGCCCCGACAGCTACAGAGACCTTCCTCGCCTCCTCGCCATCACGCAGAGCGGCCAGACCGCTGTCAACGTTCTACTCTCACTTGACGAGACCTATGCTGACGTTGTGCCCGTCAGACTCAACGAAGGGAGTGTTTCTGCTTTCATGTAAGTTATATTAATACTCTCTCTTCAATTGACAACTAAATAATTGAATAAACTAAACAAAGATAAATAGAGACAAAATCATTTTAACAGACAGTTACCTATACAATATAATTTGTTGTTTCAACACTGAAATTAATAAATAAATAAATTGTGATGTATTTTTAAGCAAGGTTTAAGTTTTATAAGTTTATGTATTTTTTTTTTAATAAAGAGTGACAAAACGAGCAGGAAATGTGCCTGATGGTAAGCAACATGCTTGCCACATAACAGCACAGTGACACGTAGCTATTGGAACACGAAGAGTTCAAATCATCACCCAGCACTGCACTGCGCTTGTCACCCAGAGATCTAAGATATTGTATCTCTAAGCCCTGTAATTTCTCTTGACACATTGCCCTTCAAACCGGAACACAGTAATGTTTGCACATTACTGCTTGGCGGTAGAACCCAGCATGAACAGAAATGCAGTAGTGGAGGCTCTGAGCCAAGATGAAAATTGAAGATGTATGATAGAGCAGCCATGTCCTGATTATTTTTAAAAATTGTGATAAAATATCACCATTGCTTACGGTAGTGCCTTCATCATCAGGGTCGTCACTTGTGCAGTAGAAAAACAAATTTTAAAAATTTGGCACTAGAGTGCGCGTGCGCTCCGTCCGACGGCCGCATTTATACTAAACTAAACCCAAGGCTCACAACTCGCAAGCAATGTATGGAACAAACGTTAAAAATTACTTACGAGTACCGCAGCCTGAGTTTTGGCGTTAATCAACGTTTTAAAAGGTAAATAATTTAATTGGAGTACTTGCGCCGACACGGCCATATGGCCACGTCGCCGTCGCCCGCCACCGGTGAATCGTGCGACGGTCCTCTGGAAACATTGCACATTTACATGTGAGGTGTTTGTCTGTTCTAGATTAAAACAACTTATCCAGACCAAATAACTAAACCGTGGGTTATAAAACATAGTACCGTTTACGAAACTACCAAGAAACGGACATTGGCAGAATTACTACAAAGTTGTATAGCCCAGACAATCAAGAACTGAACTGAATTGAACATTGCACATTCCTGCTTGGCGGTAGAATAACTGGCGAAGATAGTACTTTCCCGGGCGGACTCTGCAAAAAGTTTTTAATTAATTAAGGGTAAATCACGTAAGCTCAGTTCGACTAAGAATAGTATATTTTTGACTCAATCATCATCATAAAAAAATTGGCAGTCATAGGAACTGCCGATAGAAGTGAAAACTTATAACTCAGAATGTGATAGCTTACCTTGGAAACTACACGGGTGTAACCGGAGGGCGTGGCCTCGCCATCTTGGCATGGCCACCTAGAAATGCGTCAGCATTTCCTATTGGCTGATGCGTTTCTAGATGGGCAACAGCCATGGTCCCGAGTTTACCCGAAGCTTTGTTATCATACCCGAGCGTGACGAATGAATTCAATTAACAGCCCACGAAAAATCTGTCTAGGCGCGCCTAAAGAAGTTTTCACTTCAATAATTACATTAGTATAAATGAGTCTGTTTCCTCAGTTCGATAATGCGCGGCTGCGACAACATGTGCACGTACTGCATCGTGCCGTTCACGAGAGGCCGCGAGCGGGCCCGGCCCGCCAGCTCCGTGCTGGCGGAGGTGCGGGGGCTGGCGGCGCGGGGGGTGCGGGAGATCACGCTGCTGGGGCAGAACGTCAACAGCTACCGGGACGTCAAGGGGAAGGGGACCTACAGCGCTGGAGTTACAGGTCATTGTCGCGTGTGAGGCTTGCTGATGGTTGGTTAGAATTACTGCATCGTCAGGGAGACACCACGGGAGAGTTCACCTACAGCGCTGGAGTTACAGGTCAGTATCGTGTGTACCCGGGGGAGGTGAGGGGGCTGGCGGCGCGGGGGGTGAGGGAGATCACGCTGCTGGGGCAGAACGTCAACAGCTACCGGGACGTCGCGGGGAAGGGGACCTACAGTGCTGGAGTTACAGGTCACTATTGTGTGCAAAACTTGGTGCCGATCGGTTAGAGTTACTGCATCGTTGAGAAGACACCACAGGGAAAGTAACCTACAGCGCTGGTGTTACAGGTCATTATCGCGTGTGAGACTTGCTGTTGATTGAATAGGGTTTTACCAGCTGTTTAATTAGACATCATGTTTAACCCAAGACTTAGAGGATTATCTATTATAGGCAACTCAATCATTTCACATTAGCTGATAATATCATAAAATATGATAAAATAATAGGTAAAAAGAAACTGACACTCATAGGGAGAGAAGTGAATAGTTATAACTCAGAACAAAAGATTATTTTCAAATGTGGTCAAGTTCACATTTATAGATAGAATCATGTGTGGCTACGTTTGGAAATAACTTTCTGTAATTTTTATATTCTTATACCTTTAAACGATGTATTATATTGTATGTTCGTGATATATTGTATGTTCGTGATGGACAGAACTGTTGAAACTACCTCAATTGTATCACCTATGTTATGTACACAGTTTTTACAATAAATATTATTCTATTCTATTCTAACGAGCAATTCTTGTACCTATATAAATATGTATATATATAGAATCTGAATCTCGGAAACGTCTCGACGGATTTTCATGAAATTATGTATGCAGGGGATTTCGGGGACGATAAATCGATCTAACTAGGTCTTATTTAAAAAAAACGCATTTTATGCGCGTTTTTAGACAATGAAAAACTGTCACATTAGACATTAGAATGTGAAGGTAAATTTCGCCGCGTGACGCGACAGCATAATTAGCTCAGACGGGAAGTCGGGCGCTCATAGCTGTCACGAATTAGTAGCTCCAGGCTCCAGGTTCGAATCCAGACGGGTTCTCTTTTTTTTTCAATTCGTTTTTTTTAAGAAAATCTATTTCTTGGAGTCTTTTATCTGTAGGTATCTAAGTATATATAGTATTTAAACTGACCAAAGCTCGGTCACCCAGGTACTTTTATATTAAATAGCACTAGTGCTCAGGACAATACGTCATCTGTATATATACTTCATGTTGCTATTACGCACGTCAATGACTAGATCAATGTTTCCAGTGAAATTACAGGGCCTAGAGATAAAACATCTAATATCTTTGAGTGGCGAGCGCAGTGCAGTGCTGCAGGTAATGATTTGGATTCTTCATGTTCCAATAGCTGCGTGTCACTGTGCTGTTATGTGGCAGGCATGTTGTTTACCATCAGGGACATGGATTGCTCGTCTCGTCACTCTATACTATAAAAACAAAAGATGGTAAAAGATTTCCCACCGAAAAAGCATGGGGAACGTCCGGCTGCCCCGCCGTCGCTCCAACGTGAAATGGTTTAATAAAGTGGTGTATATCGTCAGGTTTCAAGACGGTGTACAAGCCGAAGCTGGGCGGGCTCCGGTTCGCGGACCTGCTGGACCAGGTGTCGGCCGCCGCGCCCGACGTGCGCGTGCGCTTCACCGCTGCGCATCCCAAGGACTTCCCCGATGAGGTCACTATCACTACTCGATACCCAACCGTTTGTTGCTTCATTTTGTAACAGATAGATTTGGTTCAACAATGAAGTCGCAACACAACGTACCCAATAATAAATAATAAATATTGGTGGACAATTCACACGCAACACCATCGGACCCCAAACTAAGCAAAGCTGGTTATACACTTTGGACTTCAGGCACTGAGGCAGTGGCGACTCAAAGATTTGACGCAACTTCCCAAACGTTACCCAAACCCAGACGTATTCTTCTGTCAGCCTCTTTTTCGAAGTTGTTTCTACCCAGTTGAATAACTTGACCTAGATATATGTATTCCTGAACAACTTTGATACTTACATTATCAACTTTGATACTGACATTATCGACTGTGATTACGATTGGATCTGCGAATGAATTGAACATGACTTTCGTCTTGTCCAAGTTCATTCCCAAACCCACCAGTCTGGAAGAAACCCTTAGGCTCCGCAACATCTCCGACAAGTCCCGCGGCGAGTCTGCCGTTATAACTATGTCGTCTGCGAGTCGTAAGTGTTAAATGTATTCGCCATTGATATTTACGCCCAGACCGTTCCAGTCCAGTGTTCTGAAGACGTCTTCCAGAGCGTTGGCAAAGGGCTTCGGAGAGATAACATTTCCTTGTCTCATTCCACGCTGCAGAAGTATTGGTCTTGTCTGGATGGATACCTTGGATTTGTGCGGCCATGGTTGCGGCTTTGTTCAACACTTCAACACCTCGATGTAGCGCCAATCGACTTGGCATCGCTGCAGGGACTCCAGTACAGCCCAGGTTTCGTTGGAGTCAAAGGCTTTCTCGTAGTCCACGAACGCCAAGCAAAGAGGGCGATTGTACTCTTCGGTCTGTAACGGTTGTTACTTCTTAAACATAATTATGTTTCTTATTATTAGCTACTAATTTATAATTGCAATCAGTCTTCGTAAATCAACTTTAAAATGTCGCGCGGGTTGACCAATGAGAACGGTTCGCGCCGAATGACTACCGGTCGCCCGGCCGCGCATGACTTGGCGTGACATTCTACGAAGTGAAGCTGCCTCGCGCGATTACTTATATCACTCTTGATCTAGCTGACAAATCTACTTGATTGTTGATTACACTACACTAGATGTAATTGTGCAAAATTACCGCTAACGAGTGTTTAATTTACTGTGATTCGTTATACCCCAAAACTGGGGTCCAACTGCACGGCAAGTACGGACGTCGCCCCCGTTTCCCTACCGAAGCGGGACTGTTCAGATAACGCCACTTGTCTCGTGCCCTACTAACACTTGTCCCGTGCGCTACATCTGCTTACTTCGGGGACGTCTCACCACCAACGGATCCGACCCCACTGCTCGCGACGGATTGCAATTTCAAGGCCAGTGTATCTTCTCCTACGGATAAACAACGTGTCTCGGTTCATGAATGTACCTTACCCCGACCCGACTAGATTTCTAATTTACTAAACTTTTCCTTTACTTTATTTTAAACTTGTTTCAAAATTTTTATTCAGTTACCTTTTTCTGTTTTCCTTAAATATATATTATCTTTTGTTAACTTACTAGTTGTCTTAATTATATCTCCCTAGATTTAGGTATTGTAGGGCAACTAGGAACGTTACAGGTCTTCTGTACTATCTGCCGCAGCGTATGTATGTGGTCTACGGTGCTGTAACGTTTTCGAAACCCAGCCTGCTCCGGCGGTTGGAATTCGTCAAATCTTTTGGCAAGGCGATTCGAGAGGACTTTTGAAAACAGCTTATATGTATACGTGGCTCAGAAGTGATATCGGTCTATGTCTATAGTATATATAGTCTATAGTATAGTCATCTATAGTATCTCGTAGTCTAGTAGCGTTTTATCGCCTTTTTTGAAGAACAAGGTGACCACACTTCTAGACCACCTCCGGCCTCCTCCGCCTCCGGCGTTTCACCTTTCTCGATGACAGCATTAAATAGCTTCCGAAGCTGTTTCAGGACTGGACGCCCACCAGCTTTTAAGAGCTCAGATGTAATGCCATCATCTCCAGGCGCCTTGTTGTTCTTAAGCTGCGCAGGAGCCATCCGGATTTCGGGAATCTCGATGTCCGGTAGCTCGTCCGTGAAGTAGCGGGTTAATTTAGCACATCTGTAGTCCGAGTCGTGGGCTTTGGTGCGTGTGAGGAGTATCTACAGCTGTCCATAGAACGTCTCGTCTTCTACAAGTAGAATTAAAAGTAAAAGTGTGAATCGTCCACCAATCTTATACCTTTAAACGAGCAATTCTTGTATATATATAGAATCTGAATCTCGGAAATCTCGGTTTCGGGGACGATAAATCGATCTAACTAGGTTTCATTTTAAAAAAACGCATATTATGCGCGTTTATAGACAATGAAAAACTGTCACATTAGACATTAGAATGCGAAGATAAATTTCGCCGCGTGACGCGACAGCATAATTTGCTCAGACGGTAAGTCGGGCGTTCGTGGCGGTTACGAATTAATAGCTGCGGGTTCGAATCCAGACGGTTTCTTTTTTTTTTTCAAGTATTCTTTTTTTTAAGAAAATCTAAGAGTATCTAATAAGTATTTTTAGTATTTAAGCTGAGCAAAGTTCGGTAACCCAGGTACTATTAGTTTATTTATAGTATCTTTCTGGTATGGTTACTAGCTCGGTGGTGTCGGCAGGTGTTGCAGGTGGTAGCGGAGCGGCCCAACATCTGTAAGTTGCTTCACCTGCCGGCGCAGGCGGGCTCCAGCGCCGTGCTGGCGCGCATGCGGCGCGGACACTCGCGGGAGGCCTACCTCGACTTGGTGGATAAAGTGCGGGAGACTATACCGGGAGGTACGGTACTGATACACTTTTATTTATTCACTCATTTGTTTCTTTGCTAAATTTCTAAGTGAAAACTTCTTTTAGCGCGCCAAAGACAGATTTTTCGTGGGCTGTGAATAGAATTCTAGCGTCACGCTCGGGTATGATAAGAAATCTTCGGCAAAAAAATGCGTCAGCATTTCTAGATGGCCATGCTCATGGCCACATCCTCCGGTTTCACCCGCGTAGTTTTCAAAGTGAGCTATCAATTTCTGAGTTATAAGTTTTCGCTTCCATCGGCAGTTCGTATGACTGCCAACGAGACACGAGACGTACGACAGAGAACCCCAGGACAACATAGGCGTTACTCGTGAAGTTACTTAAATCGATTATTTTTGACGTGACAACGTCTAATAAATCGATGAACGCCGGCTGCATGCACGAGAAAGTCTAGTAACACTCATTGTCCCGTAACGCTCACTGTCCCGTAACACTAATTGTCCCATAACGCTCATTGTCCCGTAACGCTCATTGTCTCGTAACACTAATTGTCCCGTAATACTCATTGTCCCGTAACGCTCATTGTCCCGTAACGCCCATTGTCCCGTAACGCTCATTGTCCCGTAACGTTCATTGTCCCGTAACGCTCATTGTCCCGTAACACTCATTGTCCCATAACGCTCATTGTTCCGTAACAGTCATTGTCCCGTAACACTCATTGTCCCGTAACGCTCATTGTCCCGTAACACTCATTGTCCCGTAACACTCATTGTCCCGTAACGCTCATTGTGCCGTAACACTCATTGTCCCGTAACGCTCATTGTCCCGTAACGCTCATTGTCCCGTAACGCTGCATCTATTTTTAACCCCCAACCAAAAAAAGGGGTGTTATAAGTTTGCCGTCGATGCCTGTCTGTCTGTGTGTGTGTGTTGTTGTGTGTGTCTGCCTGTGGCACCGTAGAGCTCAATCAGATGGGCCGATTTCGATGCGGTTTTTAGGGTTCGGTAAAACGTAAAAACGGAAACCTTATAGATTCGTCATGTCTGTCCGTCCGTATGTCACAGCCATTTTATTCCGAAACTATAAGAGCTATACAGAAGAAACTTGGTAAGTAGATGTATTCTGTGAACCGCATTCTGATTTTTATACAAAAATATAAAAAATAATATAAATTTTGGGGGTGCCCGGTGCCCCATACTTAGAACTGAACTCAAAATTATTTTTTTTCATCAAACCCATACGTGTGGGGTTCTATGGATTGTTCTTCAAAAATGATGTTGAGGTTTCTAATATAATTTTTTTCCTGCGCCTGAGCCGAAGGCGAGGCCCTTAAGAGAGCCGAAGACGGTAATCGTCAATACACACGTGTATCATACGACGTTTTTCAACACACTTGTGAATAAAATAACAATAATTCAATAGTGAAAAAAGCTATGAAATTTTTTGCGTTTTGGCGGGAAAAAATAATCAATTGCCATATCATGCGCTCGCAACTAAGACAAAACCTAAACAGATAAGTATTCTTTTTTTTGCTCTCTGTGGATAGCGTTTTTTAGACACTTACAAAACTTTGAATTTTTTTTTATCGTTATATGTTCGCGTTTGACCACCAACTCGCCTGATGGTAAGCGACGGTGTGGTCGAAGATGACGCACGTTGACCTAGAAAGTACCTATTCACTCTAACCTTGAAAAGTTCTAGTGAAAAAATCATTTTTTTTATTACAAAAAAACAAAAGTCAAATACGAGTCATTGTTTTATTTTATGACACATACAAGTTCAAATTATTTGTTTAAAGACGAAGGTTCATTGAGTGAGCAAGCAATAGCTACATTCATTCATTTGTTCTATTGAACACGATATTTTTTGTGTCGAAACTTTTGGAAGAATAAAGTAACTCAACCAATTAAAAAAACTTACGTTTTTCTTAAATTTAATATAAACACTCCATAGACTCCGGGGTCCATGACCCGTGACCTTTATCATTACAATAATCTTTTTTATTTACATAGTTCTTGGATTAGGGGAAGAAGAGGAAATTAAGGGGGGGGGGAGTAGGGGGAGGGTTGTGAACATTTTAAACCTAATTCTAATACTAGTCAGTCCGATTTCTTCTGTTGAGCCGATCACTACCGGTTGGGATTCCGATAGTAATCGACTCGACATCGTCTTTTGCCTAAGGCGCCTCCTCCCGGCAATAAAAAAAAACCTCTTAACTCACGTGTGCGTAATAGTAATGAAAAAGTCACAGTTTACATGTGTCAATATATGCCTGATTGCGGTGAAATAAGAACCATTTTAAGAGCAACTGTGTTGAAAATATAAAAAATTGGCAGTCATGGGAACTGCCGATAGAAGTGAAAACTTAGGTATAACTCAGAATTTGATAGCTTCAATAATAAAGTTTAATAATAATAATAAAGTTTATTGGTACCAAATTGTGACTTAACTAATCTTACAAAGTTCAATGATTGTATTACAATTCCAAAGTAATTAATAAATAATAAGTAGAACAACTTACCTAATACAATATAAATTTAAAAAAATAAATTAATGAATTACAAAATGTGATATACATCCAAAATTTTGTAATTAATCTAGCATCTTAATCTTAGGAATTAAGCATAAGTACTGGGTGTGTTATAAGTAAGATGTACCTAGCTCCCACACTAGGATTCCCTGTGTCTGTGGGAGCTAGTTCTCTTCCAGGGTGTATATTTAAAGTGCACAGGTCTGGTGCTTGGTTAAGTTCAACAACTTTTATAAATCAATACATTTAATAGTAATACGTATATGTATGTGTGTGAGGGATGTGTGTGTGTGTGTGTGTGAGGGGTGAGTGTGTGTGTGTGTGAGAGTGTCTGTGTGTGCGTGGGTGTGTGTGAGGGTGTGGTTGTGTAAGTGCGTGTGTGTAGAGAAACGATTTCTTAGATTTTTATTTTTAAACAGTTGGCCTTATTAACTCTTCGGAATCTTTATAATTTAGTGTTATGAGGAATTCTTTGATTTTTCTTTTACAAATGTTTTTAGTGTCGCCTATAATTTCAAGTTTTTTGTTCATTGTTCCATATAGATAACAGCCTAAGAAGTTGTAACTTCTTTGGCCAATTTTCGTTTTAGTCTTAGGTAGGTCCCACCTGTGGGTCCTTTTGGATTTACTGGTTACTAGTGCAGATTTATGAAATTTTAAGACACATGCATTTACAAAGAGCTGGCGTATGCGCAATTGTTTGGTGTCCCGATATAGGTCATCAGTAGGATATCTGTAGGTTTTTTTATGAGCTATTTTTAATATTAATCTTTGTGCTCGTTCAGCTTTGATGAGGTGTGTAGAGCATGCCGAACCCCAGGAAGTGATGCAGTAGGTTAATATTGACTTACAAAGGGCGTTATAAACCAAATTGATTATCGTTATGTCTCCAATAGCTCTTAATTTTTTAAAAATAAATATTAGTTTTCTAAGTCTGCTATGTACCGTTTGTAAATGTTTAGTCCAGGTTAGGGCCTCATCAATGTATATTCCCAGATATTTTATATTGCTAACCTGTTCAAGTCTGGGGCATTGTTGGTACAAGCAACACAAGCATTGTTGGTACAAGTCCACATTGCAAGCAAGTATGCAAGTTGATTGAAAGGGAGTGCTTAGGGGCAGAACGTCGAGAAATGCGGAATGCTATAAATTTAGTTTTCAATACATTTAAGGTTAATAGGTTCTGCTGAAGCCAGTGCGCGATATCTCTCAGTCCTTTGTTGGCTATGTTAGATACTGCGTCCCATTTACTACTGTGGAAGACAATGGCAGTGTCATCTGCAAATGCAAATATTTGTGCATTTGCTAATTTTAGTTGGCAAAGGTCATTGATGTAGGCTAGAAATAGGGCTGGACCTAACACGCTTCCTTGTGGAACACCGAATGACATCTCCGCATAATCACTTAGAATACCTTCAACTTTTACACGTTGCCTTCGCCCAGCAAGATAGGAGGTGAACCATGCCAGAGCAGTCCCACGAATACCAAGGTATTCAAGTTTTTTTTAAGAGAATTGGCCCGCTGACTGTGTCGAAAGCTTTTAGCTAGAAATCTTACTTTGGAAACTACACGGAAACTACACTACACGGTAACCGGAGGGCGGGGCCTCGCCATCATGGCATGACCATCTAGAAATGCACCAGCATTTCCCATTGGCTGACGCATTTCTAGATAGCCAATGGCTATGGTCCCGAGTTTACCCGAAGATTTCTTATCATATCTGAGCGTGACGCTAGAATTCATTTCACAGCCCACGAAAAATCTGTCTAGGCGCGCCAAAAGAAGTTTTCACTTCAATAATGTAATGTATCTTGTCTGCAGTGGGCCTGTCCACGGACCTGATCTGCGGGTTCTGCGGGGAGACCGAGGAGGAGTTTCAGGAGACGCTCTCCCTCATGGAGCTGGTCTCCTACCACACGGCCTTCCTCTTCCCCTACAGCATGAGAGAGGTAACAAACACCATTTATATATCGTTTGTTCATTAAAGCGCGCATGGAGACCAATTAAGTAGGTATTTTAGTTTAAAACATCAAAAATATATTTTAGATACGAGATGATGAAACGGCCGTCTGATGGCTAGTGACATATGTAGGTATAACGTAGTTATCCCTTTAATTACATTACAAAATCCTAAACAACGCTGAATTTCCATATTTTTCTTTAATAATAGATAGATAGATTAACTCTTTATTGCACTTAGTAAGTATACAAAGTTACAAAAAATATACAAAAACTTAATAAAATAAAGTAACAATTGGCGACCTTATCGCTAAAAGCGATCTCTTCCAGGCAACCGCTGGATGGAACAGGAGATATGAAGAATAATAAGACGAGGAAGTACAAACAATAAGTGAAAGATATGTATACGTCCGTAAATATGAAAATTAACTTTGAGTATACTAATTAACTAATTAATTAAGTAAATAATAATAAAGAAAAATATGTAAATTCATGAAGAACCCGCGTCAGAAATTAAGCCCCTTGCGTATTTTCTTCCACGTTGATTGTAATTCTAAATATTTTAAATATTATTTTTTGAAGCTAAATAATCTAAAGAGGAACGAATTACACCAGAAATTATAAAAAAGTTTTTTTATCCTTTTTTTGTCTGTACAAAAGTCTGTTCTGTTCTCCACGACATTAAAGTTTTGTTCGTTTCAGTAGATACTGCTTACGCCGAAATCAATTTGCTTTTTGCCTTGGTAAAGATGAAGCATTTGTTTGAAGATTATCGATCTCGGCGTTATTTCGACAATGAATAATTTCAGACGACAAAACATGAAGACAAGCTACTTTGAAATTGTTGGTATATTTGAATGATAGATGTAATTGGGTATTATGTTAGACATACAGTAATAAATAAATTTTGTGATTTTGTAACTTATTTTGATTAATTTGTAAAGTTTTCTATTTTTTGTATCCATATATTTATAGTTGAAAGGTGATTTTAATATAAGGAGCGAGTTGTTAAGCTAATTTTGTGACTAGAATTCTAAACCTCAGCAATCATTCAAGAATTGGAAATGTATTTGTTCGCCTACCATATAAGGCAAAACATGACGATAAGCTACTTTGAAATTTTGTGACCTATTATATTTATATCATGCATTATGTGTGTTTGTAATTTACTCATGTTTTTATCAAACTAGCTGACCCCGCAAACGTTGTTTTGCCTTAGTGAACAACCTTTGTCACTTAGGGGTATGAAAAAGAGCTAGTAGCCGATTCTCATACCTACAGAATATGCATATAAAATTTGGTTAAAATCAGTAAAGCCGTTTCGGAGGAGTAAGGAAACAAACACTGTGACACGAGAATTTTATATATAAGATAAATTATCTTTCATTCTTTCTTTCAGAAAACGACCGCCTACCGCCGCTACAAAGACGACGTTCCTGACCACGTAAAGAAAGAGCGCCACCAGCGCATGATCGCGCTCTACCGGGCCAAGTGTCAACAGCTCAACGAAGCGGAGATCGGGAACGTACACCTCGTGCTAGTCGAGGGAAACATCAAGAAAACCGGGCAGTTGATGGGCCGTAACGAACTGTACACAAAGGTCGTTTTCGATCAACAAAAAATCATGGAAAAATACGACCACGACTCACGAGAGAGTGAGATAGAAAGAAGATTAAATGGGAGTAGAAGCGAGATAGACAATGTAGATAATAGAAGTTTTGAAAACGGAATATGTGCGAGTGAAATGGTTGATAGTTGTGTGGGTGGGAGGGAGATAGAGAAGGGGGATTACGTGGCCGTTAGGATAGTTGGAGCGAAATCTTCAGTGTTGGCGGGAGTGCCGCTGTATAGGACGAGCTTGACGGAGTTCTATAGAGAGAGAGGGTGGGCTGATAGAGCGGCTGTTAGAGCGAGATAGACAACGTAGTTATGTTAAAAATGATATTTGTAATATAATGCAGTAAAGTAAAACAAATGTTTGTTTTCTGTGAGACTGTCGCCAAGCGAGCGTAATTTTTTAATTGAATAATTTTTGGCAATTCATTTGTTTTCATTATTTCAACTCATTTTGTGGCACCGTATGCCAAAAACAAAACTTTTGTAAGAAACCGAATAAAATGAAATTACGCAATTCATTTAACGTGATACATGACTAAAAAAAAAAAAATATGGCCTCGTCTTCATCCTTATCTTACAAATGTTTTAACCGACTTCAAAAAACGAAGATCCTCGCAATTTGTCGAAATGTTTTCAATACTCAACCAATTTGGGATTTTCTTTGAAAGAGACCTTCATACATATAGGTACTTAGTTTGTTGGTGAGTTTTTCTGTAAATTGTAGCTAGTACTTTATTGTATTATATTAGAGGATTTAAAAAGAACTATAGTTTAAACAACCGTGTTTGTATTATAGAAATAAAAAACTATCAAATGAAAGTTTTTTTTTAATTAATTATCTATTTAACCGCGTGAGACGTTTGATCCAGACCTTATTTTTATCTTCGGAAGATTGCGGTTAACTCTGACACGATGATTAGAAAAAAAATATCTTATGAATGACATTCATCATATTAATATTATAAATGCGATAATTTGGATCTTTGTTGCTCGATCACGTCGTAAGAACTGAATCAATCAATCTAACATTTGAAACTTAGAGAGTTCATAGTCTGGAATAGCACATAGGTTAAATGGATCAAATGGCAACCAATGCTGGAGTCCCTCAATAGTCGGTGCTCTCTGCAATCCTCTTTCTGCTACAAATCAACGATCTGTTGAAGCCCGGTATCTTTGGGTACGCAGATTATAGCACCGTTGTAGAGAGTTACATATCTAGCGCGAGAGCCAGTGGGCAGCAAACTCAGGCACTATGGGTTTTGTAGTGGTAGGCAGGGCTCTTTGTAGAAGAAGTGGTTTGTTCGCTTGGGGAAGTAAGAACTTTTTATTAAAGCTACAATACAGGAGAAAAGTCATTAACTTCATTAAACATAAAAATGACTAGCTCTAGCTCTGTTAGACTTCAGTAATGCTTTCAACGCCATCGATTTCGACATTTTACTAGCACTACTACGCTCACTTAACATATCTCCACCGGTAATCGATTGGTTTCGTAGTTATCTACAAGGACGCCGGCAACGGATTCGCCTAGAAGATACTTTTTCTTCTTGGTGTAATACAACTACTGGTGTCCATCAAGGCGGTGTCGTATCTCCTCTTCTTTTTGCTATTTTCATAAACACTATTTCCAAACACATTACTTCTTCCTACCACCTTTACGCAGACGATCTCCAAAGGACATTGTTCATTTATTAGGGACTTTGGGCTAAACGTGGCCATTGACTGTCACTGATATCATAAATTAAACTTGATAGCTTCTAGCAATTGATATCAGAATATTATATTTTGGTAGTAGCAGAAAGACTACTTACTCATATATCCCATACGTAATGCGAACGTTGACGAGGTTATTTTTAAACAAAACTACAACATTTTGTACCATCGGAGTGCTCGAGTCGTTATTGGAGGATGCCATCGATTTCCGAGGGTCAGCTAGGGTACTAAGAATGCATTTTCATCAACCAAAAACACATCATAACATTCATAACACAATTTCCAAATACGAAACACATTACACAATAAACATATTAAACTAACAGCTGATATATAACTACGCATTTTGTGTACGTGTACGCGTATCTGCAACACGCGTATTCAGTGCTGCCATTGTAAAAAAAATATTAATATCGATCTAAAAAATCGATAGTGATCGTGTGGATAAAATCGATGCCATTCTATTTTGGTGGCTATTGTTTAAAATCTATATATATAAAAGCGAAAGGTCACTCATCAAGGAATCTCAGAAACTACAAATGCTAGAAATCTGAAATTTTGCATGGAGGTCACTTTTAGCACGTAGGCGCTCGCTAATACGGGGTTTTGCGAAATTCAACCCCTAAGAGGGTGAAACAAGGGATGAACGGTTGTATGAAAATTCGTGATTTTCAAAGTTATCACATTTTGTATCTAGACACTTGACATGAAACAATTAAATGTTTGTTCTATCAATTTTGTAATTTCGAACTGTACGGGGGTGAAATTGGGGTTGAAATGAGGGATGAATGTCAACATGGAAGATCCCAACCGTTGAAGATAAAACCATGAAACTCTGTACCTATATAGACACTTGATACGAAGTAAACGAATGTTGGTTCTAGCCATTTTGTAATTTCAAACTGTACGGGGATGAAATTGGAGTTGAAATGGGGGATGAATGTCATCATGGAAAATCCCAACCGTTGAAGATAAAACCATAAAACTCTGAATGTAGACACTTGACACGAAGCAACCGGATGTTTGTTCTATCAATTTCGTAATTTCGAAATATACGGGGTTGAGATAGGGGATGAATGCCAATATGGAAGTTCTCAACCGTTGAAGATAAAACCATGAAACTCTGTAAATGGATACTTAACACGAAGCAAACGAATGTTTGTTCTATCAATTTTGTAATTTCGAACTGTACGGGGGTGACATTGGGATTGAAATGGGGGATGAATGTCAACATGGAAGATCCCAACCGTTGAAGATAAAACCATGAAACTCTGAATATAGACGCTTGACACGAAGCAAACGAATATGTGTTCTAGCAATTTTGTAATTTCGAACTGTATAGGGATGAAATTGGGATTAAAATGGGGTATGAAAATATTTATGGAAGCTTCCAATCGTTGAAGATAAAACCATGATATTCTTTATAACTATAGGCACTTTACACGAAGCAAATAAATGTTTGTTCTAACAATTTTGTAATTTCGAACTATACGGGGATGAAATTGGGATTGAAATGGGGAATGAATGTCAAAATGGAAGCTTCCAATTGTTGAAGATAAAACCATAAAACTCTTTATAACTATAGGCACTTGACACGAAGCAAATAAATGTTTGTTCTAGCAATTTTGTAATTTCGAACTACCTTTATGGGGATGAAATTGGAGTTGAAATGGGGAACGAATGTCTCTTACGCTTTCACACCTAAACAACTGAACCGATTTTGATGAAATTATTTTATTATTATAAGCTGTTTTTAGTAACCGTAAATGTGTCTGGGTATAAAAATAGGTAGGTACTGCTTGAGTTTCCTTAGTATTTATTTCGCGCGGACGAAGTCGCGGGTAACAGCTAGTAATAATATATTTCACACAACTAAAATATTCACAATTTAGTGGTTAAAATGAGTAGATGATTATTAATACTGCTCTACGGAATTATTGTTTACTGTTTATTCAGCATAAGGCAGTTGTCTCACCGGCAACGATGAACGAGTAAAGGTAGAATTAGAAACGAGTTGTCGAGCCGCGGGGAGCGAGTGCGTAGTTCCCATAGTTGTGTGTTGTGTACCTCGGTTCTATGCGAGTGTGGGAGTGAGGCGAGCGATTACTCGCATCACTCGCTCGCGGCGTAAAATAACGTGTACGTTCAGATCCTCACTGAATACACAGAAAGTAACAGCTGGTTGCTCTCTCGGCGTGTTCCAATTCTTATCGTTGAGCGAGTGTTATCTTTCATAGCTCTTGTCGCTCAGCGACTAACTAGTGAAGCGAGTGCTCGCCGGGAGTGTGAACAGTCAGCGATCAAATGTATATCTATTGTACGTTTCTTGAGCGAGAAAATAGTCGATAGTTACTCGTTTTCTCGCCGGCGGTGGTAAAATTCCTAAGCAAATGATTTTGTTTTTTGTGGCGTTGTAAAGTAAAAGCGGGTGCGATGAAAAACCATTGCACAAAAAAGCTAGCTATAGTGTCGCTTGAAAACAACTTAAATACGATATCAATTGTTTATTTCACGCATAATTATTAAGATGATTTTTTCTATCGATTTACAGAAATCGATTTTATTCGAGAAAAAAATCGACATCATTCAAAGCTTAAAGACTGGCAATATAATTGGATAAGAAGTCGGAAATAATTATTAAATTACTTATAAAATGAACTTTTAGTTTATTAATTTGGGTACTAAAATAATACATTACTAGCTGTTACCCGCTACTTCGTCCGCGCAAAATAACTAAGGTAACTCAGGCAGTAAGGTAATACCTATGTGCATACCCAGACACATATACATATATACGGTTACTAAAAACAGCTTCTAATAAAACAATTTTATAAAATTTCATCAAAATCGGTTCAGTTGTTTAAGAGTGAAAGCGTATGAAACATTCGTCCCCCATTTCAACTCCAATTTCATCCCCATACAGTTCGAAGTTACAAAATTGCAAGAACAAATATTCGTTTGCTTCGTGTCAAGTGTCCATATACAGAGTTTCATGGTTTTATCTTCAACGGTTGGGTACTTACATAAATACTTCCACCCCCCTTTTCAACCCCAATTTCATCCCCGTACAGTTCGAAATTACAAAATTGCTAGAACAAACATTCGTTTGCTTCGTGTCAAGTGTCTATATCAGAGTTTCATGGTTTTATCTTCAACGGTTGGGTACTTACATATTGACATTAATTCCCCATTTCAACCCCAATTTCACCCCCGTACAGTTTGAAATTACGAAACTGATTGAACAAACATTCGTTTGCTTCGTGTCAAGTGTCTATATACAGAGTTTCATGGTTTTATCTTCAACGACTGGGAACTTCCAGATTGACATTCATCCCCCATTTCAACCCCAATTTCACCCCCGTACAGTTCCAAATTACAAAATTGATAGAACAAACATTTAATTGCTTCGTGTCAAGTGTCAAGATACAAAATTGTATAACTTTAAAAATGACGAATTTTCATACAACCGTTCATCCCTTATTTCACCCTCTTAGGGGTTGAATTTAGCAAAACCCCGTCTTAGCGAGCGCCTACATGCTAAAAGGGACCTCCATGCAAAATTTCAGATTCCTAGTATTTGTAGTTTCTGAGATTCCTTGATGAGTAGTGACCTTTCGCTTTTATATATATAGATAATTCATAACAAAAATAAATGGATTTTTTGACAAAATCAAATTATCAAGAACATTTTCTCCACGGATAGCCCATTTTGAACAATGTCCTTTATACACACGCTTCATTTCTCGAACTTTCACTAGCCATTTCAAAAACCAATTCTGATTTATCTTCTATTTACAAATGGAGCAAGTCTTTTGGACTGGATGTCAATCCCGAAAAATCACAAATATAGTAGTGGGCAGTTCATACTGGGTCTCCAGAATTGATTGGACTACGTTTCCCAACGTTATGTTTAACGGCTTTGTGATACCATTCAGTGACTCAGTTAGAAATCTTGGTATAACATTAGATCGAACTTTATCTTGCGACAGTCACATTAAGACGATTAGCAGCAAGATTTTTGCATCAGGTGCCTCACTTTACGAAAATTTTTACCCACTGCCACTAAAGTTGCACTCGCACAGTCTCTCCTGCTCCCATCTTGGACTATGCTGACGTCTGTTTTCTTGATCTGAGAGAGGTCCAGCTTAATAAACTTGAGCGCCTTCAAAATGATTGCATTAGATTCATATTTGGATTACGCAAATTTGATCACGTTTCCCAATTTCGCGCTAAATTCAAGTGGTTACCGATTCGCCAACGTCATAGTCCACATATTCTTTCTCTTCTGTACAACATTTTATTTAACCCCTGCACTACGCGTTACCATAAGGAGCGGTTTACTTTACTACAGGATTGTCATTCTCTTCCACTAAGATCAAAAACCAACCTGACCCTGATAGCCCTTTCTGCTCGTTCTGAAACTTTTTATGGTAAGTCCTTTGCCTTTCAGACTGTTCAGTTATGGAACGATCTGCCAGTCTTGTATTAGAAAATTACAGTCGTTGCCTGTCTTTAAAGATCACGTACCTAATAGAATTATATTTGTCAAAGCTACAACCTCTGTAATTGTGTTTTTTTTTTAAATATTTCTTAATGTTTGCAAAATAGCTTATTTGTGACCTAGTAATAATAATGTTACTTACTAGTTTTTTAATAATTTTTTTTCGCTTGCGTGATCACTTCAAATATTAGGTTACTTAGTATTGTTTATTTCTGTCACCGTTTAGTTATTTGTCTTTTATTTAGATATTTATCATCTTATCAATTAGTATGTATGTTTATTATGTATATATATAGTTTTATTTATTAATGTATTATGATATTGTGTAGCTTAAGTATTTGTGTGTAATGTTATTAGAATGTACGTTGATCTCGTAGAATTAGTCTTTGTTGCGCACCACGCTTTTAGTTTTTCTAATATTTTGTCCACCCCAAGGTTGCCTGGAAGAAATCGCTTTCAGCGATAAGGCCGCAGCTGTTTCACAAGCTTTACTGTTTTCCAACATTATATGTGTTATTTTAAGTTGTGAACAATAAAGAATTTTCGTTCATTCTTTCATTCAAATGACATTTCAATTGGCGGCCTTATCGCTTATAGCGATCTCTTCCAGGCAATCGCGCACGGATTAGAGATTAAACACCTTATATCTCCGGGTGACGAGCGCAGTGTGGTGCTGGATAATAATTAGAACTCTTCATGTTCCAATAGCTGCGTGTCACTGTGCTGTTATAGGTAGGGATGTTGCTTACCATCAGGCACATGTCCTGCTCGTTTTGTCATTCTATACTATAAAAAACAGAGAGTATGATCTGAACTTGGCCCTTGAGGCAATCCTCCAAATGGGGCGATACCAATTTGGCCTGACATTTTTCGTCCTTATAATTTTAAAATAAATCATTAAAAATCAGTACATAAATGTAATCTTGTAGGTGCTTACAGAATAAAACCCAGACACTTTAGTTTGTGACACTTGCAAAGTGCATTGTTTTATTAGAATCAATAAATCAGTAGAAAATTAATTATCAATAATTACAAACAGTACAAAACACAATAAATTAAATATATTATACAAATACAAACGCGTGTACACTATTATACTACAAATAATACTTATTATAAGTTTACAAGAGGCACTCGTTATTATACTAAAACACATTTATTTATACAGGGTTACTGACGATTCTGAATAGTTTCGTGGCTGAGATGGTAGAGCAAGTCTGCCCGCAAACTCGTAGCTATACCTTCGATTCCCACTAAGAACTTTTTGAAGTGAAAACTTCTTTTTGCGCGCCTAGACAGATTTTTCGTGGGGTGTGAATTGAATTCCAGCGTCACGCTCGGGTATGATAAGAAATCTTCGGGTAACATCGGGACCTTGGCGATTAGGCATCTAGAAATGCGTCAGCCAATGGGAAATGCTGAAAGGGCGTGGCCTCGCCATCATGGCATGGCCATCTAGAAATGTGTGAGCCAATGGGAAATGGTGACGCATTTCTAGATGGCCATGCCATGATGGCGAGGCCACGCCCTCCGGTTACACCCGTGTAGTTTCCAAGGTAAGCTATCAAACTCTGAGTTATACGTTTTCACTTCTATCGGCAGTTCCTATGACTGCCAATATTTTTTTTAATGTTGAGTGACAATGTTGAATGACAGTTAAGATGAGCAAGACCTGCGGCTGATGGTAAGCAACAAGCTTGCCCATAAAAGCACAGTGCCACGCAGTTATTGGAACATGAAGTGTCAAAGTTACTGCTAGCACTGCACTGCGCTCGGCGCCCGGAGAAATAAGATAGTTTATCTCATTGCCACCGTAATTTCTCTGAACTTTGCTCTTCAAACCGGAACAAAGTAATGTTTAACATTAGGTGGAAGAATAACTAGCGAAAGTATAGGGTACTTCTCCATGCGTTTCACCACTACAAATATTTGAAAATTCTGTTTTTTTTCTGTGCCTTGGTATTACTATGTATCATAATTAGGTACTTATGTATTTACAACGAAGCAAAAGAAATCAAAAAAATTACAAGTTTTATATCAGCTGTAAGAGTCCAATAGTACAAGCTTTGCTTAGTTTGGGCACCCGCCATTCCTAAGCCTATTGTCAATATCCCTGTATAAATAGTTTACTTAAAAGTAGTTATTTATAAGTGTCAATCAACACGTGTACTTACAAGTAACATCTAGCTCCTAGTGTCATGGCATCTTCTTACAGTGTTATAATTTGTACTTTTACATTATTTTTTTCCATTTTAATTGTAATTTTTTTCCGTGCTTTGTGATGTGACTTAAAATATTAAAAATAGTTAACGGGGCGTTTGGACTCGCTTCAAATATAACTATTAATTAATAAATTACGAGTTCTACTATCTTTAACCGATTTCAAAATGAGAAGGGAATCTTTTTATGTATGTCCACTGATTATGCAAAGAGCAGCATGGAACAGTCCGTTTAGCATACGGGCAAATTATTTTATTAAAATAAAATTTTTTTTTTCGTTCCAATGCTCAATTTTGTTCGAAAAAAGAAACTATTTAATACGACGTTATTTTCACGATTTTAGGGTTGGTCTTATAGAGTAACTTCGTGATTAGCATAGTATTGGTACCACCAGTACTGGTAACTCTGTATATCAAAAAGTAAACTACCAAATGTCCGGTCTAACGAATGTTGTCTAGTCCAAGCCCCGCATACAACGTAACGTTAGTGACTTACTGGCAAAGTGACTGAGGTACAAATCGTGTTTAATGAGTAGGTACTTGTTATCGACTATTTATTGATATTTCTATTTATGTCTGGCCAAGTCTTAAGATAAAAAGGTCCATGCAGTGTAACAATAAAAACTGAGTTATTTTTTATACGAGTAACAAAGACGATCAAACAAAATTAATATTTTACGCATCTGCATAAAACTGCATGTACCTACATATTTTCATAGCCACGGTGTCTTTATCGATTTAAAATAGAATACAGATCAGGAGCACCTAATTTGTGAGCGCATGAGGAAGAAACCATTTCATTCAAAGGCTAATCCTGAAATGTTTATACACTCATTGCCACCGACATGTCTAGCGTATCCTTATGGTATCCTATCTCTCCATGCCGCCAGGCGCGGATCCAGGGGGGGGGGGAGTCATGGGGTTCATGACAAACCCGGAGCCAAAGCTGGATTCGCCCTTGCATGCCGCAGTTTTTTGCGTTATTTAGAGTCTAGCGTCTGGGATTTACTTGAAAACTGTAGTGGCAATGAATTTATTAGATCCAAACTGTCGTCATCCTGCTATACGAGGCTCGATGTTCCGACCTGCCCCATCGGTTTGTGGGCGCGGCCGGGCGCCTCCGCCCCCTCCGCGTGCCCCGACAGGCTCGGGCTCGGCCCCTGCGAGCTCCCGTACACCTTCGTGCTGTACCCCGAGTCGTTGTGAGACTCCCGGTCCGTCTGGCTCTGAGTCTCCGTCAAATGCGTATTTATCGCCAGCGATTGAAGCCGGGTGTGCAGCAAGCTGTGATCCGGCGCCGGCTTCAAGTTCCCCCGGTAGTACGGACGGTTATCGTAGTACATGCCGCGAAAGTCGTCGTTCTGGTTCGTTATCTCCACCTCCGTGTTCTGATCCAGCCGCTCGCTGTAGCAGTGGGGGATGCGGTCCATCTCGCGCAGCATGTGGTCCTGCATCATGGCGTCGAACACGCCCGTCTGCGGCGGGTACAGCGGGTTCCGACTGCGGGGCTGCGCCGGCGCCCCCGGGAGCCCCGGCCGCGCCGGCAGCCCCGGCTGGTTGTACTCGCACCGGTACTGGTTGTCCAGCTCCCGGTACGGCATCTGCCGGTTCGGAATCTCGTGGAAGTACGCGTCCTTCGGCACCGCCGGCCGGCAGTCCTGGAAGCTCGGCTGACTCGGGGACGGAGACTTGTTCGACATCGCCTCGTAATTCGGCAGCGGCAACGTCTGCAGCAAACTGGAGTTTCTCATCGGCGACGGCTGCGTTGTACTGCGGATCGGATGGTCCTCCTCGTCGCTGCTCTCCGACTGGTTCCCGTTGTCTCTTTGCGGAGGTTGGAAAGTTTTTCTCGTCGGGAACGGAATGAGGTTGTGCAAGCTGAACCGCTTGCTTTTCGGTGGTTTCTCTTTTAATACTGGTGCGGGCCTGAGCGGCTGTTGAGGCATTTTTAGTATGCTGGGGTTCGGTGGGGCGGGGACTATAGGCGGCTCAATATTTTCGGTGGGTTGGACTTTCCTTATTGCCGGCATCGGCAGGGGAATCGGTTCCGGGGACTTGCTCCTCTGCCGTTCCACTTGGGCGACTAGCTCCTGAACAGATCTTCTCGGAGCTCTTTCTACGCCTGCATCTATCTGTTTTCTCAGTTTGACGTATCCGTCTTGAGAAATGTCCAAAGATTTCGAAGTATTTCTCGCCAAAACTTCGGACATTTCTTTGTCTAGATCCGCTCGCTTTCTGATGTCATCGACCGTTCTTTGCAAAACTTGGCTTTTCCACGAAGTTCCCGGGTCCCGTTGAAGGTCGATGGGTTCGGTCTGCGGTCTCACCGGTGATCTCGATTGTCGACTAGGTGACGTGTTTTGACTATATCCGTGCAATTCCATGGAAACGGGAGACTGCGACACGGACACTCTGTTAGATTTGACGTGAATTTCTGCCGTCACATTTTGCATGTGGTTTAAATCTGTGTTCGGGCTGGAGATCCTGCGAGGCGAGCGTGACCGACGACTAGGGCCCGCATCCAGGTTGTCACTGCTCATCGAACCTTTCATATACCTTCTCCTTGGACTTGGCGACCTTCTATCTAGGATTTCAGAGCTCTTGGACGTAGCTTTGCTATCGTTCAAGTCTTTGGCGTGGCTATCGTATTGTTCGCAGTTCTTGTTGAACGTTTTCACAATCCTATGTACTCTATTCCATTCCTCTGTGTCTAAAATTTCAAGACTTCTCGTACGTTTCAAAGGTGGTATATCTAGGGATCCCTTGGGACTAAAGTCCAATTTCTTGACTCTTTCAGACGCTCTGAACATCATCCCTCGGGTGAGCCATTGCTCCAGATGTTTATGTCTCTCTTTGCACAATGCTCTTTCCGCTGCGACGAATCTCGTCAATTCTGATATCTGTCCTTGAGTTTTCATCTCCAAGTCTGTGACTTTCTGATCCAATCTCTCGTGGGCTCTATCGATATGCCGCTTTAGATCTTTCTTGTCTTCGTTTAATTTATCTTCCATGTGCTTGAAGAAAGGAGCACAGTAGCAGGTGTAGCCGGCACCGATCGGTCCTTTTTTAATATTTCCAGCTAAGTCTAAGTAATACTGCTCGCCTTTCCTTAAGGGTTCGGTGGGGAGCGAGCTCAATTTAGGCTTAGGGAAAAACTTAGGATCCGGATAGTAATGGCACCCATACGGCGACCACTGGACTTGGGGTGGGTTTTCAAAGTGCACATTTTTCTTCTTCTTCTCTTTGCTTTTATCCCTCTTTCGAGAGGAGTCTGGTTCATCGAGTACTCGTTCTTTGCTCTTGTCTCGTTTCTTCTTTGCTTGTTTCGCAACTGGGGTGTTTAGGATCTGGACTATTTCGTCTAGATTTTTCCTAGTGGCGATGTCTCGCGCGGTTTCTCCCTGGAGGTTGCGGACAGATTTGTCACAGCCAGCTTCTAATAGAATGCGCGTGAGTTTCCGCCGGCCCATGGCGGCCGCGATGTGTAGAGCGGTGTCTCCGTTGCGGTTCTGCTCGGAGACCTTGCACTGCGCCGAGATGAGGATGCGCGTGACGCCAGCGTGGCCGTACCGAGCCGCCGTGTGGAGGGGCGTGTCACCGTACTGAAAACAGAAATCATGGTGTTAGTCACCAAGAGTAGAAAACATTGGGCTTCACATATTTTTTTTTTTTTTAATAAATAGTGACGAGACGAGCAGAACATGTGTCTGATTGTAAGCAACATGCCTGCCACATAACAGCACAGTGACACTCAGCTATTGAAACATGAAGAGTTCAAATCATTACCTAGCACTGCACTGCGCTCGTCACCCAGCGATCTAAGATGTTATATCTCTAATATATCCTACCAAAAATAGTAGGATTCCTCATACTTTCTACAAAAAAAAACTGGTTTCATTGAAATATATTTGTATTTTTTCTCCAGCAGGTACAATCTACTATAAAGTAGATCCAACCGTTTATCCTCTTTTTGACAGCACCAATAGAACGTAACTGCGTCATGTTACGCAAAAGTTCACTTTTAAATGCGAGGTTTTAAAAATATGACAACTGCTTAAACTTGCTCCTTGATCCCGTATAATAATCATCTTTCACAAAATGAGTCCATAAGTGCAGTAGTTTTTTTATAAATTCCATAAAATAACAAACGTTTTTAAAAAATTACGTTCTATGGCTATCAACATAGTGATGTTACGAAGTTACGATTGAGATATCGATATTGTTTATGAACTATTTTTACACGGGTGTTTTCCGTTCTCGGCACATAATATCGGATTTATTTTTATGTAAAACCGTTATATTGATGCGCCTCAGGAAAACATGCTGCATTATTTGAAGACGTGTTTATCTCCTGGTGTATGTATATCCAAAAAAGAACAAGGTTATGATGACTGAAACATTTGAATACTTATTAAAATAAAGTGTTAAATAACATTTTGTAGTTAGGTAAATTAACAAAGTTTATTTATGTCTGATGTAAACTTTGAAGAACATGATGTACCATTTTCGTTAATTTCTAAATAAATTAACCTGATATGCTTAATGTGTTAAAATATTTCCATATTTGGCTTAATAATGTCTCATCAGTCGGTTGGGTATTATTTCATCACCCAAAGGTTACTGCTATACCTGATCTACGTCTACTAGTTGTGCGTCTATAGCACTGTTTCAATAGACTGGACATATCTAATTTTTCAATAACAGGATGTTAAGCAACTGCTATAAGTAAAATTTATTTAATATGACTCGAAATTTATTCGGGTTTTCTTAGATAGGGACTAGTAATATGTGATAGCACACAAATTATCTTCGTTTTCTATGATTATACTACCACCGCAACAATACTTATGTGTATTCGGTGTGTAACATTTAAAAAAGGTAACAAATCTACCCTTATTCTCGGAAATGTCTCGGGTATTATCAATACTCGTGAAGATGTTAATGTGATGACATCTTTCAGCGACATGTACAGCGGACCAGCACGGCGGGCCACGGCCTTTCCCCGAGTTCTAGTGGTGGGAACGAGCCAGAAGGCTGGGTATGGGCATCTTTCGCCATTTATGGCGTATCCTGGGGTTTGTGCTAGACATAACATAGTATTTACTTATGGTATTTCGGTTGCCTGGAAGAGATCGCTATTAGCGATAATGTCGCCACTTGGTTCGCTAGTTCTAGGATAAGTCCCTGTTGTTTAAGTATTATATTGTGGATAATAAAGAGTTTCTATCTTTTTAAAGTCTTTTATAATATTAGTTGGCTAGTAGAGAGCCACCACTTTAAACGTCATTGTTGTATAGTTCAAATGTATAGTATGTATTTGTATAGTTTGAAATGGATATTTTGAATCCGTTAATTATTTATCTTCTAGTTTGCTTTCTATTCTCTCTCGCTTCGTCTAATGCTGGCTTTCATTAGACTCGGTATCTGTTTTTTCTTACAAGTACAGAGTTTTTGTCGTCTAACATAACCACAAATAAAACAATTGTTCATTTTAATACAATTCATTAATTTATAATGTTTTTGGCAGAATAACTGAATTTAAGCTTCTTCTAACTCAAAACGTATGAACATAAGAAAAAAAAATTAAACGAAAGTTGTAGGAAATAAACTAGTCTTTAAAAAAGGTCTGATGCGTTTTATTGATTAATCTAATATTTCAAGAGTTATCGGCTGCAATAGAAAAACTGGTTAATTAAATGAGCCATAAATCGTAAACGCTACATGTCACAGAAAAGTTTTCGACCACAAAAGATGCAAAATATTATTTTCTACAATAACGACCTCAACAATTTTTGCCCTAAAGTTTATAGTTTCCGAGATATTAGCCAAGCTCGCAGCAATGTTTTACTTTTAAAAATTCGGCAACCGGACTTTGGGACTGATTTTTCGCAGGCAACCCGACAAAATGTCATGTTCTTATTTGCCAAAATAATCTTTAATTTTATTTAATTTCAATTTAATAACCAGACCGTTGCAAAATGCTAGTATCGATGTACCTGTTTATACTTGGTCACAACACTATAACTGACAAATTAGATCTGCCAAAAAGAAAATAAATGGTTGGATTCACTATAAAGCCCAATAACATACTCATTGTATTTTTTTAAAATTACGAGTAATTTCAGTAATTGTATTTGTGTTTTCAATCAAATTATCTCTACAATCGATAAGAGAAGAGGTCTCTTTGAAAAATTGTTAGTATTTTAACGGTTATTCTCCAATTTGGCGTTTTTGGCCTACATAAAAGGTACTATTGTACCTTTATGTTTGGTACCTTATAACCTTTATCATGTATTTTTCATTGATTTAACTTAATAATGAAGTAAGTTTAAGTTAAAATATGAACTCATTAAAGATACGAATTTAACAATAAATGAGGCATAACTAAATCTAAATTGCTGCAAGTTTGACGCTGCAGTTTTGCGTTTGGCAGCAGCAAACGGGCAGCGATCACGCGCGTGCACTCTGCTTGAAAAAGATCCGATCATATCACAAGTGGGTTACCTGTGCCTTGTGAAATATGTATGTGTACTAACCACGTTAGTTTTCATAGAGTTGGTAGTATTATCCCACGAAGCGATATTCGAAAACACGCTGTGAATGTGTGAAAGTGAATCACGTGCTGACGGCATTTGTATTCACGCACACATACTTAGCATGTATACTTACAGTACACTTGGTCATCACAAGCACAGGACGTCTAATTTTTTTCTACGAAAAACGTAATTTCGAAATAAACTCGCGACTTCCCTACTCCGTTTTACTCTCCGGTTCTACTTCGTTTCGTCCGATCGAACATTTAAACGGACGAAACGAGTCGAAGTACGAGTAGAACCGGAGTAGGAAAGTCGCGAGTTTATTTCGAAATTACGTTTTTTGTAGAAAGAGAACAGACGTCCAGCCTATTAAATCGCTGTTCAACGAAGCCGTCTAGACGGGGAAATAGTGCGGGGTGCGACGCGGGAAGCTCCCGCCATTGCCAACATTACAATGTTAGTATTTTGTGAGCGCGGTTCAGTTTTCAGTTTTATCAGCGTCTAGACATTACCGGCGTTTCTTTCAAGCTCAAAGGCCATGAACTACTGGTAGTATTTCTTTACAAACAAAATGTTATTAAGTATAGATAAAATTAGTATTCTAAGGTAATGGTATAGTGTCCTGTCAGTTACTGACCGTGTTGTGCGCGTCTGGCTGCGCCCCGGCCCGCAGCGCCTCGCGGCAGGACTGGTTGTGTCCGTTCTGGCAGGCGAAGTGCAGCGCCGTGAACCCCGCCGCGTTCAGCAGGCCCGGCGCGGCGCCGGCGCGGGCCAGCGCACGCACGCACGACGAGTAGCCCTTCCACGCCGCCTCGTGGAGCGCTGTGTTGCCGTACTGGAAACAATAAGGCTGGAGCTTTAGCTATGCCGCGTTCAGTGCCGGTTTTAGCACTACCAGCGCCCTGGGCGAGAATTTTTTTCACTCTAATAGTTTTCCACTTGCAGGAGCGAGGCCTAGTTAATGACTAGACATAAAGGGCCCTAGCTCGCTCTATCAATCTGTCATGGACCGCATCGTCGCTAAATATATCGGGCGAGATGGCGGTCAAGTGAACCAACAATCTTAACTAATACATTCATTTGTTTTAAATCGCCCACATTTTGTGGTTACGGCCATCTTGGACTGATTTTCATTAAACATAGCTCTCGCGACAATAAAAAAAAAATGGTTGTCTGTAAAGTCGGTTTACTGACGATGGAACGTGACAACGTCTTAAGAAATCTGTACGCTGATAGTGCGAGTAGTGATACCGCTCGACTCGGAGGGTGGCGCCCTCAGCGCTCAGCTTCGTCCGCATGGCACAGAAGAACTAACGGTAACGGCGGAACGTTACAGTTTTGCGGGCGTGCAGCCGGCTTCATCGAATTATAAGACGTTATCACGTCAAAAACAAAATTAACATCTCGTCGTCTTTGCGTCGAGTGTTGAATACAGGGCATCTCTCTTTATGGTAGTGGTATGATAGATATTATCAAGCTAATTATGCCGATGTGAGATTAAAAGCTTAGTATCAGGCCAGGTGTGTATCATAAGAGAGATATTAAATTATGGAACTACCCGTACCTGCATACATTGTAGACGAGGCTGGCGATTCTGTGCACGGTCACAAGAGTGTCTTTAAAATCCTCACATGGTCAAATGACAGGAGCCCACCAACCTTATACCTATGTGGCTATTCTGGGCTTAAACAATATACAGTGGCGCTAATCCTTACCTAGACGTTAAAGTATAAGTCTGTGTCACCTTGGCGAAAAAAAAAAATAAATAAATATGTAAATTATTTATTTCCAAAAAACAATACAGACATGTTGATGAAGTTGCCGGAATTGAGACAAATCTGTCTATTAGACGTATCAGTGGGGCCCCAAACTAGGCTAAGCCTGTACCTACCTTGTACCAGCCACTCAGAAAGTTTTGCGAAAAAAAGTTTTTATGTACACTGGCCATTTGCCTTCCTTCCACTCGACACCACTAAAACGACACCATCCGTGGTGTCGTATGGAATCTCTAGTCCATACGACACCACCCTAGTGATGTCCAGAAACGCGTGTTTTTGACTAACAGCTCCCAGTTCATTAAAATAAATAAATAAATATCAGACAACATCACATACATTGATCCGACCCCGAAGTTATTATTTCAAGTTATCTATAGTTAAACGATAATTAATAAAACAGAGTTTATGAAATATTATTTTTTTATTTCAGTGAAGTAAGTAGTTATGTAGGTATTAAAGAACGGACCGGAAAACTAGTCTTGCAGCGTGTCCACAATTGTTGTTACGTGCTTGTAATAGGCCTTAATGAACTTTTCTTTTAGTGTGTCTTTTCCGGGAAAAAAACTTTCAGCCAACAATTTTGCTGTATTTAATACAATCTGAGCATCACTCAAATGGTCCGTTTGGGTACAATTATCCTTCATATTTTGTTCCGTTTGCGTTTTCACGGACATATAAATGTCTGGTGTGACGTCGTCATCTCTACATTCTACAACATACTCTTGAGTATCCTGCATTTCAAACACATCATACCTCATTAATGAAACTGCTTGAACTTAATTGGAGTTTTCATATCAACAACTTTGTATGTAGGTAACCTCACTATTAGTCGGTGGTGTCGTATGGACTAGAGATTCCATACGACACCACGGATGGTGTCGTTTTGGTGGTGTCGAGTGGAAGGAAGGGCCATTTGTACTTATTTTGAAAACTTCGATTATTTAAAAGTAATAATATTTATGTTCGATTTTCAAATTTCCGCAAAATTTTGAGAGCCAATTAAAATTTTCTTGTCTCATTAAAATATAGATCTGCGTCGAGAACATTATCATGCTATTTTTTACGATTTCAAATGTGGCTTAAAACCTGATGAGTAATTTCATCGACTTCAAATTGCTTTTATGGATGAAGGACCTTCAAAAGCAACCTACCTAATCGATGATATAGTGAGTTCAAACGCGGTCGTTTTACTTTGGGGGATGAACAAAAAAGTGGTCGTCTACGACGGCTGTCACCAAAGAAAGAGTGCTGGCAGTAAAAAAAAAACAAGAAAACTGACGCATTACGTTCGAAGAGATTCAGCATAGTCTGCAGATTGGTTCAGGAAGTGTTTACAAGATTTTGCACGAGCACCTTCGCGTAAGGAGGATAGTTTCCTGCTGGGTGCCGCACAACGTCACCGAACCTCAGAAGCAGGCCTGTGTGGATTGGTGCCGTGAAATGATACAAAAATTTGATGCCGGCTCGTCACGGCGCGTTTACGACATTGTGACAGGTGACGAATTCTGGGAAATCGATCCAGAAACAAAGCGTCAGTCAACAGTTTGGCTGTTTCAAAATGAACCAACGCTTACGAGAGTGAAGCGATCGAGGATCGCAGGGAAAATTTCCAATACCTGCGTGTCACTGTGCTATTATGTGGCAGGCATGTTGCTTACCATCAGGCACATGTCCTGCTCGTCTCGGCAAGATATACTATAAAAGAAATCTGTTGCAATGGGCTTGGATGGCCTGTTATTTTTACAAATGCCATCGACATTTAAGATTGTTTACAGAAAGACTAGACATGATGAGATGAAGGCTGGACATGACTTTTTTATCGCACTTATGTAAGTCTACCAACCCACATGGTAGCCCATAGTGTGATCGAAAGTGTCGCACGTAGATCAAGAAATTCTGGACACCCAGTATTTTAAGATCCCACTTTTCTTTTTCCATTCTAAGGTTGCCTCGAAGAGTTCGCTATTAGCGATAAGGCCGCCATCTGTCGCACTAGCTTTAAGTGTTGAATTTCTTGTGGATTAATTTTACTTTGGCGTTTTCAATAAAGTGTATCTATCTATCTACACCGGCCTATCTATACACACCAGAAACCGGCAGTTTATTCCACTCTTTGAATTTGCAATTTTTGAAATCGCTTCGTGATAATTATGGGAAAATTAAATTCTAAATAGTAAAGCGCAAACTTACGACTAAGACTGTAGTAAAAGGGGGAGGCAGAGTGGGACTATGCAGCTCTGCAGCATGCTCTTCGGAATGTATCAATTTGGAGGTGAATGTGTTGTATGATCAGTAAGAAAGAGTATGGAGTTTCTCCATATCACCTTCAGATCGTGCGCTCCCAAAGTCCGCCCAGATGCGGGTTAGTAATGTGTTGAATATGCCAATATAATGTTGTGTATAAGCATAAGTAGCCATTAAATGTTCCCAAGTCACATAACACGGAGAGCAGCTCACCACATGGTCCTGGCAGTCGGGGTCTGCGCCGTGCGCCAGCAGGAGCTCCACCGCCTCCACGTGCCCCTCGGCCGCCGCGCGCTGCAGGGCGCTCCGCCCCACCTCGAAACAAACGTAACACATTGTATTATCACATGTAAAACAACACTAATTTAACCTAGTCAATTTCAGTAGAACTAGCGTATTTCCCCACCCCCCGCTATTTTCCTCTTCTTCTCCTAATCCAAGAAATATGTAAACAAAAGAATTGTAATGACAAAGATCACGGAGCCCGGTGTCACTCCACAGGCTTTATTTTGATATTTAAAAAAAAAAGTAGAACTAGCGTACTAGCAACTAATCTAGTAGTCCAAGATCCCAGAGCTGCCAGACGTCATGTATTTTCTGATGAACGAAATGTGGACGATTGAGTAGTGTTAGTATGTACTAAGAACGCATGCATACTCGCCTACCTTGCTTAGACGGCCAATTTTGAGATATCAGGTAGTAAAGTTACACAAAAAAATTTTTAGCTAGACAAATTTTTCGTGGGCTGTGAATTGAATTCATTCGTCACGCTCGGGTATGATAAGAAAGCTTCGGGTAAACTCGGGACCTTGGCTATTGGGCATCTAGAAACACGTCAGCCAATGGGAAATGCTGAAAGGGCGTGGACAGGCCATCATGGCATGGCCATCTAGAAACGCATCAGCCAATGGAAAATGCTGACGCATTTCTAGATGGCCATGCCAAGATGGCGAGGCCACGCCCTCCGGTTACACCCGTGTAGTTTCCAATGTAAGCTATCAAATTCTGAGTTTTAAGTTTTCACTTCTATCGGCAGTTCCTATGACTGCCAATTTTTTTTTAAATAGGTCCAGTAGTTCCTGAGATTAGCGCGTTCAAACTAATAACCTCTTCAGCTTTATAATATTATAGTACTTACAGTTTTGTATGTATTTTGTTCATTGCACGTCTAACTCAGAGATACAAGACGATTGATCTCTATGCCCTATAATTTCTCCGGAAACATTGCCCTTAATGTGGGTTTCAGTGAACACCTCGAAGCTGAAATAATTGTAATTTATTTAGTTTAGTTTTAAGTTCTTGGTGTAACTAATGAGATATGTAAGTTTGCGAAATAAAAATTATCATTATATCATAAATTATCATCATTATCATAAACCAAAACACAGTTAAGTTTACACATTACTGCTTGGCGGTAGAATATTTGGCAAAGGGGTGGTACTTCCAATAAATATGAAAAAATCTATCATATTATTTTTTATCATCTGTAAACTAGGCGATAGCATAAGACGGTTGTAGTTTTAATCTATTTCAACTAGAAATAATAAAGTGGCCAAGTGCGAGTTGGACTCGCCCATGAAGAATTCCGTTGCAGCAAGTAACATAATATACATAGTACACATAGTTTTTTAGTTCGTTGTAACTTTGATCGAAGTTTTAATAATAATGTATTTATTACGTACTTAAAAAAAACTACTCATCAGATCGAGTTCAAACCAATTTTCGTTGGTAGTTTGCATGGTAATGTACATCATATATTTTTTTTAGTTTTTTCATTCTCTTACTTTAGAAGTTAGAGGGGGGTGACACATTTTACCACTTTGGAAGTGTCTCCTGCGCAAATTATTCAGTGTAGACAAAAATTATATTAGAAACCTCAACATCATTTTTGAAGACCTATCGATAGACACACCCACACGTGTAGGTTTGACGAAAAAAAATTTTTGGGTTTCAGTTCTCAGTATGGAGGGCAACCCTAATTTTTCTTTTTTTCTTTTTTTTTGTACAAATCTTAATGCGGTTCACAGAATACATCGACTGACCAAGTTTCAACAGTGTAGTTCTCATAGTTTCGGCAAAAAGTGGCTGTGACATACGGACGGACAGACAGACAGACAGACACATGACGAATCTATAAGGGTTCCGTTTTTACGTTTTACGGAACCCTAAAAAGCGTCGAAGAAATGAACGGTTTTTATCGCCACGCCTCCACTATAAGGGTAGATAAATGTCACCTTATAAATATGTTACCAGCTTGCAATGAACGGAAGCCATGTCGAACCAATTAATGTTTCTAATTACTCGTATCCTATGACTTAAGCGCCCATTAGGATACTGATGGAAATACATAAAAACTATCTGTTTTCAATTCGCGGCGGTTGCTTGCCGAGTTAGCATAGAAATACCTAGATACTTATGAAATGCATTACGTTTGCATTTTTTACGTGAGTGCAAATATAAATTGACTAGCAGCGCCCGCGGTTTTACCTGCGTTATTCCCGTTCACGTTATTTTTTCACAATAATAAACAGCCTATGTGCTTTTCCCGTCTAAAATTTAAATGTGTTCCATATTTCAACCAAATCCGTTTAACCGTTTCGATGTGATTGAACAATAAACATAAAAACTCTCACGTGAATAATATTAGTAAACAAGAAATAGTAGGTACAAAACAAACTTATAGGCGAATTGTATAACTAAAAGAGCCTAAAAGAGCCTAAGTGCCACAGTCTATGTGCTAATACCATCTAACAATAAATCAAATTGTGATTCCGATACGCACAGAAATTAATACGATCGTATCCTTTTTCCAAGTAGTTACTTAAGATTTGATATGTTACCAGCAACTTGAGCTATTTATAAATTATCCCGCAGCGACCGCTTCGACACAGTCGTTATTAACACGACGCAATGAATTTCATTTGCATTCATTATAGATACATATTGAAATATCCGATTTATCCGTCTGATATAAGACTTCATACTTAGAATAACCAGATCAAGAGTAAGGACCGATTCACGGTATTACAGTGGCTTTCCAGACCAGTTCGGTGGTACAATCTGTGATGACTTTTACACGTGACTGAACTATTTACCGATCGTCGAATTCTTTACGTTCCTGAGCCAAAAAATAAAAATAAAGTGGCCAAGGCGAGTTGGACTCGCCCATGAAGGGTTCCGTTGCAGCAAGTAACATAATACACATAGTACGCATAGTTCTTGTAGTTCGTTGTAACTTTGATCGAAGTTTTAATAATAGTGTATTTATGACGTACTAAAAAAAACTACGGATCAGATCGAGTTCAAACCAATTTTCGTTGGTAGTTTGCATGGTAATGTACATCATATATTTTTTTAATTTTTTCATTCTCTAACTTTAGAAGTTAGAGGAGGGAGACACACATTTTACGCCTTAATGTCAGTAGTACCATTGTTTTGTACCATTGATGGTACAAATGACACAACTTTGTATCTTTAGTACCATTAATGGTACTAGAGACAAACATTTGCAGATCAGTAGTACCTACCATCAGAAATATTTATGTATCGCTAGTACCATGAATGGTACAACTAAACAAATATAAAGTACCGTAAAAGTGTTAATAGGGTCGGTTTACGTCAGTCTGAAACATATTATTTCATGTGTCAAACGAATAAATTACTACCTAAACCTTGAAGTGGAATTTTCATAATTATATCTACAAATAATTTGTGAAGCGGCATCGACGGATGATGCTTCGGAAATGAAGATAGTACGACGTGGTCGAGGAAAAGTTTTGTTATTTGAAGGTTTCCAATATTATTTTCATGCCAAACATGAAAATGGTCACTAATACAGTTTACCATTTTTACCATTGGCGATGCAAAAAAATTAAAAATCCTGAAAAATGTACCGGAACTGTTACGGTAGGTATGTTTATTTTGTTATAAGTACGGCAGGTATGTTTTTTTTTCTATACGGCAGGTATGTTTATTTTTTATACTGATTAGGTTTGCGTTTGACCACGATCTCACCTGATGGTAAGTGACAATGCGTTGTAGGATTGAGCATGCTTACCTAGAAGATACCACTTAATCACTCGAAACTTAAATACTACCAGAATGTAACTTTTGGGGGCTTCGGTAAACAGTTCTAGCCCTTGACAGTACCTATGCATCATAAATGTGAAAGCAACATCTATCCATGTGAAATAATCACTCATTTGAGTTTGTTTTTATAATCCTCATTCAAGTCATTTCATACTGTGAACTTAACATAACTGCAACACAGCCTGATATAACATATCAGCATCGTGCTGCTTGCCTATGACTCCATTAATAAGTCAGAGTAAGAAAAATGTCGATCCCAAGTTCGTACTGAACTCTAGAACTTTTTTTCTATACTAAATGTCAAAAATGTAATTACGTGGAATATCTTTACTTTTCTTTAATGGTACTAAAGATACAAAGTTGTATCACTAGTTCCATAAGTATCGGTTGACAATTACGGGGGAATATCTTCATTTTTCTTTAATGGTACTAAGGATACAAAGTTGTGTCATTTGTACCATCAATGGTACAAATCAATGGTACTACTGACATTAAGGCTTTTATTGCTAGTCTTACAAAACTAGAGTCATTTTTGTATTTCAATAAGCACAAGCAGGCCACTAAATTTTCTCACTGCTGAGACCCGGGGGCTTTCTTTTTGAAGTGAAAACTTCTTTAGGCGCGCCTAGACAGATATTTCGTGGGCTGTGAATTGGATTCTAGCGTCACGCTCGGGTATGATAAGAAATCTTCGGGTAAACTCGGGACCATGGCTATTGGCCATTTAGAAATGCGTCAGCCAATGGGAAATGCTGAAAGGGCGTGGCTTGGGCATCATGGTATGGCCATCTAGAAATGCATCAGCCTATAGGAAATGCTGACACATTTCGAGATGGCCATGCCATGATGCCCAAGCCACGGCCTCCGGTTTCACCCGCGTTGTTTCCAAAGTAAGCTATCAAATTCTGAGTTATAAGTTTTCACTTCTATCGGCAGTTCCTATGACTGCCATTTTTTTTAAATAAATGGTGACGAGACGAGCAGGACAGCAGGGCATGTGCCTGATGGTAAGCAACACGCCTACCACATAACAGCACAGTGACACGCAGCTATTGGATTTACTATTGGAGCTACAGATTCAAATTGAAGAGTTCAAATTATTACCTAGCACTGCACTGCGCTCGTCACCCAGAGATCTAAGTTGTTATTTCTCCAGGCCCTGTAATTTCTCTGGAAATATTGCCCTTTCAACCGGAACACAGTAATGTATGCACATTACAGCTTGGCGGTAGAATAACTGGCAAAGGTGTAGTCCTTCCCCAGGCGGACTCTGCCAAGAGTCCTACCACTACAAACTTTTCTCTCGCAAAGAAGAGACAATGCTATAATCCACCACGCTGGCCCAGAGCGGGTTGGTAGATGCCGTTTAGCCTTGAAAGATTCTTGGAACATGTCGGTTTCCTTCACGATGTTTTCCTTTACCTCTTTAAGTTGCGACATTACGCACATGACTTATAAAAGACAGTGGTGCTCGTGGGAGTCGAGCCAGGGGTCCAGATCGGCCTAGACCACCCGAAACATCTATATACGTATACTCTATTTACATAGACAACGATCTGACTTTCATAAAAAATAGTAGTCATAGGAACTGCCCATAGAAGTGAAAATTTATAACTCAGAATTTGATAGCTTATAGGTACTTTGGAAACTACGCGGGTGTAACCGGAGGGCGTGCCTATTACCATGGTCGTTTAGAAATGTTGACGCATTTCTACATGGCCAATGGTCATGATCCCGAGTTTATGCGAAGATTTCTTTCATTCCCGAGCATGATGCTTGAGGTCCATTCACAGCCCACGAAAAATATGTCTGTGCTGCGCCAAAAGATGTTTTCACTTCTTATTAAATTTCAATTAGATTAGTTCATTTATTTTTTTTCATTTAGTCGGGTTCCGTAAAACTTAAAAACGGAACCCTTATAGATTCGTCATGTCTGTCTGTCTGTCCGTCCGTATGTCACAGCCACTTTTTGCCGAAACTATGAGAACTACACTGTTGAAACTTGGTAAGTCGATGTATTCTGTGAACCGCATTAAGATTTGTACAAAAAAGAAAAAAAAAATTGGGTTGCCCTCCATACTGAGAACTGAAACCAAAAATGTTTTTTTCATCATACCTACACGTGTGGGGTGTCTATTTTTATATATTATAATGGATAGGTCTTCAAAAATGATGTTGAGGTTTCTAATATAATTTTTGTCTACAATGAATAATTTGCGCGAGAGACACTTCCAAAGTGGTAAAATGGCCTTAATGTCAGTAGTACCATTGATTTGTACCATTGATGGTACAAATGACACAACTTTGTATCCTTAGTACCATTAAAGAAAAATGAAGATATTCCCCCGTAATTGTCAACCGATACTTATGGAACTAGTGATACAACTTTGTATCTTTAGTACCATTAAAGAAAAGTAAAGATATTCCACGTAATTACATTTTTGACATTTAGTATAGAAAAAAAGTTCTAGAGTTCAGTACGAACTTGGGATCGACATTTTTCTTACTCTGACTTATTAATGGAGTCATAGGCAAGCAGCACGATGCTGATATGTTATATCAGGCTGTGTTGCAGTTATGTTAAGTTCACAGTATGAAATGACTTGAATGAGGATTATAAAAACAAACTCAAATGAGTGATTATTTCACATGGATAGATGTTGCTTTCACATTTATGATGCATAGGTACTGTCAAGGGCTAGAACTGTTTACCGAAGCCCCCAAAAGTTACATTCTGGTAGTATTTAAGTTTCGAGTGATTAAGTGGTATCTTCTAGGTAAGCATGCTCAATCCTACAACGCATTGTCACTTACCATCAGGTGAGATCGTGGTCAAACGCAAACCTAATCAGTATAAAAAATAAACATACCTGCCGTATAGAAAAAAAAACATACCTGCCGTACTTATAACAAAATAAACATACCTACCGTAACAGTTCCGGTACATTTTTCAGGATTTTTAAATTTTTTGCATCGCCAATGGTAAAAATGGTAAACTGTATTAGTGACCATTTTCATGTTTGGCATGAAAATAATATTGGAAACCTTCAAATAACAAAACTTTTCCTCGACCACGTCGTACTATCTTCATTTCCGAAGCATCATCCGTCGATGCCGCTTCACAAATTATTTGTAGATATAATTATGAAAATTCCACTTCAAGGTTTAGGTAGTAATTTATTCGTTTGACACATGAAATAATATGTTTCAGACTGACGTAAACCGACCCTATTAACACTTTTACGGTACTTTATATTTGTTTAGTTGTACCATTCATGGTACTAGCGATACATAAATATTTCTGATGGTAGGTACTACTGATCTGCAAATGTTTGTCTCTAGTACCATTAATGGTACTAAAGATACAAAGTTGTGTCATTTGTACCATCAATGGTACAAAACAATGGTACTACTGACATTAAGGCGAATAAAACATTTCTACTCGTGTTGTACCAACAACAAGGGTGTTCAAGTGCTAGATTCAAGCAAAGGTTGGAAAAATATAATACCTACTGATTACTAATGCTTAATGCTACTAATATTACAAACATGAATGTTGTAAGAATGTATGGATGTATGTTTTTTACTCTGTCACGCAAAAACTACTGAAAGGATTTGTATGAAATTTGGGACACAGATAGATCATCATCATCATCATGATCTGCAGCCTGCAGACGTCCACTGCTGGACATAGGCCTCTCCCAATGATTTCCACAATGACCGGTCTTGTGCCGCCTCCATCAACCGACTTCCCGCGACCGATACATAATGCTCCAGAATAACATATAAATAGGCTATTTTTCATAGCAGAAAATAATGCGATCGGGAACTACGCGGGTGAATCTGCGGGGTGCTACTAAGTCGTTTTTTTTTTTGCAAATTATGTTGCTTCTATTTTATCTGAATTCGATCCTACCTAAAGTCCTATCTTTTTTTAAGTCTTTTGGCGCGCCTCAGACAGATTTTTCGTGAACTATGAATTTGATTCTGGCGTCAAGAATAACAAGAAATTTTCGGGTAAACTCGGGACCATGGCTGCTGGCCATCTACACTCGCCACGACTTCCGGTTTCACCCGCGTAGTTTCCAAAGTAAGCTATTCAATTCTGAGTTTTAAGTTTTAACTTCTTGTGACAGTTCCTATGACTGGCAATTTTTTATTGTTTTTTTTTTTACATTTAGTTTTATTCGTATTTAGTTGAAAGCCATTACGCCGTCCATGACAGGCCGGCGCGCGGCGCGCACTCCGCCGCAGTTTACGATCGCCCGTAATATTTACGTTTCCCATTTAAACACGCAGTAATTGGACATGAACCGCAAATCCAGAGAAATAAACTCATACCGCCATTTAATTTACCTGTAAACTTCAAGAACAGAGCTACCATCGCTCTTCTTAACGACCCAACGTATTACATTAAGTTACAATAAATGATCAACTCTGCGGATAATGTGGCGGTTGACAACTTTATTCTGTCTCGCAGATGGCATAATCCAATGTATTTTAATGGTTATTATGAATGAAAATATGTCTTTATATAGATGAAATTAATCGTTAAACCTTTTCCTTAAGACAATGAGAATGTTTCAACGTAAGCTAACGTGGTGGAGTTGAATATTCCGTAATTACTTAACCTCCGTAACATAGGCTAATTTTAGTTCAAAAAAAGGTGTAGTGTCATGGGAAACCAGGTCGGAACGAAGTTTCTTTGAGTTAAAATTATAAATAAAAAAATTGGCATAGGAACTGTCGATAGAACCTTACCTTGGACCTAAGCTTACCTTGGACTTAACTTTAACTACACGGGTGTAACCGGAGGGCGTGGCCTCGCCATCATGGCATGGGCATGTCCATCTAGAAATGCGTCAGCATTTCCCATTGGATTACACATTTCTAGATGACCATGCCATGACGCCCTTTCAGCATTTCCCATTGGCTGACGTATTTCTAGACGGCCAATACCTACCCATGGTCCCGAGTTTACCCGAAGATTTCTTATCATACCCGAGCGTGACGCTAGAATTCAATTTACACCCCAACGAAAAATCTGTCTAGGCAGGCCAAAAAAAAGTTATCACTTCAAAAATTATGTACATCATTATTAAAATTATTTGGTTTCTTAGAAGCAAAACAATTTGCAAAAATATATTGCATGATTTTATTATTCATGATGCGATCATCTAGAAATTAAAGTTGGCAGCACTGCTGGTGATGGACAGTTTTTACGCGCCACTTCCGTTACCTAGTTTCTTATGGTTTTAGTCTCACATTTTTATGAGTTCGGTTGTGCAGCAAAATCTGTACTATCTTCTCCAATCCTACCGTAAGGAATATCGTTCCAAAAATAGTTAAATGAAAGTAAATAATTATGATATTCAATAGTTTACCTAGGCAAGTCGCGCGTTACAGCCAGAGCATAGCTAGTGTTCAAATAAAATAAATCATTTTTCCACTAATAAATTCACAAACTGAATTTACAGCGAGGAGGTGCTAATGCTTCGTCAGAAATGAATTTTCTCAATCGGTGCATTTCTGCGAAAGCTCGCATCGTGAGGTTTACTTACTAGTTTAGAATGTTTTAAATCAGAGAGAGCTATTCTTTCTAAAGTTGAGACTCTACTGATAGCTATGAGGTACTTGTTATATGTGAAGGGGCATGGTTTTGAATTGTTGATTGTTTGGCTTTGATAAAATTAAATAAATAAAGTGTTTTAAGACTTCAATGACTACGAGTTTGGTTTTTGTGAAAAATATACTGTAAGCATTTCTACTGGCTGTAACTTTCACGTGTACCTATAACCTGTAACCTACGTGTATCTACACCTACTAATAAAAGTTCACTATTCAAATTTTAATGTCATTTTTACATGACATAGGTAATAGATCTTCGGACTCATTTTTATCAAATTTGTTGTGTGTGTTCAAGTGGATTTGGGAATGAATTAGATTAACAATTACCTGAATTTTTTTTCTTATTTAAAAACGTTTTAAATATTTGTGTTTAAGACGTGTTGTAATCAACGTCTATCAGATCAGATACATAGTTTTAATTATACTTAAATTTGTAAATATGCCTATATTTGTGATCCGCCAACGCGCACTTAGCCAGCGTGCTGGATTATGACTTTGACTCTCACCTGGAGAGAAGACCCGAATCGAAGCCGTGGACCAAAAGTGGGCTGTACTTATAAGCAAATATGCCTGAAATTGTATTCTAAGGTACCTGCGGGTATAAAGGGCCAGCGTTTAACAAGAGCCACTTCTATAAAAACACACTTCTATCCGATTTATTAGGTTACGCGCACGCACACATCTAAAGAACCAATAGAAAAGCTTGATTCCGCAGCCGCGTGATCGTACGATCCGCCATCTTGTCAGTGTGCAATAAACCGTCCAGGCAGTTGGTATACGTCACTCGATACTAAAACTCTCTCCACAAAATTGACGTAAAGAGCAAAAAATGTCTTGTTGTTTGCAATTGTTGCTGTTTTAAAGTAAAACCCAGTGATTTGTGTTGAGTAATAAAGGTAAGTCAAATTGCTACATTAAAGTTTAACAATTTTACGTCCAATAGCTTAATTTTGGTGTCAGAGCCTAATACGGGCCATCTTAAAGGTTGGTTAATAGGGCCGGCTCTTATTAGACATATGGGATTCTCAGTTTTACTAACATAGGTCCATATTTTTTCCATAATTTGCTTTTTTATTATTTTATTATTTAAAATTTTATTGTTTAATATGGTGGTGTTTTTTTTGTGTTCGTCATCGGTGCATGGTTTGCTTGATCTATTTTTTTTTCAGGATATAGTATCAAATAATGGAACCTTCAACTAAAAAACCTCGAGGACTTTGGTCGCTTCCGCAATTACGAGCTGCAATGGCTGCTGTTCAAAGTGGACTAATGTCACAACGTGCGGCGGCTGCGCGATACTCTATACCCAGAAGAACTTTGGCAAATCACTTGAAGTCTGGAAAAGTGGAAAAACAAATAGGTCGTCGTACAGTTTTAACTAAAGAGCAAGAAGATGACTTGGCGGCAAGAATCAAAAGGCTCGCCTCTATAGGATTCCCTTTAACGCCAAATGTTATTCGTCGTCAAGCCTACGTGTTTTGTGAAAAACATAATATATCTAACAATTTTAGTCCAATAGCAAAGCGCGCTGGTAAAGACTGGCTAAAGTTATTTTTAAAGCGAAATCCCGGGATATCAAAACGCAAGGTCCAAATCTTGAACCCAGGAAGGGCGCAGTAACTGAACAAACCCATTGTTTTGCAGCATTTTGCTGAATATAAGAAAATCTATGAAGAGCTAGACCTTGGACAAAACCCACAGCGTCTATACAACATGGATGAAAAAGGCTGCCGTCTCACCATTCATAATCAACCGATAGTATTGGCACAAAAAGGTGCTAAAAGAGTACATATGGTTGCACCAGAGCACGCAGAGAATGTTACAGTGGCTTGCTGTGTAAATGCATTAGGTAGTCCAATTCCCCCAATGATATTATTCAAGGGTAAAAGGTTGAAGCCAGAATTTAATGATAATTTGCCTGCAGGATCCCTCGTGAAAATGGCAAAGAAAGGAAGCATGACTTCGACACTGTTTGTAGATTTCATACATCACTTGGGTAAATATAAAGCGGCTGGCAGATGTCTTCTGGTTTTTGATGGCGCTTCATGTCATTTGGATTATGATATTGTTGATGCTGCAGAACAACACAATATTGTGTTGTACTGCCTACCATCTAATACAACGCATGAGCTTCAGCCTCTTGACAAAAGCGTAAACAAATCATTCGAGCACCATTGGAATGAAGAAGCTTTACGTTATTTATACCAAAACCCTGAGAAAAGGCTAACCAAAACGAGATTCAACTCGATTTTTAGTAAAGTTTGGTCAAAATGTATGACCCTTGAAAACATAATAAATGGGTTCAGAGCTACAGGGTTGTATCCCTTTAATCCAGCTGCAATACCAGATGAAGCATTTGCACCATCTATAATGACTGAAAGACATATAGCACTAGAAAATTTAACGACAGAAAATGACCAATTGTTGCAAGTTGGTCGAGAACCATGTTCATTACGAGAAATTATATTACAAAGACCTGTTAGAGATAGTTCAGATTCAGAGAAGACATTTTATGAAGAACAAGACAATGATCAGTCTTTACAAAAGTCACCAACTCCTGGTCCTAGTGGTATAAATTTACAGCATGCAGTGCAGAGGTCTGATGTTAATAATTTAGATTCCGACGACGTATTTTTTGGAAATCATTGTTCAGGTTCGCCATCTTTACTATATCAATATGATGATGATAATATTGACCCCATATTAAGACTTGTACCTACTTCCAAAAAACAGAAAACGTGTGTTAACATGTATAGCACAATTTATAACTCAGAATCTGATGCATCTATTACAGAAAGATCTGTTCCTCAGCAAAAACTTTCACCTCAGTACATCCGTGATGTATACAGTTCTGATGAGGAAAATATAAACTCACAATTAAGACATGAACATACGCCCAAAAAACAGAGAACGCGTAATGAGATATATAACACAATATATGTACGTGAAGGCTCTGCAACAACAAGTGAGTCAGAAGACAACTTCCCATTATCAAGGTTTGAAAAAAAAGTCGTGAAGTCCCCTTTTGGTGAATTAATACCAACACCGAATTTTGGTGAGGTGAAACAAAAGAAACCAAGACGTAAAGCAATAAATTATAAAGCCCGGATAGTGACAAAAGATTTGTTTGTAGAAAGGGAGAATAAAAAGGATCAGAAAAAACAAAGCTCGCGTAGAATAGAGGATAAACAGCCACATACAAAAAAGAATAAGAAAGAACAAGACTCGAAAAAGAAGACTGAAAAAAGTGTAGAAAAATCGCACACAGTCAAGAAAAAATGGGATAATAAACAAAATAAAGAACAAGAGTTAAGGAACAGAAGACAAAAACAGATAAATCAAACTCGTAGCAAGAAAACTAAAACAAATAGTGACACCCAAATAGATCCTGCTGATAAATGGTATTGTCATGCTTGTAAGACAGAAAGTCTTGAAGACATGCACCAGTGCACAAAATGCTATAGATGGTACCATGATAACTGTATGGGTTTGACAAAAGATGATATTGATTTTGAATGTCATATGTGCAACATGTGACGTTTAATTAAGTAGGTACACATAGAACGTTTTTTTTTAAATATTATTACATATAATAGAACTAAGACTTTAACTCTTAAGACTATTTAAATTGTTGTGCCATTTGTTAAGAAGAAAAATAAGACTGTTGTGCCATTTGTTAAAATTAATGCCCATTTCAATTAAAATTTCATAATTTTAGATCTCATTAGTCTAATATGGGCCACAATTTTTTAATTAACATAAATACTTTAATATTTGTTTGCTATTTTAAAGATTTTAGTAGTGTTTTGACACAGATTACAGAAATAAACACAGATGGAACCTTCGTGAACAACATTGTGAGGCCCGTAATCAGTCATGATGACGTAAAATTGTCAAATCAACGTTCCAAATTACTTGTATAATGTTGTCAGTCTTAAGAAAAAAGTCCCACTATTGTTGTCTTAACTTGGGAAATCTTCACGTATAATAAACACGTCAATTGATATTTTAAAATATTAAAATTATTACACCGATTATGCAAGGATTTCTTGTTATTTTGCATGCAACTAGAAATTAACTTGAATCGCAAATAATAAAATTTGTGTAATTTACTCGCTTAGATAGGTTAAACAAAAATCTTTACCACCAAGCTATTTTTGATAAAATGCATATAGGCTACCTGTATGATAAAGGTTCAAACAAAAAACTAACAAAATAATTATTTTAACAGTTCACTTATTACTCACCTTTTTTTTGACAAAACAAGACTTTAAAATCAAGTAACCGTATAATATTAAAAAACTTTACAATTTAAAAATATTTCATTTTACAAACCACGTTATGCATAATATTAACTTCAAAAATATAGCCACCGTTTCACTTAGATAATATACCTATTGAATGACATTACAATATAATACAAAATACTTTATTGGCACCATAAACAAAGTTGACAAGAAGTAACACATAATATAATAACAAAACAAAATGGGCACAAAAGGCGATCTTGTCGCTAAAAGCGATCTCTTCCATATAACCTTTTGATTCATGAGGAAACAAAATTTGTAATATTTTGGGCAGTGGTGCAACTGACGAAATAAATAAATACACAAACAAATTTTATGATGTATTAATGATTTTGTTTTTTTGTACATTTTTATGTCATAAATTACTCATTTTACAAATTTAACATTTACCAAAATTAAATTGAATAATACAATGCCCATCAATAATTTGGTGTACGAGTATCTAAAAAATATATAATCTATAGTTTACCCTAAATTCAGGGAAAATAATTTCCATTTAGTATCGCCACACTAACCTATTTTCGTTGAGGTGTTGTGTTCCATTCATCACCAAAATGAAATCGCCTAAATTATATAAATAACAGTAAAAATATTCAAGTTTACCTATGAAATTATATTCCTCTTTCCTTTTTTTGTTTTTGGGAACATTGTTTGAAATGTTTGAAGACACAAGACGGCATATTTTAAAACAAAACTTAAAATCACACGGGACGCCCGTACAACACGGAAGTCCGTTTCATACTGACTGGAGTTTGTATTTGCTTCGGCGTTTGTATTTCCTTTGTCTGCTTCAGTAGCTCTGTTCTGCGCACTCCATCTGGTTTTATTTCTGTAATCTGTGTGTTTTGAAAACAATCTTTAGAATTTATATTATTTCCTACTTTTTTTTTTATTTAATACTTTTTAATGCAAGTTTTTGTTACGTTAGTCTAAAAAGGCCCGTCAGGGGTTTTATTGATAAAAAATGACTATATAAACTTTTTTATGCAAAAAAAAACAAAAAGTGAAGTTTGTGGAAACTAGCAGACTTTGTTTTTGTAATGATAAAACCAAATAAAACAGTATTTTGACATGGTTCTTTTTAAACCACCTGATTTTAATAAGGGCCACAAAGAGGGTTTTTAAAAAGGTGATTTGTGATTTAATATTATGAAAGAAACCCGAAAGATTGTACTTATTTGAACTCCTAATAAAAAAAAGAATTGTCTGATACTATGTTTTTTATTTTTATCTCTAAACTATTTAAAATATTTAGGTTTGAATTAAGGTGGCCCTTGTTTGCCTCAGGTACCTTATTAACATTTGTTTTTTTATCATTCTAAGTTATTCGTGATGCGAAACATTATTTGGCAAAATACGTTCCCACATTCCACCCGCCATGTCCAGCGGCTTCGAAAATACCAGTGTTGCCAGTTATTCCAGCGTCTCCTGTGCGCATTCAAAACTGTACCTTAGGTAGCTGTCATTTGTGCACATTGTCGCGCGACAGCTGAATGCAATTGTCATGAGCCGTGCTGTACCGGGACAAATGGACACGAAGTACGTTTGAATCGTGAATGGAATTTATGTCTTTAGTGCGGGAGTTGATGGCGAGTTTGTTTACTGAACTGCAATTTTATTTACTTACTGGCATAACACCAAGGCCTTCCCATAAAAGTAGCCGGAACACCTAGAGTTGAATAAAGTACATATTATGTATTTGTACTGTGTTACCCATTAAATGTATTAGGTTGGTTACAAGACTTAGTCGTTACAAGATTTAAAAAAGACGTTGTAATATTCGTTTTTGTAAAATACTGTTCACTGCCTTTCTACTAAGTCATTGAGCGCAGATGTTTAGCACTCTATCAGCAACGGTGTTTTGGCTCTCTTTCTATCTGGTAACCTTTAAACGAAGAGCGAATAGATTTTGAGGAAGCGTATTGTATCTTTGAGATTGCTATGTCAAACGTAAGTTCATTCCATAGGCACTAAAAATGCACTGTTTATTTTTATCTTTTTTTTGTCCAAGTCCGTGACAGTAGACTTGTAAAAACTCTGCACAAAATAATACCTAGCTCACGGAACAGTTGAAACTCCCGACAAAAGCACTTAACTGAATTGTACAAGTATTTACACATACACTGTTTTCATTGTTATTTTTTTGGTCACCAAAGCTCGCACTCAGTACTTGCCCGAAGGAAAGCGAAGTTGTGTTTAGTACATATTCCTAGGAGGTATTTATTCACATTCGACTTGTAGCTACCCCGGTTCTAAGTCTCAGAAAACAAAGAAGCCATTAAAATAGTAGAAGCGAACCTTTAGTATGAGTTTAAAGTCTTGAACTTTGCCATTAAATGGTTGGTCTTTTATCAGATGCACTTCGAAGAGCGTGCAACTAATCTGCACAATCTAATTCCAATTTCATCAAGTTTCTATTGGACTACTCGAAGCTCGAAAAAACGACATCGTTTCATGGTGTTGTCGTTCCAAAGACTCGAACGAAGAAGTTTGGCTCTGCTTTTGTATTAAACACGTCTAAGCTGTAAAATGCGTTGCCTGAGTGGGTTTTCCACGATGATATCTTGGTGTGTTCAATTCGAGAGCTACTCATTTTTTCTAGGTTAGTACGTTCCATCGTAAACCGCATGTCGCTTAATATCAATTGAGATGGCGGTCAAATGTAAATCTATAATAGTTAAAAATAAGTCGACGGTAAACTTTCCAGACTCCTTCGAAAATTACAAGTACCTACTTAACTATAATTCACGAAAACTCGTACTGACTTTTGTGTATAATGATAAATAAAAGTAGTGTTTGTTTAATCATAGCTTTCATAGTAATAAAATAAAGTCGTCAGCTCCTCGTCTATTCGCGGCGAGGAGCCTCGGGGCAGCAGCGTTGTGTCGGCGGTCACAACACTACGCTAGTGATGCGAAACCGTCGATAAAGTTGTCGATGTCGCGCGGCTGTTCGCCGACCGTGTTGCGAGTTGCGACCCCGCCGGTCGTATTTCACGCCACTAGGCGTAGGTTTTGTTATTTTACCCAACTGAATAAACTAAAGTTCTGACCTATGTATTTATGTCTTTGATTCTTTTGAATCACTCGTTTTGTTCCCTTCCATTTTCACATATTTTTCTTTTATTTATGCTTTTACAAGCAGTGCCCCGCGGGTTTACCCGCCTAGTTTCAGTTCCCGTTATTTCCCGGAATAAAAAGTAGCGTTGTCCAGATCATAATCTAACTGTTTTCAAATTTCAACCTGATCGGTTCAGACGTTTGGATGTGATTGAGCAACACACATCCAAACTTTGACATGTTTAATATTAGTAGGATATTTCGTAATAGACTTTTAGGTAGGTATGATCTACCTACAGTTTGTTAGTAAAATTATGTTACTAGGCTCCTACCCTTTTTGCGCTAGCCCAAACATCGGTAGGTAGTAGAGGACATCGGAGAAACATAGGTCCCATTTAAAATGTATGGCAGCACTTTGAATAGACTAGCTCCGCACTACACATTAAAAAACCTCTTTTGGACTGTTAGGACGAATCTCATTGTTTTTCACATTTTCAGGCTGCCACAGTAATAGTTCTTTCAAAAACATTTTCTTTTACGTTGAATATAAAATGACGAGACGAGAAAGATAAGCGCCTGATAATCAAATCAATCAATCAATCAAATCATGTTTATTTGCACACACACAAAGTTTACAACAATTTCACATTACAATTACTATTTCACATAAAACAAATTAAGTACTTAGGTATTGTCAGCGGACCCCAAACTAGGCTAAGCCTGTATCTTGGGAATCCAGAAACCTGTTTTCCATGAATCCATTTTGCGCTTCGTGTAAGAATTGCACTACAAAAAACAATAATAGCCTAACTGCACAATAATACACGCCTGAACATAACATCTACAGTGCCAAGTAGCTTGGAGTCTAAACCACTACTTAGCATTCCGCGGTGCACTGCTAGGTAGTAGTTACTTTCTCTGACTGGCTCGTCACCAGGAGATATAACGATCTATCTCTTGGCCCTCTAATTTCTCTGGAAACATTGCCATTCTAACCGGAACACAGTAATGTATGCATATTACTGCTTAGCGGAAGAATAACTGCAAGTTACGGCTGGTCTAGTCAGGAGAACGGTGACTGCCGATCCGGAGTTCGAAGAGGGAACCCTACGCACATCACTGCCTTTTCGAAGTCATGTGCGTAATGCCGCTAACTTAAAACGGCGAAGAAAAACATCGTGAGAAAATCGACTTGATTCTAGGTACATAGAATCCTTCGCGGTCATGTGTCGTCGTCACCAACCTGCTCTGGGCGAGCTTAGTAGATTATGGCCTTGACTTTCTCCTCACGAGAAAAAAGTCCCAGAGTTCCAGCCGTGGGAACATTTAGAGGGCTGTTTATTGATGTCGTTGGTAGAATAACTGGCGAAGGTGTGGGTTTAACTTCAATTCATTTCGAAAATAATCACGAGCAGAGCATAAACCTCGGGTTTACCTTGTATCTATACTAATATTATAAAGCTGAAGAGTTTGTTTGTTTGAACGCAAGGATCTCGGGAACTATTGGTTCGATTTGAAAGATTCTTTCTTTGTTAGATAGTCCATTTATCGAGGAAGACTGTAGGTTATTTAACATTACGCTACTATCAACAGGAGCGGAGCATGAATGTAAAATGTAACAAAAACGGGAAAAATATTGCTTTTTGAGAGCTTTCGTTGCGCTTTTAAAGGTTGCGTCATTAGAACCTAAGGTAGCCGAATTTGTTCAAAATTTGAATTGGTACGACCAATTTTCGATAGATGGCGTAGCAACACGTGCACGGTTCAGCAAGTAACCCTATATAATTAAGTAGGTACCTACGCAGTCAATACTCAGAGCTAACAAGTTAATTAATACATTCTTTCGGTCGTCGAGCGCAGAACCATAAAATAACGGATGTGAACTAATTGAACTGTACCAAATCAAGGCTTCTGCGCTTGCGCAAACCACGCAACAACACTCCATTATTTCGATAGGTAAGATACATTTCACACTTGTGTACGTATAAAAAATGTAATTGGCTTAAATTTAATTTGGCTGTTATATCCTGTCTGATTTATTTTTGTAGTACTCGCTTATACTGGCCTTTTATTGGAGTTATATTTCTTTTGGCCCGTTAGGGAAAAAATCTATGTGTAGGTAGGTAGGTACATTTTTACGATGCGCGAACACCGTCATGAAAAACCGACATCCTGAAATTAGCCAGTCAAAATTGTAGTATACATTGTAACTAACGTCAGGTTAATAATATATATATAATTATAGTTGAAGATATTATACATTCGATAGTTAAAGTTAGACTTTTTAGCACGAGAAATAAAGGGGAGAAGTATCTCGTAACGAAGTAACTCGTAAACATAAAAAGCCCACTTTTGTTCCCACTGTTGGGAATCGGGGGCTTTTTCTCAATAGAGACACAAAGCCATAATTTGTGAAAGCTAGAGAAGTGTTTTTTTTGGAAATTTCGATTTTCTCACAATGTTTTCCTGCACTTTTAAAGCCTTGGGGTGATGACAAAATTATCATCAGCACTTGGCCAAAAAATAGGTAGTCATAGGAACTGCCGATACAAGTGAAAACTTATAACTCAGAATTTTATAAACTTACTTTGGAAACTACGCGAGTGAAACCGGAAGGCGTGGCCATGACCATGGTCATCTAGAAATGCGTTAGCATTGCCGGGTGGCCAATGGGCATGGTTCCAAGTTTACCCGAAGATATCTTATCATTTCCGAGCGTGACGCAAGAATTCAACTCCCAGACCACGAAAAATGTATCAGTGGCGCGCCAAAAGAAGTGTCCACTTCAAAAACCCAGTGCTGGGATTCGAACCTAGAACATCACGCTTGTGTAGTTTCACAATGATGTTTTCGCCACTGGACTACCACAGCTCAGAGCTTATAGTTTACGTAAGAATTTAACTTAGATGTTATGTACATAATTATTTATTTAATATTGCAATAAATCTTCATAACGCTGTTAGCCCTCACAACACGTGTTCCAATATTCCAATCAGTATAAACCGGATCGTCAATCAAACGAATAAATCTCGAAAAAAAACTCAATAAATAACGTTTTCAAAAGTTCCTAATTTAAAATCACACTTTCCCGCCATAACAATTTGTAGAGATAAAAGTGTTGCCGCAAATAAAAATGTTTAATTCGAAACGACAAAACAAGCTGTAAATGCTCGACCTCTGCTTTCACTTTACACCGTAAAATGTATCTTAAACGGCCGTAAAATAAAAAATTACGGAGTTTTAGACCCCGTATTATCATGGATCTTAGTCGGAGCAATTCTTGGTCAACAACTTGTTCTCTAAACAGTTGATATTTACATTAAAACTACGCTTGTCTACATAATCGAGACATATATTTTCAATGTTGAATTGAATGGTCTAACTTAAATTCTAATCAGTGAAGCCATGAGCAAGCAGTTGAATAATTTATACGGATTTGTGCTCTCCCGATAGGTGGTAAGTAATAATTGACTTGCCCATATCGTATCATTCAAATGCCGTTGATTGACAGTTCAATTTTCTGTTCTAAGTTAAATCTTTTGTTTCGCTTTGCGACGAGTAACAAAAATACGTTTTCAAACTACATAGGTACCTACTTACTGGCGCCAGTGTTTTTTACTACCTCTGTTTGTTTAATTTATTGCACGTATGTAAAACTAAACAATTTTCACGTAAACTACAGATTCTTAATTTTGACGTGATAACGTCTTATAATTCGATGAAGCCGGCTGCACGTCCGCAAAACATGACGTCATGTAACGTTACCGCCATAGAATAGATAACATTTACCACCGTTACCTCGCCTTATTACTTTTCGCACCATCTAGTGAGTGAAATGTGTATTACGTTCGAGGAGTCTGTCCATGTTTTAGAAAAGCGACGATATGAAGTTAAGAACTTGTGCTAGTACAATGATGTACCCAGAGATGGCGCTTTGAACAGCTTTTCTTAAGACGTTGTCACGTTCAACTATCGTCAGTAAACCGACTTTACAGACAACCATTTTTTTTAAAAATAAAGAGTGACGAGACGAGCAGGACATGTGCCTGATGGTAAGCAACATGCCTGTCACATGACAGCACAGTAACACGCAGCTATTGGAACATAAATAGTCCAAATCATTACCTAGCACTGCACTGCGCTCGCCACCCAGAGATCTAAGTTGTTATATCTCTAAGCCCTGTAATTTCTCTGGAAACATTGCCCTTCAAACCAGAACACAGTAATGTTTGCACATTACTGATTGGGGGTAGAATAACTGGCAAATAATAATTACTTTGCTTTATGTAAACAGCAATTAAAGCTCAGTTAGCTATACCAATACAGAAATATAAGTTCATAAGTATAAGACATTCGTAAGTCTAAGGTTTCGTCAATAGCTCAAGTGGCATTGACGAAACTTAAGATATGGCCAAGTCATTTCAGGAGACAGGAATAACGTTCTGAGTATTGTAGTTTTTTACTAATAACTATTTTTGAAGTGAAAACTTATTTTGGCGCACTACACAGAATTTTTCGTAGGCAGTGACTGAAGCTCATCGTCACGTTCGTAAGGGAAAGATTCGTTCTGGTGAATTCGGGACCGCCGAGAGTGTGCCTGAGCGATAAAGATATATATCTGGTGCTGTCTGTTTGCTTTCGCTGTTTGCTATATTCAATTTATACCTACGTAATCGTTTTCATTTTTAATTATTAAAATTATTCAATAGCTTTTAATAGTAATTTCTTTCTTATGTTAGTTTTCTTTCATGCTGTTTTACGCACACACATTTTTTTTTCATCAAAGATAGGAGCAGCAGGTCTACTACGAAACCAAACTCCAAATGATCGGATCCGACCGACAGCTGAGTCGGATTGTAGCCTACCACGAAAAACATTCGGATCGATACAAATCTCGGTCGGAAGTTATAGACTTAGGTTGGATGAAGGTCGGATCGAACGAAACGGCCCATCCGGGGGTCTACCGCCTAACGAAAAACGCTTTGATGTTTTGACGCTTTGGCATTGCCGTCTCTTTCATTTCAAGCGAGAAGAAAAGAGACAGCAATGTCAAAGCATCAAAGCGTCAAAGCGTTTTTCGTTAGGCGGTAGAAGCGCTGATCAACCGACCGATTGTCTTTCGTGGTAGTAAACGTCCATAAGTTCGGCCGATGTATCGTTTATCGGACTTCGTAGTAGACCTGCAGATATTTATTTCAGTGGTTGACCGCTATCTCGCTTGATATAAATCGACAATGCTGTCGTAGATAGCGTGCTTACTTGGCAGGAACCGGTTAACTCTCGATTGGAATACACCCAGATGGTATCCATCGGTGTCTACTCGCGCGGGACACTCCACTGCTTGGATGTAACGAAACTGAAACTACAGCGAAGTCTCGATATAACACATCGGAAAGGGACAAGTTAATATTTCGTTTTATCAAGTCATTTGTGATACTGAAGTTTTTGAAGTGAAAACTTCTTTAGGCGCGTCTAGACAGATTTTTCGTGGGCTGTGAATCGAATTCATTCGTCACGCTCGGGTATGATAAGAAAGCTTCGGGTAAACTCGGGACCATGGCTATTGGCCATCTAGAAATACGTCAGCCAATGGGAAATGCTGAAAGGGCGTGGCCTGGTCTTCATGGCATGGCTATCTAGAAATGCGTGAGCCAATGAGAAATGCTGACGCATTCCTAGATGGCCATGCCATGATGGCCAGGCCACGCCCTCCGGTTACACCCGTGTAAAAAAAATAAAAAGTAAGCTATCAAATTCCGAGTTATATGTTTTCACTTCTATCGGTAGTTCATATGACTGCCAATTTTTTTATGTTGAGGTTAGGTTGGTCTAATTTTTTTTTTAAAATGTTAACAATAGTTTCATTCATCACATACTATGGGATTAGAGGTCATATATTGATGGGAACGGTTTTGGTTTGACAATATTCGTCAATTAGAGGTATTTACATTTTTATAGTTGAAAAACTCGTTAAAGTTGCAAAAAATGTTCGCTATTTATAGGTTTATTTTGCATTGACTCTTATGGACAATTCAAAGGGATTACGAAAAATTTGTTAAATCGAGGAAGTCTTTAAATTGAGATTTGTTATATTAAGGTTGTACTGTACTTTCTTCGAGTTTTCTGAATGTCAACCAATGACGCTTATTCGAGTTTCCAGATGTTCTAAACAAAAAATAAAGTAGCCAAGTGCGAGTTGGACTCGCCCATGAAGGGTTCCGTTCCAGCAAGTAACATAATATACATAGTACGCATAGTTCTTGTAGTTCGTTGTAACTTTGATCGAAGTTTTAATAATAGTGTATTTATGACGTACTAAAAAAAAACTACTCATCAGATCGAGTTCAAACTAATTTTCGTTGGTAGTTTTCATGGTAATGTACATCATATATTTTTTTTAGTTTTTTCATTCTCTTACTTTAGAAGTTAGAGGGGGGGGGACACACATTTTACCACTTTGGAAGCGTCTCTCGCGCAAGTTATTCAGTGTAGACAAAAATTATATTAGCAACCTCAACATCATTTTTTAAGACCTATCGATAGACACCCCACACGTGTAGGTTTGATGAAAAAAAAATTTTTGAGCTTCCGTTATCAGTATGGGGGGCACCCCTAATTTTTGTTTTTTTAAAAAACTTTTGTAAAAATCTTAATGCGGTTTACAGAATACATCTACTTACCAATTTTCAACAGTGTAGTTCTCATAGTTTCGGCAAAAAGTGGCTGTGACATACGGACGGACAGACAGACAGACAGACAGACAGACAGACAGACAGACAGACATGACGAATCTATAAGGGTTCCGTTTTTACGTTTTACGGAACCCTAAAAAACGGCTTGGATAATTAGATTAGAAAGAAAAATGCACTCTCCAAAATAAAGATTAAGTGAATCGTGTGTAACGATTTTATAGTGTGCGTAACGAACTAACAAAAGTACTTTCGCTGTGTTGCCAGGCGTAAAAATGAAAAAAAGATTGCCAATTTATTTTTATTACCCGATCATAAATCAATCATTGTAATAAAATTGGGCGCTTCCTGTGGACTGTAACAAGATTATTTCTTTCTCTTTATTAACTCGCTTCCAAAAAAGCGTGCACCGTTAGTTAATCAATTCGAGATAGCAATTAGAATGGTAACGGCTAATTTAAGGCTATAACACGAGCGTCAAAGCAAACCAATCAACTGAGTGGATTTAAGAGAATGAAGATTGGCCGCGCTCACCGCAGGAGGCGTGTATTTATCGTCTCATTATGAAATACTTGTAACAGACGACATTTTACTAGTATCTAATGAAATAGAAATGTCACACAATTATATACATTCTATAAAAGATATTTTTTGACGTGACAACGTCTTATAATTCGATGAAGCCGGCTGCACGCCCGCAAAACATGACGTCATGTAACGTTACCACCGTTACCTCGCCGCCGGCGTTACCTCGCTCTAAGGCGTAGTTGAAGTTGTCACGTTCAACTAACGTCAGTAACCCGACTTTACAGACAACCATTTTTTGAGAAAACAAATGAATTTATATAGGTTTTAATAATAAGACTAATAGTTTCTATTTTTTTTTTTATCAAAGTTTAGTTCAAAGTTTGTTGTATCTACAACTCTGAATTCAGACTGACTTTTGGGCTTTCTCTTACAAGGAGACCGTCAAGGCCATAACCCACTACGCTGGTCAATTCAAGTTGGGGGATAAGACAACATGTCTCATCCGAACATATCTTTCTTGGAACATTCCTTATTCCTGACTCCTTACGATACTACCTATATAATTGATACGGCAGATACGGCGGTAGCTACGCCCCTGTATGGAAGCCAGGCTGATATAATGCTTAAATAGTTTTAAATATGTACATACTAAGTATACACAGAAACACCCAGACACAAAATAATATTTGTCTGCATCACACACATTAAATATTTGCAATGAGTGGGAATCGAACTTACAACCCTCGCTTCGCAGGCTGACTTGCTACCAACTAAGTCACGAGGCCAGCCATTTTAAAACACTATAAATATATTTATACTACAGACATAAAATTTAATTATTTATTGATCCAATAATTTAGCGCGACCGTGACAAGAATAAGTAGATTATAATTCGGTTCGCACTGGCCGTCATCGTAAATAACTCGACAAAGTAGACGCCATTACTGGCTCGATGCTCGATGCTCTACTATCGGTTCTCGACTAGAATTCACTATGAATGATCATAGTTTAAGAACCGTAGTTATTAGTATTAATAGTCGTATTATTAGTTCCGTAGGAACGATGTTCGTTACGGAAGGCTTGGAAGAGATAAGGATTTTTCTGCGCGATTGAACTGAAAAAAATGTGAGACTAAAAGCGTAAGAAAATTATACTCGTGTAACGGAACGTACAACTCCCCGTCACCAGTGTTGCCAACTTTATTTTTCGTTCCATAAATAAGAAAATTAAGGTTTTTTTTTGTAAATCGTGCTGCTTCTAAATTATCCTAAGAAACTTCGTAACTACCTGGAGTACTAAGACACTACATCTTTTTATAGGTTAGAGTGACGAGACGAACAGGACATGTGCCTGATGGTAAGTAACATAGCTGCCCATACCAGCACAGTGTCTCAGCTATTGGAACATGAAAAATCACTTCCTAGCACTGCACTGCGCTCGTCTCTATGCCTTGTAATTTCACTGGAAACATTGCGTTTCAAACCGAAACACAATAATGTTCGTATACTACTGCTCGGCGATAGAATAACTGACTTGGGTATAGTACTTCCCTAGGTGGACTCAGCAAAGAGTCCTACCACTACAGTATAAATATCAACAATAACTAAAATTCTAGTTGACGTAATTGTAGATTCCACAAAAAAAGTGAAATTTAGTCCCGTGTGTGTGTTTAATTTTAAGTTTTATTTTAAGTTAAAGTCGAAAAATTTAAGAGTTTTTTTTGGAGAAATTTAAATATAATTTGTAAAGGCTATCGTGATCAAGGGCTTGTTTATTATAGTTCCAGTAGTACGTGTGTCCAGTAGCAGCATTCGTCAGTTCTCAGTGAATATAGAGTTATAGAGTGAGTAGTACGGTCTCGGTCGCACTGGAGCCCGGTTTTTGCGCGGCGGCTCCGGTCTCGCTCGCCCTGTTTTTGCTGTGCTCTATGTCTCATGTTTCTAGTCCACTACATGTGAGATCAACTTTTATTTCACCGAATTTTTAGAGAGTGATGGCAAAGTCCTGTAAAAATGTATACAAACATTTGACATGGGTCAGTACAATTGTTATAAATACATATTATACTCATATAATGCTTGACAGTTTTCTGTACAATAATTATTATAATACAGTAAAGTAGTCATTTCAAACTTTGAAAATGTATACAATTTGTATGCTCTTTCTTTTGTTTTTATTTTTTGACGTGATAACGTCTTATAATTCGATGAAGCCTGCACGCCCGCAAAACATGACGTCATGTAACGTTACCGTAACGACCGACGGTCGTTACCTTGTTACAGTTGTATTAATTATTTCGACCAGTAGTTCAAGCGAGGATGTAGCTCAGTGGTAGAGCGTTCGCTTTGCATGTGAAATGCCCCGGGTTCGATCCCCGGCATCTAATAGCTTTTTTGCATTGTTTTGATTGAAAATGACTAAATTCTACTGATTACTTTTTACATACAAATCTATTAAACAAATGAAATTAAAATTTTCTTTTGAAAAATGCTATCATTCCATCAGTATTTTCTTAAGACGTTGTCACGTTCTATCGTCAGTAAACCGACTTTACAGACAAACATTTTTTTGTTTAAATTGACGTGTAAATTGTACATTTATGAATAAAGTACTTTGACTTTGACTTATCTACTTCGTGCCTCAGTCGGTGGTTAGTCTACTTGCTGATATCACAGGTTGTGGGTTCGTTGCCACACTGGGCAAACATTTGTGTGATGAATAGGGATGTCAGTTTGATAATTCAGATATACTGAGAGAAACACTTTATAACGAACGCCCGGCTCTGCCTGTGGTTTTTTTTTAATAAAGAGTGACGCGACGAGCAGGTCATGTGCCTGATGGTAAGCAACATGCTTGCCACTTAACAGCACAGTGACACGCAGCTATTGGAACATGAAGAGTCCAAATTATTACCTAGCACTGCACTGCACTCGTCACCCAGAAATCTAAGATGCTATATCTCTAAGCCCAGTAATTTGTCTGGAAATATTGCCCATCAAACTGTGTTCCGCAGTAATGTTTTCACATTACTGCTTGGCGGTAGAATAACTGGCAAAGGTGTGGTACTTCCCCAGGCGGACTCTGCCATGAGTCCTACCACTACAAAAAATGTAGTCTCAGCGCTCAGAGATCAGCAGATTTCTGAAATCGCTCCAGTAGTTCCTGAGATTAGTGCGTTGAAACTAATAAACTCTTCAGCTTTATAATATTAGTATATGGGTTACCAGTAAAATCAAAACAGTTACAAAAGAAAAATACTTATAAATAGGGTCAGATCTGGCGCCGTTTTCACTGATAGGGATTTCTTCCAGGCAACCATTAGTGGTAGAAAGAAGAAACAGAGTCATATATATGGACTTAAAACTACACGTATCAGCTATCCGGCTTCCATAGTACAAGCACAGTGCATATAAAGAAAATTGAATAGACTATGGTATAAATCTAATATTGGAGTTCCATAGCTTAAGTGTTTTGCTTTGCGTAGTTTGGTGTTTGATGGTGATTATGAGAGGTTCATCATCATCATCATCAACAGCCCACGAAACGTTCCCACTACTGGGACTCGGGGCCTTCTCTCGCAAGGAGAGAGTTAAGGCCATAATCCACCACGCTGGCCCAGTGCGGGTTGGCGGATGACACATGACTTCGAAAGATTCTAGGTACATGTCGGTTTCCTCACGATGTTTTCCTTCACCGTTTTAAGTTAGCGGCATTACGCACATGACTTCGAAAAGACAGTGGTGCGTGTGGGGTTTGAACCCGGGGTCTCCGGATCGGCAGCCGCCGTTCTCCCGACTAGATGAGAGGTTGCTTTGAGTATATTACATTGTGTTAGGTACTCGCTACATTTGTTTCCCGGCAGCTGCGCAGACGCACGGCCGCCCGCGGTATGTGACTATGTGATACTCGATGTAATCGATCGGCCGGCAGACGCCGAGAGACGTTGATGGCCGGGTCCTAGGAAACCAGCCACAAAAACATGGGAGAGCCGGACGGACACGGAATGTGGGGAAACGATCTCTAGCTATCACAGCGCATAAACTACTTGAAAAACCTCTGTATCTATCTTCTTATGGTGTAAGACTTTGTATATTGGTATGTTCAGTCTTTTATAGTCCTCGTCGTGATCTCAACGGATTTTCTTTGAGACGGACCTTTAACACATAAGCAATTTTTTTTCTGGGAAATTAACGGTATCAGGAACTACGCGAAACAGGCGAAACCACGGGATGCAGCCAATAAGTATATTAAAATACTGGCAGTGCCCCGCGGTTTTACCGGCATAGCTCTCATTCCTGTTATTTTCTGGGATAAAAAGTCAGTGTTCTTCCAGACTATAATCTGTAATTTCAAATTTCAATCCGATCCGATTTCATACGTTACGACGTAATTGAGCAACAAACATCCAAACATTGACATTAATAATATTAGTAGGCTTATATTAAAGTAATTTAAATCGATCTGTCCAAATAAATACAAACAAACAGACAAGGCCGCTAGCCCCGGCAGTGTGAACAGAAAGTGGACTGCTAATGCTTACACATTACTCAAACGGTTCCTTGCTATAAGTACGTAATACGGAACCCAATGCGTTTTTAAATGTAATGTTAACTTATTTTGAAATCTGGTCCATTTCTCACTGGCTTACAACATGTACATTGTTCGACTAACAAAATGCCAGACGGTGCCGAATAAAATTTAAAAAAATAAAACCGAGTGCGTTCAAAAAACCGGTCGAGTAAACTAGTTTTTTTAATGGTGCGTTCCGATACGAGGCTCGCTTGCTAGATGACAGATGATAAAACGTACGATAGTGAATTAATAATTAATTGTTTGGAGTATCGGAACGCGAGTGACGGTTCGATACGCCGCGGCAGGTGCATAGACTCAACTTTATCTTTTTACTCTACAAATAAACATTTCAACTCGGTTAGAAATAAACTGTCACAACTGACTGTCTGTTTGTTAAAGATAAATTGGCTTGAATAAATTGTGTGAAATGGTTTCAATGTCTTTACCTTGCATAGTAAATTTACTTGCACCTATCCATTTACATACATATAGTATTTACAGTATTTCCAAGAGTTTATGCATGATTTGTAGATACAAGAATAAAGTTTTGAAATACATAGCTCTTAATAGAATGAGAGAAATAATAGTTACATAATTATCGTCTCCATCATATCACCTTTAAAAAAAATCAAATAGTATTTTTTAACAAGTAAGTAAATAATAATAATAATAAATATAGGTGGACAATTCACACACAACACCATCTGACCCCAAACTAAGCAAAGCTTGTGTGATGGTGGCCAGATAGCTGATATAATACTTATATAATTTTAAATACATACTTATTATACATATAAACACCCAGACACAGTGCAAACATTTGAATTCATCACACAAATATTTGCACTGGGTGGGGATCGAACCCACGACCCTTGGCTTCGCAGGCAGAGCTACTACCAACTAAGCCACGAGGGCAGTCAGTAAAGTAGGTACGAGTAAGAGGAGTTAGAGACAAGACAAACGTATAAAAGTACGTTAGGCTCATAAAATTATATTCTTGAATATCGTTAGTTACTGATTTGGACTCTTCATGTTCTACTAGCTGCGTGTCACTGTGCTTTTATGTGGCTGGTATGTTGCATACCATCAGGCACATGTCCTGCTCGTCACTCTAAACTATAAAAAAAGTTACAAGGCAAAAACTCAACTCATTCCTACGAAAACTTGAGCATTGTCGTAGGGTTTCCTGTCTCTCAGGTTCATTGCAGTGAGTGTGCTCAGGAATTGCACTTGATTTTGCGCTCTTCTTTCGATTACTTGACAAACAAACAATCCAGATCTGTATGCTGGATTTATCGTTCTAAACGTTTAAGACTTAATTAGACTTAACTTAGACGTAATGACGATCAAACGCAAACTTACTCTGCAATAAAACTAGGTTCAGGTTAGAATATGTTTTCTGTAATCGGTTTGTGGAATTGATAAAATTTCGTATAAACACTTAGAATACTATTTGCAAAATTATACTCGTATTTAGAAATCAGATATTTATTCGACAATTTTTAATTCAACAAATAATCATATGTATAATAATTTATTCATAGCATTCGATGTTATTGAACCGGAGAAAAAAAAAACATGGAAACAAATAATTTTAGGACCAATTATGATAAAAATATGTTTTTTGTCACAAAAAAAACAATGTTTGTTGTGATATTATTATCTAAATTTTAAAGATTGTAGGGATAGATTAATGTTTGTTACACTTTCACGGCAAAACTACTGAATGGATCTGAATGAAATTAGGTATATGGATAGCATAGTCTGAAATAGCGTATAGGCTATCTTTATCCCGTGGAAATAACAGGATCGAGAACTACTACGGGGTGCTACTAGTTAACAAATAAATTAACATGTCAAAATTTTACAACTAAAATTATAATTTCCATTATAGTAATAAGGAGATACTTACTTGATTGAATAAGATGTAGATAAATAATGGCGTTTATTCAGATTATAAATTATATAACTGACAGTCGCGATCGTAAACTTTACAACCGTTTACGCGGGAGTTGCATTTTATTATTACTTAAGTGCTCGGGAATTTTATGAAGATACCACCGTGTAATTTCCAGGGCGCTTGGTAAACCGCCATTTTTTAACGGCCTATGATAAGGAAATCGATGTGTCAGTCATCCGGCACGGTGGGTCGAGGGTTTTGTTACTGCCGTGGTTCAAATCTAGGCTTGATTGATACAGGATGAGAATAAACACAATACATACATTATGTAGGTATTACGTAAAACGTGAAAGATGGGATGTACCTATTGTTAAGTCATGACACGGATCGGGCTAAAACTTACATGGAATAAAGTCCGGGATAGTAATATCATATAGGTTTCTTTAATTATAAATAAAGCAGCAAACAAGAAATAGAATCCGTTTCTTGGACATTCAACCTCTTTCTAAATTCTACGCTAACGAAATTACTATCGGATCCAAGGTAATCAATTTTGATGTTTCTATAAGTTACTTCGTTATACTTTTCGTGAGACCTAATTGGAAAAAAGTTTAAACAAAAACAAACAATTAGTTATTTGCGATATAAACGACTTTAATATCAAAAACTAGTTTCTGAATTAAATAATTATTCAATTTGAACTACAGTGCAAAAGACAGGGCGTCATTAAAATTCATCTTCTTTTTAGTGTAGCTGTCGATATGCCGGGAATCGAGATACTGGAGAAACGTTGAATCGATTCGAGTGTTCAATAATCGAATCCGAAGGAGGCATCCGTAAAATAATACTGGCTGACATTAAAAATACTATTCATTTATTAGATTTGAATTCAATTTATAAAACTAGACTCTGTATTCAGAATTGTAGAGCACATTTTCATTTACGAAAGTGATGAAACCGAAGAATAATGTATTTAATTTTGCGTTGTATTAATTTGTTCGCTGTTGGGCGCCATTCCTTTACAGATTTATTAAGTATTGCTAATGACAGTTTAAATTAATGATAGCAATAATGAAATACGAACCGTAGTACAGTTTTCATTTTATTTCTTTTTCAGCCTATCTATATACATATTCAGAAAGCCCGTTGGCCATCTCAGATAAAAAAAAAAATTGCAGCCATAGGAACTGCCGATAGAAAGTGAAAATTATAACTCAGATTTTGATAGCTTACTTTGGAAACTATGCGGTGAAACCGGAGAGCGCGGCCATGAGAATAGGCATAGCCGAAGATTGCTTAATTCTAATTCCCGAGCGTGAATAGAATTCAATTCACAGCCTACGAAAAATCTATCTGTGGCGCGCCAAAAAAGCGGCGTTTTTTTAAATGTAGTGGACGCTACAATTACGCTGAAAGGGTAGGTTTATGTGAGCACTTTGATTATTTACAAATATAATCAAACCCAAACAATCAAAATGGGCACATAAACCTATTAAATTTTGATTGATGTCCTAGTCTTTTAAATGTTATCTCTATACTTATTTGTAAAGCTTGGTTTGAGGGTAGGTACCTCATCGAAGGTGTGTGCGCGCGCGCCGGGAGCGAGCGCGGGCGCACCGCCGCGCGCCGCCGCCGCGCCGCCCGCGCCGCCCGCGCCGGCCATGCGCGCTCACTGCATCACTGGAACAGCAAACTGACGGTCAAGTTACGATACAATTGCAAAAAAATTACATTGGTCATTATGATTAAAATAGATATCTAATACTCGACACTTATATGATTATTACTCGTATTATCGTACAATGAAGTTTTCATTTTTAATGTATCCCTACTATTAACATACTCTTTTGTTTTTTTGCAAATTGACGTGTAAATTGTAGATTTATGACGAAAAAACTTTTACTTTGACTAACTATTGTTAAAGTATTTTTATCTTACGAAGCGATGTGAGCTTTGGTTATGCAAACGATGTTCACAAACACGCTGTGAATGTGTGCGTGCTGCGGAGCTCTCAGTGCCGCTCGAGACGCGGGCAAGTGTTTGTTTTCAAGCACACCTACAGTATTTGTTTTCACTCACACATACAGTATTTGTTTTCACACACACATACAGTATTTGTTTTCATGCACACATACAGTATTTGTTTTCACGCACTCATACTTAGCATGTATTTACTCTTGGTCACCATGGAATGTAGAGGATCTTACTTCCATCTCTTACTCCAAGTCAACCTCACCAGCTCGCGGTCATCCTGCTGGATAGCAGACGAGGGTCTGGCGGACCGACTATTAATTAAATAATTAATAAAAGCATTTATTCTCTGACCATAACAATACATTAACATACATATTTAACTTAGATGATATTTAAACCAGAATATAATAGAAAAGATAATGATAAAAAAAAATAACAAGTTATAAAATGGTACACTTCATCAACCCCTTCCATTATAGGTCAGGTTGTTTTTCGACATAGGCCTTCCCTAATATCTTCCACTCGTCCCTGTCCCTAGTTATTCTTCTCCATCCTTTGGGTAGGTCGTCCTCCCATCTTTTTATTGGTCTTCCTTTTTGTCTTTTACGTGTCCTAGGACACCAGTTGATTATATCCTTGGTCCACTTTTCTTTGTTTGTTCTCATACCCAGCCACCACCAGTCCAACTCCATTTGAGACGTTTTATTTTTAATATTACATCGCTAACTTTTGTTCTCTTCCTTATTTTTGCCACCTTCCACCTAGCCTTATATTTAGCATGCTCAGCCCCATGCTGCGTTGACAACTTATCGGTTTCTGGTTGTTTTTCCTTGTAGAAGGCCAGGTTTGGCACCCGTAAGTGAGAAAAAAAAATAGATGTACCACCAACACTCCAAGGCGGACCGACTATGGCGATATATAAATCCGAATAGGCGTGGCCTAAGTAGCTCAGACTGGAATCGGACAGACGCGATTCCGGTGCAAAGTGTTACGTTTCTATGATTGTCTTCCCTCACCTCTTTTTCGGTGAAAACACTTCTATGCAAAGTTCAACTGCCTGTTGAAAGCAACAAGGTTGAAAGGACTCATTAATGACTTCGCTACGTTCTCTAGAAATGAGCAAATCCGTTTTTACTCGTTTTGAACTCTTTGTCATTACCGCTCGACTCTTTGTGGATGGAAACAGATATATGCATTATTGTATTGCGAGAAAAACAGAGTCATTAATGAGCTTATGAGTATTAATGAAAGGTACAAAGTTTTTGCTTCACGTATTAATATATATATTAACATAAAACTAAAAAGAACAGTTTCAATGGTTTTAGAATAAGGCGGTTCTAAATAATTATATTTATTTGCCTTTTGTATGCGGTACCCTCGAACAGAACAATGCCACAGTTATATGTATAATGTACTAGATTTATGTAGGTATTTCGCTGAGAGAGCCTCCCGGGAATGGGCATCATTAGACGCGCGTCTGTCGCCGTTCGCCGGAATGAACCACATCTTCGCACGACCAATCTAGATCTTACTTTTATTGCAATGAGGCGTTATGCCAGATGGATGCAAAAACCTATCAGAAATAGTTCGCAATACTACCACCGGACGCGTTTATGTTCCAGTTTGTTAGAGAAACTTGATAAGCATGCTTCAATGTTAATAATTTGACTATTTGTTTTGACGTTATGGTAATTCTTTTGGCGCGTTACAACGATGAGAGTATTTTATTACGATATGCGTGCACACCGTTATCTAAAACCTACACCTTGAAGTTAGCTAGTCAACATTTTAGTGAACATCGTAACTATCAAAAATTGGCAGTCATATGAAGTGCCGATAGAAGTGAAAACTTATAACTCAGAATTTGATAGCTTACCTTGGAAACTACACGGGTGTAATCGGAGGGCGTGGCCTCGCCATCTTGTCATGGCCATCTAGAAATGCGTCAGCATTTTCTATTGGCTGATGCATTTCTAGATAGCCATGACATGATGCCGAGGCCACGCTCTTTCAGCATTTTCCATTGGCTGACGCATTTCTAAATGGCCAATAGCCATGGTCCCGAGTTTACCCGAAGATTTCTTATCATATCCGAGCGTGACCCTAGAATCCAATTTACAGCCCACGAAATATCTGTCTAGGCGCGCCTAAAGAAGTTTTCACTTCAAAAATTCACATGGTCTCATGGTTGACGTTCCAAAAATTCCAATGATAAGGTTTACCACTTGAGTGTTTGAGTGGAATACCACTTTCGTAAACAATATTCACATATTAGCAATCAACATCTTCCTTAAGTCGGTTAGAACATTGGTCACCATTTAAACTCTACTACGTAATGATATAAAATAATATCCTATTACTCAGTTGACAGTGCCAACGGGCCTTGAGGGTATAATTTAGACCCGTAATAACAACCTTGTGGGCTTCTCGGAGTAAACTGCTCGCTACCTCGCTACTTCAAGCTGCGGCTTCTAACTGCAGCTAACCTCTTAAATTGGCCCGATTACCGTAATTGACAAAACCAGCTCTATTGAACCCAGGACACGCAACAACTATTTGCAATCATAGGTCTACTTATACTTGTCATAGACACTGCTACATTACCCGACTACGATATGGCGTGATTTTTGGGGGCAAGTTAAATAAGTTCTGGAATATTTTGCAATGTGCAAACCAGTACACAGAAACGTTCAAATATATATACTGGTTTGAAGGGTAACGTTTCCAGAGAAATTACAGGGTAAATAGACAAATAATATTTTATGTATATCTGAGTTACGAGCACAGTCCAATGTTTTGGATTGTGTCTTTTCGTGTTAAATATTGAAGTGCTGTGTTATGTGCAGGTATGTTGCAAGATTTTTATGTAAGCTTACCATCAGGGATATGTCGCGCTCGTTTCTCCACTGTATTTATAAAAAAAAACATTATAATGTGAGTTCTAGCCTCAATTTGTATCGGAGGTGGTTTGCGTTGGGATTTTGCCGATTACAGAATTTAGACCAAGTTTATTAGTTTCATTCTACCTAAAGGTAATAAGGTACCTTTGAGTATAAAAATGATTTCTCTGAGACCTCTACCTTTAAGGTAGAATTAATTTTGGTTAGTTTCCTGGTGGTAAGTACCATGAAGGACACCAGAATGAATTAGAATAAGGAAACGCTGTACTGAAGGCTTTATTATGCACTCGGAGCATCCGGCGGGTTTACCCAGCAGGCTATTGAAATGTTTATCAAGTTTATACTTGATACTGATCTTATGATCAGTGTTTTAAGGGTACGGATTTTGTAAGTTGTGTATATTTACTTAAGCATTGCTAATGTGCAAGAACTGTAACAAAATATCGGGACTGGCTCCATTACGTAACAACGGCAAATATCCGGTATTTAATGACAATAATATATTTACTTGCCTAATTAACAGTACAATGCGATAGTACACAATTACACAATACCTATCGCATAGACGCATATCGTACCTATTTACCTGATTATTCTGTATTATTGCCGTAGCAAAATTTTGTAGTGGTAGGACTCTTAGCAGAGTCCGCCTGGGGAAGTACCACACCCTTGCCAGTTATTCTACCGCCAAGCAGTAATGTGCAAACATTACTGTGTTCCGGATTGAAGGGCAATGTTTCCAGAGAAATCACAAGGCTTAGAGATATATCATCTTAGATATCTGGGTGACGAGCGCAGTGCAGTGCTAGATAATGATTTGGACTCTTCATGTTCCAATAGCTGCGTGTCACTGTGCTGTCATGTTGCAGGCATGTTGCTTACCATCAGGCACATGACCTACTCGTCTCGTCACTCTTTATTTTAAAAAAAAAGATACCGTTCCTTTCATTTGACTTTGGTAATCTGTTAGGTGAAAAATAATCAAAGGTGAAATTATAAACTAAGAATCTATCTATTAAAATAAGGGGGTCCAGAGCACGAACATAGTTATTAATTAATTTAAACATTTTTATGCTCTCTTATAGTCTTATATTAATCAAACAAATTAAATTAATACAAAACGATATAATTTTGTACATAAAATATTACGGAAATGCGAAAGGTTTAAGTAGTCGCTCGAATGAGAAAACTAGACCAATGCGCCCAAGATACAGGTCTAGTCTAGTTTGGGGTACAACGAGACACTACACACTAAATTGTCCTATTTTCAGACACTAACTTCATTGAAAATTTTGACTCAAATGCCTGATCAATAATACCCCATCACTATTTCACAGATAATGTTCGAATGAGCATTTTCAAAACCCAAAAATCCAGTCAAAAATAGTTCCCAGTTGCGCTCGCCGTTACAAAGCACAAGCACGTTACAATACAAAGCTCGCCGTTTTGTTTTTGTTGGTGAAATTTGATAAAAAAGGACAATTTTAATAGATTTCATTTTTTTTACAAATTTATCGCGTGTGTATGACTTTCTATTAGTGCCTCATTACGAAATCAGATCAGAACTTTGGAATGGACCATACCATCTAACTACTAACACTAAGCAAATCAGAACTATACGTATCCATAGATTCATGAAGGTTGAGAGATAATCCAGATGCTCGAGCCCACTAATCATAATAATGGTAATATTACTAATGATAATGATTATCTTAGGAAGTAGTTATGAAACATGTCCATTTTGATTTATTGAAATTTATATTATCACATGTGTTAATGCAAATCCAATAACCGTCATAAACCATTAATATTACTATCTAAATAACTCGTCAATTTAATATTTAAATGATACCATTATCGAAATACGAACGTTTAGAGAGCCAATCAAGAATTCCTATTCAAATCAAGATAAAAACTCCGTTGTATCAGAGCAATTAAGTATCCGTTCTGTTACGGCAATTATAACATCAACATAATAATTTTATTTTAATGTATGAGAACGATGAAGTTCAAACAAAACGCAAAAAAGTGTGAAGAATCGCAATCTTTACCTACATCATAAAAAAACGCAATTAGTACCTCTTTGGTCGAACAAACTTCTTACCAAGATCGATGGCGGGAAAATATTTTATTTTTTTTATCTGTTATATTTTTTAGGTGAATTTTGTAAAATTTACTGTATTTGACGGGCAAAGTGGTCGTTCGGAATATCGGAATCTACCTATAGGTAGCAGTTTGCCAGTTTCAGGTGGTGGCTTTGGGCTAGAAGACCCTAACAACGGCCCGTCTCGACTTCGTTGGTATCGATTAATTATACCATATTATTATACGGTTACACCTCTTTGTAAAGACCAACAAGAAGTGTAAGAGAAAAAAAAAGTGAAATTAAAAACAAGGTTCCTTAATTATAACTTATTGTTTACCACGATTTACGGAACAAATATTTTGGTTATTACGTAACTATCCAACATCGAATAAGGCTACTATGGAAATACGAATACATAATCAAAAGCTCACGTTCTTATTGTTTATGGCGCGGCTAGAATAATAATCGATAATGGAACACGCACGATCGATTTCACGGGTAGTGTTTTATGAGGAAACTCCTTGCTGTAACGGTTAATTTCGATTTCAAAAGTCCGTTATTTGTTTATGAAACGATGGGAAGTTCACACGTGCCGAATTTCAAAAACTGACCATAAAATTCTTGCCTTTTTAGCATGCAAGATTACAACGTGACTAAAATGTAAAAATATAAAATTGGCTAACGAAAAGTAAGCGTCTTAAATCGATACACATCGAGATCACGATAAATTGCGTGACTTCACGTATTTCTTACCTAATAAAGGTTGATTCAAATTCTGGGATGGGCCACGTACAGTATTTTTTTGGCACCACAGTATTTTGTTATTTGCTTCGAGTTGCAGATTTGATAACGTTCACTAAACACATTTTGCTTACTGCTTTGGTGTGAGTCGTTTCTATATTTTATCACTTGATAGCTTTAATAGTTTTTAGTAAACATCACAGGTTATCGAAAGCGTAAGCGCAAGTGTCCCGTTTGGTTCGCGTGACCGATATTGGGCTAATGGCCGGTGCTCGGTCGCGGATTACATGTAGAATGTTGATACACTGTCGATACAGCACGATACTTCGAATATTACGAGGGTATCGCTACGTTGAGTAAGCGCCAGCGGTTTGGACCAATATGGGGAATCGCTTGCGCTTGTCGAGTTTGATTGTCAAAAAGAGGATAAGAACTCTACAAAATGTTTGTGTGTACGATTTTGATGTGGTCAATGTAAGTAAGTATCAAAAAAATCAAGTAAAAAGAAATCATTACTTACTTATTACAAAGTATCTGTGCCCGCGGTTTCACGATCGTTTATTTCTCGGAACCCTGTTTATTTTCCTGAAATAAAAGTAGCCTAAATTATGTAACCATTGATTAAAAAGATGCATGTACTTATCGCACAGTTTTGTGACTTGACTACGACTATATGACCCCCGCCCCTCATCAACCCAAAGCTGGATCCACCCTTGGGGACCCACCCCCTGAAGCCAAAGTTGGATACGCCCTTGCATATGCTTGTAGTAAATCGTGGTTATTTTTATATTACAAACAGACACTTTAATTTTAATTGTATACCTATAGAGTGTAGACGCGAAAGTGGATATTTAGATGTTGGGATATTTGGATGTTTGTATCTTAATCATGTCTGAACGGATTGAGATGAAATTTGGAACACAGATAGATTATTGTTTGGAACAAATACATTCGCTTTTCATCGCGAGAATCACGGAACGGACAACCGTGTTGAAATTTGGAATACAGATAGATTATTTTAGTATTAATATTAACGTGGTTGTTACACATATTTATTGGGTAAAACGAGTAACTCACGTGTAATATGGTCGGTCAATCTGACTCGAGTTTCAACCGCGTCCGGCGGCCTTTTTCAAGGAGAGTGTACGCGCGCGATGGCTGCGGCGCTATAGATAGATTATTGTGGGGAACAAATTCATTGGCTTTTCATCGCGAGAATCCGAGAACGGAAATTACGCAGGGACCGCAAGGCGCAGTTAATTTACAATAGATCGCTGGTCGCTCCGCTCAGGCCCGCACCATACCCACGGGTGTACGTTGTCAACAACAAGGAATGGTCCACGCTCGAGCGGCGCCCAGCCCTTCCTGCTTGCCTCACGCACTCCTTCCTCTGTTCATCTTGTTGACGGCGAGGACGCGGCACGCCCGCCATTACTGCCTACTTATGTCAGCCCGGTCGGAACTCGGCGATTACACGATCGCTCCACATTATAGCCCGTAATCATGAGTTATCGCGCGATTGTGTGTTGTTTTAGAAGCTTCTATTTAATAACGATATAACTTCTGCTTGCGAAATGTCTGTGACCGTGGTGTAACCCATAACAGATGTTAGGTTAGGTTGTTAGGTTAGATGTTAGATTTTATTTGTGAAATCGAATGTTAAGTATTACCCCTAGGCTAGCGCGTTTTTCGTCACACAAATAATCAGATAATTAGAGAAAATTTAATTATCTGGCGTATTATGACGTATTTTTCATATATTTCTGTATGAGACACTGGTATCTATGAATATTTCGATCGTAGTTGTTATTTGAAGTGAAAACTTCTGTTGGCGCGCCACTGACGGATTTGTCGTGGACTGTGAATTATTGAATTCTAGCGTCACGTTAATATCGGTTACAAACCAATAAAAATATTATATTTGCCACTACGATGTTGTCATTTTCTTGCCATATACCTACATTTATATGAAAAGTAGTCAATAACAACCTCCATGTTTTCTGACAATCAAGCTCAAAAGCTTTGAAGAAAATAGAAGACTGATCATCTGAATTAAGAATATATATAGAACAAAGACACTCTCAATGTTCAAACGTTGGACGCTGGTGAAATTACGGTACCATTATCGAATGAAAGCCATAACGAAAAAGAAGAAGAACAACCTCTATCTCGACCGTAGAGCGATAAAAACGGACAATACCTATCAACTACAATCAGTGCCGCAACTAGGGATTGGCAGGGTAAACTGCTTCGGACCCGGCCAAAGAAGACCCCCCAATCTGAAGGCCCAGCTTCAGACGAAACCCAATATCTTGAACTCTTTTTATTTTAAGTCACATTAATCCTACTAATATTATAAATGTCAATGTATGGATGTTTGGATGTTTGCTGCTCAATAACGTCGTAACGCCTGAACGGATCAGAAATTTGGAACATGTATACATTACAGTCTAGAAGAGCACATAGGCTACAATGTATCCCGAAAAAATACACAGATCCTTAGGAAATAAGATTTGGAACATGTTTAGATTACAGTCCAGAAAAACACAGTCATAGGTTTCATTTTATCCCGAAACAAATGCACATATTCTTAGGGAATAAGTATTTACTGTAACGTCGGAACGGCTAAACAAATATGGCTAAAAAATTAACTTGTATGCATTACAGTCTAAAAGAACACATTTTTTTTTTCTTATTGTATTTGGTTAAATTAAGTTTAACTTACGTGCTGTGAGCATAGTTATTCTCAAATTGATAAGTGATTGCTAGAAACACATGGTCTGTATCTGTACTTCATAATGCGGCGTTTGCATAAAATCCATTTTAACCATTTTGAAAAAAAATGTAAATTTGTACAATGACCAAATCTAAAATTATACGCGGACGAAGTCGCAGGTAACAGCTAGTACATATTATAAGTAGGTATATCATTTAAATTATTTTATGTTAGCATAATTTAAATGTTGTTATTAAGACATCTGCATTTAAATCGTAATTCCCATTCGCCACGGATACCGCATATTATTTAGGTATATTACGAAAACCTAAATAGAAAATAGGAAAGAGAAAACCAAATTTTAACAAGAAAAATTAAATACAGCGATTTAGAGATGCAAAAAACCCGTCAAAGATACCAAGTGCCAGTGAAATTTTCTAACAAAATGACGCCACCTATGGTGAAATTGAGAACTTTCTTTGATAGGTCTATTTGTACCCAACTTGAAAACACCTCATTAATTATTATTATTAAGCACCTAATACTGGATCAATAAATTTGATTTGATTCAAAATTACAACAAGATGATTTTTACTAAAAGGACCCCATCAAATGAATTAGCTATGGGCCCCAGATGGTGTACGAGTAGTCTCGGCTCTGCCTATCATCACTTTTCCGCGAAGCATGAAGTGTAATAAAAGCAATGTCGCTGTCAAAGAACCTATTCCGACTCCGTGACAATATGTCGATGTTAAAAAACCTCATTAAAATTCCGGAAAACCTCTAACACAGAGTAAGTATGAGTTTGTAGCACGCGGAAGCCATTGTCTATGATCAACATCAATATGGCGGCAAAAACAGAACGGGACCTAGAGAGTAAATAATGATGAAATAATGCTGATGGAAGATGGATGATGCTGTAATGGAAAATATGCATAACAAATACATAACTTTTCCTATGTTTTCGCGTTTACCAAGTTCGCTTGGCTTAAACATTATTTTAAGCTAGGTATCGCGGTTGTTCAAAACACTTGTGTTTTAACCGACTTCAAAATAGGAGGAGGTTCTCAATTCGGTTGTACGTTTTTTACGCGATAGCTCCTCCAATTTTAAATTGATTTTGATGTTTTTTAGGGTTCCGTAAAAGGTAAAAACGGAACCCTTATAGATTCGTCATGTCTGTCTGTCTGTCTGTCTGTCCGTCCGTATGTCACAGCCACTTTTTGCCGAAACTATGAGAACTACACTGTTGAAACTTGGTAAGTAGATGTATTCTGTGAACCGCATTAAGATTTTTACAAAAAAAAAGAAAAATTAGGGTTGCCCCCCATACTGAGAACTGAAACTCAAAAAAAAAATTTTCATCAAACCTACACGTGTGTAGTGTCTATCGATAGGTCTTCAAAAATTATGTTGAGGTTTCTGAAATCATTTTCGTCTACACTGAATAATTTGCGCGAGAGACACTTCCAAAGTGGTAAAATGTGTGTCCCCCCCCCTCTAACTTCTAAAGTAAGAGAATGAAAAATCTAAAAAAAATATATGATGTACATTACCATGTAAACTACCAACGAAAATTAGTTTGAACTCGATCTGATGAGCAGTTTTTTTTAAGTACGTCATAAATACACTATTATTGAAACTTCGATCAAAGTTACAACGAACTACAAGAACTATGTGTACTATGTATATTATGTTACTTGCTGCAACGGAACCCTTCATGGGCGAGTCCAACTCGCACTTGGCCACTTCATTTTATTTGGTAGATTAGTAGGTAAAGTAGGTAGTCCAATATAAATTGTATCGAAATCGGTGTAGCAGTTTTAAAAATATGACCAAAATACTTAAAAAAAAAATCTCTCTTTTGAAATTTGGTCAAGTGTCTGAATTTTAAATTGAAGTCGGTTATTGTTTTTTCATAGAAAATAAATGAATATTATCTATTGAAATATTGGTTGTGATGGCAGAACCCTCGGAGTGCGAGTCTCGCACTTGACCGGTATATTTTGCAGTAAATATGCTGTATTCAAAGCTTGCAGCGCTTTCAATCAAATGCATCTCTACATGAACCAAAAAGGAAGCACCGCGCATTTCCTATGCCATTAGTGCAAGAGTTGAATAAAATACTGAATTCATAAAGGCATCCTTATATTCATTCTACTTTTTACAAGGATGAGAGGAAATTTAATTTAAATAATTATTACTAATTGCATTAGTTAAAATAAAACATATAAGTATTCATAAACCAACTCATAGAGTAAGTAAGTAGTGGTAGGACTAATTGAAAAGTCCACCTGATGAAATATCACATCTAAACCAGTTATTTACCAATAGCATCTGCAAACATTTTTGTTTTCCAGTTTGAAGGACAAAGCTTCTAAAGAAATTAGAAATTCCTGGGCAATCATCTTATAACTTGGATGACAAGTGAAATGCAGTGCTAGACAGTTTCCAACAGATAATATTACAATAATTGCATGCAATAAATAATAATATTTTTGGAAAATTATATTCTAATAATAATTAATCACCACATCACTATCATCTATCGCCATCCTGCGTCAACTAACCCACACCTCGGCGTAGGCTTTACAAATTTAATTTTTGATGATTTATAGTTTTAGAGAGTCGCTTTACTCAGTCATTGTAGAGCCATTGTGGTGTCATTGTTTGTAAATGAAATGCGTACTCTAAATAGAGATCCCGCACCCCATAATCTGTAGGTTGGTTGTCACGATGGATAGCAATGGGTTATTATAGGAAGGTATTTGTATTTTTCATTGCTCTATTTAGAGAAATTATGTTCTTGGAATTAACGGTTATTGTCTAAAGTTAGGGCTGACATTTTTATCTTACCCTAATAATTGATATTAAACATGATATTTCCGCCAGTGCGTGGCAGGTCTTTCTAGACCCACCAGCACTAGGATAGATTAAAAATTGCTATAAATTTGTGGAAAAATAATGTATAATTTTTTTTTATATCGTTAGAATGACCTTGAACCCAACTTCTTTAGGTTTGATTCGCCTCGGGATCTGCCAAGCAGGAAATGAGAAATAAAGCAGGAAAAACGGGAGGCCGATGTCGACCTGAACCGCACTAGAAAGTATTTTTAGTAGTAATGGGACAGAGAAAAATAAGCGGATATCGAAAATAAAACAGAATTATCGTAAAAGAACTGAAAACTGTTTTTATTTACTTAACATTTTTGGTTGCGTTTCCAGGATTTTTTTTTTAAATTTCTTAACTTTTTTTGCTAGGTCGTAGCACCCTACACAATTTCTTCGTTTAGCGCTCTTCTCAAGGACATGGTCATTGTCCTTAGGTTTTACTTGATTTTCTGAAATGTTTGATTTTCTTAATTTGAAATAATTAAAATGTTTATTAAAATGTTAAAAATTACAAATATTAACACTAATGTTAAAAATTAAAATGTAAAAGTTTAGATGTATTTATGTTTGCTTTTCTTTCACGAAAAAACTACTGAATGGATTTAGATTACACTTTACAGTAATATAAGTAAAACATTAATTAAAACATAAAATGTGGAAAGATGTTCACAGACGCTTGGCAAATACTATAATACTAAAAGCAAAGAATCAGCAAAGCAAAAGAAATAATGGTATTACATAAAAAATCCCCACGTCGTTACGAGTCTAAGGCTGCTATGTTGATAGGTATAGGTAGTAAACAAAACTTACCGCTTGTGCTTCGTTTTCCGTGCACATTTGTTTCCCAATTATTTTTATATTTCTTGGTGGAAAATATTTTTTCACTACTGTCACTATCGCTGTCAATAACTGCGGGGCGAATAACTGTATTTTCCAATATTTGTATTTTTCTTTTATTGTTTGCCACCGTTGATCACACGCTACATCAGATCAGTTAGAAAGCACAACACTAAATGGCGGGACGCGCGCTCTGTGCGGTAGGGGGTCGCTAGCTGCCTGACAGGAGGGCGGGCCGAAATAGGCCCACTGCCGCACTCAGCGGATGTTTTTCACTGTCAGTGCGTGGTAGGTCGATAAAAGCCTACCGTTATATTTTGATGGGGAACACCTACAATTTTGACCACAAGATGAAATATATATTTGTCTCTGTTGAATTTTTACAAACACCTGAGATAATCGTTTCGCACAGGCAAGAGGGACATAGATTTCTTCGTCCGCACCAGCTGAAGTCGCGCGGTGGGCCGAAATGGGCCTGACACGCTGTGAACGTGTTAAAGTGAAGAAAAATACCTACCCTATTATTGATATGAACCCTCAGAATTTTAGTTACAATAACGGATTGTTGTTAAACTATTTAAATACATTGAGTATTTGGACGACCTTGTATCATCTTGTAAAGGTAACACCATCAACGTCGGCCAAAAGTCCGACAGGCTGTAGTCTATCAGAGGCCAACAACTATTCATGAGTACCTACAAAAGTTAAGGTCGGTAAATATTGGCAGGCGGCGGTAATTGTAACTATGTAGGTAGGTACGTGAGATATTTATCCTTTGGTACGAGCGTATAATATGATACGATATGATGATACAATCGTGTTATTTATTATAGCATCTGGGAATTTGATAAAAAAACATTAAAACCATCTTATTCATGAACTCAGTTTTGAGACAATTTCTTAAATGTATTATTAGAGTTTATACTGATGTTTTACTTGACCCCTAGAATCGCTAGCAGCGAGGTATGTTGCGGTTAGAATAAACGTCCAGAGTTCATCGCTTCCTACAATCGAATAAAACTGAAAGAGTGAGCTCACTCTTCCCAACGATAATATAATTCCGTACGTCTGAAGTTTGGGGGGACAAATCCATTGACTTATATCGATGATTCATCACACAAAATTTAATCCCGACTGGGAATAGAACGCACCACCTACAGATCTGCGAGCAGACACTCTGCCATCTGCGCCATGAGGTCAGTCACTCCTCGACCTCTGTTACACAAGCAATAAAGAACAATGGAAGCCGTGAGCCAATGTGGTCACGCATCCACGCGATCATCAATCCAGTTTGTAAATCATTTTGCAATTTATTTACCTAAGTATTTATGTCTCAAGACCCCCTTTTTTCTATCGCACTGCTCGTAGATCGAAAGAGTTTGATGTTCCAAAGGCTCGAACGAGGAGGTTTAATTTCGCTTTTGTGATAAGAACGTGTGAAAGAATAGGCTGTGGCATGCGTTGCCTAAGTGGGTTGCAGTCTCTGTGTTTTCAAACCGAGAGTGAACCGATTATTTTCCAGGTAAAGGCCGGGTCACACAGAGGCGATCCGGTAGCGATAGCGATCCGATAGCGATAGCGGTCCGATACCGAGTATGGGATCGCGCCCGCTTGCTGTGTGTCAGGTTGCATACAAATTCGAACATTACAAAAAATATCGTCTCGCTATCGGATCGCTTCTGTGTGACCCGGCTTTAAGCACGCATCATTGTAGACCGCATCTTCGCTTAATGTCAAGTGAAATGTATGATGGAATAAAAGGAGCAACTACCAAATGTTTTAAGTCGCAAGCAACACATAACAGCATCACACAGTATAATAAGTAGGTATTTATTTACAATTATGTACGTAAGTATTACTAGAATCTTTCGAAGTCATGTGTCATCCACCAACCCGCACTGGGCCAGCGTGGTGGATTATGGCCTTAACTATCTCCTTGCGAGAGAAGGCCCCGAGTCCCAGCAGTGGAAACATTTAGTGGGGCTGTTGGTGATGTTGATGACGTAGGTATTACATTAGCTATCTGGCCGCCATAGTACGAGCTTCGCTTTGTTTGGGTTCAGATGGTGTTTATTTACTCATAGGAACATACGAACATAAAGAGTCCAAATCATTACCTAACACTGCACTGCGCTTGTCGCCCCGAGATATAAGATGTTTTATCTCTATGCCCTACTGTAATTTTAATAGAAAAAATACTCTTCAAACTGGAGTAAGTACAGTGATGTGAGTACATTACTATTTGGCGGTAGAATGACTGCCCTGCCACTGTACTTCCCCAAGGGGACTCTGCAAAGAGTCGTCCCACTAGTGCAACAACTACAACTGAGCCACCATAACTAGAGTATAGAGAGTGAAACCGCGACGCCTAGCTATAGTTGTTTCTAATTTTACGGGTATAAATTATGTCAAGTTGTATTATTTACAAAGAGCATATTTATCGAGCGTTAATCAGACCGTGCATACAGAATGCCAGCGCACCAGCAGCGTCCGAAGGCGAGCGTTCGGTTCATACTCGATTTCACGGCTGTCAGGCGCGCTCCTATTCCGATACAATTGCCTCATTTGAATTATTTATTGGATCGAATCTGGCGGACAACCAAATATGAAAACGGTGATTAAGCTGTCTGGATTTATAAGGTAGAGTAAATATATTAGTAACCACTTTGAACGTAGGACTACCGCTAAACCCTATGAGAACAGAAAACACACACAAATGAGTGTGTACCTGTGTACGCTAAAATACATACATATGTGTCATTATGTGATTTAATGATCACCCATAAATAAGTCGAAACACAGATTAGCAAATCATCACATTTTTGTTGATATTATACAGGACTTAAATGACACGATCTATGTTTTTATTTAATTACCTGGACGTTTCGGCAGCGTTAGAATCTAGATTTAGATCATGATTAAGTCCTGTTTTATGTAAACAATATTGTGTCAGAACCATTTAACTCTTAAAACACTAAGAAGCGGCACGCGCTCTTCTACGATGGTGACGTAGTAAAATCAGGTGACGTCTCCTGATTGAGTCTCAGTCGCAAAATGAGCCTCAAGTTGAGTGAACGTTCGCTAACAATTCAAAAAAAATCGATATAAGCCGTAATAATTCCTTATTTGTGCTTTTACAAGGTGCACAAATAGTTCAAAGACCAAGAACAAGTTCCATGGTATCACTTTTCATGCGCGCAAATACACAAAATCTTTAATTATTTCCAAAACAGTTCAATGATTATTTCATGTAAAATAATTTTTCTGTTATCTGTTGTAAACAATTTGTCATTTGTAAAAAGGGACAGATATACATACAGCGTAAGAGTGCAACACGACCGGCGATATGTTAGTTCTGCCTATTTTGTCTCTTTCACGCCAGTACATTCGTATGCCTTTTTATTCTTGTCGAAAAAAATATCTAAACAAATTTGATGTATAGCTATCTCATTTACGTCTACTGCCTACTTGTCATGATGTCTTTGTCATTCATTCAAACGTATCTCACAATTGTAGTGAAGCTGTGTGTGCACATTGCGTATGCTTGTGTGAAATTTTCGCCATATTATGATGTCTTTATATTAGCGCGTACCTCATCTTCCTTTACTTAGTTATGTCAATGGTCAGAACACCAGATTTTTATTTAAATCAATAATAAGTTTTTACAGCCATCTCCCCCTAATGTTTGGTAAATGACGATACAAAAAGTCCCTAAAAGAAGACGCTTCATTCTCTACTTCAAGATATTCAGATTATATGCATCAGGGAATTGTCTCACTCAGGCAATATATTCCAAAGTTTAGATGTCTTTCATCGTAGTTTTGTGTCTTTCATGTTGGCGTGTCTTTCATCAAACTTCTTCGTTCGAGTCTGTAGAATGTCAAGCATGAAACAAGAAGAATCGGCAAAGAGGCTAAGTGACCAAGCAAAACGCAAAAAAAAATTGGCAGTCATAGGAACTCCCGATAGAAGTGAAAATTTGTAACTCAGAATTTGATAGCTTACCTTGGAAACTACACGGGTGTAACCGGAGGGCGAGGCCTCGCCATCTTGGCATGGCCATCTAGAAATGCGTCAGCATTTTCCATTGGCTGATGCGTTTCTAGATGGCCATGCCATTATGGCCTGTCCACGCCCTTTCAGCATTTCCCTTTGGCTGACGTATTTCTAGATGGCCAATAGCCATGGTCCCGAGTTTACCCGAAGCTTTCTTATTATACCCGAGCGTGACGAATGAATTCAATACACAGCTCACGAAAAATCTGTCTAGGCGCGCCTAAAGAAGTTTTCACTTCAAAAACATCGCATTATTCTATTATTTATGGTACTATCATCTGAACAATAAAGTTGGTAACGTCACTTCTATTATTATATTTTTCTTACGGTTTTTGTCTCACATTTTTTTCAGTTCGGTCGCGCACCAAAATCCCTACTTTTTCCAAGCCTGCGCCTGCGGTAAGAAACTTCGTTCTAAGAACATTAAATATATCACATCTGGTCAAAGTGTAAGTAATAATCGGCAAATAAACGAAAATTAAAATATATTCGATAACGCACCCGTTTTACCGCAAGCGCATCCACAATTATACATTAAATCGGACCCATTATGTTTTACTACCCTACTGGTTTGTTAATTGCTTTTATCAGCTTGAACTTACTTACACAGATAAGATTTACTTGTTTAGGTATTAATGTATTTTTTGAAGTGAAAACTTCTTTAGGCGCGCTATAGACAGAATTTTCGTGGGCTGTGAAATGGATTCATCAATCGTCACGCTTGGATATGATAATGGATCGGATCGGATATGAAATCTTCGGGTAAACTCGGTAAAAACGGCCAGGTAGGTACCAGGGCAACAGAAACAGTAAAGAGTTTCGATTACCTACCTCCAACAGCCCAGCGTTTATCTCCAGATACCAGGACAACAGAAATATAAAAGAGTTGCGTTTGCCCCTAGGTACCAGTACCAGGGCAACAGCAAGTTTTCACTTCTATCGGCAGTTCCTATGACTGCCAACTTTTTTTTTAGTATTATGGTACCATGAATTTAATTTTAACTGAATTAATAATTCAAAGGAACAGGTTAACGTTTAGCTTTATCAATTATACTAAAAGAACTAGTAGCGCCCCGCAGTTTCCCCCGCGTAGCTCCCGATCCTGTTAATTTCCCTGGATAAAAAATAGCCTATGTGTTATTCCAGACCTTTATTTATCTATGTACCAAAATCTAAGTCCGTTCTATAGTTTGGAAGCACACATAGGCTACTTTTTATCCCGGGAAAATAACGGGAACGGCAACTAAACGGGTAAACCCGCGCTTCTAGTGAAAGTACAATTAAAACTAAATCTGTAAATGCGCTTACTAAATATTTTTGTTATTAAATATTCGACTCACATATTTTTACGGCTTGGTCACAAATATATTGACATGCCATGAGGTATCAGCTGATTCACCATAATCCATTTCATAACTAGTAAAACGAACAGTCACACAGAGTATCATTTGGCATGTTTTACTACGAAGCACTTAACAACATAGAGAAAGCATTTATTTATCACTGACAGCCAAATAAAAAACTGATTTTATTTCCAGTATCTTGGAAACGTCACAGAAGTCGAACATTTCCATACCACTAAGGATTTATTTAATATGTACAGATTTTTCACTATTTATGGTTCAAAGTTGCAGATTGTCCGGTTTGTTTGTTAGTGCCCGTTGCCTTAGTAACGAGGGTCGGCCGACCCAGCCTTGGGGCAAAGGTTAATTGGAAGCCTGGGCCAACCTGGACCGGCCGGGCGAGGCGGCCCGACATCGAGGGCTATCGAGATAAATGGATCGGAGCTATTGTGATGTTAAATGTTATGATTGGTCTAAACTTATTGGATATTATGTTATAGTGGGTTTCTAAAGGCGAAATTCGTGAGCATATGTGCTCGCTGGAAAGTCCTTTTATGCGGTGGCGACGAAAATTAAGGCGAATAGAGCCATGGCTGCTCTGCATGCTACGTGCGTTATACTCGTACTCGTAATCGGGTACTGCTTGCTGAAGCTTGACTGCTTGCATATCTTACTATTATTATAAATGTGACCGTTCGGTTGTACCTCATTTTTACTACATCTATAAAGGTGGAGGCACCACAAAGTTATCTTTCGGTTGGCGCAGTTGATTATGACTTATGACTCACATCTTTCGAGTGAAAATAAGTCTTCTTGTGATAGTGAGTCTTGAGAGAGTGTTCCCAGCCGTGGGAATACAACGTCGGCAATTTGAGCATGCTAATTATGATACAATAGAAATGATAATTGAAGAAACGTATTAAAATTAACAACGTTATCCACGCGTAACATTTGAATTAATTTTCACAGTCATGTTATTTCTACAAATGTTCAATTAAATACCACCGCATTCACACAATGGAGGTACAAATACAAACCACCGCTACATTATGACGTAATGGCTTGAAAGAGCCGGACGTGACGTGTGACGCTTATCGAGTTATCGCAGTTCCGGCCGGCCGCGCGCGTCGGTCACGTGTCACGTGTGCTGCGCCGGCGCCGGCGCAGTGAAAGTGCTTGTGTTGAGGACTCGCTTCCCTTCGGGAGATGTGGGAACGATTGGGAGATGTATGTGTGCTTGTTCGAAGTTACATAGGGGAGGCTTGGAGGATTTAGGAATTTGGCTGTGCGTCCGAACTGAAAAAATGTGAGACCATAGACCTGGGCAAAGGTGCGACAAAATGGGACAACCGCGTTGGGCCTCAAATTGCATTTTTAGGGCCATGCGACTCAGTTCACAGTGGCCAGTGCGCGGCAGGGAGTGAACGCGTTTTTGCTGGCCATTAAAATGCCAAAAAATGTTTAGTAAGCCACGTCCTTCCTTTGAAGCCATTGTGTGAGACTAAAACCGTAAGAAAAATGTATAACAGAGGTGACGCGTTCCTATCTGCAGGTCTACTACGAAGTCCGATAAACGATTTATCGGCCGAATTTATGGATGTTTCCTACCACGAAAGACAATCGGTCGGTTGATCGGATCAGCCGTTTCGTTCGATCCGACCCTCATCTGATTTAAAGTCTATAACTTCCGACCGAGATGTATCGATCCGAATGTTTTTCGTGATAGGCTACAATCCGATTCTGCTGTCGGTCGGATCCGATCATTCGGAGTTTGTTTTCGTAGTAGACCTGCTGGTGGCCCATGACACCACATCTTTTAAATGTTGTGTAGTATATTTATAATTATATCGGCGGGTCGCTCCGACTTCGTTCGGGTTGACCAACTAATCTTTATCCTTAGTAGGTACCACGTATGTATTAATGAATGAACGAAAGTTTGGATATTTGTTGCTCAATCACGCTAAAACGTCTAAATGGATTGGGTTGAAATCGGGAATACAGTTAGATTATAGTCTGGGATAGGACAGAGGCCAGTTTTAGTTGGGAATACTTGTTGTAGGTCATCTGTCCATCTAGTGGGAGGCCGTCCAACTAGATGGACAGATGACCTCACAAAGGTCGCTGGAAACCGCTGGTTGCAGGTTGCACAGGACCATTCGTTGTGGAAATCTAGGGGGGAGGCCTATGTTCAGCAGTGGACGTCTTGCGGCTGATGATGGTGATGATGATGATGACTTGTTGTAGTGTCTAATATTTAATTTATTCATTTAATGCATTTTAAACAGATTAAGATCTACTCAAATTCACTATCCATCAGTAAATAAATTCAGCATGTTGCCAGTTTTACAATGTTTCGAGTAAAACAGAAACACATCACAATAAATATCGCGTCCTATCAACGTTCCTCGACAACTCCACAACGCGCCAATCTATTAACTAAAAAACGTAGTTACAAAGCCAGCTTGCTATATTTAGCTGCACGATTCCCCTCTTCCATTTTCTCAGAACGATCTATAGAGGGCGTCCAAGCCTTTATGTAATAAGCCCCTTCATTAGTTCCCGAAGGCTGTCAGCGCCATTGTAGGCTTACAAAGTTGAACCACCGAGGAAAACAATTAACTACATGTGTGGGGAACATGCTAAATACAATACAAAGCGGAGTTGTCCGCAGGAAGTCAACACAAACGATTGGGAACCTACAAAACACCTAATAAGACCCTACCAATGACTTTTTGTTGGGAACTCTACTAGATGATTTTGTATTTTGATGTATGTACTTGCAGCAAATTACTGACATGAAACATATTTGTTAGATTTTCGTAGTCTCAAGCACTTGGTTCGCTGTGATATCATCATAGTGGCGACAATTTATGAATTCAGAATTATAAGGTTGTCGAGTCGAATCCATGTGCCCCTCTGCTTATTTTCTATGTGCTTATGTACTAGCTTCCATTAGCATTGATATTATTAATAGAAAACATAGAGAGAATTATGTTCAATTGATACCGAAGACTTGTGACATCCGCGAACCCAAACTTGGCAATAATAAAGTGGTATTTGTGCAATCACTTCGTACTTACGAGTAGTACATATTTTATGTAGGTGTTTATATCGAAATATCAGTAGTTGTATAGTTATCATGTGTCATAGATTGATGTATTATTATAGTAGTATATACAGTATTGATGAATAATTAATTTTACTGATAATCCTAAGATACTAACAATAAATCAGCATTTAAATAAAAATAGTTTATGTTCAAACAAACCATGACAAATCTAAAGTTAGCTCTCAGAATCACTTTTCGTGTAAATTTCGGTCTAAATAATTAACAAACTTTCCCGTTTGTAATATTAGTAGGACATAGAGATAAATAATATTCCCAGTTAGTTAATTGGACGAGAAAGTAAAGTTAGAACAGTGCAGTAGGGAGCTTGCTCCAGGATAGCTTTGTTCCGAATCATTAGCGAGTGCGAAAGCCCTATAAACAATGGGGCGACGTCCCGTGGCACTGGAACACAGGATTCATTCATCACGGAGGGTGGCCGACGGCGCGGGCGCAGGGCCTCTGATATAGCGGGTTTTATACTTCCTTCTATTTTGTTTGTGAATTAGCTACGTGCTGCCGGGTAACCCAATACTTACCTAAACGTTTTCTAAACTAAAAGTAGCCTAAGTTACTCCTTCTAAAAGCCTGTTTGCATTTTGATTAGTGCGAGTGCGAGTGATTAGTGCAGGTGTTTGGTGATCAGTAGCAAACACGTGTGGACACCGATTGATTAGTGCGAGTGTAAAGTAACTTGCGTAGTGAAGTGATTAGAAGCGTGTTCTATTTCTCATTCGCACTCGCACTACTCAAAATGTACTAACTGATAGTCATCATATTTTAAATGATAAATCGGTCTGCGATGATAACTACCCGTGATGGACAACTTACTTGATGGGACCCCTGCTTAGTTCTTTAAGTTTATATTTATGGATCAGCTGTATTAGTTTATCTGCTATCCTGTGGAATACTTAAGTTTTTCAAATCTGTAGGCTGCTATACTAATATATTAATTAACAAATATTTACCGTGAATACAAAATGGGGCAAGCTCCAGGTAAACTGTTCCCGTGAACATGATGCATGGAAACTACTTTGAAATATCGGAGACTTGCTGCACCATATGACCACGTTTAGCATAAGTACAAAGTAGCCCACTAAATGTTCCCACTGCTGGGATGCGGGCCCTTCTCTTGCAAGGAGAGAGTCAATGCCGTAATCCACCACGCTGGCCCAGTGCGGATTGGTGGATGACGCATGACCTCAAGATTCTAGGTATTTGTTTTCTTTCATCGTTTCTAAGTTAGCGCCATTACGCACATGATTTCGAAAAGACAGTGGTGTTCATGGGATTCGAACCAGTGGCTCCAGATCGTCGGCTGCCGTTCTCCCGACTAGACCGGCCGTAACCAAAATTAATATTCCATAATTAGTTATAACGACTAGTGTTGTAACAAACTCGATAGTTTAAACAATGTCGGAAGAAAGGTCATAAATATAATATACCTATCTTTCTCTATACTAAATTTTAATTAAATCTGGCGAACAACTGAGCGTGAAGAAGTAATTAGTACATTAATGTCGAAAACTTAGCTTACTGCTTTGGAAGATAGAAGTTAATTTCCTGGAACTTTGTTTGTAGGCTGAATTATCGTTATGTACACTTACAAAGTACTCGCTAGTTACCAAAAGTAAAAATGTAGGTACCTACAGCCGAAGTATTTTTTAAAAACACAAATCACATTACATTTCAAATCGTTATGTAGTTTTAGATTAAATGTTTCTTTGAGTTTGTTTCAAGTTACATTCTGTACCAATTTATATTTTACCGAAAATTGGTCAGGTTTGGGGTTTGCGTGTGCCTGGAGCAAATACTTAGAATATAGCGGGAAGCAATCTATATTTAAACTAATATTGTAAAGCTGAAAAGGTATTTTGTTTGAACGCGCTATCAGGAACTACTGGGCCTATTTCAAATTTTTTTCCAGGGTTGGATATTTACGTGATTCCTGCTATAGACTTTTTTGTTATGATTTGCACAATCTAATACCAATGCCCTTTTTTTATCGAAATGCTCGCAGTTCGAAAAAGCGCCATCATTTCATGGTTGATGTTCCAAAGACACGAACGAAGAGATTTGACTCTGATTTTGTGAAAAGAACGTCAAGGCTGTGGAATACGTTACCTGAGTGGGTTTTTCCCGATAGTTACAATCTTTGTGTCTTCAAATCGAGAGTTAATCGGTTTCTTCTAGGTAATCACGTTCCATCGTAGACCGCATCGTCGCTTAACATCAGGCGAGATGGCGGTCAAGTGTAAACCTATAAAAGTAAAAAAAATACAATATATATTATCACGTACTTACTACGGGCGAAGCCGGGACGGACCGCTAGTTTAGAAAATGGCTTTAAGTAATTAAATTATAACACGAAACTTACTTAACACGTAGATATAAACAAAGCATCAATGCAAGCACAATGAAGGCGAGTGTGCAGCTGCTATTGTAGCGTCCCCACGTGAGATCTACCGCTTAACGAAAACTGTCTTAGCTTTGATATTGCTCTCTCATTTTTTCTCGCTTGAAATGATAGAGACAGCAATAGCAAACCCATAGCCGATTGGTTGGACGGTAGAAGGCCCGCGCGGGCGCAGCGCTAACGTCTTACTCAAACATCTGAACCGCGCACACACGCGAGCTACAAGCTAATATTCACACAAGAGTTTGCAGACGAGATACACCACACACCGTAGTGATTACTTACTCTGTGCCACACACCACTACACATTATAAAGTCCCTAGTTTCCTCTTCTTCTCCAAATCCATGAAATATGAAAAAAAAAAGAATTGAACTGACAAAGATCACGGACCCCGGTGTCTGTGGAGTGGCTAAGTTAAAAAATAATAATTGGCAGTCATAGGAACTGCCGATAGAAGTGAAAACTTATAACTCAGAATTTGATAGCTTACCTTGGAAACTACACGGGTGTAACCGGAGGGCGTGGCCTCGCCATCATGGCATGGCCATCTAGAAATGCGTCAGCATTTCCCATTGGCTCACGCATTTCTAGTTGGCCATGCCATGATGTCGAGGCCTATGAGTAGAAAGAAGATTTTCGAAGGAAGGTTTGTGCGCATAGTTTGTTTTCTTGCTAACGATGAAACCATTATGTTAACATTATTGATTGTTAGTGTAGATAGATATTTTTAAGTTTACGATGTGTTTCTGTACTAATAATTTATTTTCTCTATTAAAACAAAACCCGAATTCGATTTAAAATAAAATTCAGACACTCAACCAAATTTCACAAGAATTGATCAATCACTAATAGACTACAGGCCCGTGAATAAAATGTACGTAGTAAATGAACCACCAGGAGACCTATGTAGAATGGTAGAAGGGTATAAAGTAATAAGATTCAGCACTATGCCGTCACTTGTAAGCTGCCCAACTGAGTTCAGTCGAAGAGGGGGGTTGCAACCCTAGATCATTTCTCCTTGTCGCATGATTTGTGTACGGCATTGCGAAATAATGGATTAGGAGAGGTATTTAAACTATAAAAATTATAAATTTTAAGTTTTTAATAATTAGTTTGTCGGAAAAAAATTCTCATGACGTCTGCTTACAATCTAATAAAGTATTTTAGTTATTCCCTGAGGAACTCTGCATGTTTTTCGGGATAAAAATTAGTCAGTGCTATGCTATATAATAATCGGAGTTTCAAATTTCTTCCGCTTTATCCGTTCTCACGACGTGATTGAGCAACATACATCCAGTTATTTCAAGGCAAACGCGGGGCACTGCTAGTATAATATGAATTAGGTATTCAAGTTTCACGATTTACGCAGACAGCTGTCGCCCGGTGCGAGGTATTACATCTATACTATATAGAAAACATTTCACAAAATCTTGCTTAGCTTCCGCTCCTAAAAAAATTGTTGACGGTTTCATAATCCTCTGCAAAAGAAGTAATGATGTATCTGAATTAGTTACTGAGGGATAGACGAATAGTTCGAACTTAGTGCCTCTCTGAGAGTGCTGGCAGGAATAAACATTCAATATAAAATATGTAGATACATACTTTTAGACAGAGGTCTCAGTTACCGTAACAATGTAACGAGTTAGATTGAGTTTTTCACATTTGGTAATGGTAGGCTCTTGGCAAAGTCCACCTGGGTAAGTACCACACATTAGCCGGTTATTCTACCCCCAAGCAATAGTGAGCAAATATTACCGTGTTCCATCTCGAAGGGCAATGTTTCCAGATAACTGAAACGTCGAAGAGATAAAACGCCTTATATCTCCGGGCAACGAGCGCAGAGGTGGTAGGTAATTATTTGAACTCTTCATGTTCCAAAAGCTGCATGCCATTGTGTTGTATTGGGCACAGGCATGTTGCTTACCTTCAGGCACATGTTCTGCTCACCTCGTCATTCTACACTATAAAAAAATCAATAAATGTTCAACGAGTCCAAAGAAGTTTTGACTTCAAGAATTGCTAAAATAATAAAAAAATATTTTGTGCCGCGTCTGCAATTCCAGCTACAGCTTGTTTAACGTCTGCGTTATCGCAAGTCATAAAAGAAAACAAGTGAAAATTAGTATCTCTCAAACACTTCAACTTTAGTTTTCCAAAACCACCTCTAAGACAAAAGGATAGAATCTACAATTGCTCAACGCCTGTCAACGGATTAAGTTTGGTCAAGTAAGTTTGGTGCGGCCAAATTATCTGAGTAGCTGATAGAGGAGCCACATTTGTTATTTTACAAGAATAAGCGTGTTTTATAGAGGATTTTTGTTGAAACGTTTGGTCAATTCAAGAAACGTGGAACTTTATATGTTTGCCTCTGGCGTTGGAGAGAGTCTGCTATGCCGGAATGTAGGTTTACTACGAAGTCAGTATCAAGAATAGACAGTCATTGTTCCAACATTTTCACCAATTCACACTTTTAAATGAAAAATACTATTTACTCTCCGTTTTATATATGTCGCGAAGTAATTTAGAGAAACAGAAATTTGGTCGTTTTCTAAATTACTCTCCTTAATGGAATTTTCTTAGTCGGTCGTCTCAAAGCATTACATAAGTATAGAATTGTTGTTTTTTCACGATTGCAGGTTAGGCTCAATAGTAAAGGTTATTCAATTAACGTGGGGTCACTAGTATGCTGGCTTCCGGCTGGTAGTCATCTTGAATATCCCTATACCTCAATCGCTCCATAGGTAGAATGGATAGTTGCAAGTGTTGCAACATGGTCAGACTATAAAAAGGTAGCCAATTCCAGACTACGTCTATTAATATATGTACCAAATTTCACCGAGATCATTTCAGCAGTTTATGCTTGATAGCTTGATTTTCAAACATCTGTACACACAAACAAACTTTTGCATTCATAATACAAGTAGAATTAATTTATGTGCGCTTTACGCTGTAGTCCACTGTGGAAACATGGTGAGCTCCTTGGGAGCTTAGACAATGTCGTCGTAAAGGAATCTCTAAAATCGGTGTTGAATGTGGACCTGAGGGCCTGGCCACAAGCCTCACTACCCATACGGTTTGGAGGCCTAGGGGTCCGCCAAACTTCAAGTATAGCTTGACCGGCAATCTTGTCCTCAGTTCATAGTACTCAAAATTTAATAGACAAAAATCTCGCACCCTCATTAGGCCATTCCGATGTAGTACTAGCTAATTTGTGCGAGGCTAAGAATGCTTGGAGGCTGGCTTGTCCATACAACGATTTCCCCAGATGTCTGTCATCTCAGAGACAGTGGGATCGACCGATCTGCGATCTAGCACGGAACTCTCTTCTCGATCCGTGTCCTAGTACCGCGGATCGTGCTCGTATCCGAGCCGAGTTTTAATTTACTATTTAGTTCATTTTGTCCTAATAATAAGTAAACCGATGACAGTTAAATACATACTAAATATCAGTCAGCTGATACTTGCATGGCAAACAGCAATCAGTCTGCCGAGACTAAAACATATTTTGCAACGCAATCCATATATAATCAAAAATTATAGAACAAAAAAAAAATAGTATACTCGTACCAGCTCTTCATACCGACTACGAGTTGTATAATCCTCTTCGCGACGATGTCAGGTCGATACTTGATTTTCTCTAACAGCGGTAGCTTAAGCCGAGATCGTGCCATCCTGAAGTACCCTTTCGGTAGTCGTCGCACGGCGTGTTGTACTCATGAAGTACGCTAAGTGAGTATGGGCATGCTAATATTACGAGTATCTATAGATAGTATTACCGTGGTATGGGGGCGATCAAGTATTACATAACGTAATTTAGAGGGGAGGGGGTGTCTTGTACAACGTTGCGGTGAGGCATGGAGATATTTTTTTATTAAAAATAACATCGTAATTAAAATCTCCCTAGTTGGCAACTTGTGTGGTGATTTTTATGTAAAAATGGTCACTTATACATATAACATACGTAACGTTTTGGGAGAGAGGGGAGGGGTGCTAAAGACGCTACGTTGCGTTACGTCATACCTCAATGGTCCCTCAACGGTATGGTATGTTTTTTTTTTTTAATTCTATAGGTTTACATTTGACCGCCATCTCGCCTGATGTTAATCGACGATGCGGTCTACGATGGAGCGTGTTTACCTATAAAAAAACCGATTCACTCTCGATTTGAAGACACAACGATTGTAACCATCGGGGAAAACCCACTCAGGCAACGTATTCCACAGCCTAGACATTCTTATCACAAAAGTAGAGTCAAATCTCTTCGTTCGTGTCTTTGGAACATCAACCATGAAACGATGTCGCTTTTCGAGCTACGAGCATTCCGATAGAAAAAAGGACAAGGTGGTATCAGATCATGCAAATCATTCGCACACTCTACGAAGTGTATCCGATAAAAAACCGATAGGCTAGCGATTTTTCGGCGATGTTCAAGACTTTGAAGTCTTTTTCACACAAGAGTGTCGCTGCCTATAAGCCTTTTGGCACGTCTCTTGATCAATTCCAGAGCCCCCAGCTATTACTTAGCTGGCAATCCCAAAGGTGCGAACAGCCCTCCATACAAAAGCGAATATGTGCTTGGTATAACATGAGCAACTGTTTTGACTTGAAGTACCTACCCACCTTTCATACGTCAATTAGTATTGTGCGTTGGTATAGTTAGTACGTTTAGATTCGTAGCGCGCTGCTTCTTCAGCGCTAGCCCTAAATCAGGTAGAGACCATCGGAAGCTAACAGCCCTTTAGATAGAGAAATATTAATGAAAAACAAACATCCCCGCCCTACTGTAAGAGGAGATTACGCAGAACGCATATTCAGCTGACTGTTGTTCGCATTTGAATGGAAGTGCTGATTGGTCTCATTGCATCTGCCGGAACATGAGACAGATGGTTCGCAGTATATATTATAAAATATATATAAAATTAAATATGTTAAATATGAGTTTAACATAATTCAACTGTCACCTTGTTTACATACCTATGCAAAGAGATGCCTGCGCTTTGTTCGCGAATGTTATAAATGCAAAAGCATTTTTTTATAAGTATACTTATCAATGATTGTGGCAACGGGAACTACTCAGGTGATAACGCGCTATTCTACAACGATTGTATTCGGTTGATAACAAATATGGGAGAACAATGTCGAGGTCGGTTAGTCTATGTGTGCATTGTTATATTTATTTAATTTTAAACGATATGTCGTTTATGCCTATGAAAAGTTCGTTTTCCCTCCCATATAGTATTTGGGAAGAGATCGCTATTACCGTTAACGCCACTGGTGACATTTGCTTTTAGCTCTTCTCCATCTCTAGTCAAAATAAAAGTCTAATTGAAAATTTTCTAACAGTCTAATAGAATCACAATGTTCAAAAAACAAAAAATTTCGTCCAACAAATTGGCTAACATAATGTAAGTAACTCGTAACCAAGGAAAGTTACAATGGTTACACAATAATCCATAACTGCATTATAGCGGAAGAGAAAAAGCGCCAGCCTACATATTAGTTACGACACGAGCGAGTACACGGAGTGTTTACTTTGGAGGTTTATACACAGGGCTATGCGGTTGGCCTCCACTAAGGAGGACTCTTTGCAGAGTCCGCCTGCCGAAGTATCACACTGTTGCCAGTAAATTTGCCGCCAAACAGTGTGGAAAAATCACTATAATCCGGTTTGATAAATCAGCCCCGAGCTTGGGCAGCTTTAAGAACCAATTAAAAAGCTGGCTTATCGATCAAACTTTTTATAGTTACAGCGATTTTTTAAAGAGTGATGGTAAACTCAAAATATAATTGTAAAAAATTGTCATTGTCAATTACAATAAATACATATTATATTTTAATAGTTGCCACTTATTTGTACTGTACTTATTATCGTACAATAAAATGTTAGTTTTAAACTTTAAAAATGTAGGTATACTCTTCGTATGCTCTTTTTTGTTTTTTAAAATTGACGTGTAAATTGTACATTTATGAATAAAGAACTTTGACTATGAAGAGCAATGTTTCTAGAGAAATTGCAGGTCATTGTCCCGTCTTACAATATATCTGGGGACGAGCGCAGTGCAGTGCTAGGTAATGATTGGTGCTATTCATGTTTCAATAGCTGCGTGACACTGCTGTTATAATAGAACAAGAGCCCGTGAACCCCAGACCTTCGTTATTTTATAAAAGCTGAAAACTTGTCAGCGCATGCTCCTAACACAGGTAAGAACGATGGACCATTATGAAATTTGGGTCATCCTGGCTTTGGCAAATAAATGGTACTAAGGCCCCAAGTCCCAGCAGTGGGAACTTTTAGTGGGCTGCTTATGATAATTAGGCTGCTAATTGTTACCCAAATATTATGTTTAAAAATCAGTCCGCATATTATGACGCAAGTAGAATTATAATTGCTTGGACATTAACACAACATGGGTGTCTGGCAAGTGTTTGCCACGATGTTAAGTGTCTGGCAATTATTGGTGTGATTTTTAATAATATTCTGAAGGTATTACCAAAATATCAGACTTTATAATTTGACAAATTTAGATCGGTACACCTTTAGTACCGTTTATCTGCCAAAGCCAGGATGATCCAAACTTCATCATGGGCCATCGTTCTTAACTGTGATGGGAGCATACTCTGACAACATTCAGCTTTTATAAAATAACGCAGGTCTGGGGTGCATGGGCTCTTGGTCTATAAGCAGGCGTGTTGTTTTAAATTAAAAGTTGATCATGATGTGACGTGTCACGTACAAGCAACCCTTTCAGTTCATTGTACCCGTTCTGCGCACCCTGTGTAACTGTGGTGCAGATTACATTGCAGATAAGATCACGTGTTGAGACATTTTTGTTCAATAGCAGAAATATTTCAGTAGAAAGTAAAAACGGAAAATGTAACACTAACTAAGTTCTTAGAAATAACTGTCTTGTAAAGTAACATAATAAAATGGAAAGATTACATTTTTTGTTTGTTGGTTATGTTCGACCGATTTTAGGAACTCTTTCACCATTAAAAAGTTCATATTTGCTGAGTGTTATGTATGGGCTATATTATATTTTCAAAAATAAAATGATCACTGCCTAAAATGGAACAATGAAATCCTAGATATCAAAATGAATCCTTATCCATTTAAATGGTATGGTGATTATGTACATATGTGTAAATTTCACTTTATACTATTCGGATAGGATTTTTAGTTTTATTTTAATTAATTAATTTTAATTAGTTTAGCAGTTATGACTGTTATAAAAATATTCAAGTAAGAAAAGTGTCACAATTTGAACAAACTGTCCTTTCTTATGTGGAGGAAATTAATTTACGCATGTCCGTCATGCGGAGAGATGGCGGGGTATGTCGGGCTCGACACTAAGGGTCGTTGGTGCCGCTACCGACTATAACCTCCACAGGTTTCTCCATCCGTTGCTAGGCGACAGAATTGCGGTACCGCTATCGCATTCTCTGACCCAGCCACTGCGACAGCTATTGCCATTTTCATTCAGCGTGGTAGCACCGCCAGCATGTTGAACACTCTTTCATAAGGTAGTGTAAGCATGGTTATTGATAATATTGTTTTTTCTGCTGTATTTGATTTCTCGTAAACATAATTAAGTGTGTCTGTCTGTATTGATTATCTGAAGACCTACATCGAGCTACAAATAATTCAGATATGCTTAGATATTTATAATATAGGTAATATATCAGCTATCTGGCTTTTATGGTACAAGCTTTGTTTAGTTTGGGGTCAGGTGGTGTTCTGTGTGAAATTTACATCAATGTCCAAGTAGTTTTGTAGTGTAATTGTTCTAGCAATGTAGTTTGGTTAATAAAAGCTCTGCCAGTGAAAACAAAAAGTATGAAATGTCGTCTTGTCCACGTTGTTACACGCACTTTGTTTTAAGTGGGCGGGTAAACGTGCACTCATAATCGGGGAGTAGCTGCGCTGGCGCACAAGAACGCGTTGCTTTAACGTTATGTTTCACTCAGCCCGCCTGTGACCACAATGTTGCCAGCGTAGTCTTATCGACGTGTATTCATGATTTACGACCGCATTGTGGCAACATTGTCAGCAAGAAAGACATGCCACTTTATGTAAAATGGCTTACGTTTTTTGTGTAATGAGATGATGGCGCTTCTATCATCAACTATGTGATAAACCTCAATATCTTACTTAATTCAAAACGCTAATGGTGTGATTCTGAAACTAAATCATCCTTGTGTCTTCATCATATCTTTATAGTGTTGTTTATTCAGTCCTACTTAAGTATCTGTCGCATCTGGCGACCTTTTTCAAGTAGAGTGCGCGCACAACGGTCGCCGTTTCTTATTTGGCACTACTAAAGGTTTGAGTGTAGCGACTGTGGTAGTAAAAAAATTGGCAGTCATAGGAACCGACGATAGAAGTGAAAACTTATAACTCAAAATTTGATACTTACCTTGGAAACTACACGGGTGGAACTGGATGAGGGCGTGGCCTCGCCATCTTGGCATGGCCATCTAGAAATGCGTCAGCATTTCCCATTGGCTGATGCGTTTCTAGATGGCCATGCTATGATGGCCTGTCCACGCCCTTTCAGCATTTCCCATTGGCTGACGTATTTCTAGATCGCCAATAGCCATGGTCCCGAGTTTACCCGAAGCTTTCTTATCATACCCGAGCGTGATGAATGAATTCAATTCACAGCCCACGAAAAATTTGTCTAGGCGCGCCTAAAGAAGTTTTCACTTCAAAAATAGTAAAACAATTTCCAGACAGTTTACAATTAAACTTGTAGCGACACATTAGTGACCTCACATTACATTCTACAGACTGCAGAACGCAATCGTAGTCAAAGTACTTTATTCATATGCAAATGTCCATTAACAAAAAATAAAAACAAAAGAAAGAGCATACAAATTGTATACATTTTCAAAGTTTGAAATGACTACTTTACTGTATTATAATAATTATTGTACAGAAAACTGTCAAGCATTATAGGAGTATTGCATCAGTTGCTACCCGACCACCACGATAGGCACTAGAAGCTATTATTAGGATTTATTTTAATTGTACATTTTTACAGTATGAAAGTGATAACTTGGTTCTAGTTGCTAGGTGTAATTCATGTTAGTTTAAATTTAAAATCATTAATCTTCAACGCGTTTACTTTTATTGGATACTAAAAGATATTTGGAATTAACTACTTTAATAATTCGGTATTGAAATGATGTCTCTGGATTTCTATTTCAACACTACCTACGGTGCATGTAGAGTTGGCTTATTTATTGCACACTAACACGTACCACACACTGTCTTTTCAAAATCATGTGCGTAATGCCGCTAACTTAAAACAGTGAAGGAAAACATCGTGAGGAAACCGACATGTACCTAGAATCTTTCGAAGTCATGTGTCATCTACAGTGCTGGTTGCCTGGAAGAGATTGCTCTAAGCAATAAGGCCGCCATTTGTGGTGCTAGTTCGTAAGTGTTTTACTGTAATATTTCTGTTTTTGTGTCACAATAAAGAGTTATCTATCTATCTATCTACCAACCCGCACTGGGCCAGCGTGGTGGATTATGGTCTTAACTCTCTCCTTGCGAGAGAAGGCCCCGAGCCCCAGCAGTGGGAACATTTAGTGGGCTGTTGATCATGATGAACACGTACTTACATATCCTAATAATATAATATATGTGAAAGTGTGGATGATTATTGCCCAGTCGCGTTGTAATAGCTTAACGGATAGGGTTCTAATTTGGAACAGCACACAGACTACTTTTTATCACTGTAGTGGTAGGACTCTTAGCAGAGTCCGCCTGGGGAAGTACCACACCTTTGCCAATTATTCTACCGCCAAGCAGTAATGTGCAAACATTACTGTGTTCCGGTTTGAAGGGCAATGTTTCCAGAGAAATTACAGGGCTTAGAGATATAACAACTTAGATCTCTGGGTGACGAGCGCAGTGCAGTGCTAGGTAATGATTTGGGCTCTCCATGTTCCAATAGCTGCGTGTCCCTGTGCTGTTATGTGGCAGGCATGTTGCTTACCATCAGGCACATGTCCTGCTCGTCTCGTCACTCTTTATTTATAAAAAAAAAAAAAAAAAAAAAAAAAAAAAAACTACCAAACCAATCAACTAAAACCGCCGAGTGCTGGTAAAAGTCTGTTAATAGGGACTTCTTAACTTTACGATGTGTATTTTTAAAGCTGTATAACATAGTTTAGAAAATAAGCCTTTTTATGATTCTGTAAAATAAGCTCATACAGATGATACCTGATAGGTTTTGTTACATCTCGATAACCCGGTAGATCTTGAAATACGCAGACATTTACTGCCGTCTTCAATATGATATAAAATGTTATATATTGCTGTGAGCGTGGGAGAGCCACGTCACAACTTTTACTTATATAAAAAAAACAAGTGAGCGTAGTTAGATGGAACGCTTTCAGGTATTATTGTTATTAAAGTCTGTTGATTTAAAGCTTAGTCTATTCTCTCATCATCTTCAAATTTTGGCGCGCAAGCCTCTTTTTTGAGAGCTTCTTTTTCGCGGGCGCGTCATCAGCGGGTATGCTTTGAGGATGTTTTATATATGTCTTTAGGTATGCTCTACGTAAGTGAGTAATTATAATTAGGAAGTTAAGGTTAGTAGGGCCTTTCACTTTCTGCGCTAGCCTACAGTCGATATCATAGGAAATACAGCTCATCTTAGGCTAATTGCCATAGATCTATGTATAAAACAAAATACCTAATTTTTTGTTTGAAACAATTAATTGATAATTATTACTCATATGTTCATTAATCTACCTAGAATTTTGAACATATGAATAATAATTATAATCATCATTGATTTACAAAAGCTTCAATTACTATTGTTAGGTAGGTATATATATAATTAGCTTTATTACTTAAATTAGATTTCGTTAAAGGCATTATTTTAGTAATTTTTTTGGAGTGATAGGACTCGTATTGTATAGTAGTTCCCACTGATACAGTTATTCTTTAGGAAAGCATTGATGTATTCCAGTTTAGTGTAGCTTACCAGCAGACATTTCTTGTTCATTCCATTAATCTGAATTTTGTGAAAAAAACATCGTTGTAGTATAAATAACAACTAGCTATTAGTCCCTACTGACAAATTGATCACAGCAGAAATATTAGTTCAAAAATATCTGCTCTCACACCTCCATATATAATCGTAAATATTTCAAATCACATACATACATAATATCTATATTCAAAGCATTAATATTACAATAAATTTCAAGAGAAAATGTCGAAGAAACCATAAAACGAATTTTGCATAACAGACATATCGTGCGTTTTACTGTTTATTTGATTTTATGCTCTACTACTTTACATTAAAGTTCTCTTTTTGCGGATCATAAAATTATACTTTGTAGGTTTTAAAGTCGGTTATCGGTTATGGTTAGGGTTGTCGCGTTTTTACGAAAAGGAGCAAATAAGCTGCCAATAAAACTGTGAGTTTATGCTATTTTAAATTAATTAAGCGCCAACGTTCACAATTTTATTTGTTAGCCTTTGAGAAGTCACATCTCAATATGAGACAAAATCGCTCATTCAATGTCACATGTCGAAATTTTGTAAGTAGTTTGACACTTATCTAACGGTAATTGATATCATACGGTGAAATGTTATTTTTAAAATTTGAAAATGTATGCTATATGTATGGTACTTCTTTTCTTTTTTTATTTCATTAATATTTGACGTATAAATTGTGCATTTATGAGTAAAGAACTTTGATTTTGAGCGATTTTCAGCAGCAGCAGCGGGCGCGTTCCCACAGCTTCTGTAGAATGCAGATATACTCGTATAATGTAAAAAATTAAAGCACAACTCAAGACTCGTTTTACGCCCGCGGTCGCCGCCCGGCCGTCACCCGTACGCGAGCGTTAATCGCACCCGCGACGGCTGCGAAACCACGAAAATCAGCGGTTTCGTGAATTTTGAAAAAAAACCTGCGCCCTCCTCGGTTCACAACCGCGTGAAAATCGTTCCATGATTTCTTATCCTTAGTCAGGGGCTTCTCTTACAAAAATAAAGTCAAGGCAATAATCCACCACGCTGACTGTGTGAGAGTTGGCGAACGACACTTGTCCCCGAGAGATTTATTTCCTATATGAAGTGTGTGGGTTGGCGAACGAGAGATTTCTTTTTTGTAAAATGGCAATTCCTCGCGATGTATTCTTTCACAGCTAAAACTTATGAGTTGCCAAGCTTTGAATGATCGATATACGGCGGGTGGCAGCCCTACCTCCGATTGACATTTCATGGCTTCATCGGGGAGCGAGGTTTCAAATGTCACAGCGGTTTTATGCGGAGAATATTTATGAAGATAATAACATTTTTAATATCTTCAATTTTAATAATCTAAAGTGTTCAAGATAATTAAGACATTATTTTATCTAATTATGACAGCAGAGCGAGTTTTACAGCGAAATTGGTAATTCGTTTTTACATATTCAAATGAACAGTTTGAAGTTTGTTACGCTTCTTATTTTAATAGTGTATAGTACTCATTAAAATAGTTTTATGGCGTTGCCTAATTAAAATGCGTAAGAACGTTTATTTTATATGTAATATCGTACTTTCAGGGTTACTGAGATTATTGTTTGTTGTATTTCGGTACCTACTCGACAAAATACGTGTGTAAATATTACACAATGATCGCTCCGAGACCTAAATAAATTATAGCTACATACAAATCTATACTAATATTATAAAGCTGAAGAGTTTGTTTGTTTGTTTGAACGCAAGGATCTCTGGAACTACTGGTCCGAATCGAAAGATTATTTCTTTGTAGGATAGTCCATTTATCGAGGAAGGCTATAGGCTATTTAACATTCCGCTACTATTAACAGGAGCCGAGCATGAATGAAAATTGTAACAAAAACGGGAAAAAGTATTGCTTTTTGAGAGCTTTCGTTGCGTGACAGCATATCTATGTCATATTTTAAAGGTTGCATCATTAGAACCTAAAGTAACCGAATTTGTTCAAAATTTGAATTGGTACTACCAATTTTCGATAGATGGCGTAGCAACGCGCGCACGTTCAGCTAGTACTAAATAAACACCATATACGGGAAAATGTATAATTCCGTCCCAAAGATACCTAGGTTAAAAATTATTGGTATTTGTGGTATACTTAAAAATGTTTATTATCGAAACTTGCTCTTTCTTATCTTTGAAAAGGCTTAACAGATATGAATGAAATAAAATACGTAGTAAGTCCAGTACCTAAATAAACACATAATATCGTCAAAAAACCGTTATTTTTAAATAGTTGTAGGGTTTTTTCGGAGTACACCTGAAAAAGTACCTACCACACTTTATTATATAGACCGCCAGTTATTCCACTGCCAAACAGTACAAACAACACTGTGTTCCAATTGAAGGGCAAAGTTTTCAGAGAAATTACGGGGCATGGAGATAAAACATCTTATATCTCTGGGTGACGAGCGTAGAGCAATGCTAGGTAACGATTTTGACTCTTCCTATTCCAACAGTAGCATGCTAGCATGACACTGTGCTATTATTTGTATACCATCAGGCACATGTCCTGCTCGTTTCCTCACTTAATACTATTACAAATTAGGAGATAATCTACAAACTAAAGTGAATCTTCGTCGTCGGTGAGGCGGGCCGAGCGCCGTCGCGGCCGCGGCCGTGGGCAAATAGAAAGCGGAGTGCGTTGATGTCTTTTGTTTGATAACATCGCCCCACGCCGCGCGGTATAAGATTGTGCCAAATTATTGTACTGCGGGCTAAATTAAGTTCATGTGCTTTTATTATGGGAATACTAGTTTAAGAGCTCTGATTTGTTTGTATGTTTGTGGTAATCTTTGGCCCCACATAGCTTAACTACTTATTTAGCTACCACATGTCGTATTTCGAAAAGTATTTTATATCTTTACAAAGCCAAATAAATTCGGTTTGGGCCACTACCCATGGCTTGCATGGATAATGAGTATTAAGTTACATTAAAGTTATGAGAGAGATACTAATTTGTTGAATGAAACAAAGTAACTTAAATATTTTTATCAATATACATAGGATTCTTAATTGAAAACTAATGCGGAAGGAAGGATGTGGATTATGGTGATGAGTCACTTTTCTGTAAATAGGTTGATGAAGTAAATCGTTGCTTCATTGAAAATTCAGTATTTTTAGGTTCACTGGACTGGACTTTTAGGTTCCGCTAGCTGTCTTAGTTTTCCAAACATTTCCTAGCGTTAACGTGAGTTTAGTGGTGCTAGTATTTGTACAAGTATAATGATGTTGTTCTACTTTTTTTTTGTGAGACGTAATCATGCATTCAGTCATGTGACTATAAGAACAGTGCAGTTTGCCCTTTCTTTTACTCTTGTATCAACAATCATACATGTCCCGTCGCTTTTTGAATAGACGAATGGTTTCAGGGATAGTGAGTCGACCCCCAAGTTTATTCGGGTGCTTTTGCAGTCGCAGGTTATAGTTAGTATTATGGCGTTCTATCTTTTGTTTAACCATAGGCACATTTAATATATCATGGACCTCTGTTGTTCTAAGAAACCAAGGCTCGTTTGTCATTTGCCTTAGAATGCTGTTTTGTGCCCGTTGGATTTTCAATACGTTTGAGGCACACTAGCCGTTTCCCACAGTTGAATGTCATATGTCCAAATAGGTTTTAGCACTGTATTGTACACATGTATCTTGCTTTCGAGAGGCAGTTTAGAGTGTTTTCCCAGCAGCCAATGAAGACTTTTTCATCCCACCAGCTCGGAAAGAGTACTTTTGCTCCTCGATATCAGGGCGCAAAAGTCGTTTTTACCCTCTAGAGGTTAAAGTAAATTTGAATTTAGAACATCGTGTGTACTGAGGTTTTGAATTCAAAACATAATTTAACCTATTTATTTCTTCTTCCTTGGTGCCGAATTCATCATACATTTATTTTTAATTTGTTAAAAACTCATACTCGGAACCTCTTTGGTGTACTTTTTTTTAAATGCTTTGCGCGCAATTTTCTTTTCACGTATGGAGGATAGAGGTAAATAATGTTATTTCAAATGGCAAAACATTTTGAAATGCTATGAATGAATCAATTGAAATCGAATTGAAGTATGCCGAGTTGCCGAGTTAAATAATTAAATATTATTGACTACTAAAATAGTAACTAATAGATAATTTCAACTACTTGTGCAGTACAAAATAATGTAGTAAATATAACATCAAATAAATAATTACTATTTTGAGAAAACATGTAGGTACAATATATGTTGAAGTCAAAACTTCTTTTGGCGCGCCAAAGACAGATTTTTCGTGGGCTGTCAATTTAATTCTAACGTCACGCTCGGGAATGATAAGAAATCTTCGGGTAAACTCGGGACCATAGCCAATAGCCATCTAGAAATGCCTCAGCCTTTCCCATTGGCCATTTAAAAATGTGTCAGCATTTTAGATGGCCATGCTCATAGCCACGCCCTCCGGTTTCACACGCGTAGTTTCCAAAGTAAAAATCAAATTCTGAGTTATAAGTTACCACTTCTATCGGCAGTGCCTATGACTGCCAATATTTTTCTTTCATGAATTCTGAATAGTACGTTTATTAATTTCCTTTAAAATGTACCCTGATGCAAATTTAGCGCTACTATAATTTAATGCATTTGGGCGGACACTTTTTCATGTACACACGAAACTCCTTACCTCAATCGGTCAACCTTCCATATTTTCACGTCATATTGTTATAGTTAAAACCATGGCTAAATAAACTTAAGTTTAAAACTTATAAAATTGAATACAAGTGAAAAACCGAAATACCATAATAATAAGTGATTCTAGCGACCAAGAAGTTTATTTAACGCCAACAGAATCGACTGAAACTGAAAATGCGCAAAGCGTTTAGTAATTTCCTCGCTAGGGGGGGATGAAAAATTACGTGTTACACTCGAGTGCAAATATTTTTCACCTTGTGCCCTTTTGATTCCCTTGCTACGCTCAGGATTCTAATTTTTGAATCCCTCGCTACGCTCGTGATTCAACTTTAGAATCCTTCGCTTGCTCGGTCATCAAAATTGGGCACGCGGTTAAAAAGCCACTTTGCACTCTTGTACAACAAATAACTATTGTATCTTAGGTTTACTTCATCTCTTTTTGTTTCTATGTGTTTCTTCCAGGGAAGGCGACGGTCTAGGTGTATGCCCAAAGGCTTCACTACATTTTGATGTGGTAGTTGAGTGTCATTTAGGGTTACTGGAGCACAATCTTCCTTCCTGAGGGTGAATGTTGCGTGCACTGATTTGATTACACTAGCGGCAATTCTCCATTTCACTAACCATTCTTCGATTTCTTTCAGATTTTTTTGTAGAGTATCAAGGAAGCTTGCATTACAGATTAGTCTGAGGTGAGAATGTCTGACGAGAGAATGAGGCCGTGTCGTCTGCGAAGGTAGCAGCTGTTACTTCTGGGCTCTGCGGTAGATCATATGTGAAGAGTATGTACAAGATTAGTTCAAGTACAGAGCCCTGTGGTACTTCTGCAGAGATTTCATAAATTGCTGATGTACAATCACCTTCTCTCACTTGGAATACTCTGTCGGAGATGTATGACTTCAAGACACTATAGAATGTGTGGGGTAGTTTAGAGTTTATTTTGTACAGCAAGCCCTTGTTAGCCCTAGCAAAACTTTGTAGAAGGCTTGTTGTATATCGAGAAATACAGCTGAGCAGTTTTATTTTTTTCAGTGTTCTTCTACTAACAAAAAAAAGCTACCAACAAAAATTGCTGGGAAAGTTCCCTGGAACGTTTACTGGAAGTGGGTTTGATCAGTTAGATTATCTCTAGACCTTATGGAATATTCTATGGTCTATGGATAATTTAGATTTGCTTAGTGCGGCTACGTAGCTAGGTACGTAGTGTAGTTTTATTGAACTATTCAGTTTTATTACAAGCTCTCATTCAGCCTGGTAAAAAAAAAAGTAATTCACATCGTTTCCTATTCCATCTTTTAATCCATCTTTGATTGCCTGGAAGAGGTCACCTATAGCGACAAGGTTTCCATTTGTTTCAATAGTATTAAAAATGTAGTCTTTTAAAATCAAAAATGAAAAAATAACACATATTGCGGATAATTAATGAAGAGTTTCTAGATTATATCTATTCTGTTGCTATTTATATTTATAGCTATATACCTGGTTCTTAACTAAAAACATTGAAAGTCTAGACATAGCTAAGTAGAAAGTGTATTATTTATAGTGTTTCTTGAGAACACTATAACCGGGATTAATTAACTGGTTCCATAAACTATCATTTAATGAAGGTGACGAGACGTGTTATCGGCGTGCATTTATTTAAATGATAATTGACCTTTGATTTCGGTCACTGGTTTCGTTTTTTCTCATTAAATGAAGCTGTTTGTTGATCCTTTTCGTTATTTTAGTTTATTTTTATCAGTGACAACTATTTTTGGCTTTAGTATCATATCATATCAAATTTTTCATTATGTAACACTGTATGCTGTCCATACTACTAATATTATAAATGTAAATGTATGGATGTTTGGATATTTGGATGTTTGTTGCTCAATCACGTCCTAACGTATGAACGGATCGGGCTGAAATTTGGAACACACATAGATTATAGTCTGGAAGAACACATAGGCTACTTTATTTACTACGGGTATTTTTCCCGTTCCCGTTGTTTTTCCGGAACAACGGGAACGGGAACTTCGCGGGTAACACTGCGGGGCGCTGCTAGTCTAAAATAAAATAATCCTTTTCATTTATACGTGTCAATGTTTGGATGTTTGTTGCTCAATGACGTCGTAACGTAAGAACGGCTCGGACTGAAATTTTGTTCACACAATACAGTTCGATTATTATACTCTGTCCTTACGCATAGACTTTTTTATCCCAGGAAAATAACAGGCACTGGAACTACGCGGGTAAAACAGCGGGGTGATGCTAGTATGGCATAACATTGGGTACTTATTCCAACACCATGACGGAAATCATCTAGTGATAATGTAACTGTACAAATACGTATATGTAGTGTTAAGTTAGACTATTCAAACTTTTAAGTGATTGATTTTAACTACCATTTTGTTGTTTATTTCAATAACGTATCGTATGATTAAAAAAAGAGAAATAGCAAAAACATACAATTAAAGTGTGTAATATTAGGCTAAGCCCGGGCGTGTTCCGCGAGCCAAACTACGCATTGTCATTATAGATTGTATCTAACTTGATTGATGATCGCTGATGATTGCGTTTAGACTGCGCGAGAGATATTTTTCTTGTTCAGTGCTTATCAGCACTTTTCAATTGCGGCCCGATTAGTACATTTCGAGAGATTTACTGTCGTAATGCAAAACTTGACTTAGCTACATTTTGTTTCTTGGAGATTTTATACATTAAGTTTCGGAAAAGACATTTCGGGAGATTTATAGCCGTATTGCTAAGCTTGACTTGAGTAACTTTTTCTTCTCTCTCTCTCTCTCTCTCTCTCACACTTTGAGTTCGTATGTAGCTAGAAACGTAGTAATCCGTGAGTATTTCATTTAATTTATTTAGCGTCATATCTTAGTCAGTAGTGAGCATGGCCACGGAGTCATAGGTCATAGGTTGTAGATTCGATTCCCACCCAGGACAAACATTTGTGTCAAAGTACGGATGTAAATCTCTGTTTCTGTGAGTCTCATATAATCATAAGCTTGAATAAAAAATATTAAAAATCATACTAGCTATAGATACACAGCATCCACAGTACAGGCTTTGCTTAGCTATGTTCTAGATTTCTAGATGATGTTGCGTGAAAAAATATTGATAATTATTTATTTATTTTCAGAGCAACAAACATGCAAACTGTCTCACTCTTGCTTGGCGCATGAAAGCCATGCGGCCCACAGTCTGACCACCTCTGCTCCAACTGGTTGTTTATTTCGTCCATTATTCGCCTCTCTTACTATTCATATAATGTTTTCGGAGCCATTGTGACTTTTTTCGTGATATTTTATTAAGATTTTAAGCATATTTGACTTGTTTAGCCTGCCTGCCATAAATATTTGAATATGCTATCGTTATTGAAATAAAATTTAGTTTTTGCGCTCATAAAAATTGATAATGTAATAAAGTGCTTTTGGGTTATATCAGTCTAAAAACTAGACCAAGTATAGTGAAAACAATACATTAACGGTGGGACGTGGAAACAGTATAAAAACTGATGTAGTCTTGCCAGTTATTCTACTGGCAAACAATTATGTGCATACATTATGGTGATGTAATTTGAAGGGCAATGTTTCAAGATATAATAAAACAGAGCCAATAGATAAATTAGCTAATATCTCCGGGTGATAAACATAGTGCAGTACAACAGTAAAAGACAGTTGTTTGAACTCTTCATGTTTATATGCCTGAGTGACACTGTGTTGTTATGTTTGTTGTTTACAATAAGGCACACTCATTGCTCGTTCCGTTACTCTATCTCGACATTACTGCATCGCCTTCGCCCGAAAACTACGCGTTGATAAGATGTAGGTACCTACCCGGCCATATTCATCGCGTTAACACTAGCCCGCTAATGTAGCCAAAGCATAATTAATTAATTTCTACAATTGATTGACACTTGAATAGTATTTCATTTAATTTAGTTTTAGAATGTAATAAGTGTAATTGGCATTAAATTTGTCGTTTTTATTAGTATGAATAAATTTTTATAAATCTCATGATAAGCTTAAATCTATTTGAAGAGTGTTACTAGTATGCATGTTGTAGGATGTGGGTTAGAGAGCCAACACAAAATTCAGATACGCAGTAGCGTGTCAAGTCAAGTGCTATATTAATAAAATAATTGGGGCGTTAGAAGTGTTATTTTTTTATCTTTAACGGCACTCGAACTTAAAAAAATATTTTTATAACATGTAAAGACGTGCCGAACATTCGCCTGATGGTAAACAACATATAACATACCAGCCTGTAACAGCACAGTATCACGTAACTATTGGAACATGAAGAGTTCAAATCATTATCTAGCTCTGCACTGCGCACGTCTTTCAGGTAAGATAATAAAATGATTTATTTTCTTGTGCCTTATAAACATACCCCTTCAAAACGGTACACAGTGATATTTTCGTATTGGCTTGGCGGTAGAACAACTCGCTGTAGAATAACTTCCCCAAACAGATTCTCCAACGAGCCTTACCATTACAAACCAATGAAAAATTTAAGTGTAACAGATATTTCACCTTAAAGCGATCTTAAGCGAACCCCGATTAAATCATTAGAAATCTAAATTCCTTCCCAGGCCCCACCAGTAAGGAGATCGAGTTATCTGTATTCTAAATAAGGTAAAGTTCTGCCTTATTGTCTATAGCGGGGTTAAGGACCTCTCTGACGCTACTATTATGGGTATTTTGATTAATTACTATGAGCTTTCAAGTAACAACTACCATTATTTGGAACTCTTTAATATCTTTGTTTATTTTGTAGTGCTAAAGGCCGGGTCACACAGAGGCGATCCGACAGCGATAGCGATCCGAGACGGGATTTTTTGTAATGTTCGAATTTGTATGCAACCTGACACACAGCAAGCGGGCGCGATCCCATACTCGGTATCGGATCGCTATCGCTATCAGATCGCTATCGCTATCGGATCGCTATCGCTATCGAATCACCTCTGTGTGACCCGGCTTTAAGACTCTTTGCAGGATTCGCTAAGAAAAGCTAATAACACTTTGCCACATAATGTACCACCACGCAGTATATTACTGTGGTCCGGTTTGAAGGGCAATATTTCCAACGAAATTACAGGGTTAAGCGGCTAAGAGATAAATCACATCGACATGTTATCGGCTGGCATGTTGCTTACCATCAGGCTCGTGTCTTGGTCGTCATGTTATTCAATAGAATAGAAAAAAGTTGCTTTCAAAAATCGTGATTGTGTTTTAAAGTATTTTTTGATGTTTTGGTTGACGTATTCCTACTATCCTATTAATATTATAAACTAGCAGCGCCCCGCGGTGTTACCCGCGAAGTTCCCGTTCCCGTTGTTTTTCCGGGATAAAAATGCCTAATAGTGTTCTTCTACACTATAATCTATCTGTGTTCCAAATTTCAGCTCGATCCGTTCATACGTTAGGATGTTGATGATGTTCAGATGTTGGATGTTAGTTGCTCAATCACGCCTTAACGAATAAAAAAATCGGGCTGAAATTTAGTTATTATAGTCTGAAACAACACGTAGGCTACTTTTATCTCAGGAAAACAACGAAAACGGCAACCACGCGGGGCGTTGCTAGTAATTTATACATTTATCGTGTAAAATAAAAGAGAGACGAACTTCTTAGCATTCCATGGATTCACCGTGCGGGTGCCGGGTCCATCGTGTGGCAGAGAGAGAAATCTCGAATAGACCCCAAGACTTGTGACTCGGGCGTAGATTTAAAAGGGGCCCCTTATATTGACGTACGTCAACACTCACCTTCACTACTCGTATTTCTCTCCCTGCCCAGCCAAATCCGATATGATCCTACTAGTGCAGCTTTAGATACTCGTTCTAGTATAGAACTTACTGCACTTCTGGACAATCCAAGCTCCAATCAATGAGCTGTAAATACCCGTAAAGTTACTGAAATACATTTCAGATACGAAAAAATACTTGATTTGACTGGCTCTTATGGCTCAGTTGATAGTAAGTCCACCCACAGACCCGTAGGTTATCTGGTAGATTCCCAACCTAGACAAATACTTGTATGGTGATTATGGGATGTTTCTCTGTATCTAGGTGTTTCTGTATTTCATAATAATGTATTTACAATTATAGTTATAAGTGTTATAATCAGGTAACTGTACCATACATGTGACTCCTTTGCAAAAACCCGCCCGGGAAAATACGCCTGTTAGTTACTCTACGGACACGGACAGTCAGTTGGTAATGTGCAAACGTTGCTGTATTCCGGTTTGAAAGGCAACGCTTCCAGCAAAAATACTGGGAAACGAAACGTATATTCTTTGACTTCAAATTGCGACGCAGTTCACCACTGAACTGAGGTTCGAACTGTAGTATTAAATATTGAAGCGCAAAGGACTACTTACTTACTTCAATATGAAAAGGGTTGCAATCAATATCGTTGCGTAGTTTCGTGAAAATATTGGACATCACTCACCTCCGATTCATCCAATAAGATCCCTGTGTTTCCACAATATAACGTATCTCACACACACCACTGCACTATACACTGATCAAGGAACAATGCACACTATCCATCACAGCTTGCCGTCCGACCCTCGGCAGCGCTCTCCTTACACCACCGTCATAGGTACACATTTAATACGTTAGTAGTAATTACTCGCATCACTACTCTCCGTCAGAGCCCGGAAAATGCAAAGAAAATAGTCAGGAGCGCGCGGCGCGTCCACTACCCGTCACTGCTACTCAATGACTGACAGCAGAGGACGCCACAAGCGCAACGCATGCGCAGCCTTCGACCATATCGCCCTCTCCCTCCCACTACTGGACCACATCCCGCCCGTCTGAAAAAGACAGAAATATGATTAATTGAGGCTTCGATGGACCGAAAGCTTTTGATGCGTTACGAAAAAAGTTGTAATTTTTATATGGAGGTCGAATCGTACTAACCAGTACTGAAGTACAATTCTAGAGCAATCGACATTGTGTCTGTTCTTTTCTCTCTTGTAATATTGTAAGGTAAAACATCTGATAGATATGTTATTGTCTGAGAATAGCTAGCAGGCAGTACTGGAGAATAAACATATTTGTACGTAACGGAACTTCGTAATGCGACATTGGATTCTCAGTAATTATCGAAAGTCTTCGATAATAAGATAATTAAACTTATACAAGTTTTTGTCCACAAATCTTATTAGATTTTTTTTTGTAAAGGGACCTAATTCCCTCAGGTGGCCTCTACTGCTTGTTATCAAACATTGCGCTAGCCCAGCGAAGCCTTATTAACATTTAAGTATGTAGGTACTTATGTATCTAAGAGCAATAACCATTTAGTAAAGCAAAGCACAAGTATACCTGAAAACATATGTATGTATTATAGTAGGTACTTTACCCTCGCGTTCCCTTTTCCATTTCCCATTCCCTTCATTTTCCCGGGACGAAAATGTAGTCTACTCGTATATGATATATATATTAATATAATATATTTATTGAATAATACCATTGAAAAATTACATTCTTTATCGCATTATATATTCCAAATTATAATCTACCTGTGTCCCAAATTTCAACCAGATCCGTTCATACATTACGACGTAATGGAGCAACAAACATCCAAATATCCAAACATTAACATTTTTTTTTTTTTTGTAATAGTACTAGAAATTTGATTACAGTCCGGAATAATACACAGAGTTCTTTCATTGTAGAAAATAGGAATTACGGTAACGCTTATTAATCCAGACCGTTCGGCTCAAAGCCAAAAAATGTAGAGTTCTTGTTATTTATCACCTTTTCTATATCCCAGATATTTCAAAAATACACAAAGTCGCAAGAAGATTCTGTATAGTAATTAAATTATTTTCTGCAATCACCCGGTACTCAGTCTAATAAGAAAGTATTTAATTAGTAATAATTAAAACTGTTAGTGGTTTTTGATTGGAGATTACTTTTATTGCCATAAAACTGAACATTTATTAGATTATCACGTGAACCGATCATAGAGACAGTAATTATTTTACAGTCGGAGTATAACTGATTGCATGGAAAACTAATTACAAAACATATTGATGGCAAGATTATAAAATATATTTTTTTAGCTTTTATAAATTTACACTTTTTTTTTTACTTTTATAGGTTTACACTTGACCGCCATCTCGCCTGATGTTAAGCAACGATGCGGTCTACGATGGAGCGTGTTTACCTAAAAAAACCGATCCACTTTCGATTTGAAGACAAATATTGTAATCATCGGGGAAAACCCACACAGGCCACGTATTCCACAGCCTAGACGTTCTTATCACAAAAGTATGAATACATAACATTTTCTTTATTTTCAAATCTAAATAAACTCTAGTAATTGTTTTGGCCCCGCTAATAAAAAAAAATAACCGACTTCAAAAAGGCGGAGGTTCTCAATTTGATTGTATGTCTATGTTGTATGTATGTGACGCGATAGCTCCGTTTTCCAATCGATCCAATTTTGGATCGATTTTGCTAATTGTTTTTTTTTTGTTTGGTATATATTAAGGTCCTCGAGTGGCGACCACGAACCGGGAGACGCAGTGTTGGACGGCCTCCCACTAGATGGACAGATGACCTCACAAAGGTCGCTGGAAACCGCTGCACTGGTTGCAGGTTGCGCAGGACCGTTCGTTGTGGAAATCTAGGGGGGAGGCCTATGTTCAGCAGTGGACGTCTTGCGGCTGATGATGATGATATATTAAGATAATACTTCAATGATGGACCCACATACATTTTTCGGAATCGGAGTAGCGGTTTTGAAATACGAAGAAAAATCTAAAATTTGCTTAACTTAATTGTATATTCGTCCTTTAAGCTCTCTCTCTCATTGGAATATCTAGCCCCAAATTAAGAAAAAGTTCTCAAACAACACCGAGAACAACTACGGTTCTCGGTGTTGTATGAGAAAAACCCACTTCACCAACAGAACTATGCAAAGAGCGCTACCACTACGAAAGTGTGAAGTATTACAAAGGAGCCCGTTTAAACCGAATCCAACGCCGTGACTCGAACACTAAAACAAAGTTACGCAAAAATGCAACTCAGCTTCGTATCGTATCGAAACGCAGCGACGCATGCGCACCGTGCATTATGAAGGCGTGCGTGCGTACCGACAGACACAGATAATACTATAGTTAGTACGTATGTTGAATCACTCAAGTCTACCGACGAAAAACTTGAACTATGTATGCTACTATGCAGTCCCAGACAAAAGCTATCTAATGTCAAAGTAAAATAGAACACTAGCGCCACGTGTAAACGTACAAGAATGATGGCGGGGGCTGTATGTCTGATTATAGGTTCTCTGTATTCGCCGCGGGGCTTTCGGCGCGTTTCAAATCATAACTAAAGAAAACAACTCACGAGTCCATCCTTCGAGACGTCATACAACATGACACGTAAAGCCTATGGATAATGACTACACAGTGTTAGTTATTATGCGTCGACATACTCGTATCATCCATCAATGACATATTTTTCGCCAAAAACGCCAGAAATGAGTTTACATAATAAATTGAGCATATCATAAGTTACAATAATGTATGTAAGTTATGTTTCGCATACAACAAAATACTTAAGTAATTAAAATTATTTATTATATGAAGAATAATACGGTATTGTACTTCAAATCTCAACTGAGAAAACGACAATGCAATCAACTGTGGCCATGTTTCATCATCAACAGCCCACTAAAATGTTCCCACTGCTGGGACTCGGGGTTTTCTCTCGCATGGAGAGAGTTAAGGCCATAATCCACCACGCTGGCCCAGTGCGGGTTGATGGATGACACATGAGTTCGAAAAATTCTAGGTACATGTCGGTTTCCTCACGATGTTTTCTTTCACCGTTTTAAGTTAGCGGCATTATGCACATGACTTCGAAAAGACAGTGGTGCGTGTGGGGTTTGAACCCGGGGTCTCCGGATCGGCAGGCGCCGCTCTCCCGACTAGACTAACCGTAACTTTTCCATGCCATGTTTCACCGAAGGTCTAATACCTAGATGTCAGTTTATTTATAAAAGTACCCAACTAGCTGCACCCCGCAGTGTTATCACAATCATTTATTTTCGCCAAATACGATTTCCAAAGAGTACTCTTAAATTTCACACTTGTAATTTTTCACGATGTACTTGTAGTTCTACTTCACTTTAACTGTTAAAAGTTCTACTTAACTGTAAATGTCAAAGTTTAGATATTTGTTGCTCAACCATATCGAACATTAGTTGAAGAACGCCTAAACGGATGGGTTTGCAATTTGGAACACAGTCAGATTCCCGTCTGAAACGGCTTATATGCTATTTTACACCGGGAAAATTACAGTACCGGATACTACCACAGACAAACCACGGGGAGCTGATAGTTTTACTATAAAATGATTAAATATAAATTTAGCTAATATATGTTTTCATGACGTAATCAGCGTATTAGTATATATTACCTGGGTATATATTAGTACCTGGGTGACCGAGGTTTGCTCGGTTTAAATACTATAGGTACCGACAGATAAAACGCTACAAGAATTAGTGTTCTAAAAAAATGCAAAAAAAGAGAAGCCGTCTGGATTCGAACCCGGATCTGCTACTTCGTGACCGCGCGAGTTCCCGCCTGAGCTATTATACTGACTCGTCATGTGGCGAAATTTACTTTCGCATTCTAATGTCTATTGTGACAGTTTTTCATTGTCTAAAAACGCGCAATAAATTACGGTTTTAAAAAGCTAGCTAGATCAATTTATGGTCCCCGAAACCCCCTGCATATATGATTTCATCAAAATTGTTCGAGCCGTTTCCGAGATTCAGATTCTATATATATAGGTATATACAAGAATTGCTCGTTTAAAGGTATAAGATTGTTCCATCAATTAATAATTATAATACTTATTTATTAATATGATTGTATCGTAATATCCGACATCGATAACGAGTAATGTTCAGGCTACACGAAAATGTACCTCCAATTAATTAATTATACTCGGACCACCAGCGAGAGGTCCCCGAGACCTCGCGTCATGCGAGCCTCCCACGCGCGGACCCCGCGTTACTTACGTCTCTATTTTATTACATATGTCGTGGAATCATTTGATAAACCGTATTTTCACAAAAACACTAGGAATTTCGAGAATACACGGGCAATTTGAAAATCGCTGTGAGATTTCTCAATCACACTGAAAGGATTTTTACAAAAACGCTAGCCGCCTTAAAATCAACATGGTAAAACCACAGTCTATTAAATCATGCAGTCGTTCAACGAAGCCGTCTCGACGGGGAAATCGCGCGGGGCGTGCGGGGCGAGACGCGGGAAGCGCGCTCCTGCATTGCCTACATTACAATGCTAGTATTGGAGGAGCGCGGCTCAGGGCTGACATCTTCCGAATGTTTTAATTTTGTGTCGGTGCCACGTTTTTGAAATTGCGACAACCCTACCCGTGTCTAGACATTATCAGCGTTTCTCGCAAGATCAATGTTACTGAACTACTGGTAGTATTTTTGTATACTGTGGTAAAACTAAGAACCAATCGCGATAAAGATTGTCTTGTGTCCCAAAATATAGCCAATCAGAGTTAACTATACTCAATGTTACTAAACTTTATTACAAAAACAAACACGAGTTTTTTGCAAAAACCTGCATTTTTATATTATTTCATAGCCAATACCTAATTATCCGTGTTTTCGCTAAATTCCCTAGGGTTTTTGCAAAAACGCGGCTTGTCAAATATTCCTACAACACATAAAGAATAGCCAATAAAACCTTTTAGATATCTAGTTTCTGTCGAGTGATAACTCAGCATTTAATTTCCATATACATATTGTTATGGAAATTAGGCGCTGAGTTATACCGCCATAAATGACATTTACAAGTTATTTTCGAACCTATTCGGGCAGAATATTACGATATCCTTCGTATTTAAGCGATTAAATCGATAGACAAAAACGCGCTATCGATTTCATAGCATCAATCCAAAAACAAGATTCAAAAGTAATCTGTTGTGGTGGTAGTGGTTTTTGAAAGCATTAGCCATCCGATAAAACACAATTAAGCAATCTAAGTAGTAGGGCAAGGAGATAAATCATGTTATATCTCTGCGGACGAGCACAGTGCAGTGCACCTAGCACTGTACTGCATTAAGCCGTTGTGGTCAATCGGGGAACACGTCAGATCGTAAATCCCAAGTTTTTTCCATTCAAATACAGTGTTTTCCGGTTCGAATGACAATGTTTTTAGATAAATCATCCTAAATCAGATTTGGTATCTTCATGTGCAAATAGTAGTGTATCAATTTGGTGTTATGGGCTTCTCACGCGTATACTGTCTTTGAAAAAACTGGACCGCTGGACCGACCATAACACGTGAGTAGCCCGTGAATTAACCAAAAAATATGTTCACATCTGTCCAACAGCTTTACATCGTTTTTTACCTGTCGCAAACTCATATTCTTAGCAAAAACCTGTGATGCGATTCAAAGTTGCGTTCTGATCTGGCCGTTTTATGATGATCATCTAATATCTTATGCATCGGCTGTCAAAAGGAACAAATAAAGTTTAGTGATAGTAGAAACTTAGAATTTAACTCTAGAAAGATAAACTCAACGTCGAATTGTATTATAAATATATATATATATATATATCATTGTAATGTAGGTAATTTTGATAGATGTATGTAACTTTTGTTTATATCTCGTCATAGCATTGTTTGGTCGTTCGTGATAACTCCGATGTCTCACAGAGCTTGTAGGAGGCATCCGATTAGCTTACACAAGTGCAAGACTTTCTTTAGCATATACCTATCGGACGATGGAGTGATGTATATTTGAATATCAGCAGAGGTATCTGAAGGTTATCTTTCTACGGTTATGATACAATGAAGTTTCGGCCATTGTAGTAGAGGTGAACCTACATCGCATGAGTTGCCGGGTCGACGCTGCCTGAGAGCAGAACTGTCGTGGCTTTGTCTCGGTACACTAGGACCTTCAGCCCTTCTACCGCTTAACTAAATCGGCTATGACTTTGCTATTGCTGTCTCTATCATTTTAAGCGAAAAGAAAAGAGAGAGCAATATCAAAGCTATGACAGTTTTAGTTATCCGGTAGACCCTCCGATCACCGATGACACCGACGACATCGAGGGCGATGCGATAACTATTATTTATTCTAATATTTATTGCCACCTGGTAGAAAACAAATTGGTAGTTTTTAATGGCACTTGGCTACCTTCAGCGAGTAGCTGTACAACTTCTAGATGAAAAAAAATAATAGATCTGGAAGCGGGCCAGGAGCAGATTACTTAAAAAAAAAAACTAAAGTAAGATTATGTTAGTATCGTCGTACAGAAATAACATTTGTGTACATATAGCAAAAAATGTAGTTCGTAAGTATCATTACCAAATGTAACAAACACCTGGCCTCACTTTAAAGTGGACTGGTCTGACCAACTTACTGGATTATTTTTATAATTAATTTCCTGGCTTTCTTTCTTGTAAATACGAATTTAATATGACAGTACCTTGATCGCGGTCAAAATAATTGTTCATTGACTCTCAAATATTTCGCTTTGCTTTTTCAAACGTTGCTCGTGATTAGTAAGCTTTATTGTTAAGGCTATAGATGCTAAAGTCATATTGCCTGGCAAGATGTGTCTTGTTGTGTCAGAAGCGGGATTGTAATCGGAGAGATTAATCAGTTTGACACCTCGGACCACCGGCACCGGTCTGGGCCCGGCTACCGGCCGTATCGTGTGTCGACGGTACTACCAGCTACCAGCCGAGCTGACAAATTTTGGTAGAGGTGGATCAATGCTGTAACTAATTCTTTCAAGCACCCCACACTTTACAATACTATTTTTGTTAATAACACTATCCTTTATTTATATATTTATTAAATTGAGAAAGGACTTCGCAATTCAAGGGAATTTGTTTGATATTCTTTCTTTTATTTTTGAGCATACGTTTATTTAAGTAAGTCTGACGTGTAAATTGTACATTTATGAATAAAGTACTTTGACTTTGATAAGTGTTTCAGATCAAACCGTAGTAGTAGTGAAAATCACAATCAAAGATTACATTGAAAGTACACACACATTACACTATACAATTAAACTACCAAACTACATTATTAACATCTGAACTATCGTATAACAAAGGCCGAAGAATACTGTAATGGCTCCACCACTTTACTTTCTGTGGATCCCGCAATAATTCGGTCATGCTTCAACTCTATCTCGGGTTAAATACGATACTTAATGCTCAGATCTATTTAATTTTTTACAGAAATTAATAGACAAGTTGACGTTTGATGTGCTTAGATCTAGCTGGCGTCATGTTTCCACTTATTAGAAATATTGTTAGTCTTGCGTTTGACTTGACTTGTCCGTCCCACTTATGGGCATGGCTCGTATCAAATTGTGAAGACCAAAACCTATAAAATCAATCAAGTGTCTTCAGTTTATTGCATCATTCTTACCGTCGACTTTCGCGTGGCCTCTTATGTGTAGCAAAAGTGCCCTACCATATGATCCCACGGCTGTTTCGGGGTCTTCTCTCACAAGGGTAGAGCCAAGACTATAATCCACCACGCTGGTCAAGGATCAATTTACATATCTTCGAAAGATGACGTTCTTGCAACATGCCGATTTCTTCACAACGTTTTCCGCAACCATCAAACCCAGTGGTGAAAATAAACTCATACAGCTGCTTGAATAATAGTCATAGTTGGAGGCAGGAGTCGAACCTACGACCTCGTGCAGAATCGGTCGTTCGCGCTTTTTTTATGGACAATTGTCCATAAAATAAGCTGTGACAAATGTCCCCCAACAAGTTTTTATCGGTACTTATACATCAAACTCACGATGTTTTTCTTCACCTTTATTGCCAATGGTCATGATAAACTTGTACATCAGCACTTAAAACACTCTAAACATAGAAGTGCAGGTGAAGCTCGTGATGATGTGATAGATGTGATGCTAGGTTAGATGATGTTTGATTGATTCAGTTAAATTCATTTATTCGAACCATACATTCATAAGAACACCTTGGTAACGTCATTCACAAAAAGGCAAAGAATATGTGTACATAGTAAGATAGTTGATAATAGATTGGTAAATTCTTTGTCGCACTTAATTTAAAAAAAAACTTAAAACAACAAAATAAAGTAGTAATTGGCGACCTTATCAATAAAACCGTTCTCTTCCGGGCTTCCATAGGATGGAATGAGATATTTGAGAATAAGGAGGTGTTGTGTGGAAAAAGTCCACAAATATCAATTTATTAATATTTTGGTGACGTGTTTTTTTTTAATCAAGAGTGACGAGACGAGCAGGACATTTGCCTGGTGGTAAGCAACATGCCTGCCACATAACAGCACAGTGACACGCAGCTATTGGAACACGAACAGTCCAAAACATTGCCTAGCACAGCACTGCGCTCGTCACCCAGAGATCTAAGATGTTATATCTCTAAGCCCTGTAATTTCGCTGAAAACATTGCCCTTCAAACCGGAACACAGTAATGTTTGCACATTACTGCTTGGCGGGAGAATAACTGGCAAAGGTGTGGTACTTCCCCAGGCGGGTAAAACCGCGGGGCGCTATTAGACTCTAATAAATATTTCATAATTTATGTATGTATGTATTTGTGTTACGGCTGGTCTAGTCGGGAGAACGGCGCCTGCCGATCCGGAGACCCCGGGTTCAATGTCTTTTAGAAGTCATGTGCGTAATGCCGCTAACTTAACGGTGAAGGAAAACATCGTGAGGAAACCGACATGTACCTAGAATCTTTCGAAGTCATGTGTCATCCACCAACCCGCACTGGGCCAGCGTGGTGGATTATGGCCTTAACTCTCTCCTTGCGAGAGAAGGCCCCGAGTCCCAGCAGTGGGAGCGTTTAGTGGGCTGTTGATGATGATGATGATGAATTTGTATATTCGTGCCGCGATCGTCTCCGATGCATTATTTATAACAATAAGCCCGCTCTTCATAAATCAAGAGTTTCTAAACGATATATCACCGAAAAGAAAGCCTTTGTGACCGGTTTTATCAAATCACAATCATTTGCTGAGGATTTATAGTTCTAGTTGGAACTATGAGCTCTAGTAAAAACGATCTGTGGTTGAAATCTGCTATCTATACTAATATTATAAAGCTGAAGAGTTTGTTTGTTTGTTTGAACGCTAGGATCTCGAAAACTACTGGACCGATAGGAAAGATTCTTTTTTTGTTGGATACTCCATTTATCGAGGAAGGCTATAGGGTATATAACATTACGCTACTATCAATAGGTACGGAGTATGAGTGAAGAATGTAAAGAAAACTGGGAAAAATATTTCTCTTCGAGAGCTTTAGTTCCGTGAATTTAAATTCTCTTTGGTCGTTGAAGTCTGTGTTGGCGCGTGTCTACATTTGAAGTTTGTGTCATTTGAAGTTTGAAGTAATCAAATTTGTTCTACAACAATCAAAACAACAATGCATTGTTGCTTATTTACGTATTTTTAGGGTTCCGTAAAACGTAATAAAGTGGCCAGCAATGGATATTTTAGTATGGATTTTCCTCAAATAGACGCGGGTGAAACCGCGGGGCACAGCTAGTGATATTATAACCGACGTTTTATTTCTATAATCTGTGGTAACCGAATGAAATGTGCAAATCCTATTAATGTTAAGGTACGCTTACACGAGGGCAATAATTGCTCGGCGACACGAATGGACCGATCTGGAGCAATTTCAACAAATTGCGGCAATTATTTCGGCGATATTGCTTCTAATTCCTCCAGATATGCCATATCGCTCAATGTCGCAGATACTAATTGACGAATATACAATGGGCTTGGAAATTCCTAGCAATTTTTGTATATATCTCATTCGCACTTGTTTCTTTTGCGGCTTGCCGTCTTGCTTCCGCGGGGAGAGCGAGAGGTCGGGTGGCGCCTAGTTGATGAAGTTGCGCCATATTGCTCAATGTTGTATTGCGCAGTATTGATGCTTGTTGCCGTTGCCGTAAATTGCTTGATGTAGTCGTGACGTTATAGTTGACGAGTATTGACTGGAATTGAGCAATTTTAGTTGCCCGTATAAGCGCACCTTAGAATGTAGATAGAATAAGAATGTAGATGAATGCGTGTCACTCTTTCACGCAAAAACTACTGAAGGGATTTGGATGAAATTTGGTACATTGATAGATAATATTCTGGAATAATACATAGGCTACTTTTTATCTCGGGAAAATAACGGGGTCGGGTGTACGCGGGTGATACCGATATATGTAAACTTTAGGTGGTAGGTTCATCATCATCATCAACAGCCCACTAAATGTTCCCACTGCTGGGACTCGGAGTCTTCTCTCGCTAGGAGAGAGTTTAGGCCATAATCCACCACGCTGGCCCAGTGCGGGTTGGCGGATGACACATGACTTCGAAAGATTCTAGGTACATGTCGGTTTCCTCACGATGTTTTCCTTCACCGTTTTAAGTTAGCGGCATTACGCACATGACTTGGAAAAGACAGTGGTGCGTGTGGGGTTTGAACCCGGGGTCTCCGGATCGGCAGCCGCCGTTCTCCCGACTAGACCACCGTAACTTATATATGTGGTAGGTTACTAAGCAATATTTAATCCCCGTTAATATTCCCTACTAATATTATAAATGCGAAAGCGATACAGTATATCTGTCTGTAACGCTTCCACGTTTTTTTTTGTTTTTTGAAAAAAGAGTGATGAGACGAGCAGGACATGTGCCTGACGGTAAGCAACATGCCTGCCACATAACAGCACAGTGACACGCAGATATTGGAACATGAAGAGTCCAAATCATTACCTAGCACTGCACCCAGAGATCTAAGATGTACGTAAACAAGTGGTTGAAATAGGGGATCAAAGTTTTCATGAAAGTTTCATAGTTTTTGGAGCTAGAAGCTCGAAATTTATTTTTTAAGCATTTGATTACATATTTATAAATTCGCCGTTGTTTTTTTTAGACTAGGAGCGGCTAGTGAGAAATAATCTAACAAAACATTCAAATAATAGGTAAGATTTTGACGAGTGAAATGTGTTATATGACCTCAACTCTGTCCTGCCCGCGAACTGCCTTTTTGTAGTCATGTGCGTAATAGGAAAACGTCGTGAAGATCTCGTCATGTTACCAGAATCTTTCGAGGTATTGCTCATCCACCAACCCACAGCGGGCCAGCGTGGTGGATTTGGCCTTAACTCTCTCCTTGTGAGGTCCCATAGTCCCAGTGAGAACATTAAGTCCTGCTAAAGAAAACCTAACCCAATTTGGTACGAATCAAAGTAAATGTAATCTTGTACGTCTAGCACGATAAACTAAATCCTACTAATATTATAAATGTCAATGTTTGGATGTCTGTTGCTCAATCACGTCCTAACGTATAAACGGATTGGGCTGTAATTTGGAACACAGTTAGATTATAGTCTGGAAAAACACATACGCTACTTTTTATCCCGATAAAACAACGGGAACACCGGAAACAGGAAGTACGCGGGTAGTACCGCGGGCGCTGCTAGTATCTTTATATAACACAGTGAGTACTTTATTATAACAAAGAGACTTTAAGTGAAGGGATAAGAATGTTAAAATGTGCTTAATAGTAAGTGTATATTAGCAACATAATAGCGACGTATGTGATACCTGTAATTTAGAATTTTATTGTAATTACTTACAGCCATTGTAGGCTAAGAGCTTCGTGGCATTACCATAAAGATACATGAATTTAAACATTTTGTTGATTATTTTAGTATGAAAATTAACGTGGTTGTTTTGGCACACAGTGCCAAACGGGAAGCCATCGGGCGCGTACACTCTCCTTGAAAAAGGCCGCCGGACGCGGCCGAAACTCGAGTCGGATTGACCGACCTCATTACACGTGAGTTACCCGTTTACCTAATCAATATTTTGTTGATTAGTTTGTATTTACAAAAACATGAGTAGGTACTAGCGGCATCCCGCTCTTATACGCGTAGATCCCTTTCGCGTTTTTTTCCTGCGGTGAAAAGTAGCTAATGTGCTATCTCAGGTTATATTGTAGCTATGTTCTAAATTTCCACCCAATCCGTTCTGTCGTTCCGCTGACGTAATTGAGCAACAAACGTCTAAGTTTTCGAATTTATAATACTAGTAGGATTAAGTATACCAGTGATATGTCTCTATAGTACAAGCTTTGTGTAGTTTGGGGCTATTATAGCATTGTTTAATGCCATCTAGCCCCAATGTTTATCAATATTCATTTATTCATATTTTCACTTCGTGGTGGGTCTATATGTGGTAGCATAACAATTTTTGTACTTTAAGTAGGAATAACGTTTTTAGGACTAACGATAATTTACCATAACAAGTAAACGCATAACATAATTTTTACTAGCATAACCATACATAGCATAAAGATAACTTGGCAAAATGTTTAAACACAAAAACATATATAGCTTAAAGATAACTTTTATGCCGAAAAAATAACTGGAACGACAAACGAAGTGAAAACTTATAACTCAGAATTTGATAACTTACTTTGGAAACTACACGGGTGTAACCGGAGGGCGTGGCATGGCCATCATGGCATGGCCATGTAGAAATGCGTCCGCATTTCCCATTGGCTCACGCATTTCTAGATGGCCATGCCATGATGACCCGGCTACGCCCTTTGAGCATTTCCCATTGGCTGACGCATTTCTAGATGCCCAATTACCATGGTCCCGAGTTTACCCGAAGATTTCTTTTCATACCCGAGCGTGACGCTAGAATTCAATTCACAGCCCACGAAAAATCTGTCTAGGCGCGCCTAAAGAAGTTTTCACTTCAAAAAAGCACCGCGGGGCGCTGCTAGTTTATAATAGTAGTACGAGTAGGAAGTAGACATTCAAAGCTTGTAAAAAAAATCGTCCTTTAATGGGTTGAAATCCCTATTAATGGTTCAGGTGAGCCACGGGTTACACCTCGCGGCACAGCTAGCAAGTAATAATAATAAAAAGCACCTCTTTATTATTGTCCGTCAGCTCTTCTCCCCGCGGAGTTGCCGAGTCACGGGCAGTAATGGCCGCGCCGGACGCGGAGTGCTGAGACAATAATTCAATCGCAACAAGGCTACTCCACGGAACTCGCTCGCTTCACTCAACGAATCTAATTAAACTTGCTTAACAGATATTTATGTTGTTATGTAACGAACTGTAACCGAAGTATGAGTATTGCTTAATAATAATACTACTTGTATATATTTTATACAAAATATGTTAGCGTTTGACTACTTCTACAACAACGACGCCTAAGTTGTAGAACGTTTATCTAGAATAAACCTATTTACATTATCTAGATTCGATATACCTACCTGTCGGAAACACAAACTTTTAACTCTGATCTCTAAACAACAAAGAACATTTTTTTTATGTAAAATAAAATTTGCCACCTTTGCCAGTTATTCTACCGCCAAGCAGTAATGTGCAAACATTACTGTATTCCGGTTTGAAGGGCAATGTTTCCAGAGAAATTACAGAGCTTAGAGATATATAACAACTTAGATCTCTGGGTGACGAGCGTAGCGCAGTGCTAGGTAATGATTTAGACTCTTCGTGTTCCAATAGCTGCGTGTCACTGTGTTGTTATGTGGCAGGCATGTTGCTTACCATCAGGCACATGTCTCGTCACTCTTTATTTAAAAAATAATTGTGTAATTGTGTGTTTGGTTGTTCCTATTTACATTCCTATTTGTAACAGTAGAACGGATTTGAATGAAATAATTAAATTCGCAACAACAAATACATAGACACATGGAGCATACGTGCAATGTGTCACACATTGTCCCCTGGAATGTACATGGCCTCTTTGGGCTATTCTAATCAAAATAACAAACTGCGTTTTGGCGCATTATCGCAACTGCGTCTATACCCTGATAAACACGATACGGAAGGTATAAGAGTCCTTCTTAGTCACACGCCTCTTGCCTAACAGAAAGAAATAAGTAATAATCAAATTTGGGAGCAGGGTGCCTCTTTGCATCTTTTTTTATCGTATAAAGTGACGAGACGAGCAGGACAAATGCCTGATGTTGAGCTACATGTCTTCCCATTATACGAGTAGCACAGTGACACACACAGTTGTTGGAGCATGTAATAAATCATAACCTAGCACTGCACTGCGCTCGTCACTCAGAGATATAAGATATTTTATCTCTATACCCTGTAATTTCAGTAGAAACATTGCCATTCAAACCGGAACACAATTTGAACAAAAAAAAAACAATATTATAAGTACAATAATACATAGTAAAATTGTGTAAGGAACCCTGGATCTCACACTAGGTGAAACCCTGTGTCGTGAGAATCCAGTGCCTTCCTTAGTGGTATAACATTTTTTTAATTTACTGCTTGACGGTAGAATAACTAGGAAAGGTGTGGTACTTCCCCAGGTGCACTCTGCAACAAGTCCTACCTCTACAGTTTATAGATAGGTACGATGATAATTATAATGAATTAATAAGTCATCAGCATCATCTAACATAGATGTAGAGTACAACACTCTGAGAATAGATGGCGTGACGATATACGAAAGATGGCTGGTGGTGGTTGGAAGTATAGACCGATGATCGAGTTGAGGCCAGTGGACGAATACAGGATGAAGGTCATCATCTAACTTGAAATCGTTACAAAGTTTACCGAATCTTAAGTTTTGAATGGAATCGACATTTACCGAATTAGATTCTACCGAATCTTATGTTTTGAAGGGAATCGACATTTACCGAATTAGATTCTACCGAATCTTATGTTTTGAAGGGAATCGACATTTACCGAATCAGATTCTACCGAATCTTATGTTTTGAAGGGAAATCGACATTAACCGAATCAGATTCTACCGAATCTTATGTTTTGAAGGGAATCGACATTTACCGAATCAGATTCTACCGAATCTTATGTTTTGAAGGGAATCGACATTTACGAGTATTTAGTATACAAGACAGAATTACAAACATGTACAGTTTCGATCAAAAATATTTTCCTAACTAAGTATATTTGTACACTACATGAGTGACTAGTTTACATTCTAAAATACAGGAAAGAAAATTATTCTTGAACTTTATCTACCTGCTTAGTATTTTTGAAGTGAAAACTTCTTTAGGCGCGCCTAGACAGATTTTTAGTGGGCTGTGAAATTAATTCTATCGTCACGCTCGGATATGATAAGAAAACTTCGGGTAAACTCGGGACCATAACCATTGGCTATCTAGAAATGCGTCATCCAATGGGAAATGCTAAAAGGGCGTGGCCTGCCTGCCCATCATGGCATGGCCATCTAGAAATGCGTCAGCCAATGAGAAATGCTGGTGCATTTCTAGATGGTCATGCCACGATGAGCAGGCCACATCCTCCGGTTACACCCGTGTAGTTTCCAAAGTAAGCTATCAAATTCTGAGTTATAAGTTTTCACTTCTATCGGCTGTTCCTATGACTGCCAATTTTTTTTTTATTATATTTGTTGTGTTTTTTTTATGTCCCGAATGAACATGTATAATGTATGATAATGAATATGAACACAATATTTTTGATTATGAATTTTTTACATCTATTAATTAATTATTATTATCAATAGAATCGCGATATTCTTTTGATATGGCTTTGTTTTGGTGACACATTCTGACCACTGTATTGTAGGACGAATTATTATCATTGTTTATTTCAAAAGTAGAGAGAAGCTTGTAGATAAAAGAAGGTGAGTCTATTTTTAATGGATAATTGTATTTTTTACACAAACTAAGTCCGAGTTCAATCGGAGAGTTTGTAATTTGGTCTATCTGTCTTTGACTCTTTGTACGGTTAAGTGTGAGTCATAGACTAGACTAGAAACGAAGTGCCGTTTCTAGTCTAGTCTATGACTCAAAATTCTAAAGCACTTTGTACACTCTCTGTTACTATAAATATGTATGTCTCGAGTGTATTTCACAGAAAGGACACGAACTGACGGAGTTATTTTGTATGTGTATTAGTACAGTGGTTCCTAACCTTTTCACTATTTTTATCCCAGTGACCTATGAGAAAAACTGATTTTATCCCGAATCGTCCCGTATATCCACCGCATGATTGTTATGTGGGAATAAGTGCTTTAAAACTTGTTTCAGATATATTTTTTTTACTATTTAAATTATTAGGTTCTTTGTAAAATATCTGATTTACCCATACCCATTTGTCATGGGGGTCATATTACACATGGTATCGATAATTTTAAAATAGAAATTACCCCCAGGTATCTTAACTCAGACTCTACTCTAGTATCATTATAGTGCGTATCATCGTTGAATAAAGAGTAAAAATCTCGAAGGATGTTTGATATCTTTAGTGATGCGTGAGATGAAAACCAGAAATTTCTTGCATCTATTTGTAGTGTAAGTAGTCTCTAAATATTAATTTTTCGTCAAGCACAATTTTCAGGTCTTTGATTACGTAAGACTCAAGTGCGAGAGTACTTTATAGCTGATCTAATAATTTAAATAGACGCATCCTATTCACATCGTCTTTAGCCGCGTGCGGTTCTGAGTCTTTATCACTGAAATGAAACATTATTTGTAAGTATTAAATTCGCATACAGTCATATTTACACGTTGTAATTATTACAAGTACATGACCAATGAAAAAAATGCAATATAGGTTCATATTGCACCATTTAGTTTTTACGTTGATAGTAAAAGAGCTGTGATATATTCCATCTATCTATACATATAGGTACCTACTGGTTCATTGGCAAATATATAAAAATTGCACAGTCATAATTACGCTAAAATATCAGCCGGAAAAGTAAATAAGTGCAAAAGGTATAGATGACGTACATAGGTTTTGATACGGTGGGAAAAATGCCGAGGACGCAGTCACCCAGTCTCCGGTATTTCCAAATATAGGCCCACTTGACAAGCTGAAGAAGAAAACATGACATCACTTATTAAATCCCCTATCGCTGCAATAGATATCGAACGGTGGTTCGATAAGATACGTGTGATAATGCAAAGTAACACTGAATCAGACTACATTCCGGACGCGAGCATGCTGTTATTAAACAAAGAAGATTCATAAATTCAGTGGTTAGTTCCTGAAAAACTTTGGAATTCTCTTATCTTTGTACGTCAGTGTGATCAAGTTATTTTAACAGTGTCGATTCTCATCTGGTTATTACGCGGCGCGATGCCTTCGGGAGTGCACTGACTCTGAGTGACTTATTAAATGTGCTCGATTAATGGCGGACGACGAACGATTTCATGAATATTCAAACATGGAGTACGAAAATAGGAAGAAAAAAGGTAGAAGAAAACGAAAACCAAATCTTAGTCTTAAAACCAATGCCGATGAGTCAAAAGATCGTGAATCTGATGAATCCATCTTAGATGTTGATGTCACAGAGAACGGAGTGGAAAACAATGTTGAAATTATAAAAGAAGTGATGTCTTTTGATGGATTTAGGTCGATAAATGAATCAAGTTTCCTCGGGCGAGTGGAAGGAGCGTCTCCGCCACCGTTAGATAAGGAAGAGGAGTTACAATTTGGTAAAGAATTAGAAGAAGAAGAAGAAATCGTAGAACCTCTACTACCATTCAATGAAAATGCTCTAACCAGGTTTGCGGCAACGTACGAGTTAGAGAAGTATAAAAAACACGCGCTAATTATTTTTAATCAAGAAGATATTGACGATGAACCAAGACATGGGACTATTACAGACGTCGAAGCTCTAGTGACTACGTTCGAGAAATACAATTTCGAAGTTAAAGATAATGTGCATCACGATCTGACAAAAGATGAGATCTTCACAAAATTAAAAGAGTTTATGAAGAGAGACTACACAGAGTATGGGTGCGTCGGAGTGGCCGTGTTGACACACGGCTCGCGGTACGGCCGTCTCCGAGCTAAGGATAAGCAGTACAGTGAAATCGAAATCATCAACCATTTGAAGGTTCATAACAAACCGACACTGGTGACGAAACCAAAGTTTTTAATCATTCAGGCGTGTCGAGGTACGAAAATCAAAGCTCCAGTCCCAGTATTTCACTCAGCGAAAATTCGAACAGACACAGACACGGACCTGGAGCCGTATCACTTGCCAGAAGAGGCCGACATGCTGATCCTCCACAGCTGCTACGTGGGCAGCCCGGCGCTCCGGCACGAGGTCGACGGCTCCTGGTTCATACAAACCCTTTGTCAAAAGATCGTTCAGTTTGCCGCAACCCACGACTTGGAATCCATCATCACTGAGGTGAAGCGAGTGGTAGCGATCGACAGGTTCCAGTCTGAACGAGAAACTCTACCAGTACAAATTTGTCAGATGCCTGTTTTGACATCTACGTTGATAAGAAAATTGTTCCTGAGGAGATATGGTGATCCGCCACCGAAGAATCCAGGTTTGGTGCAGCCGGTGGACGTGCCTCCTCCGACGAGGAAAGACAGCCAGATGCTGGACCCGAGCACTCCCCTGCTCCCGCATTTGTCCTGTTCTTGTTTCCTTGAGCATTTCAACTATATACGAACCTGTTTGAAATACTTCGTAGAAGACAACCCAGATGACGCTACTGGAAGGTTACACTTGGATCTGGCCAACGAGTTCGATGATAAAACGGAACACAACAGTGCAAAGCAAAAGATGTTAAGAATCATTCACGACCATTTGCAAAATAAAGCTAAGGACTTTGAATATTACAAGTACTTGTATCTCTACAACAAATGATAACGAATGTACACTTTAGGATAATATATTAAAATCTACAAAATAAGTTTGAGGTTTGTTTACGATTTCCCATATTCTTTGCTATACGAGATACGAGTATGATGAGTAATTGTGACGCAATATCGACTCTGTCTTTTTTGAGACACAAAGAATTACTACCTACAGTGAAAGCCTATTGATATCGATTACCCTGACGATAGGGCCGAGTTCCCATCAGGTTTTCGAATAAGGCAGGGTTCGCGATAGGCGTGGTGCATTTAGTAACGATAGTCTGAGGCTTTCCCATTTCATTAGATAAAACAAAAGGTGGGTTAAACTTACTACGCTTATAGGTCTTTATGCCAGTGGCCAGAATTCTAAATATTGGGGTAATTTCCCAGCTAGAAGCGTTTTTTGTATGATGTAATGTAACGTTGTTGATGGCAAACAAAAAATTAATTAATTACGTTCATCAAAGTAATTATCATTTTAGACAAGTTTCGGGAACAGGGTTTAAACATTTCTTTAAATTACAAATTCGATTGTAGATAGCTAGTAGAATGAGACAGGCTCAATGCTCAAACAGTAAATGCTCAATGCTTAAATATTTATTGCGTCACATATATCATACCTGCCTGCTATATGCTATTCTTATTAGTTATCTGTGGTCATTAGAAAGAACGCTGTAACAAGGACATGGGCATGGTAAAAAGGCACCGTATTTTCCATTTCAAAGTCATGAAAATTGTGAATGTTGAACATTTACAACTTAGCGTTAAGTTTCTAATAAAATCTTAAAATATTAAATAAATTTTGTCATTTTTGTTCAAATAGATTCGAAAACATTTTTGTCAACCATTAAGTTGGGGCCGGTGCTGTGCATATCTAATCAGGGTTTCAGTTCTAAAATTGTTTGATGCCTGTATTGAGGCTTGACATTCCATGGGATCTTCCGAAGTCTCTTTTTTCAAAGGATTCATTATATTTTCTGTCAAATTATTACTCGTATTATATTTAAATACATATATTATCAAGCGAGACTCAAAATACCCTCGTATTTTTAATTTTGATGTTTGTATCTGATAATTTTAAATTTCTTTAACATTATAAGATTAAAGGGTGAACTATTTGTCAAACAAAGCTATCAATGAAAACTATACTGTAGGTATAGTAGTTTTCCACATACAACCAAATTACCCAAATAGCCACGAAGGAGCACCATCATCATCTTTAAATCGGAATGGATCAACCATATCACGAGTTACCTGTTGTGAGTTGAGTTACCTGTGTACAAATTAAAAATCATCATCATCCACTGAACTAAATAATGTATTTTCTCCGAAAAATAAAAACGGCCTTCAAATTAAAATTAAATTCTGGTATATCACCAAATTCAATAGGAGGCAAGTCATCGAAGTAACGAAAGTAAGTTTTAGTTTGATTTCAATAAAATTTCTTTTGGACCAACTGAACTCATCATCCATCCTTCGGTTGCCTGGAAGAGATCGCTTTTAGCGATAAGGTCGCCGCTTGATCACTAGTTCTAGGCTAAGTCTTTTTGTTATTTAAGTTGTATATTGTGAACAATAAAGAGTTTTCTATCTAACTCAAAAAAAAAATCTATTAAAAAAAAAACAATTAATAACCATTCTCAATTGGTGGAGCTATCGCGTAACATACATTCAAAAAAACATACAACCGAATTATGTTTTTTTTTAGTCGGTTAATAAGGAAATTTCTTTATTCTACTGCTGGGAGGAGCTACGCTGCCATCTGTCTCGGTGCTGTATCAATCTATAGCAGGTTCTCCCCGCAGAAGGTCTATGGATAAGGCAAATTTAATATGGATAAAGTAAATCAGATTTGTACATGTGTCTTGGTTGTTATTATTGCCGTATCGTCTACGCCAAGGCCGCGCGGTCAGCGTGCCGCTGATTAGATCCATCGGACGATAAAATACAATAAATATCCAATGTAATGTTCACAATATCACTCGATTTATACAGTTAAAAGTGACGTGTTGTGATTCATTGTGTAGTTGCATTCACAAACGCATGAGCTCACTTTAATCTATCTAATACCTTTAAACAAACAATCCTTGTACATCTACCTGTTGTACATATTATAATCTGAATCTTGGAAATGCCTCCATAAAATTTAGTAGGTATGCATGGGGTTTTGGAGTCGATAAATCGATCTGGCTATCCATAATTCTAATAAAAAAATATATAAAAATTAAAACGAATCGTTGTTTAAACCGAGCAAAGCTCAGCCATCCTGGTATACCTATTATTAATTAATAACCTATTTATTAGTATTAATGTATAGCCTATTATATTATTAATGAATATCCTATTTATTTGCTGTACCTACGAGTACAATAATAAGTGTTAAGCATACACTAACTGTTATACGTTTTTTTTACTAAAGTTGGTGTTGGACCGCTATCTCGCCTCATGTAAAGCGACAATTTGTATGCATAAGAAAATACCCATTCGGGCTGCATATACCATTGCTTGGCTGTACCAACGTATTAATTATGCTAATTAATACGTAGGTAATTATGTAATTGCTTTGTTCGACTATTTGGAACGTCATCCGTTCGATTGGATGTTTGATAGAAAGAAGGGCTCTGAGATGTTAGAGCATGAACAGCAGAGACAGAAATCAGCATAAAATTTTGTTTGTCAAGTCCAAAAGGCATTTTATGAATCAACATATTTTTCTAGGGTTGTTGCCTTTAGTAAAACTGCATAGCAGCAGGAATCTTTGCAGAGTCTGCCTGGGGCAGTACCACACCTTTCCCAGTAATTCTGCTGCTCAGCAGTAATTTGTAAACATTAATGTCGTCCGGTTAGAAGAGCAATGTTTCCAGAGAAATTTCTGGGTAAAGGCATGAAGAAACATCTTATATCTCTGAGTGACTAGCGGAATGCAGAGATTTGGACTCTTCATATTCAAATATCTGTGAAACAAAAAACTGGGCTATCGTGATGCTCTTCCTCATTCCGTAATATTAAACACATTCCGTAATATAAAAAAAAAGATATGAAATGTCTAAAATAAAACACCAATCGTGATTAGTATTTGTCTCTCAATCTCTCTCTCTCTCTCTCTCTTATAGTAGATACTCATTTTGTCTCTATTTTACCTGTTGATGTACGACTACCGCGAAAATGCACAAAATAAATTGTGCTCTACTTTTCATAGAGTCTTGCCAATCAATAACACCTTGCATACAAAAATAGTTATAAATGACATTCACATTACTACAAACTTATTTACGAGCTGAGTGGCGGAGCCATCGTTGCAGTTTCTATACTATATGTAATTTTTGATGGAAAATATTGGTACCTACCTATATTCGGCCTGGTTCATAAATGTGTTGCTCAGTACTAAGCCAGGGTTTCGGTACGCAATGGTACGGAGTGCGAGGGTCGTCACGCTCTGCAAAGAGCCAGGTATTCCATACAGACAGACACGCAACAAACATAAATAATCAATAGATTGACCTGATTCTGTAAGTATTGACCTACTTGACACTGGTATGTGATTTCGCATAGGTACATTATTTTTGTACAGAACAGAACAGAGATAGTAGACACCCACACATGTAAATATGATTAGGTCAGATTTGAAAATTAAATCTTATATAGCCGCATTGAGCAGATTTTGGTGGGAAAAATCTTGTGGGCTCAAGTCACGAACACGCTAATGTCGGGCGGCGGTAGCAGCGTCGGTTCGGAGCGGCGGGAAAAGTAGGGGTCGAGAGTGTGATCTGCAGACTACAATTAACATACAGAGTGAAATCTCACAACTCTCAACAAAACAACACAAAACAGCACAGCTAGGGAGTGGGTCCTGCGTCTTACGCGTTTACTCAAAAGTTCGTAAATCAGTAAATGCAGAAATTTAAAAAAAATAACCAAGTTTTACAAATAAGTACCAATAGTAAAATAACATTTAAAAGACATCAATAAATAAAATTGACAGTCATAGGAAATGCAGATAGAAGTGAAAACTCACAACTCAGAATTTGGTAGCTTACTTTGGAAACTACGCGGGTGAAACCGGAGGGCGTGGCCGTGAGCATGGTCATCTAGAAATGCTGACACATTTCTAAATAGCCAATGGGAAATGCTGACGCATTTCTAAATAGCCAATGGGAAATGCTGACGCATTTCTAAATAGCCAATGGGAAATGCTGACGCATTTCTAGATGGCCAATTGTAGTGGTCCCGAATTTACCCTAAGATTTATTATCATTCCCGAGCGTGACGCTAGAAACCAATTCACATCTGTATGTGGCGCGCTTAAAGAAGTTTTCACTAAAAACACTTCAAACGTAAACATCCCAATCTGCTGCTCCGCTACGCCGCTATTAGAATGTCAGTGACGCGAATACATAGATATATTTAACACTAGATGTACCCATGGTTTCATGAGTTTGTTCGCTTTTCGAGTTGTTTCTATATTTCGCGTAACCCTATTTATTTTCCTCACGTAAGAATGGACTGAATTATAACCTCTGCTATCTGTTATCTAGTTATGAAAGCTGCGTCATAATCGGTCCAGCCTTTTCGGAGATTATCCGGAACAGTCAGACAGACTAAAATTATAATAAATGTTATTTTGGTATGTGTATAGATTCATGTAGTAAAAAGCAGTTATTTTAATTTTACAAACAGGCACTTCAATTTTATTGATTCGTATGTATAAATAGAATGGATATGGATTTCCTCTGTTTACTAAAAAAGCATTTTTTAAATTGACTGAACCAATTGTAGAATTGATCCTGATCAATAACTGCAGAAACCAAAAAAAACTTGATTTATACCTACGTCCATTTTCCTCAATCAAAAATTGCTCAATTTCACTTCAAAATTAGCGTCTAGTTAAAACTCCCCTAGTGATGTGTCGCACTCGCACTACACACCGGACGTATCGGTCGCGATATCGATTCCCCGATAACTCGCAAGTGCAGACGTAACCCTACACCGCACCCTACACCTGGGTACGAGTATCTCCACTCCAACCAAACCTGATTCCCGTAAGAACACGACCATAAAAACTGTGAAAGTCACTCGCAAAACATTACGTTTTTATTTTTAGCTTTATCGGTAACGAACCGAGATACTGTAACAGATGAAATAGTTTATACTAATCATTATAATCTATAACAATTTTGTAAAGCAAAAATGCCGAGTTTTCCAATTCCAAAAGCCGACTGCCTTCGTGCCTTAGTTGGTAGTAGCTCTGCCTGCGAAGCCGAGGGTCGTGGGTTCGATTCCCACCCAGTGCAAATGATTTGTGTGATGAATTCAAATGTTTGCACTGTGTCTGGGTGTTTCTATGTATAATAAGTATGTATTTAAACTATATAAGTATTATATCAGCTATCTGGCCGCCATCATACAAGCTTTGCTTAGTTTGGGGTCAGATGGTGTTGTGTATGAATTGTCAAAAAAAAATTTGTATTATTCCAATTATATCTATTATTCCAATTTATATCTATCATAATATATTTATACTTATATATATATAAAGTAATTAAATATCCGAAACTACTACGATACAGGTACACTCACAGGCAGAATTAACCACCCACCTTTATTTTTCGTTGCTCAAAAATATTGCGTTGTCTTAGATAAAGTATGTTGAAAACAGTATTTTGAACAAAATTTGCGGGATTATTCTTAATAAACCGTTTAGTTTTTCCATTTTCTTGTTTTTTATATTGCTTAATGGTAACTTTCAACATAACCATAAAAGGAGACGGCCCATTTTCCATGGGCATTTGCCCCACAGAAAAAGTGCAAGAGACTTGACCAAAATTGGATCATTGTATAGGATTTTTATTATATATTGAGGAACCGTTTATGTTTTTATCCTGCATAGCGGGGTTTAAAAGATATCAACTAAAACATTGAAAAAAAATAACGCCGCAAGTAGGTAATCAAGAACGTGATTATGTACTTACTACTAAAAGAAGGTAGTAAATTCATTACTTTGCGACGTACTGTGCTCAGAATAATGTCGACTCAACACAGAGAAGGACCGGAGATTCGGCCAAACCACAAAAAAATTTACAAAACCTGTGGAAAAATAAAGAAATTCCATGTGTTGTGTGAGTTTCGAACGAATTTTTACTGTACGTAAACTTCAACTGAACTAAAATGAGAAAAACATGGCTGATTTTGACTATAGTCTGTACACATAGGTACAAATGAAAGGAGTGTTCACCGTAGTACTTATTTATTGTGTACTAGCCCGAAGACAAAACACGAACTAAACCTTAACAGGCTTATTTAAATTCACATAAACTTCGCTAGCGTGTTTTAACGCCGTACAACGCCATCTAGTTTGGTTTTATGGAACTACAGTACCTTAATACAAAATTACTTATACATAGTCATTAAGGTACTTTTTAATCACTAATTTGCAATCCCCGCTTGGCAGGTTAGTATTGAATGTACAGTTTGAATTATTTAATTATATGTTATTTTAATTAAATAACTTGTTTAGGTCTCCGGGGCTAATTAAGTACCTTAACTTGAAACGACGTGGGGCAGAAATGAGCCGTCTCCTTTGCTTTGAAATTAACGATTTCTGGAAACAGGAAGAAATACGACGGGCGGTTATTGTGCCTGTGAGTAGGTACTTTATAGTTAAATCTTTCATTATCATCCTAGCAATAATTATAAATGTCACAGTTTGGATATTTGTTGTTCAATCACGTCGGAAGGGAACGGGTTAAAATTAGGAACACAGATTAAGTTTCGAACAGTACATAAGCACAGATAAGAAAATAGTTACTTCGAATTAATAGGTCTCGTTTTATCGCGAGAAAATAACGATAACTACGCGGGTAATACCGCGCGGCGCTGCTAGTTTATACCTACTCGCATTATTAGGATAAGCTTGTCCTTTGACGTGACATTTGAATTCACCTTTATGTTAATTTTGCAAAGTTGCCAATGGAACTTTAGCTATGTTAGCTTTGATCTTCAACCGCACCTCTTGAAACATTTAAAGTGCCTATTACATAGAACACACATAGCCGTAACAGTACAACTCCACACAGTGCTGGTGCTTGGAGATATAATATGATGTGTTCAACTCACTACGGCGTGGTATACAAAAAATATGGTTTGTCGGATGCTACACGTCCTTGCAAAGATATTTTTACTTGGAACGTGGTTTTGATTATAACAAAAATACTTGTAGGTACATCACGTAGGTGCATAACAGGTTTCGAATCGCTGCCTTACTCTTAGAAACCGGAGTTTGTTACCACTGGGCTACCACAACATGAAAAAATGAGCCAGATTTCCCTTTTATTTACTACAAATCTTAACTTACCTATAAATCTAACTATCGCGCACACTCCAAATCAAAGTCATCAGTTATCGAGAAACATCTCACCAAAACATCTAAATCAAGTTCACAACACTAGCCACTTGTGAAAAAAAAAAAGCTGAAAAGAAAAACTTTCGTGATAATTTGAAATTGGAACCGCAGTCGTGCGTTTCCGACAGACGCGTGCTTTATTGTAGGTCCTAAAACTAACTGTTGTTTACTCTGTGGCGTACAGCCCGTGACCCTTTCTGTCCTTTTCACACTGTGATTGATTTGTTACGGTCGGAAAGGGAAAGGTAGTGTATCGACAGCCACGTTCGAGGTTTTCACTCGCAGAAAGCTTATTTTCCCGGCTACTGAAAGAACTTACGGTACCTAACCAAATAGTTGTAGGTATTTATTTACGCTACTGACGCGAGACCAAAACATTGTACTTTGAATTCCAAGAATATTAACAAAATTTTTACTTTTGTTGTTTGTTTGGACATGGTAATGCGGCTTTCTTGTACAGCTATGATATTCAGCGTGGTATTGCCACCAGTAGTGAGCTTGACTACCTTACTACCTATCTTAATTATTTCTAGGCCTTCATGGGACTGTGGCTATTTCATTATAACGCACATTATAAATATAAATAGGCAGTTATATGATATATAGATAGATAATCTAAGTTTTATCCCGGAAAATCAACGGGATCGGGAATTACTCGGGTGGAACCGCAGTGCGCCGCTAGTTACAAATACATATAAATCAAAATGAACAACGATAAAATCATACGTCAACATTTTGGGCGTGGTTTGACGATCGCAGGGCTACTTGTAATATGATTTTTGAATACAATATTTTTAGGAACCAGAAGTGGTTTCATATTTTTAAAACAACAATTAACAAATCACACCAGTTTCTATTATCAAATTATGAATTATTACACAAAATCACAGTAATTACTAAAATAATAAATCTTTATATCTTAAGCACGTCCAACTCTGACAAGCGTCCCTCCAAAAAGAAAAGAAGATCAAGATTCCAGAAAAGAAGTTAGGTTCCAAGGAGGCGGCAGCTATCTTCATGAAACCTCTTTAGTTGCGTCACATCATGTTTCGCTCCGCCCTCTGCCTAGGTGAAGTTCCTAACACGGCCTCTCCTGATGCAGCGTCGTCCTCGACCGCTCGATCACGAATGGATGAATGGTCCTGGGACAGAACCACTGTTCAATTCTTCGTGGCCATCGTGATCTGGAATACGACAGAAGTAAAAGCACAGTTCTAACACTCCTTAGATGTTGATTTGAAGAGTTGAATAAGATTTTATCAACAATCACAAGATCACAACTGTTACCGTGCACTCCTAACAGTCACGATATGACAAAATAAAAGTTGGTGATAAGCTGGTAGTTTTTGGTTTGGTCATGTTTAAGACTAGTTGTAATCGCCACATGATATCCGACCACTCGTTGGTTGTACTCGATGCGAACCAAGTTTAGTAAAGGAACACAGTAACGTTCGACTCGGTCGTACCTGACCTTGAGTTATGCTACAACTAGGGTAGTGCAATAGGTAATTAGAAGCACTGAGGTCATAGATATCTGAATCAGAATTAGAAACATAGTAGTGGATAGATCTCACCAAAGTTACTGTTTTAAACGCGTCGTTGAGATGATCCTTAACATCTGCGAAGGCAAGGTTCGAGACCTCACCGCGTGATGTTGCTGAACCTGTGCTAGCCCGGCCTGTTCCCGAGCGCCAGGCTCTACCGCAGTGACGCCACACGGAGGCTCTACCGCAGTGACGCCACACGGAGGCTCTGCCGCAGCGACGCCACACGGAGGCTCTGCCGCAGGGACGCCACACGGAGGCTCTGCCGCAGCAACGCCACACGGAGATTCTGCCGCACCAACGCCACACGGAGGCTCTGCCGCAGCAACGCCATACGGAGACTCTACCGCAGTGACGCCTCACGGACGCTCTGCCGCAGCGAAGCTACACACATTACGTCACACGCCATAGGTTGCTGCACACTGCAAGCGCACGTGGACCGGCTCATGTCATAGGTAGCTGCCCGAAAGCAAGCGCACATAGCCACACACATTACGTCACACGCCATAGGTAGCTGCACACTGCAAGCGCACGTGGACCGGCTCATGTCATAGGTAGCTGCCCGAAAGCAAGCGCACATAGCCACACACATTACGTCACACGCCATAGGTAGCTGCACACTGCAAGCGCACGTGGACCGGCTCATGTCATAGGTAGCTGCCCGAGAGCAAGCGCACATAGCCACACACATTACGTCACACGCCATAGGTAGCTGCATACTGCAAGCGCACGTGGGCCGGCTCATGCCATAGGTAGCTGCCCGAAAGCAAGCGCACATAGCCACACACATTACGTCACACGTCATAGGTAGCTGCACACTGCAAGCGCACGTGGACCGGCTCATGTCATAGGTAGCTGCCCGAAAGCAAGCGCACATAGCCACACACATTACGTCACACGCCATAGGTAGCTGCACACTGCAAGCGCACGTGGACCGGCTCATGTCATAGGTAGCTGCCCGAAAGCAAGCGCACATAGCCACACACATTACGTCACACGCCATAGGTAGCTGCATACTGCAAGCGCACGTGGACCGGCTCATGTCATAGGTAGCTGCCCGAAAGCAAGCGCACATAGCCACACACATTACGTCACACGCCATAGGTAGCTGCATACTGCAAGCGCACGTGGACCGGCTCATGCCATAGGTAGCTGCCCGAAAGCAAGCGCACATAGCCACACGATGATACTGCACACGTCTCGACGGCGACCCTTCACCGGCACCGCCCCATGGAACGACGTGCTCCGCAGCTACTTGGGTTCGTTGTCCATAAGACCCTGCAACAGTTCAAGTCATGAAGCAAGGTTTCAATTTTCAATGATCGTGTATTACTCTTTAATCCCGAAGTCTTAACTTCACATAGCTCTTATATCTCGCTGACCAACACAAATTTAAAATTCAAAAGTTTGAGAATGTTTTCTGTTCTCATTTACGCAACAATCCTGCTGTTGCCGATTTACTTCAAGTAACCCTGATCCTGAGGTACGCTATTTATCTTGAACATCGCCCCAAACAAACTTTTATCGTAACATCTACAATGCTATTAGTTTTAACACTGTAATTGTCAAATTGTGTAAGCCCAGCGCGGCTCCTGCGAACAAATTTGCATTACAACAGGTCTAGATTCTTCGATCAAATCGCAAAAATTATTCAATAACAGGGATAATCTATTTCATTCCTCTTTTAAAACCGATGATTTAATAGACTTTTTATCGCCCAAGCGAGACACATCTGTGAGCCACTACCAACTCCGGTGAGCTTTTGATGTCACCAATTTGTTAATAAACCGGGGTGGCTATTTGGTTCAATACATCCGTGCCTATTGAAATTAGCACACTAGTTTTTCTGAGGGTACTTGTACCACAAAAAAGTCTATCTCCATAGAAGTTTTTGGAAAGGTCAAGAATATCGTAATCAAATAATCAAATCAAATAAAATAAAAAGTACCTATCGCAAGTAGATTTTAACACTTGGCTGCCGATTCAGCTCAGCGAATGACACGAGGACATGACGTGTCTGTTTTGCTTTTTAACGTTGAGAAATAAGTCAATGTAAATAAAGCAGTACGCTTTGACCAGTAGGTATATCGATTAAATACGTCAACCACGTATTTAATTATCTCATATCCTTAAGCAGCATGACTTTACTTATCTAGGCATTGATACAAAACATTAGATGTACCCTGAGCACCATAAAATTGGTAATAAACTGCGTCTATGTGTGTAGCGTAAGTGGTTTACACTTTTATAGATTGGTGGATCTATTAGACCCGGGGTCTATTTTTATTCTGGGGTCTAAGACCCCCAGAATTGCTAGCGACGAGGCATGCTGTGGTTCTACTTATTTTCGTTATTGACAACGAATAGTGATAAGTGAAAACGTCCGGCAGTAACCGCTTCCTCCATCCGAAAAGAAAGGAAAGAGTTAGCTCGCTATCTAGGCATTTCGTGACAAAAATGACTTAGTTCGGTGTCTTAGAGTCAGTGCGACGCTTAACATAGCGTTAATTAATCGTGTAACAGACCCTTTTTTACAATTCGTACACATGAACGGTGAAATGTCAGACAATTGATAAATGTTGATTTTATATCCGCATTCATCATTTTAGGTCAACAAGGTTGTATGTTGTAGATGACCAACAGTAACATTTGTAACATTTGACTGAAACCTGCGCGCTGTGGAGATACTGAGTGAACGTTTACGTGATCAGAACAGATTTTCACAAAAGCGGGTCAATTCGGGAATATTTTACAGATCATTTTTGGCTTTATATTGGTTTAACAAAATAAATTCAGCTAACTCATTAAGTTGTAATTGGCGTCAAACATCGCGGCCTCACCTCGTAGGTCAGTAATTCTCCGAATAACAATATGACGTTTTGAAGTAATTCGATAGACCTTTAACAATATTAGGGAATAGCACATAGGGCAAATTGATAAGTAAGTAGACGGTATTTTAAACAAATTGTCAGCGACATTGAAATTTTGCGGGGAGACTGACCAAAATTCAGTCTTAAAATTGGACCAAGTGCGATCATCGGAAATCCAATCGTTTAACCATGCATCCTCCTTAAGATACTTTCCAATCCGCGACTAGCACTCGTGGTCGCTCCAACGATTGAGGTCACATCCCTGGTCTATCTCCGCGCACTAAACATCAAAATCGTGAACGTTCGGATCAAAATTTGAAATGTAGCAACAACTAGGTTTCAATACAGCAAAAAAGATAATTCAAGGCTCAATACGCGCTGTTATCAATATAAGTTGGAACGGACTCACCAAACTTGCTGAGCTTGCCATCTACGACCAGTCTGTGGCGTAGAAACCGGGCGTTCCGGCGTTGGACGTGCTTTAGATGCGTATGCCGAAGTCGTTAATCTATCCTCTAGTGTGTTTAATCTAATCATACAATTGCATCTAGAACACAATTACATGTGCTATTTTCTCGAGATCGGGTTTGAGGTCTATGTGTCTTTAGACCGAGAAGCTCGATCCGCCATAATAAAAACAAATTTACTTACATATGTTTACAAAAATAAAATAAAGAGAGAAAAATAAATACGCACACAAAGATGGTAGGCACAGAACACATTTTTTACAATGAAAAGTAAAAAACAAAAGACTGCGGTGATAGCCAGCAGTTACGTGAGCGGTTTTCGAATCCCACTTCTGATTTTAGGAACCAGAAGTGGTTTCATATTTTTAAAACAACAATTAACAAATCACACCAGTTTCTATTATCAAATTATGAATTATTACACAAAATCACAGTAATTACTAAAATAATAAATCTTTATATCTTAAGCACGTCCAACTCTGACAAGCGTCCCTCCAAAAAGAAAAGAAGATCAAGATTCCAGAAAAGAAGTTAGGTTCCAAGGAGGCGGCAGCTATCTTCATGAAACCTCTTTAGTTGCGTCACATCATGTTTCGCTCCGCCCTCTGCCTAGGTGAAGTTCCTAACAATATTATGTTGTGTTTATTTCAAACAAATCTTTTTTTTTTTAATAAAAAGTGACTTTTGCACAGTGATGTTTGCACATTACTGCTTGCTGCAAAAAATAGTCTATATACTATTAGATATTTTGAATTTTTGTAGATTTTTTATTTAACTTATACGATTTTGGGGGGGGCGGGTCATGTCCCCTGTGACCTCCCCCCCCCCCCTTCGGACCGCGCATGGGAACATGTCGGTTTTCGCACAATGCTTTCCTTTGCCGTTTTTAGGATAGCGGAACTAAGTACATGACTTAGAATAGACAGTGGTGCGCTTGGGATTCGGAGCAGGGGGTCTGGATCGGCAGTCGCCGTTACACCGCCTGGACCAGTCGTAACATGACATATAGATGTTTTTGAAGTGAAAACTTCTTTTGGCGAACCACAGACAGATTTCTCGTGGGCTGTGAATTGAATTCTAGCGTCACGCTCGGGAATGATAGAAATCTTCGAGTGAACTCGGGACCATGGCCATTGGCCATCTAGAAATACGTCAGCATTTTATTATATTCATATATTTATACTATATATATATTCTATATTCATATATTTATTAAATATATATTATATTCATTATATAGCATAATATTACATTAATGGCCATGTCATGGCCACGCCCTCTGGTTTCCCCCGCGTAGGTTCCAAAGTAAGCTATCCAATTCTGAGTTATAAGTCTTCACTTCTATCGGTAGTTCCTATGACTGCCATTTTTTTATAGATAGTACCTAGTTAAATCTAGTTCCAATTTATCTTGAAAGGATTAGCGTGTCGGCGCGGACTATGTTATGAATGAGTCAATGGTAGAATTGGCGTGTCGCGTCGTTCCGATGTCCCCGATAGATAACCCTCTGCCAATACGGAGAGGATGCACAACCCCGGCCCGCAGCCCATAATGCGACCCGCGACAGAATTGTAAGTAGTACCCATGAACGGCTCAAATTTGGAATGACAATCCTTGTCTCTGTCATTCTGAACAGATAAGACGAAAACAAGCAAATCAAGGCAAATTTTTAGAAATAAATCATCAACATCAGCCTATCTTAGTCCATTGCTAGGACATATTAAGCCTCTCCCATGGCTCGACTCAGCCCTATCCTCAGCTTAACGTCTCAAACAAAGAAAGTCAGAATTAATGCAGACCTAAATATTAAAAATGCAACACAGTTATTTTTTTAAACAAATAATAGTAGGCAATTTAAATTGTAGCCAACTTGTTCAACTTCAGCGCTCATCCGTAACCCGCAAAGAATATTTCTCGTGAATTTGGCCCGTTTGATAAATAGGTTGAGCATCAGCTTTGCTATCGAGTGATCGACTGCAATACCTCGCACGGCGTGGTACGGGTCATGGGACCGGAATATAGGTAAGGCAAGGTAAGGTCGGGTTGGCATTAACGGCCATCATCACCATGATACATCATCATCATCAACAGCCCACTAAACGTTCCCACTGCTGGGACTCGGGGCCTTCTCTCGCAAGGAGAGAGTTTAGGCCATAATCCACCACGCTGGCCCAGTGCGGTGATGGATGACACATGACTTCGAAAGATTCTAGGTACATGTCGGTTTCCTCACGATGTTTTCCTTCACCGTTTTAAGTTAGCAGCATTACGCACATGACTTCGAAAAAAAGACAGTGGTGCGTGTGGGGTTTGAACCCGGGGTCTCCGGATTGGCAGTCGCCGTTCTCCCGACTAGACCAGCCGTAACTTACCATCATACACTTGATCCAAACTATCAGGGTATTAGTAAGCCTCGAGACACCGCAGACCGCAGGACACTACACCTGTTTCCACTGATAGGAGTCGGGGGCTTCTCTCTCACACAAGAAGATAATCTAGGTCACAATCCGTAGTGCAGATTATAAAATTGTATTGTAAAACACTGCAGCTGTTTAATACTAAAATTCCAAGTCACTTCTATCGACAGTACCTACAAACCTACATACCTATGACGCCCAGTTTTTTTCAAATACATTTTGCGTAACTTTGTAAGTGAATCAATTGAAATCAATAACTAGCAATCATGGACGAATTGAGTATCCGTTGATAAAAACCGATTAAATCAGCCAGGGGGCATTGGACATCCCACAGCAATCAATTATCCGCTGTTTGGACGCCCGCGGTTCGACGCGCGAAATTGCACGGCACAAGACGTATGGCGCATTGGAATTAATTATACTTATTGATGGCTTATTTTGTCTACAGCTTCTTGTATTCTGGATTCGACGATGTAGTCGAATAAGTTATGGTTATTGTTGGTTTGGAATCATGTTATTATTAGAGTACCAACCGAGAAGGCTAGTTATCGAAATATTGCGTAGGTAATATACCTACGTAAGCGCTCCGCCATTTCATTATTAGCTATAAGTACCTTTGATTTAGGCAAAGTTTTCGGGATAAGAAGTAATTTAGATATAAACTAAAAATGTCTAGGCTGTGTAATGCGTTGCCTAAGTGAGTTTTTTCCGATGGCTACATTCTTAAGGTCTTCAAATCGAGAGTGCATCGGTCTAGGTAAGCACGCTCCTTCGTAGACCGCGTCGTCGCTATGGTAATTTTATCTTCTATTCAGTGGTTTTTGGATGAAAGATAGATTAGAACAGCGCCTCTAGCGGACTAGAGGGCAAACTAATGTCAACATTATGTTCATAAGTTTATAATCATAATCATTTATTCAATTGCAACATGTACATGACATTGACTTAAAACTTAAATCTAGTAGGTACATGACCCTGTTAGGGCATAGCAACACAATTAATTACAATAAAATAATAGATTCGATAGACAACTAATTATTTGACTGAAATAGGATAATCATGTTTTTGTCCTGTAGCGTTAATGTCGTGTGTTTGAGACATATTGAGATTCTTCTAAGAAATCTTTGACGTTGTAGTAGGCCTTAGTAAATAACATGTTTTTTTTTACAACATATTTTTTCAGTTTTGTTCTTCTCTTACGTAGCGTGGTAATCTGGTAATGTATTAAAAAATTTAATTACCATGTACTCTGGGCCTTTTTTATTATTTCTAGTCTTGGTTCAGGGGCTATAAGCTGATATTTACGTCGGAGGTTGCTGTTAAACGTGAATAAGTTAGGGTGTTTCTTAACGAACATGGCAGCTTCTAAAATGTAGATACTGGGTAATGTTAGTATAAGGTTAAAAGGCTAATAAAAAATTCTTGGTAGAAACGTGTGTGAGAGTGCCTGTAAGACAATCTCTAGGGTAACGTCTACAAAATATCTGGGAGTGATAATTGATCAGCATCTCAATTTCAAAAAACATATAACATACATCTCAGAAAAGGCTCGCAAATTAATTTATAAAATGAAAATTCTCCGCTCTACTGCCAAAAAAGATATAAAAATTATGGTCTATAAAACGCTATGTCAGACTTTGTTTCAATATTGTATCGGTGTCTGGGGAGGTGCAGCGCAATCACACATGATTGAGGCGGAGAGAGCTCAAAGAGCAGTCCTCAAAGTCCTGCTAGGCAAACCGCGAAGATACCCTACGGAACAAGTCTACAAAGAAGCTTCAGTATTGACAGTTCGCCAACTATTTGTTTTTCGTGCTGTAGCTAAAAGCCATCACCTGTCAGCTGAGCCTGATTCCAGTAAGCGCAGTCGTCCACGGCACCTCAGACTTCCAAAGGTTAACTCTGTGTTTGCCTCCCGCCTCCCTCAGTATGTCCACTTTTTTACCTACAACTTGGTTGCCAGACGCTCGGATGTCCTCATTGGCTCATTTTTCGATTTTAATAAGAAATTGAAACAGTGGCTGGCTTCGTTAACATATTCACAAACCGAACAACTTGTTTCATTTGGTGAGTTGATTGAGGAGAACGTTTTTTCGTCACGGACTTAACTTCAATAATCTCAGGGAAATACCAAACACAAACACACACACACCCTCACACACATAGACACACCCTCTCACCCTAACCCACCCTCTCACACACACACACACACACACCCTCACATACACCCTCTAATAGATAGTGCGAGTATTATGATCTCATTCATTCAAGTACATTAAGACTGCTGTAATTATAGATTTGGATTTAATTAATTAATTTAATAATAGTGTTAGTTATTTATTTTTACTTTTTTTGTGTTTCTCATCCGAATATAAGCCGAGCGCAAACTGTTTTTGGTAACTGGATGTAGGGTGCCCAAAATACAGGCCTTCCCTAGTTTGGGACCCATTGTAAAAGCCATATACCATGATATTATTTTCTGTATGTAAGCCTAGTCTAGAGTAAATTTATAATTGTAATTTTATATGGCAAATAAATATTTTTTACTTTTTTTTACTTTTTAAATTACAACTATTGCTTTGGTGGATATTTGCTAAAATACGAATACATTTTTTCTGGGTAATAAAAAATAAAAATTGTCAGTCATAGGAACTGCCGATAGAAGTGAAAACTTGCTGTTGCCCTGGTACCGGTACCTAGGGGCAAACGCAACTCTTTTATATTTCTGTTGTCCTGGTATCTAGAGATAAACGCTGGGCTGTTGGAGGTAGGTAATCGATACTCTTTACTGTTTCTGTTGCCCTGGTACCTACCTGGCCGTTTTTACCGAGTTTACCCGAAGATTTCATATCCGATCCGATCCATTATCATATCCAAGCGTGACGATTGATGAATCCATTTCACAGCCCACGAAAATTCTGTGTATAGCGCGCCTAAAGAAGTTTTCACTTCAAAAAGATTCTTTGCGTCTATACTGTTTCCCCATATTACGATACCGTACCTTAACCAGGAGATAGCATACGCATAATAGGCACTTTTAGCGGTCTTTAGATCGGTATTTGATTTTAGAATAGATAGCGCATTTATGAACTGAGACAATTTTGTTTTAGTTTTGGAAATGTGTGCTTTAAATTTAAGTGACAGTCGATGTCAATACCGAGTAAGGTAGAAATATTTGTATAGACGTAGTAGATATTTAAAGAAGTCACGGCTGGTCTAGCCAGGCGAACTGTGACTGGCGATCCGGAGTCCCTGGTTCGAATCCCACGCGCACCACCGTATTTTCGAAGTCATACGTGCCGCTTAATAAAATTGGTGAAGGAAATCATCGTGAGGAAACCGAGGTGTTCTTAGAATCTTTCTAGGTCATGTGGTCATGTGTCATCCACCAATCCGAACTGGGCCAGCGTGGCGGATTACGGCCTGAGTCTCTCCTTGTGAGAGAAGGCCCACAGTCCCAGCTGTAGATACATTTAGTGGGCTGCTTGTGCTATTTAAATGTATTACCTATAGATACATCGCCATTGTTAAATACCTACATTCATTTTTGAAGTGCAAACTTCTTTTGGCGCACCTAGACAGATTTTTCGTGGGGTGTGAATTGAATTCTAGCGTCACGCTCGGGTATGATAAGAAAGCTTCGGATAAACTCGGGACCATGGCTATTGGCCATCTAGAAACGCATCAGCCAAATGGGAAATGCTGACGAATTTCTAGATGGCCATGCCAAGATGGCGAGGCCCCACCCTCCGGTTCCACCCGTGTAGTTTCCAAGGTAAGCTATCAAATTCTGAGTTAAAAGTTTTCACTTCTATCGGCATTTCCTATGACTGCCAATTTTTTTATTCTTTACCTTTGTACGTGTGTGTAAGCTAAAAAACTGCTTTAAAGTATACATTCAACTTTCAACTGATACGTAGGGAAACATTAATCAGTTTTTAGCACCTGTGCAATTGTGCACTCAAGCTCTCAGGCACTAACCTATTCCGCATAGCTAAAGATTTGTTGACAATTGTGAATTGTACCTGTAGGTCACCATAAAATTGTAAACACTTTCAGATCATAATCTAACGCGCGAGATTATAATCGTACAGTGGGTTAGGGTAGTTTGATCTGACGTCGTTAGATTTTATTGAAGTGAAAACTTCTTTTGGCGCGCCACAGACAAAGTTTTCGTGGACTGTGAATTGAATACTACCGTCACGCTCGGTTATGATAAAAAAAATGGTTGTCTGTAAAGTCGGTTTACTGACGATAGTTGAACGTGACAACGTCTTAAAGAAAATACTGATGGAATGGTAGCATTTTTCAAAAGAAAATTTTCGCGGTTGAAATTTGGTTTCCTTTTAATGCGGTCATAGTATTTGTGTTAAGCGCCATCTAGGTAAGACATTCTGAAGCTTTTTGAAAAGCTGTTCAAAGCGCCATCTCTGGGTACATCATTGTACTAGCACAAGTTCTTAAATTCATATCGTCGCTTTTCTAAAACATGGACAGACTCCTTGAACGTAATACACATTTCACTCACTAGATGGTGCGAAAAGTAATAAAAATACTGATGGAATGGTACTGACTGAGGTAACGGCGGTAACGGCACATGACGTCATGTTTTGCGGGCGCGCAGCCGGCTTCATCGAATTATAAGACGTTATCACGTCAAAAATCTTCGGGTAAATTCGGGCCCATGACCACGCCCTCCGGTTTCACCCGCGTACCTTCCAAAGTAAGCTATCTAATTCTGAGTTATAAGTTTTCACTTCTATCATACTTTTCACAGAAGTTCTTATGACTGCTATTTTTTTATTACTATAGACGGTATCAGGGCCGCCGTAAGCACGCGTGCAAGGCGTGCACAGCACGCGGGCGGCACGCTCAGGGGGGCGGCAAATCGAGGGATTAATCACGCAATTTAAAATTAAAAGTTCTCAAATTATGATTTACAATGCTACGATCTACCATGTTCAAGCAAAGACTAACTTATTTAGCTATAGTTTCAACTACCTACTACTTCGTTAACCCGCTACTTCATTCGCGTACACAGGTGTTGTGGGCGTATTAGTAGGATATAAAATCATTTTTAACAGCCTAGCCCGTTTATTAAATCAGCAATTTCGTGAAACAGCTAGGCAAATAACTTGGATCGTTGACAAGGCCAGTTTTAGTACTACTTAGAGATTTTTAACGGCGCCCCCTTTCTTTATAAACGCGTAGGAGGAAGGGGCGCCGCACTGCAAGTGAACTTTGTGTACGGCGCTCTGGGCGGTCGTCCTTAGCTTTACCCTAACGCCGTTACTGATATTTGATATGTAATTACTTGCCTAGCCTGTTCATTTCATTTAGATTCACTGTCTGCCACCTAATGCCGAAACTCCCTTATCTATCAAAATGGCGACGGCGAACAACAAATTCGAAATGTATTTTTTCTATCTTACCCCTTTTTTGTGGGGTGTGGTTACACCACCTGGTAGAGACGGTCGGATTATGTCGGACTCGATATCATGGGTGGCCATGGTGTCTCTACTGACTAGAACCTCAACGGGGTTCCATTTTTGCCGCTGACGACGGGAACGCAGGGCTGCTATCGCATTCTTCCGCGAAACCGCGGCTTGCCCGTCTCTGGGTTCTCCTATGGGGTACAACCCCGTCACTGACGCACATGAACCCAGGATACGACGCGACCACCTCGGGAACCAACTAGTAAATGGGTACCAGGCGCCCCCGCGTCTTTTGATCCCCTGCAGCCCCACCGCGTTTGCCACCTAACGTTGTCGCCCCCCGTCAAGGCTATGGCGCGCTGGGTGAGCGGGTTACCCTAATACTAACTGTGCTCTCCTGCTGCAGAACCCACAACCACGATGCCCACCCTCCAACATTGTAGCCCACCTCAGTTGCGCTGGTGCGCATACACCGTACAACTTACATGGCCGCATCGGCGCCAGCTTAGAGGCAAGGGCCCCCCACGAGCGGTCCCCCTCGAGATTTCTCTTAGCTTCACTGTGGAAGACCAAGCCACGACTGCCAAGCCACAAGCCACTTCGTCAATGCGAGAACTCTTCGGGAGGGTTTCGAAATTAACCTAACCTAATTTACGGGGTCCGAGTCACGGCGTCACGTCTCGCATTCGACCAACCTTGGCCTACCTTGCTGGGCTGGCCTGGCCCCACTGGGGGACAGAATCCGCGCATTTAGCTCCAGTGATGCGCCGGAAACTAGCGGCGCGTCACTGTCTCGTCACCGATGCACCTGAACCCAGGATACGCCGGAGACCTACCAGTAAGTGAGTGTCAGACGCCCCCTCATCTGGACACCCCTGGTCCTCCAACGGGTCAGGTCTGTGGTACCGGCGCTTACCACTTTTCGGTTGCAGTGGATAGGAATAGCGGTGAACAGCAATAATGACAATCCTCTTTCCCTGCAGCCCCACCGCATTCGCCATGTAACGGTTGTGACACTGTTAAGGCCATGGCAGGCAGGGCGAACAGCGCAGTGTAATTCTGACCATCCTCTCCCGCCGTGGCCTCCACCTCACAGCCGCGATGCCCACCCCTAACCGTGCACCGTGCAACCCAAGACCGCGTTGAACCGATTTTGATGTTTTTTTTTTCGTTTAAAGTTTCATTGCAGTGGTTTTAGCTATGTTTGGTTAATCTCGATTAGCATCTCGATTCATTTTTTTCACTACTCCCCTCATTCCCTCCATAAGGGTATCAAATGAAAGGGCTTGACTAGTAGAATACTGTACAAATTTCAAATCCAAGGTGATTTACATGATCTAGTACCACCTTGTCCTTTTTTCTATCGGAATGCTCGTAGCTCGAAAAAGTGACATCGTTTCATGGTTGATGTTCCAAAGACACGAACGAAGAGATTTGACTCTACTTTTGTGATAAGAACGTCTAGGCTGTGGAATACGTTGCCTGAGTGGGTTTTCCCCGATGTTTTTTTTTTCAATTACATTACAATCTTTGTGTCTTCAAATCGAGAGTGAATCGGTTTTTTCTAGGTAAACACGCTCCATCGTAGACCGCATCGTCGGTTAACATCAGGTGAGATGGCGGTTAAGTGTAAACATATAAAAATTAAAAAAAAAAGGTAGTCAGGAGTTAATCGAAATTTTTCACATTTTTTTTTTGTTATTGACAAAACTTAGAGTAAGTAGTTTTGGGGCGGCATAATCGGTATTGCACGCGGGCGACGAAACAGCTAGCGGCGCCCCTGGACGGTATCTACGAGGGTTGGTCAATAAGTCCGTGACTTTTGGTAGAAAAACATTATATTTTGACCAAAAAATCAGTTTTATTTTTCGACGTAATCTCCTTTGATTGCTATGCACTTTGCCCAACGTTTCTCGAGTTTTTTAATCCCTTCCAAAAAATAAGATTTCTCAAGGTCTTCAAAGTAGACATTTGTTCCAGCGATAATTTCCTCATTCGAATCAAATCTCTTTCCACCTTAAGGTTTGGGACAGAAAGTAGTCGCTGGGAGCTAAGTCCGGAGAACACGGTGGATGTGGCAGCATTTCGTACCTATCTCAATTCGTAAAATTTTGGCATAGCGACTACGCACGTATGGGCCCTTGCATTGTCTTGCTGGAAGAACACTTTTTTCTTCGCCAAATGTGGTCGTTTTGCTTTTAAATCTTCGTCGAACCGGTCTAATCCTACTAATATTATAAATGTGAATGTATGGATGTTTGTTGCTCAATCACGTCCTAACGTATGAACGGATCGGGCTGAAATTTGGAACACATATAGTCTGGAAGAACACATAGGCCATTTTTTATCCCGGAAAAACAACGGGAACGGGAACTTCGCGGGTAACACCGCGGGGCGCTTCTAGTAAGTTATATTCACCATTTATAATTTTACCCTTTTGGAGGTAATCGATGTGAATTATTCCACTCGTGTCCCAAAAAACTGTAGCCATAACTTTGTACATCGACACACACTTTGGCCTTTTTCGGAGCTGATTCACCCTTAGAAACTCACTGTTTTGACTGCTCCTTGGTCTCCGGTGTATTGTAGTGGATTCAAGTTTCGTCCGCAGTTACGAAACGGCGCAAAAATTAATCAGTCTTACGTTGAAACAGCGCCAAACACTCTTTCGAAGTTGTCACACGCATTCGTTTGTGATCGATCGATTGAAAGCAAGCGCGGCGCCAACACTTCGCGGATAGTTTTGTCATCCCCAAATGGTTATTTAAAATTGAAACAACTGAGCCGTGAGATATGCCTAGCTATAATAGTCTCCACAATCTCACGCATTTTCAATCTCCTGTCGGCCAATACCATATTGTGGATTTTTTCTGTTTTTTGGTGTTGAGACCACAATTGGACGTCCAAGACGTTCTGCATCAATTGTGCTTGTACGCAGTGCCGGCTTTAGGGTGGGGCCACGGGGTCGGTTGCCGGGGCGCCGGATACTACAACGGCGCTGGGAAATCTTAACCTAGGGGGCGGGGGGGTGTTTTTCAACGTCCCCAAAGTGCATTGTTATCCTTTAGGGCGCCTGAGGCATGGCTCCCCCGGGCGCCTAGAGAAATCTTAATAACCTAGGGGGGGTATTTCAACGTCCCCAAAGTGTAGTGTTGTCCTTTAGGGCGCCTGAGGCATGGCTCGCCCGGGGCGCCTAGATGTCTAAGGCCGGCCCTGCTTGTACGACCACATCGAAATTCAGTGATCCACTTTTTTATCATTGAAATCGACGGTGCAGTCTCCATAATATTTTTGTAACTTTTGTTTGGTTTACGTACTTAATGTTATTTTTTCGCAAAAAAAATATGCTTAATGCAACGATCTCTATACAAAGATGTGCCCCGCCCAAATTTCAGGGCGCACAGAATCATGTTATCGTTGGGAAGAGTGAGCTCACTGTGAGTGAGCGCAAGGTAAGGCCTAAAAAATTTAACATTTCAATGGACTATAAGTAGGTACATTGATTTAGATTAAATTAGTTACCACAAAATTAGTTATCTCTATTAGTTATGTATTCTACTTATTCCTTAGCAAATAAATTCTCTCGTCTTTGGCAGTACCTAAACTGTAGATTCCAATTAAAATTTTCTAAGCTTTAAGGATTTAACTAAATAAAAAGATTTGAACAATAATTAAATTTATAATATCTTATAAACAATCTGTACAATATTAACACTAAATCATAATAAACTAATGTTATGTAACATAGGTTTGTACAAATACAATCAATTGTCCCACCAATGCGTCGCCTCTGGCGTCGTCCACGATTCTACTCCTCAACATATTGCAGTCATTTGCCAGAACAGTTTTCGCCAGCATGGCAACACCATCATTGTTCCTCAGTGTTGCCACCGCATTCACAATATTAATAATCTGATTTTTCGTCAACAATTTTACCGTCTTCTTCGTCATCGAATTATATACTTTCAAATACTCTAACAGATCATCAGCTTCTAATCCATCTATGTTTCTGTAGCTATCGTAAACTATTGTCAAAAATTCTTTCTCAATATCTTTGTTGATTTTTAGCTCGGGGAACTCTTTAGGTTTGCCTCTGCTCTCATTTAGCTGCAAACTCCTCGCTAGCGAGTTAGTCTTCATGCTATAGATGGAATTGCGGACGATGTCCAACACGCCTTTAGCTAAGGGCTTATCGTGGGCAGTCATCTGTCTCGCCACCGCGTGGAGCCACGACATGAGCCCGTACCCTTCGACCAGGATATCGAACGCGCGCGGCACGGACACCAAACCACTAACAACACCCAATATCTTCTCCTTACTCCTCCGATCCCCCAACACCGACGAGTAGTAATCCATAATCATCTTTATGCACATGGTTTTAAATACGACATTAACGTCTGCGAACGTTTTCGTTGCGTCTCGGATGACGTCCAGGATCCAGTGTCTTCTGTCGGCCGCTTCGACGTCGCTGTCGTGGAAGAGGCTGAGGAAGTCGGGCACGACGGTGAGGTCGAGGGTGTGTTTGGCGATGAGGTAGTTGTTGACGGGCTTGTAGAGCGGGTGGTGGGGGGCGGTGCAGGCGAGCAGCGCGCGGGCGAGGTACTGCGCGCCCGCGGCCGGCAGCCGGTCGCCTGCCACGCCCGCGCTGCGCCGGACCGTGCTCATGTAGTCCGATAGGAACAACTTGTCGTTCTTGTGGCGGCTGGAACCAAAATTGTCTTCGTTAATTACTAGACAAGGTAATTCACGGTTCCTGACATGAGATCAATTTAATCAGAGTTGCCTGTAATTTTTTTTTTGTAGTTACTTCATTATGGCACTCCAAAAATATGTAGATTAATTTACCCAGTTGGCTTATTATATCCTCATAGTTAGTATTTATTCCAAATATAGTAAATATGCTTTATTAGGTTACGATAGGGCTGGCCTAGACTTGTAGTCTAAAAGCCCCTATAAAAAAAAAAGAATATGTAGCGCGTTACACCCATATAGCAACTTTCAAATGGTGCAAAAAAATTGTCTCATTCTTTTAGTTGAGTCTATTAAAGACCATTTTTGTATGGATCAGCAAGTATAGCTTTCCAAGTACTATAGTTACAGAGTTTATCAATAACAACTAAACCAAAACGAAACAAAAATTTTGTTTTCATGGCATGAAGTGCATGAGTGCCGACGAGCGAGAGCAGCGACGATGTGGTCCACGATAGAGCATAGTTACGTGGTTCGGTTGACGGACTCAAATAGACAACTTATTACCACAGTATAAAGAAATACTACCAGTAGTTCACCGTCTTTGATCTTGGGAGAAACGCCGATAATGTCTAGACACGGGTATGGTTGTCGCAATTTTAAAAACGTGGCACCAAAATAAAATTATAACATACGGAAGACGTCAGCCCCGAGCCGCGCTTCTGTAATACTAACATTGTAATGTAGGCAATGCAGAAGCGCGCTTCCCGCGTCTCACCCCGCACGATTGCCCCGTCTAGACGGCTTCATCGAAGGGCTGTATGAGTTGATAGACGGTGATATTGTAATGTCAGCGTTGTACTCACGTGTCAGTGTCGAGCAGCGCGGCGAGCCGGTGCAGCACGTGCGCGGCGGCGGCGCGCAGGCGCGGGCAGGCGGCGCCCAGCGCGGCCGCCGGGAGCGCCGCCGCGCCGCCGCGCACCAGACGGAAGCACGACGCCGCCGAGCCCGGCGCCGCCACGTGCGACAGCAGCGGCAGCACGAACAGCGGGTCGTACACACCCTCATCCTCCTCCTCGTGCGAACACCCCGACAGATCCCCCGACACGACCCTCTGCATCGACGCACTAAACACCCTCCACTCCAAAACTTTCACCGCACTCTCCGTATCCTTCCCGACCCTAGCCCCATCCTTCAAACCATCCAACACCCCCCTGACGGACACAGCGCTTGCGCCGATGTTCGACGGCAGCTGGTAATGGTAGTCCAATGTCTGCATCACGGGGAAGTTCCGCACGGTTCGCTCGACGATGTCTTTCTCCAACAGATTCAGGACTTGGTTCGCGGTCGGGTGCGCCCACAGCGACGACGTCCGGTTCTTGCGAATGGCGTAGTAGTTGGCGCCGGAGTCTCCCCACACGTAGGGCTTGTATTCGTTGACCGGGAGTCCGCTGGTTTCGTAGTGGTGAAGGATGGCTAGGAGGAGACGATCGCTCGGGCTCCGAGTGGCGTGGTACGAGCTCAGGTAAACCGGAATCTGCTGCGTTCGCATCACAGATTTGTTCATCACGACCAGCGTATAGAGGAACTCGATCAGCCGCGATTTGATTTCGGAGCTTCGGTAACTGAGCATCACGTTCAGAAACTCGGAATGAGACGTCACCATGTCGAAGAGGGAACCGACGTCCTCGTGTTCGTTCGGATAGAACAGTCTCACAAAGTTGGTCAGGAGACAGAGGAGTTGCGGGCCGACGGTGGTAGCTTGATCGGCAGTTTTAATCTTTAGGGAATCCTTGAGAACCGCTTTGCAAAAGTTCTGCCATGACGCACCTTCCGTCACTCTTTTAAATTCATCTTTTCGCGTAACGTCGAGGCTCTTGACGATCTTGCTGATCTGGATGACTTTGTAAATGTTAGTTACTATATCCAGCACGAGCGCGGTGTCCTTCCCTTCTTTTAACGCGATCGTCGCTAGCAGCAGCATCGACGAGAAGTAGTTTATGAGGTGGTCCATTTTTACGGTCTCTGACACGCACAGTTTCAAGAAAACAGCCTGCATCAAGTGAATGTGGCAAGATTCGACAGATTCGAACTTGTGACTTTTGGAAAACAGTTTCTCACACTCTGACAAGTCCATGCATTCCAGAACTAACTTTCTGATGAATTTCCAATTTGTGATATACACTTGTCCAGCTTTGTGAGGCTTTTCTAGGACTTTGCTGATGTTAGATTTGTATTCATTGTAAAAGTCGGTCAGCACCTGTCGATTCTGCAGCAAGAATGACTTGTGGTGAATGACTGCACTGCCCAAAGGCAAAGCCAGTTCTCTTTGGCTTAACATATCCGGTTTTGCCATTTGTTCCTTAAATGCATTACAAAACTTGATATTGTTCTTTAGCAAAACAGACGCAAGGTGCGATGTAGTTTTCCTTATGGTGCTCGCTTCAAAGAATTTCTTGAAAAGTTCATCGGAGATTTTGTTCACTTGGTGTGGCTTATTTTCAAAATATTCTGCTAAAGACTCTTCAAGTTTAGTTAAATTTGCATTTAAATCTTTGTTTGTCAATAAGCTTGTGTATAATATCATGCTCTTTCGTATTATTTGTGGTTGGAGCTCCAAACTCACAGTTTTAGTATACTTACTGATGAGATTTTTCAACAGCTCCAGTACAAAGCTAGGTTCTTTATCATCCTTAACACAATTGCTGACATCTGTGCTAAATATTTCTTTAAGTACCTTATCATCATCTTCATTGGACAGCCCTATTGTCGTTAGCACATCAATAGTATGATCTGAATTTACATTTCTTCTCTTATTTATCTTGATAAATGCCTTCACAATCTCAGAATAGTTTTTCTGGTGATATGAATTGAGCACTTTATGTTTTGCATTCAAATAATTGACAATATCTGTATTGTCCGTAACAACTTGCAAAATAAACTTTGTAGCAAGCAAACTCTCCTCCCCTTTCAAATCTATTGGTTGATAAATTTTCAAGATATGAGGATTTTTTAGCAAGTTCAGCATGATCGTGCGGCATACATCCACTTTGTGATGTCTTTTGCAAAGTGTTATTATGCATTGGAAATAAGTTTGTATTTTATCTAGCCGTTCCTGAGTCAATTCTTTCATGTCCGTTAGTCTGACAGTACAGAATAGGAGATACTTAGCCCATATCAGCAGCTCCGATGAATCCACTTCATTTGTTAGATCAAATTTATATGATTTTCCTTTAAGTATAATTTCATTATCATCTTCTGATGATTCTGTGATAAAAGTGAAAATTTCTGGTAAGGTTAGATTTTCATTATCAATGATGGATTTTGAAATTTTGATGAAAGTGTTGTCACTCTCTTGAGTCTCCGGCATAGAGATGGGTTGGTTCGTCCAACCAGCAACATAGTTCCTGGCTTCTAATTTGCAGTCGCCCATCAGAACCTCTGTCAACTCAGGTGAATAATTGCTGTGAAGTAAGTTAACCACATACGAAGACATGAAAGGTTTCAATTTCTTGGTATTCTTATTGGTTTGGTGATATTGAATGCAACCGACGATAAAAGGTGAAGGGACTTTGTTCTCTAAAAACATATTGTCCTCTGCAGTTCGGTTCTGCATTAAATCATCAAACAACTTGTCGAGGGAGTTCGCACTATTTTCATCTGAAATTTCGAAGTTTACCATCTGACTCCGGGCATAATTTGACAAGTCTTTGATATTTTCCAATATATACTCGATGACGTCGCCTATCAGCGACGGAGGCTCCCATTTAGCGTAGCGGAGGGTGTAGAGAACTAAGTCGATTTCGTCTTCATCTGTTTCAAAAATACCAGTGTTTTTGAAGAAGGTCCTCAAAGTGTCTTTAGCCTCGCTGCAGGCGTCATCATCGCGCGCATAAACATCCAACATGATGCGCAACAAATCTTTAAACATTGGGTTTTTTAGAGATATGGCCGAGCCATCTAAAGTGAGCCAGAGTGAGACGACCTTAAACTTCAGCAGAGCCACATTGCCATCAGAAAGTGTTACTGAGTAGTTTAAAATCTTTCTCATATCAATAGTTCCTTCCAGGGTCTCAAAGAATGTGGGATGAATGTCATAGTACAGCAGCAGAAGGTCTATCAAAGATATCAAAGCATCCGTGTCGGATACTTTAGGAAGTGTATAATCCTTGCTCGTTTCTGATTTCTTCCTGCCAGTGATAACATCATCCACAAGTGTAACTATTGTTGTTGGTGCCGGCATATGTTTTGGCATAAAATACTCCAGTCGATTCTTCAAATCAGTAACAGGAGCCGATGATTCAATTGTTTCAAGCATCTGTAGATATCTTTTCAAAGATTGAAGCATCTTCACTAACACCTTTATGCAGTACAGTGCAATAGTTTCATCTTTTTCCAAATTCATTTGAATGAATTTCAGTAAAGGAACCGGTAAAGTGAGGAATCGCACTAAATTGGCTATTTGAGGAGGAGGCAAATTTTGCATTTTTGGTACAATTTCCTCTGGCTTCAATTTATTTAACAGCTTTAGAGTGAATGCTACAGTTCGTTCCCAAATCGGAGAATGCTTTGGTTCAAAACTTTGCTCAATAACACTTATAATAGCTCGATGGAGATCTGGACATTTGTACAATATCTCGAGGACAACTTCAGATTCAGTGTCATTATCCCAGGGCCTTTTCAAG